>JARTUT010001743.1:2400000-3600000 GCA_030674115.1 Micraspis discolor
TCAGTGTATTTCACAGTTAAACAACAATAATTTAGGAGCGGCACCCAAAATAACCATCTTACGTCTTATATTTTATTATATTGTGATATGAAATAAAGGATTTATTATTATTATTATTATTATTTATACGATGCTCTTCTGACCATGAAGGTAAAATGATATCGACATTTTATTTCAGTTATGGAGAAGACACGCAAGAACATCATATTTGTAGAGAAGACTACAAGAATGAAATTTCTCAAATTGATATTAAGGAGATTGCATCATTTAGCGTTATTCAGCAAAACACTGTTGATTTGAAAGATGTGAATTCGAAATTGAAAAAATGCAGTTACAATAAATGTGGGTTTGTTTCAAACAAAGCATCAAAACTGCGACAACATGTTGATTCGTTCCATTTATGTTTGAAGAATCACAAATGTCACCTCTGCGATTATGCTACCAGTCGAAAGGGCAGTCTGAAAAGGCACATTGACGTCATTCATTTAAATGTGAAGAAGCACAAATGTGATCTCTGTGATTTTGCTACAGATCGTAAAAGCAGCCTCAACTCCCACATTGATGTCATCCATTCTAAATTGAAGAATCACAAATGTCACCTCTGCGATTATGCTACCAGTCAAAAGGGCAGACTGAAAACGCACATTGACGTCATTCATTTAAATGTGAAGAATCACAAATGTGATCTCTGTGATTTTGCTACGACTGTCAAAAGCAGCCTTAAAAAGCACATTGATGCCATTCATTTAAATTTGAAAAATCACAAATGTCGTCTTTGTGATTATGCAGCAAGTAATAAAAAACACCTCATAACACACATCGATGTCATACATTTGAATTTGCTAAACCACAAATGTTATCTGTGCGATTATGCCACAAATAATCAAAGGAACCTCAAAATGCACATTGATGCAAATCATTTGAATTCAAAAGATTACAAATGTGATCTCTGTGATTATGCTACGACTGTCAAAAGCAGCCTTAAAAAGCACATTGATGCCATTCATTTAAATTTGAAAAATCACAAAGGCGATCTCTGTGATTATGCTACGAATCGCAGAAGCAGCCTTAACTACCACATTGATGTCATCCATTCTAAATTGAAGAATCACAAATGTCATCTTTGCGATTATGCCACTAGTACTAAAAGATATCTTAAGTCCCACATCGAAGTCATTCATTTAAATTTGAAAAGTCATAAATGCCATCTGTGCGATTATACTGCTAGTCGAAAACAAACCCTTTCAAACCACATTGATGCCATCCATTTAAAATTGAAAAATTACAAATGTCATCTCTGTGATTATGCTGCAAATCAAAATGCTCTACTGAAAAAGCACATTGATGCCTTCCATTTAAATTTGAACAAATCATAACTGTGGTGTTTGGGATTAGTCCGAAAGCCAAATATCACATTGATGCCACTGATTGAATAGTGAAGCATCAACAATATCATTAATTAATTAAGTATCTGGTGATACATCTCTGCATGGGGTACAAAAGAGAAAATGGGTCTATTTGGGTAAAATTCAAGGTAAGAACACGACTGAAGAGGAGGTACAACAGTATATTAAACAAACTAATGCAATTACTGATGTCCAAGTTAAAAAACTTCAAACAAAGGGTGCAAATTCAGCATTCACCATAGGTGTTACCAGAGAACAGGATTTCAAAGCCTTGTGCAGTCAAGAATTTTGGCCGGAGGAGTTATTGTTAGAGATTTCAGATTTAGAAATTTTTTGAAGGAGGAATAGAACGAACACATAGAGTCGTTACAGTTAACGACTCTCTAACTTATAAAATCGCACATGTTAATATACAGTGCTTACGTACATCCTTTTTGGAATTACTGACTTTGTAAATGATAATGACATTGATTTTCTGGCAGTTACTGAGCATTGGCAAAGTGAGGAACAACTAAAATATTACCATATCGAAGGATATAAGATAGTTACCAGCTTCTGCAGAGAAGAAAAGAAACATGGAGGAACTGTGATTTATTCCAAAGTCATATATGAATGTAAAGCAAGGTTAGATATTTCCAAATTTTCCTTATCAGGTGTATTTGAATGTTGTGCATTGGAGTGTTCTCTGGGGGCAAATTTTAGACTCTTTCTTTTGTGTGTTTATAGACCAGATACTCCACCTTATGCTGATGCAGATGTTTGTTTTGAAAAATTGTATGGAATTTTGAATGTTATCAAAAGGGAAAAATATGGTGCAATTTTCATTGTAGGAGACTTTAACTTTAATTTTCTCAAGACAGATGATAGAAACACTAATAATATGTTAACTATTATGGAAAGTTTTAATTTGAATATGTTAGTAAAGGAGCCCACTAGAATAACGTACCACTCATCCACTTGTTTGGATAATCTCTTCACAAATATAACAGATATTTCAGTAAGTGTGGTTCAACCACATTTATCCGATCATTTAGCTCAGTTAGTGTTGTTTGAGATAGAAAATGGATATAATAACAAAATTGAGAGAAAATTAGTTAGAAAATATAGTGAACAAAATTTTTGTATTTTTAAGGAGCAGCTATCTATGTTTAATTGGGAAGTTTTGTATAAATTTCATGAATATGATGTGGATAGGATGTGGGATTACTTTTTTGGCAATTTTGAGTTGTTGTTTCAGAGTTCATTTCCACTTGTGAACATAAAGAACCAATGTGGCCGTACTGCCCAAGTATTCAATATAAATCTCAACACCAATGCTAGTATTGTCGCCTTGAAGAAAAATCTTGATATTCTTTACGTAATGTCACAGAACAGACCAGAATATCTTCAACAATATAAAATTACTAAAAAGTTATATGATAAACAAATAACAGAAATGAGACAAAACTATTTTGCTAATAAAATAACAAACTCAGATAATAAAAGTAAAACAACTTGGAGTTTGATAAGGTCTTTAACGGGTAAATGTCATTCAGGAAAACGAATTCTTCCATCTGGAAATCCATAAAAATTGTAAATGACTTCAATGATTATTTTATAAATATTACTTCAGACAATAAAGATGACAATCCTAATAAGCGCGATATACATAATGTTACATACATAAGTAAATCTTTTTATGTTTTTGGGGTGAAACAAATGAAATAATTAGAGTGGTCCAGCATCTCAAGAATACGTTCTCATCAGGTTACGATCAGATACCTAATATGGTCATCAAGAAGGTTATTCACCTGATTGTTGAACCATTAAAGTACATTATAAACAAGGCCTTTATAAGTGGTGTGTTTCCATCTGCCCTTAAAATATCTGTGATTTCACCTCTATATAAATCGGGCCCAGTTGACAGTTTATGCAATTATAGACCAATCAATCTATTAACAACTTTTTCTAAAATTTTCGAAAAAATTCTGGCGAATCGTCTGGTCAATTTTTTCAGAAAGCACAATATTTTCTGTTCAGCACAGCATGGTTACATGGATAAGAAAAGTACTACCACTGCAATTTTCGAACTTGTACAAAGAGTTGTGGAAGCATTGGAAAGGGGCGAAATGTTTTTAGATTTGTCTAAGGCCTTTGACAGTGTGAATCATGCTAGATTGTTATCTAAACTCAATTCTTATGGTATAAGAGATAGACAACTTAAATTGATACAAAGTTATCTTGAAGGCCGAAAACAAAGAGTAAAAGTTACTGTTCATGGTAAAACCTTTATTTGGAAATCAAAGAAATGAGCTGTGGAGTACCTCAGGGAAGTGTTCTGGGTCCTCTTTTGTTTGTACTTTATGTTAATGACCTTCCTTATAATAGCAATCAGATCCTAAATATGATCTTATATGTAGATGATACCAATATAATAAAAAGTATAAAAAATATAACTAATTTAATGATAGATTTAAATAATTCCTTTATGAATATTAAAGAATGGTGCTCAACTAATGATTTGAAATTAAATTCTCAAAAAACCGAATGTGTAATTTTCCATAATGTAAAATCAAAAACTGAATATCCTAATAATATTATTGTGGATGATACTGATGTAAAAATTACACACTCAACTAAATTCTTGGGTATCTATGTTGATTATGAACTAAAATGGAAAAACCATGTAGATTACTTAAGTAAAAAACTAAATTCGACACTATATCTTGTTAATTGTTTGAAGAAGTCTGTGGACGTTGCTACTTTAAGGGTTGTTTACTTTTCTTGTTTCCAATCATATTTGTCTTATGGTATTGTATGCTGGGGAAACAGTTCCTTTGCGTCTTGTTTGTTTGTGAAGCAAAAAATGATACTTAGATCCATCTTAAATATGAAATACAGGCAGACGTGTAGGGGTGTTTTCGGGCTAATGGTATACATACTCTTATGGGCCTGTATATCTATAACTGTATAAAATTTCTTGTTCAACATGGAGGTTTATTTGGGGAGTATAGGAATAGTAATGTAAGAACAAGGCGAGTTCACCAATATTTTTACCCAATTCACTCATTGACAGTAACACATAATAATGCCTTGTATATGTGTATCAAGGTATATAATGCTTTGCCAAAAATATTTCATAATATATTAAATGAAAAACAACTTATCAAAAAAGTAAATGAATATGTATTGAAATGTGAACCTTACAATATACAGGAATATTTTGATTACTGTAAATCAAATAATGAAATATTGGTATAGAATGTAATTTTGATTTGACGTCTATTCTTGTGCAATGTTTGCTCTATGAATTTGAATAAACATTATTATTATTATTATATTATATATAAATAAACTTTAATTTCTGGGATGACTTGATATGTAGTTGGAATGAATTCACTTTTATACTAAAATCTTATATTTTAATTATCATCATGATTTTTTGTTCTGCCATTTTAAGCATGAAGGTAAAATAATATCTTAATTTCGTTTCAGTAATGGAGAAATAAAAAGAACAGAAAAAATTTGTGAAAAAAATGTAAGAATAAAATTTGTGAAAGAAAAATTAAAGAGATTACATCATCTAGTATTCCTGATAAAAATACTGAGGCAGGGCTTCAGGATGTTAAACTGGAAGATTTGAATTCTAAATTGAAAAAATGCAAATACCATATGTGTGGCTATGCTTCAAACAAAGAATCAACACTTCTCCAACATGTTGCTTCTGTCCATTTATGTTTGAAGAACCTCAAATGTCATTTCTGCATTTTACGCTACAAGTACTGCAAGTAATCTGAAATCCCACATGAATGGCATTCATTTTAATGTGAAAAACCACAATTGTCCTATTTGTGATTATGCAACCAGCCATAAAGTTGCCTTCAAATGCAATATTGATGCCAATCATTTTCATCTGAAACGTCACAAATGTAGTTTATGTGATTATGCTATGTGTACTAAAAACAGCCTTAATATCCATATTAAGAGCAATCATTTGAAGTTGAAAAAGCCATCTCACGATTCATTATTGAAAAAACGATGAAATCTATAAAAATAACATAAACACATGTGTGAAAAAAATATCAATTTTTATTATTTAGGTGTGATGTTTACTCCAAAGACAGGTAATTTTCAATTTGTTTTTTGAACGTCTACAAAATATATCTGAAAGAACATCAACTTGTTTCACTTTGGCCCTCATTTACTGAATAATTGAAAAAAAAATAGATTTTTTTATTTAGGGGTATGATGAAATGAAAAAAAATTATCCCCCGCCACTGGCTTTGAGGATCCTTCCTTGTCGGGTATCTTCGGAATTTAGCAGCTGAAGGGTAGCAGTATTCACGTAGTAAATCCTACTCTATGGAGGGTAGAAAACTCAATCTTCCTTTCAACTACATACGTAAATATAATAGAGAGTTATCTAAAACTGAAATAGGGGATAGCGTAATACACTTTGTTGCCAAATTTGATGTATTGAAATGCTTCAATGAGTTTAAACTTTATAATGACATTTCCTTCAATTTGACAGTTTTATTAGTTTTCTGTGGTTACATTAGTAAAAGAAATGAATTAATTTTTCTCCATCCGATTTGGAGTAATTATGGATTTTAATAATTTGAAAAGTGCCCTCAAGATGCAAATAAATATTTAATATTTAAATTTGAAATGTATCAGTGTATTTTTAAGAATAAAAGATGATTTTTCAAGATTAAACAAATCTAATAAACTTGTTTTTTGTGAATAAAACCAATAAATTTCATTGGCTCGCTTCTGAAGAATCGCGTGAACAATTTGGAGGCGTATACAATCCAATAAATTTATTCCGTGAATTTCTAACAGGTCTCTGTGCATTTTCAACAATATAAGTGAAATGTCGCCTGTGTTTTTATGTGATAATTCATTATGAATAGTTTTCCAATTCCTTGTGGTTCTCAAGCAATGAATAAAGTTCAAGAACATTTTTGTGAAAAGTTGATCAATCAGTTTTCAAATAAATTTTTATTTTGATCAATTTTCAGTCACTTAATAACATAAGTGACATCTACGTTTGAGCTGGTTCGACGAACACTATTTACATACGGAATTATAGCCTATTTCAAGCGAAAGACCGCTCATTATTTTGGTCTTTCTAGTGGTCATTGCTTATGGCACAAGATGTAACGAAATGACAGCTAGAAGGACCACCAATGATCGGTTTTTCGCTTGGAATTGATTTATATCTCCTTTGCTCTACCCTCTGTACATGAGGTTTTTGTGGTTTTCAACCACAGAGTATAGAATAATTCTATACTCTATTCTTGCAACACTTTTTTTCTATGGTTCACAACGTCATTTATCGTTCATAATTTTTTTTTACGTCAAGCCTGCTAACTTTGAATTTTCTAAAGATATCGAATAGTGATTCAATATCTTCAGTATTTACCTATTTAATGAATTTCTGGTTTGATAAAAATTTGCACTTCTGATAATTATTTTGGTCTATAATATGGAAACCGATAAGAAAGACTCCATACTTCACCAAACTTTGTAAGTTATGATATTATTTCATATATCATTTATTTATAATTGCTTCCACAATAATGTTAGTTATGGTGATGAATACATACCAGGAATCAAGACTGAGGATATCGACATTGTGGATAATTATACTGATCAAAATGAAATTTACGATGAGGATATATTTCGAATCAAAACTGAAGGTTCTTGGAGTTCTCTATCTGAAGTTGCTAATAGAGTTGTTGGGGATACATATGCTGTTGAGACCAGGATAATTAATGATTTGAAAAATGATTCATTTGCGAAAACAATTTGGAAGGGTATGTATGTTCTTATAACTTGAAGTGACTTAGTTATATGATTATAGTTTACTATAAACTAATTATTATTCTTCAATTATTCTCTACCATGTTTATAATTTTGAATTTCAATCAATTTAAAACATTATTCAGGAAATTCGAGTCTCTTCCAAATATCGTAGAAGTACAGAGATCACACTTGGAATTAATTGAGAAAATATAGAAATAAATATAGAAACATACAAAGTTTACTAAGATTACTGGTAGAAATAGTATAATTATCTTTATTATAATTCCCATTTTATACAATGCTCTACTGACCATGAAGGTAAAATAATATCAATATTTCATTTTAGTAATGGAGGAGACATGCAAAAACATCATATTTGTGGAGAAGACTACAAGAATGAAATTTCCCAAAGTGATATTAAGGAGATTGCATCATTTAGCGTTATTCAGCAGAACACTGTTGATTTGAAAGATGTGAATTCGAAATTGAAAAAATGCAGTTACAATAAATGTGGGTTTGTTTCAAACAAAGCATCAAAACTGCGACAACATGTTGATTCGGTCCATTTATGTTTGAAGAATCACAAATGTCATCTCTGCAATTATGCCACTAGTACTAAAAGATATCTTAAGTCCCACATTGAAGTCATTCATTTAAATTTGAAAAGTCATAAATGCCATCTGTGTGATTTTGCTTCCAGTACTAAAAGATACCTTCAGAGCCACATCGAAGTTATTCATTTGAATTTGAAAAGTCATAAATGCCATCTGTGCGATTATACTGCTAGTCAAAAAAAAAACCTTTCAAACCACATTGTTGCCATCCATTTAAAATTGAAAAATTACAAATGTCATCTCTGCGATTATGCCACTAGTACTAAAAGATATCTTAAATCCCACATCGAAGTCATTCATTTAAATTTGAAAAGTCATAAATGCCTTCTGTGCGATTTTGCTTGAGTACTAAAAGATACCTTCAGAGCCACATCGAAGTTATTCATTTGAATTTGAAAAGGCATAAATGCCATCTGTGCGATTATACTGCTAGTCAAAAAAAAACCCTTTCAAACCACATTGATGCCATCCATTTAAAATTGAAAAATTACAAATGTGATCTCTGTGATTATGCTGCGAGTCTAAAAGGTTCTCTCAGAAACCACATTGAGGCCATCCATTCAATTGTGAAAGATCAACAATGTCATCTATGTGATTTTTCTACGAATTCCAAAAGAAGCCTCGACAAACATATTGATAGTATTCATTTGAAGTTGAAAAGTTTCGAGTGTGATCTCTGCGATTATGCTACGAGTAATAAAGGAAACCTCAAACTGCACATTGATGCGGTTCATTTGAATTTGAAAAATCACACATGTGATTTCTGTGATTATGCAACGAGTAATAAAGGGAGCCTTAAAAAACACATTGATATAGTTCATTTGAATTTGAAAAATTTCAAATGTCATCTCTGTGAGCATGCTACAAATTGTAAAAGAAGTCTTAAGATGCACATAGAAGCTATTCATTTGAATTTGAAAAACTACAAATGTCATCTCTGCGATTATGCTGCAAATCAAAAAGCTCTACTAAAAAAGCACATTGGTGCCTTCCATTTAAATTTGAACAAATCATAACCTGTATCTGGGATTAGGTTGAGAGCCAAATATCATGTTGATGCCACTGTTTTTTATAATCTCTGCAATTATGCCATTAGTACTAAAAGGTATCTTAAGTCACACATCAAAGTTATTCATTTAAATTTGAAAAGCCATAAATGCCATCTGTGTGATTATGCTACCAGTAATAATAAAACCCTCAAGATCAACATTGATGCAATCCATTTAAAATTGAAAAATTGATATCTGCAATTATGCTGCAAGACAAAAATCTCTCAGAAACCAAATTGAGGCCATCCATTCAATTATGAAAGATCAACAATGTCATCTATGTGATTTTTCTACGAATTTCAAAAGGCGCCTCGAAAACCACATCGATACTATTCATTTGATGTTGAAAATTTTCGAGTGTGATATCTGTGATTATGCTGCGAGTAATAAAGGAAGCCTCAAAAAACACATTGATACAGTTCATGTTGATGTCTTATTCGATATTTAAAATTATAAGTCTCAGAGTTGAAGTGCTCTTTGGTGTTACAATGGGTGTCAGAGAACTCAATGTCAAGCTGAAACGGATTGACATGATTGTAAGCATCATGAGAAAAACCTAGGAATATGGTCAAACTACCCATTTTCCGGTAATTGCAGTTAATTTTAATTATTGTTAACCATTTGAACTTTGAAACCGTAACCCCAAATAACATTTCAAGATTCACAGTGGAGAATAATGACACACATTTCCGTTTTTGGAATAGAATGGTCATTTCCGAAAATAAACTTCAATTTCTGGGATGATTTGATATGTAGTTGGAATAAATTCGCTTTTATACTGAAATCATATATTTTAATTATCATCATGATTTTTTGTTCTGCCAGTTTGAGCATGAAGGTAAAATAATATCTTAATTCGTTTCAGTAATGGAGAAATTAAAAAAACAGAAAAAATTTGTGAAAAAAATGTAAGAATGAAATTTGTGAAAGAAAAATTAAAGAGATTGCATCATCTAGTATTCCTGATAAAAATACTGAGGCAGGGCTTCAGGATGTTAAACTGGAAGATTTGAATTCTAAATTGAAAAAATGGAAATACCATATGTGTGGCTATGCTTCAAACAAACAATCAACACTTCTCCAACATGTTGCTTCCGTCCATTTATGTTTGAAGGACCTCAAATGTCATTTCTGCTATTACGCTACGAGTACTGCAAGTAATCTGAAATCCCACATGAATGGCATTCATTTAAATTTGAAAAAGCACAAATGCCGTCTCTGTGATTATGCAACAAATCGAAAAGAATGTCTCAAAAATCACATGAATGCCATTCATTTAAACTTGAAACTTCACAAATGCCAATTCTGTAACTATGCCGCAAATATAAAAAATCACCTTGTAAAACATATCAAGGAGCAGAAATGCCATCTTTGCGATTATGTTACGAATCAAAAAGGCTACCTCAGAACACACATTGATGTCATTCATTTGAATGTGAAAAACCACAATTGTCCTATTTGTGATTATGCAACCAGCCATAAAGTTGCCCTCAAATGTCATATTGATGCCAATCATTTTGATCTGAAAGGTCACAAATGTCATATATGTGATTATGCAACATGTACTAAAAACAACCTTTATATCCATATTAAGAGCAATCATTTGAAGTTGAAAAAGCCATCTCACGATTCATTCTTGAAAAAACGATGAAATATATAAAAATATAATCCCATGTACGAAAAAATTATCAATTTTGTATTTTTAGGTGTGATTTTTACTCCAAAGACAAACAGTTTTCAATTTGTTTTTTTGAGCTTCTACAAAATATATCTGAAAGAACATCAACTTGTTTCACTTTGGCCCTCATTTGCTGAATAATTGAAAAAAAAATGAATTTTTTTATTTAGGGGTATGGTGAAATGGAAAAAAATTATCCACCGCCACTGGCTTTGAGGATCCTATACTTGTCGGGTATCTTCGGAATTTAGCAGCTGAAGGGTAGCTGTATTCACATAGTAAATCCTACTCTATGGAGGGTAGAAAACTTTATCTTCCTTTCAACTACACACATAAATATAATGGAGAGTTATCGAAAACTGAAATAGGGGATGCCCTTAATATGGGATACCGTAAAAAACTTTGTTGCCAAATTTGATTTATTGAAATGCTTCGATGAGTTTAAACTTTATAATGACATTTCCTTCAATTTGACAGTTTTATTAGTTTTCTGTGTTTACATTAGTAAAAGAAATGAATTAATTTTCCTCCATCCGATTTGGAATAATTATGGATTTTAATAAATTGAAAAGTGCAAAAGATGCATATAAATATTCAACATTTAAATTTGAAATGTATCAGTGTATTTTTAACAATAAAAGATTGCACAACATGATTTTTCAAGATTAAACTAATCTAAACTAGATCAAATCTTATTTGTTGTGAATAAAACCAATCAATTTCATTGGTTCCCTTGTGAAGAATGGGCGTGAACAATTTGGAGGCATATACAATCCAATAAATTTATTCCGTGAATTTCTAACAGGTCTCTGTGCATTTTCATCAATATAAGAAAATATGATGCCTGTGGTTTTATGTGATAATTCATTATGAATAGTTTTACAATCCCTTGTGGTTCTCAATCAATGAATATAGTTCAAGAACATTTTTGTGAAAAGTTGATCATTCAGTTTTCAAATAAATTATTCTTTTGATCAATTTTCAGTCATTTAATAACATAAGTGACATCTACATTTGAGCTGGATCGATGAACACTAGTTACATACGAAATTATACCTCCTTTCCTCTACCCTCTATAGGACAAGAGATTTTTGTGGTTTTCAACCACAGATATAGAATAATTCTATACTCTATTCTTGTAACACTTTTTTTCTATGGTTCACAACGTCATTTATCGTTCATAATTTTTTTACGTCAACCCTGCTAACTTTGAATTTTCTAAAGATATCGAATAGTGATTCAATATCTTCAGTATTTACCTATTTAATGAATTTCTGGTTTGATTAAAATTTGCACTTCTGATAATCATTTTGGTCTATAATATGGAAACCGATAAGAAAGACTCCGTACTACACCAAACTTTGTAAGTTATTATATTATTTCATAAATCTTTATTTAGAATTACTTCATATAGTGTTAGTTATGGTGATGAATACATACCAGGAATCAAGACTGAGGATATCAACGTTGTGGATAATTTTACTGACCAAAATAAAATTTACGATGAGGATATATTTCAAATCAAAACTGAAGGTTCTTGGAGTTCTCTATCTGAAGTTGCTAATGGAGTTGTTGGGGATACATATGCTGTTGAGACCAGGATAATTAATGATTTGAAAAATGATTCCATTGACGAAAACAATTTAGAAAGGTATGTTCTGATAACATGAAGTGACTTTTTAAAAATGACTGTAGTTTACTAACAAATTATTATTCATGAATTATTCTCGACCATATTTATAATTTTGAATTTCAATCAATTGCAAACATTCAGGAAATTTGATTCTCTTCCAATTATCGTAGAATTACAGAGATCACACTTGGAATTAATTGAGAAAGAGCTAAATATAGAAAAATACAAAGTTCACTAAGATTACTGGTAGAAGTAGTAGAATTATCTTCTATTATAATACTCACTTTATACAATGCTCTACTGACCATGAAGGTAAAATAATATCAATATTTCATTTCAGTAATGGAGAAGACACGCAAGAACATCACATTTGTGATAAAGACTACAAGAATGAAATTTCTCAAAGTGATATTAAGGAGATTGCATCATTTAGCGTTATTCAGCAAAACACTGTTGATTTGAAAGATGTGAATTCAAAATTGAAAAAATGCAACTACAATAATTGTGGGTTTGTTTCAAACAAAGCATCAAAACTGCGACAACATGTTGATTCGGTCCATTTATGTCTGAAGAATCACAAATGTCACCTCTGCGATTATGCTACCAGTCGAAAGGGCAGTCTGAAAAGGCACATTGACGTCATTCATTTAGATGTGAAGAATCACAAATGTGATCTCTGTGATTATGCTACAAATCGTAAAAGCAGCCTCAACTCCCACATTGATGTCATCCATTCTAAATTAAAGAATCACAAATGTCATCTCTGTGATTATGCAGCGAGTAATAAAAAACATCTCAAAACACACATCGATGCCATACATTTGAAGTTGCGAAACCACAAATGTTATCTCTGTGATTATGCCACAAGTAATCAGAGGAACCTCAAAATGCACATTGATGCAAATCATTTAAATTCAAAAAATTACAAATGTGATCTCTGTGGATATGCTGCAAGTCTAAGATCTGCTCTAAACAAACACATAGTAGCTGTTCATTCAACTGTTAAGAATCACCTATGTCATCTCTGCGATTATGCTACGACTGTAAAAAGCAGCCTTAACAAGCACATTGATGCCATTCATTTAAATTTGAAAAATCACAAATGCGCTCTCTGTGATTATGCTACGAATCGTAGAACCAGCCTCATCTACCACATTGATGTCATCCATTCTAAATTGAAGAATCACAAATGTCATCTTTGCGATTATGCCACTAGTACTAAAAGATATCTTAAGTCCCACATCGAAGTCATTCATTTAAATTTGAAAAGTCATAAATGCCATCTGTGCGATTTTGCTTCGAGTACTAAAAGATACCTTCGAAGCCACATTGAAGTTATTCATTTAAATTTGAAGAGTCATAAATGCCATCTGTGCGATTATACTGCAAGTCAAAAACAAACCCTTTCAAACCACATTGATGCTATCCATTTAAAATTGAAAAATTACAAATGTGATCTCTGCGATTATGCTGCGAGTCAAAAGGTATCTCTCAGAAACCACATTGAGGCCATCCATTCAATTGTGAAAGATCAACAATGTCAACTATGTGATTTTTCTACGAATTTCAAAAGACGCCTAGAAAACCACATCGATACTATTCATTTGAAGTTGAAAAGTTTCGAGTGTGATCTCTGCGATTATGCTACGAGTAATAAAGGAAACCTCAAACTGCACATTGATGCGGTTCATTTGAATTTGAAAAATCACACATGTGATTTCTGTGATTATGCAACGAGTACTAAAGGGAGCCTTAAAAAACACATTGATACTGTTCATTTAAATTTGAAAAATCACAAATGTCATCTCTGTGAGCATGCTACAAGTTGTAAAAGAAGTCTTAAGATGCACATAGAAGCTATTCATTTGAATTTGAAAAACTACAAATGTCATCTCTGCGATTATGCTGCAAATCAAAAAGCTCTACTAAAAAAGCACATTGATGCCTTCCATTTAAATTTGAACAAATCATAACTGTGGTATTTGGGATTAGGTTGAGAGCCAAATATCATGTTGATGCCACTGTTTTTTTAATAATAAAGCATCAACAATATCATCTCTGCAATTATGCCATTAGTACTAAAAGGTATCTTAAGTCACGCAGCAAAGTTATTCATTTAAATTTGAAAAGCCATAAATGCCATCTGTGTGATTATGCTACCAGTAATAATAAAACCCTCAAGATCAACATTGATGCAATCCATTTAAAATTGAAAAATTGATCTCTGCAATTATGCTGCAAGACAAAAATCTCTCAGAAACCAAATTGAGGCCATCCATTCAATTGTGAAAGATCAACAGTGTCATCTATGTGATTTTTCTATGAATTTCAAAAGACGCCTCGAAAACCACATCGATGCTATTCATTTGATGTTGAAAATTTTCGAGTGTGATATCTGTGATTATGCTGCGAGTAATAAAGGAAGCATCAAAAAACACATTGATACAGTTCATGTTGATGTCTTATTCGATATTTAAAATTATCAGTCTCAGAGTTGAAGTGCTCTTTGGTGTTACAATGGGTGTCAGAGAACTCAACGTCAAGCTGAAACGGATTGACATGATTGTAAGCATCATGAGAAAAACCTAGGAATATGGTCAAACTACCCATTTTCCGGTAATTGCAGTTAATTTTAATTATTGTTAACCATTTGAACTTTGAAACCGTAACCCCAAATAACATTTCTAGAATCACAGTGGAGAATAATGACACACATTTCCGTTTTTGGAATAGAATGGTCATTTCCGAAAATAAACTTCAATTTCTGGGATGATTTGATATGTAGTTAGAATAAATTTGCTTTTATACTGATATCATATATTTTAATTATCATCATGATTTTTTGTTCTGCCAGTTTGAGCATGAAGGTAAAATAATATCTTAATTCGTTTCAGTAATGGAGAAATTAAAAGAACAGAAAAAATTTGTGAAAAAAATGTAAGAATAAAATTTGTGAAAGAAAAATTAAAGAGATTGCATCATCTAGTATTCCTGATAAAAATACTGAGGCAGGGCTTCAGGATGTTAAACTGGAAGATTTGAATTCTAAATTGAAAAAATGCAAATACCATATGTGTGGCTATGCTTCAAACAAAGAATCAACACTTCTCCAACATGTTGCTTCCGTCCATTTATGTTTGAAGGACCTCAAATGTCATTTCTGCGATTACGCTACGAGTACTGCAAGTAATCTGAAATCCCACATGAATGGCATTCATTTAAATTTGAAAAAGCACAAATGCCGTCTCTGTGATTATGCAACAAATCGAAAAGAATGTCTCAAAAATCACATGAATGCCATTCATTTAAACTTGAAACTTCACAAATGCCAATTCTGTAACTATGCCGCAAATATAAAAAATCACCTTGTAAAACATATCAAGGCCATTCACTCTAATATAAAGGAGCAGAAATGCCATCTTTGCGATTATGTTACGAATCAAAAAGGCTACCTCAGAACACACATTGATGCCATTCATTTGAATGTGAAAAACCACAATTGTCCTATTTGTGATTATGCAAATAGCCATTAAGTTGCCCTTATATGCCATATTGATGCCAATCATTTTGATCTGAAAGGTCACAAATGTCATTTATGTAATTATGCTACGTGTACTAAAAACAGCCTTAATATCCATATTGAGAGCCATCATTTGAAGTTGAAAAAACCATCTCACGATTCATTCTTGGAAAAACGATGAAATCTATAAAAATAACATAAACCCATGTACGAAAAAACTATCAATTTGTAGTATTTAGGTGTGATTTTTACTCCAAAGTTTTCAATATGTTTTTTTGAGCATCTTCAAAATATATCTGGAAGAACATCAACTTGTTTCACTTCGGCCCTCATTTGCTGAGTAATCGAGAAAAAAAAAAAATTTTTTTAGGGGTATGATGAAATGGAAAAAAAATTATCTCCCGCCACTGGCTTGGAGGATCCTTCCTTGTCGGGTATCTCCGGAATTTAGCAGCTTAAAGGTAGCAGTATTCACATGGTAAATTCTACTCTATGGAGGGTAGAAAACTTTATCTTCCTTTCAACTACACACGTAAATATAATGGAGAGTTATCTAAAACTTAAATAGAGGATGCCTTCAATATGGGATACCGTAAAAAACTTTGTTGCCAAACTTGATGTATTGAAATGCTTCATTGAGTTTAAACTTCATAATGACATTTCCTTCAATTTGACAGTTTTATTAGTTTTCTGTGGTTACATTAGTAAAAGAAATAAATGAATTTTTCTCTATCCGATTTGGAATAATTATGGATTTCAATAACTTCAACACACAAGTGACATCTAGGTTTATGCAATTTCGGTGGACACCATTTGATTAGCTAGTTTCTGCTTATCTCAACCATTCATATATCATAGACGAATTCTGTTTATTTAATCTATTTTATATTCCTAGTAGTGACGATTCTGATAATTTTCCTGTGTGTGTTTATGTAAAATAGTAATTTCTATATTGGCATTCATCGTATTCCATGACAAAATCCTGTTTATGTATTGATAGAAAACTGTAGATGAAGTAGGATTAGTGAGCAATAGATAGCAACAGGAGCGCTGCCAAATTATAAAATTTGTAAAAATATGTTAATATACCAATACAGATAGAAGATATAATTGGTCAGAACTTTTTCGTACTTCCAGGTACAGATATTAAATATCCTCGAATTTTTCAACATTTTTATGGTTCTAGAAACGAACGAATTTTTTTTTATATTTCTATGACTTAGAATTGATAACCGTCTATGATCCATCATATGTATTGTTACGAACTTGGGGTTCGATAATATAAATTCCAATAACAAATAATTCCAAATACCTTTATTTACTACATGAATATGTCAAAATGTACAATCCCTTATACTACAAATGTAACATCCTTCACGTCACCTTCTTAACCCTACTGCCATGGCCTCGCCAGCCAACCGCTTCTTCACGTACTCCCACGGTCACCTGCTAGCTTCACGTCACTACCTCTCTTGACCTACCTTGAACTACACCGAACGAGCTCCCTTGAATATGCCCTTTTTATACTCCCTCAGGTATACGGATATTCTATGAACCCGGAGTAGAGGGCGCTATAGACGTGTTCTTATTCTTCCTTCTTTCAACTACGTCGCAGCCATAGGCATATTCGTAACAGTATGTTAATTTAAAGTTATTTAACAATTTCTGATTGTAAGTATTCTAACAGTTTACAACAATTTTTTTAAACGTTCATTTTTAGTTCCGACGATGGTTTCAAAAAAATGTGTAGTTCCAGCCATTCTTTTCGTAATAAAATATTTATACAAGTACAAGAAATGAAGAAAATCGAATAAATTTATAACTGTTAAACATACATTTATTTATTTCTTGATTATTCATAATACAATTTGGTCAGGGAAAACACAACTGAATAACTTTTTCAAAATCATTTTTCCTCTTTATTCACCACAAACTAAAATAATTTATAATATTGCAATACATTGAGAATATCACAATAAGTCACCAAACATATTGACTTAGTGGAGTTTTTGTAATTATCTCATGAATTCTTTCTAAAATAAATACTAATTCAGAACACTCTGGGATTAATATTCCAGAATATAAAAAAATATCAAAAGAATATTCCAGACTTCTTAATAGGATCACAGAAGTGACAATAACTCATTCAATTCGATTAAATGGAATTTATGAGACTGATGACTATTTCCATTTCGAATTAGACTCTCCCAGTCTTTTTCACATATGTAGCATAACCACAGAGATGACATTTATGTTAATTCCAATGAAATCTTCGGACATGTCTATAGAGGCATTCTTTTCGATTTGAACCATAATCACATAGATGACATTTATGTTTCTGCAAATTTATATGAATTGAATCTATATGCCTCTGTAGATATTTCTTTCGACTTGCTGCATGAACACAGAGATGACATTTAAAAGGTCTCAGATTCAAGTGAACAGCATCTATGTGAAACTTTAAGTTTATCTTTAGGTTTGTTGTATAATCACAGTTGTTGCACTTATAATTTGTCGAATGCATGGCTTTCAAATGTCTTTTGAGACTCCAAGATTCGTTGGTACTATAATCACAGAGGTGGCATTTATGATTCTTCAATTTTAAATGAACGGAACTGATGTGTCTTTGGAGATGGGTGTGTCGATTTGTATTGTAATCACACCAAGAGCACTTTTGGCTTTTCAAATTTATATGGACTGACTCTATGTGTTGTTGAAGGTGACTTTTTTTTATTGCCCTGTAGTCACATAGATGACACTGGCATTTTTTTTCTTTTGGATGAATATTCTTACTCTTGTACATCATGCCATTTAAATTATACAGATTTCCTTCTTTTACCTCATTGATGAATTCTTTGGAACTGAAATGAAAAATATTTCGTGTATTATTAGTTAAATATGCAAACTTGGGAAATATGTTGTTACACTATTTTTGTTAGAAAAAACATGCCATATCAACGAATACAAGGTTTCCTGAAACTCAATGATAACTTTTTTATACGCAAAAGAGCAATATTAGGATGAATATAGGATTAAATTTATTCTATATGAAGTTACCTTCCTATTTTTCTAGGATGAATGTTGTTATCATTTTCTACCACATGATTTATCTCTGTTTTGTATGGATCTTTGGAATCTGCATTTCTAAATTTAGTTGAATGACTTTGTAAATCTTCATCTTTTGTGTTGAATATATCTCTCTCATATATCGCATTTTGATCAGTAAAGTTTTCTTCAAAATCGATATCTTCAACTTTTAGTTCAAATAAGCTTGGTCCTTGGTAGTCACCGCAACTGAAACAGAATAAAGCATTGCAACATAGCAAGAAAACTTGTTTGTTGAGAAAGATGCTTGCAAACAATCATGAGTTTGTAATATTGTACAAAAACGTACTACTGATTAGATGAAGTTGGCTCTTTATTTTCAAAATCCATTTTTATGTAGTCTGACTCTTCCTCTGATATTCTGTTTTGCCTGCATGCTTCTTTACACATTTTTTTAAATCATTCAGCTGATAATAATAGTAAATTTCAAACGGAAGACTGCTGTTCATTATTTTGGTCATTGTTGTAACGCAAGATTCTATGAAATGACCGCTTGAAAGACCGAAGCAACAACCGGTCTCCCTCTTGAAGTCAACTGAGATAGGTCTGTGGTGTATTGTTACATGTTCTGTGTATCTGACTAGCTAAGAAAATTGCTGATAGGCGCTTAATTCCGAGGATAGCCGAAACGAGTGCAGCGTCCCACGTCAGTGGCGGGTTATTTTTTCATTTCACTGGTAGAGAACATAACTTCAAATATGGAGGGTAGAGATAAGGAAGTATCACGTTTATGGAACAGAAAATCAAATTACATAAACGTAGATGTCGCTTGTTTGGTAATCTGAACCAGAATTGTTAGGTAGGAAAGAAGTGCCTGAGAATCATAATTATTCTGAATCTTAGAAATTTAAATTCAATCTGTGATTGAATGAAAGTTTCCGTGAACTCTATAATTGATACATTTTTGATTGTAGGTTTTTGAGAAAGAACTTTATCTTTCAAATCAGTAGTTTGAATATCAGGACGACCCAGTATTCATTATGAATAATTTCCTAGATTATCAATCAGTTGTAGTTCTGAATCAAGTATAAATGAAGTTCAAGAAAATAAACACCTGTGAAAAGTTAATCATTTCGTTTTCAGATGATATCCATTCTCCATTTCGATCCATCTTCAATCAAGTCGCAACACTAGTGACATCTACATTGGTGCAATTTCGATGGACATACGGAGCATATATTCTACACTCTGTGATCCGGAGTGATCCTTCCTTTCCTCTACCTTCTATACTCGCACCCATGTCGTGCTTTTTACCATGCGCGCAGCTACGTTGCCAAATGAAAATATTTTCTCTGTAATAAGGCTACTCAAAGTGCTCTTACGATATCATGTTATTTTTTTCATTTTTCAAATTAATTTATCAAGAAATTTTGTACGATTTATCATAAATAATGGCTTATACTGTACAACGTCGTCCGTTCAGTTTGATACAGATTGTAGATCCGGCCGAAATATTGAATGATGCAGAAATAAGAGGGCAGATTCTTAGCTTGCAGTTACTTCATTTTACAACACCCTTAGATTGTATAAAGTGGTGTGCAAGAAGGAAGCTTTTGCAAAACTCATACTCCTGTGAGAATTGCACTACATTAATGACATTCTGCAGGAATACGAGAAGTGTCTTAGATGGATACCAGTGGATCTGCAAATTCTGTAAACGACAGCGCTCAATCAGAAAAAAATCATTTTTTGAGAACAGCAAGTTACATCTACATACCATTTTGATTCTTATGTACGGATGGGCTTTAGAGTATCCGCAGGACCTGATAAGTTTTGAAGCTAGGTTAGGAAATAGTACCCACACTGTAATTACCTGGTACAGCTCCTGCAGAGATGTGTGTGAAAGGTATTTCATGGTGAATGAGATAGAAATCGGTGGTCTGAATGAAGATTATTCTCCTAAGACTGTCGAAATAGCCGAATCGAAGTTCTTTCATGAGAAATACAACAGGAAAAGTTGGCTCGATGGACACTGGGTCTTAGGTGGCATCGAAAGGGAAACAATGAAGTGTTTCCTTGTCGAGGTACCAGATAAAACAGAAGAAACACTAGCAGCAATTATTGAGAGGTAATAGTCAGAATTTACTGAAGTCTTAAAATTGAAAAAGCAATATTTGAATCATTCATAGGCATATTCTTCCTGGATCCATTATTGTATCAAATGGAAGTACACCATATAACAACATTCCAAATATTTGTGGAGGTGTGTACGACCATCAGATCATCACCCAAGAGAAAAACTCTGTGGACTCAGAAGACGATGCTTTACACACACAAAACGTGGATAATATGTGGTTGCGTGCTAAAAGGAAAATCAAAAGACAATTTGGGACATCCGAAGCATTGTTTCAGTCATATTTACATGATTCGGTATGGAGGAATCAATACTCGAAGTTCCAAGTTTTCCCTGAGTTTCTGGTGACTGTAGCTTCACAGTATCCCGTTACATGATGTTGGAAGTGTAAAATATGTGTGTCGGCTGTGTTTCTCCCTTTGCTCTGCAAGATAAGACTTGATTCATATACTTGATATTATATTTTTCGTCCCTCAAGATACGACTTGTTACCTAGATATATTTGAAAATAAAGTTAAATGATTTGTTGTAAGTTGTTTGGCAACTGACCATGCTTATACCAATAGCAAGTGCAAATTGTGAATGCGGTGAAACAGAGGAAACAATTGGGGGCGGTTCACTACCTGAAGTTGCTATCTTCTCTGATAAAAACCTTTGATAAGCACTGTTAATTCCTATCGGGATTTTCTGATAAACAGTTAGCAACTCTTGTTATCCTATTATTGTTCTGTAAAAAAAACTTCGCATCACCACAAAATAGTTCAAATGTCTGTTTTCTCTAATTAATTAACAAATTACTATATTCTGAGAAAAAACCCTTGAATTTTAAACTAGTCAACAAATTTTATTTGGTGTATTTCTTTTCTTTCAATCTGGATCCTAAATATGGAATTGAAGCAAGGACCCATTTATATACAGACAAAAAAAATTTTTATGTTTACTGGTCATTGCTGCAGCAAATCTGTGGGTAGTTGGATTATTTCAACTAAAGAAGGGGCGTGTCGTGACAGCTTTTTACAAACGGAAATGACATACGCTGATTGGCTGAGATGCTATTGCCAGCGACGCTACGAAGCTCTAAGAACCAGGCTTAATAAGAGAGAAGCGAAAATATATTCTCATCTTTGATTGGTCCTCGTGTATGCTGAGTATATTTGTTGATTCATTGTGATATTCGTAATGAATTGCAATTATGTAGCTCACTTTCATTACTCCAATAATGCAAAACGGCCATGAGGAAGAAAATGTCTGATTCCTCTATCGGAATTGCCCAAAGAAAAAATTAGAAATTTCAAAACACCAATTCAAACATGAATTATACCGAAAACACGTGGACTCAATACTATAAGAAAGAAACCCAACTATTTAATGATTCTGATCAATGAAAAACGTACCCAATCAAGAGAAAATTTACCGAAAACACGAGGACCAACTAAAGATGAGAATCTCTAGTTTCGCTACTCTCTTGCTAGTCACTGTACATGACGGTGACTGTTTAAACAAATGAGATCGACATTAGCCCGCTCACAACAATAAGTGCTTTATCGCAAGGACTGTTTTCTGATTGGCTGTTTAAACAGATTAGATCGACGTTAGCCCGCCCACAACAATATGTTGATTTATCACAAGGACGTAAAATTGAAAACACCCACTATAATTTATGTTCGAATTATCTCATCTCATCTCATTGAATTGATCAAGTGTATTCTTGAAAGTGTAAATAAGTCAAAGATAATCTAAAATTGAATTTTATAGTGTTACATTTTCCGATCGAAGTATCAATGATATATATATTTATTCTAGGAAACACTGTTTTCTGATTGGCTGTTTGAGCAAATGAGATCGACATTAGGCCGCCCACAACAATCAGTACTTTATTGTAAGGACTGTTTTCTGATTGGCTGTTCATTCAAACAAATGAGATCGGCATTAGCCCGCCCACAACAATCAGTGCTTTATCGCAAGGGCTGTTTTCTGATTGGCTGTTTAAACAAATGAGATCGACGTTAGCCCGCCCACAACAATCTATTGATTTGTCACAAGGACGGAAAATTGAAAACATCCACTATAATTTTTTGTTCGAATTATCTCATATCATCTTATTGAATTGATCAAGTGTATTCTTGAAAGTGTAAATAAGTCAAACATAATCTCAAATTGAATTTTATAGTGTTACATTTTCCGATCGAAGTATCAATGATATATATATTTATTCTAGGAAACACTGTTTTCTGATTGGCTGTTTGAACAAATGAGATCGACATTAGCCCGCCCACAACAATCAGTGCTTTATCGTAAGGACTGTTTTCTGATTGGCTGTTCATTCAAACAAATGAGATCGGCATTAGCCCGCCCACAACAATCAGTGCTTTATCGCAAGGGCTGTTTTCTGATTGGCTGTTTAAACAAATGAGATCGACGTTAGCCCGCCCACAACAATCTATTGATTTGTCACAAGGACGGAAAATTGAAAACATCCACTATAATTTTTTGTTCGAATTATCTCATATCATCTTATTGAATTGATCAAGTGTATTCTTGAAAGTGTAAATAAGTCAAACATAATCTCAAATTGAATTTTATAGTGTTACATTTTCCGATCGAAGTATCAATGATATATATATTTATTCTAGGAAACACTGTGTTCTGATTGGCTGTTTGAACAAATGAGATCGACATTAGCCCGCCCACAACAATCAGTGCTTTATCGTAAGGACTGTTTTCTGATTGGCTGTTCATTCAAACAAATGAGATCGGCATTAGCCCGCCCACAACAATCAGTGCTTTATCGCAAGGGCTGTTTTCTGATTGGCTGTTTAAACAAATGAGATCGACGTTAGCCCGCCCACAACAATCTGTTGATTTCTCACAAGGACGTAAAATTGAAAACACCCACTTTAATTTTTTATTCGAATTATCTCATCTCATTGAATTGATCAAGTGTATTCTTGAAAGTGTAAATAAGTTAAAGATAATCTAAAATTGAAATATTTGGCAACCTATTATATACAAGAATGCCTCCTATTCTTCCATAAGAATCAAGTAATGTTTAGCAAATATAAAAATCTTAAAGAAGCATATAACACCAGAACCTCATCTTATAATCTTCCTAAATATAGCTTAACGACAAGTCAAAGACAAATGCAGTACAGGTGCCTGAAACTTCTCAATTGTTTACCTGCGGAAATACAGGGGGAAGCAACTTCGAATTGTTTAAGAAAAAAATTTTAAACTTCTTCTGAACTTAAAGCCTTATTGTCTGGATGATTTCATGAACTGAACATTTTTTGTTTGACACTATTCATTTCATTAGTTATTAGTTTTTGTTATTGTAACCATTGATTTGAAATAAAGATAATTTATTGTTGTTGTTCTCTTCATTTTATATTGACCATTGTCCCAATATAAGAACGTCGCACCTGAAAGATACTAATGCGAGGAGGTATCCGGAGAGCAGAAGTGCCCCGTTGAATTGACCAGGTAGGCAATCAACAATACCCGAGAATGGGTTTCTGATTGCCTACATATCAAATTTCAGGGGGCACCCCTGGTACGCCGGATTCCTCCTCGCATTCCTGTGATCCTAATACAAATCTGAAAAGTAGCATGAAATTTAGTTGGAAACTAAATTCATTAATTCTTCAATAAAATTTTATACCATTTTCTAGATTTGTATTAGGATCACAGGAATGCCGGGAGGTATCCGACGTACCAGGAGTGCCCCGTTAAATTAACCAAGTAGGCAACCAACAATACCCGATAATGTTTTACTGATTGCCTAACTATCAGGGTACACCGGATAACTCCTCGCATTCCTGTGATCCTAACACAAATCTAAAAAATAGTATGAAATTCAGTTGAAAACTAAATTTTATTAATTATTCTTAAATTCAATTTCATACAATTTTCATGATTTGTATTAGGATAACGGGAACGCGAGGAGGTATCCGGCGTACCAGGAGTGCCCCGTTAAAATGACCACGTAGGCAACCAACAGTACCCAAGAATATTTTACTAATTGCCTACCTATCAAATTTCGCGGGGTTTCTCCGGATACCTCCTCGCATTTCTGTGATCCTAATACAAATCTCGATAATCGTATGAAATTCAGTTGAAAATTGATATTCGATATACCAGGTGACCCCGCAAAATTAATACTCTAGGATTTTACTGATTTAGTCAGAAATGCGTTGAAGAAATAAAACGAGAGAATTTTTCATCATGTATAATCTTTTTTCAACAATACATACACACTTTGTGAACATTTTAGGCAATATTTATAGTCGATAATATTGTTAGGCACTGGTCTAATGTGGATTTACGGTTGCAAAAATTTTCCGAAACTTGAACTCGAATATAAGAATATAGTTAAACTATGACAAAATGAAAAACTTTCGGAACTTCGTTGGTGAGTACAACAGACTTTCACTTGTGCTCCAACACCAGAGCCTTCAGCTTGTCGTTAGACAGCCAATAGAATTAATTTGTTCATGTTGTAAGAAAAAAAATCCCAAACTGAAATTTATACTTCGAAAACATCATTTTTACATATTACATGGGTCATCTTCCTGTATACTATTGTGTGGGATGATTGTACCTCACCTTCGCACATTCAATTTTGTTTCATGATGAGGATCAGTAACTGCCTTATCAAATTTAATACTATGCCGCACATATTTATTCGAGATAGATTTTGGCCAGAAATATTATATTGTTATTCACCGTACGTGACAGTGACTCAGATAAATCTATGACAATTGAACCTTAAGCACCGCCCATCTGACATCTTGGTAAATCGAATCAATTAAGGGGATTGTTACGAAAACCAACAATCTCGGAAATGCCCAAATAAATAATTCGAAACTTCAAAATGCCAATTCAAAAAATATACCCAAAACACGTGGACTCAGTACTATACACATTGATGCAACTCATTTAAATTTGAAGAATCACAAATGTTACCTCTGCGATTATGCTACCAGTCAAAAATGCCATCTCGCAAACCACATTGAAACAATTCATTTAAATTTGGAAAATCACAAATGTCAATTCTGTGATTTTGTTGCAAATCAGAAATGCAATCTCAACACCCACATTGACGCTATTCATTTGAATTTGAAGAATAACAAATGTTACCTCTGCGAATAAGCTAGCATTCAGAAATGGCATCTCTAAAACCACATCAAAACAATTAATTTAAATTTGAAGAAACACAAATGTCACTTCTGCGATTATGTTGCAAATCAGAAATCCCATCTCAAAATCCACATTGATGCCGTTCATTTGAATTCAAAGAATCACAAATTTAATTTTTTGTTTTAAGTATATTATCTCATTGAATTGATCAAGTGTATTCTTGAAGGTGTAAATAAGTCAAAGATAATCTAAAATTGAATTTTATGGTATTACATTTTCCGATCGAAGTATCAATGATATATTTATTTATTCTAGGAAACACTGTTTTCTGTTCGGCTGTTTAAACAAATGAGATCGACATTAGCTCGCTCACAACGATCAGTGCTTTATCGTAAGGACTGTTTTCTGATTGGCTGTTTAAACCAATGAGATCGACATTAGCCCGCCCACAACAATCATTGCTTTATCGCATGGGTTGTTTTCTGATTAGCTGTCTAAACAAATGAGATCGACATTAGCCCGCCCACAACAATCTATTGATTTGTCACAAGGACGGAAAATTGAAAACATCCACTATAATTTTTGTTCGAATTATCTCATCTCATCTTATTGAATTGATCAAGTGTATTCTTGAAAGTGTAAATAAGTCAAAGATAATATAAAATTGAATTTTATAGTGTTACATTTTCCGATCGAAGTATCAATGATATATATAATTAAATATTTTGTTGAGGAAAACGCTTTTTAAAAATTTTACTTTATTTGGAAACACTACTTGAAATATGACTATGCGTCTACAAGTAAGCTAAGTGAAGAACAATTCTAATCTCCCCTCAGGTTGGACGTCTCTCCTATTTATCAAAACAACAAACAATAACTGTATTGTGGAGGAGCGTCGCGTTCAAGGATAGACAATATGTATAGTAAGCAAAATTGTACATGGGCATATTAAGATTAATACGGAGATGCTACAATGTATCTATCTTAGAATACAGGAGCGTACTCATGTAATTATATATTTATTCTAGGAAACAATTTTTTCTGATTGGCTGTTTAAACAAATGAGATCGACGTTAGCCCGTTCACAACAATCTGTCGATTTATCACAAGGACGTAAAATTGAAAAACACCCACTTTCGTTTTTGTTCGAATTATCTCATCTCATTGAAATGATCAAGTGTATTATTGAAAATGTAAATAAGTCAAAGATAATCTAAAATTGAATTTTATAGTGTTACATTTTCCGATCGAAGTATCAATGATATATATATATATTTATTCTAAGAAACACTGTTTTCTGATTGGCTGTTTAAACAAATAGATCGACATTAGCCCGCCCACAACAATCAGTGCTTTATCGCAAGGCCTGTTTCCTGATTGGCTGTTTAAACATATGAGATCGACGTAAGCCCGCCCACAACAATATGTTGATTTATCACAAGGACGTAAAATTGAAAACACCCACTTTAATTTATTGCTCGAATTATCTCATCTCATTGAAATGATCAAGTGTATTATTGAAAATGTAAATAAGTCAAAGATAATCTAAAATTGAATTTTATAGTGTTACATTTTCCGATCGAAGTATCAATGATATATATATATTTATTCTAAGAAACACTGTTTTCTGATTGGCTGTTTAAACAAATAGATCGACATTAGCCCGCCCACAACAATCAGTGCTTTATCGCAAGGACTGTTTCCTGATTGGCTGTTTAAACATATGAGATCGACGTTAGCCCGCCCACAACAATCTGTTGATTTATCACAAGGACGTAAAATTGAAAACACCCACTTTAATTTATTGCTCGAATTATCTCATCTCATTGAAATGATCAAGTGTATTATTGAAAATGTAAATAAGTCAAAGATAATCTAAAATTGAATTTTATAGTGTTACATTTTCCGATCGAAGTATCAATGATATATATCTATTTATTCTAAGAAACACTGTTTTCTGATTGGCTGTTTAAACAAATAGATCGACATTAGCCCGCCCACAACAATCAGTGCTTTATCGCAAGGACTGTTTCCTGATTGGCTGTTTAAACATATGAGATCGACGTTAGCCCGCCCACAACAATCTGTTGATTTATCACAAGGACGTAAAATTGAAAAACACCCACTTTCGTTTTTTGTTCGAATTATCTCATCTCATTAAATTGATCAAGTGTATTCTTGAAAGTGTAAATAAGTCAAAGATAATCTAAAATTGAATTTTATGGTGTTACATTTTCCAATTGAAGTATCGATGATATATTTATTTATTCTAGGAATCAATGTTTCCTGATTGGCTGTTTAAACAAATGAGATCGACATTAGCCCGCCTACAACAATCACTGCTTTATCGCAAGGACTGTTTTCTGATTGGCTGTTTAAACATATGAGATCGACGTTAGCCCGCCCACAACAATCTGTTGATTTATCACAAGGACGTAAAATTGAAAAACACCCACTTTAATTTTTTGTTTGAATTATATTATCCTAATGAAGAGAGAGAGAAAATGACTTTATTGAAACTAATCAAAGGGCTAACGACCGAGGTCTTCCTGCCCATGTACAATTTGTATTTATAACATTAGTGGTATATGATATGTATGCAAGTCTGTGTTCTATAAAATGTTTGGAAATTTAAAGTAAGTTAAGTAGATATTGAATTATAGTTTGTTCCGGTAGTTTCCTTTTGGGTCTTTCAAGATGAGATGTCCTATGTATTAGTGGTTCCATTGTATCAATGTTATGCTGTTGACTGATGAATTTCTTGTTTAGTTTCAGTATTCTGCTGCTTATTGGTTCTATTCCTGCCTTTTCGTAAAGACATTCGTTGGCCGGGTTATGCAGTGGATTGTTCGGATGTCTCATTTTAGTGACCTTTCGCAGACTGGTTCGTTCGGCCACCTCCATCGTTTTAGTCACACTTTTGTTGCATTGTCCAAGGATTTGATGCCCATATTCCAGGAGAGGTCTGCTGATCATCTTGTATATTTTGCTGGCTGTCTTTATGCTAATACCTTCGTTCTTGTATGTTAATTTTCTGAATTGGATAGCTCTGTTGATAGTTGCCTGTTTAGTCGATTTAACATGCATTTTGAAGTTCAATTTGTGATCAATTGTCATCCCAAGATATCTGCAATTTGTGCTTGGTTTCAGGATGGTGTTGTCCAAGGATATAGTCGGTGAGTTTTGGTTGCTTTTATGATGGAATAGCAAAAATTTTGGGTTGATTTTTATTCTCCACTTTTTCAACCATACAACTATTATGTTCTTCAATTGTTCTAATCTGTTCATTGTATCTTGTGTACTTTTACCATGGGCCATGAGTGTGGTGTCATCTGCAAACTGTAATATATAACTCATCTTGTTTGTAGGATTTTCTTGTCAAGATATCCGAGGAATATAAATTGTATGGAAATGGCGATAGAGGTGAGCCCTGAGGAAGTCCTTGTTTGGGGGTGAATTTGCCAGAGAGTGAGTTCTTGACTTTTATCTGAATTTCCCTTTCTGCGAGAAATTCACCAATCAATCTCGTGAGATATATGGGACAGCCCAGTCCATGCAGCTTGTAGATCAGTCCAGCATGCCAGACACTGTCAAATGCTTTCTGTATGTCCATAAATATTGCTGCAGTATGATTTCCCTCTTTTCTTTCAAATTGTACATTCTGGGTGAGTATGACTAATGGATGGATAGTTGATGTTTTATGTTTGAAACCAAATTGGAACTTGGGAATTTTGTCGTTTAGCACTTTCATCATACTGGATTTGATTATCTTCTCGAGGTTCTTTCTACTTACTGGAAGTAGAGTAATTGGTCTATAGTTTTCTAGCTTCCTGGAATCGGCTCTTGATTTAGGAATTGTGATTAATAGACCTCTTTTCCAATTCTCGTGGAAACTTGACTCTCTGACACAATAGTTATAGATTGAATTATTTCGAGATGTATGGTAGATCCAACCGTTTTAGAATGCTTCTGGGAATATTGTCATGTCCAGGAGCCGTGTTCTTACCATGATTGAGGGCTTCAAAATATTCATTTTGGTCAATGGGTACGATATCAACTTTATTTCTTAATGTAGGAAACTTTTTCCTGTACCAATCTTCAATAAGTTCCTTCTGTTGGACATCGAAGGATGGATCCTCACTCACTTCAAAAATCTTCTGAAAGTATGCCGAGAAGACATCGGCTATTTCCTGGTCGTTGGTAACTGATTTTCCATTCACTTCATTTGGTTCCGTGATGTTGAGAGAGTTATATTTTGAGAGCTTTTTGATCGTTTTCCAGTAAGTTTTTCCCTTCAGGTTTTCAATTTCCTTGCAAGCTTCTAAGTATTTATGGGATCGATAGTCGCCTATAAGCTTATGGATATCCTTATTGAGCACATTATATTTCTTCTTTAGGTTGGGGTCGCTGTTTCCTCCGATTTCTCGATACAACTGTTTTCTGATCTTTATGAGTTTCAATATGTATGGTGGAATTTTCTGGTTGTGATATCCAACTGAGATTTTTGGTGTTTGTTCCAGTATTGTGTCCGAGAGTTTTTCTGTGAACCATGTGATATAATCGGGGGTTATAGGTGTTTCTGGTTTTATAATTTCACACATTTTTGCATTCACTCTGCATAATGTGAAGTCATATTTAGTTTCCATCGGGTATAACATGGGGATACAGTCAAGATCTAGGGAAAATTCTATTGCCAGGTGGTTGGATCCCAAGTCTGGAGTTAATTCAATATTTTTTATGTTTTTTAATATGTTCTTGGTACAGAATAATCTATCGGGAGTACTGTCTTGATTATTTTCCATCAGAAAGGTAGGTGGAGTTCTTATTTCTACAAAGTCAGAGTTTCTTGAAAAATTTCTGAGTTGTTTTTTCCTTTGATTGTTAATGTTGAAATCTCCTATTATGATGGAATACTTGAATTGAGACGCCTTCACTAACAGATTTTCTTCAATACCATTACTGGAATGATGCATGTACACCAGAAATACATGTATTGTTTCGTTTTTGAATGGTATTGTGAAATGTAAAACTTCATTCCAGGGGTTGATGAGGTGTGGTGGGTTTGATTTTCCTATTGAGATTTCTTTAGCTGCCTGAACCATGCTACCTCCTCTTGTATTTTCATTTAAAATATTGCCATGTCTGATTATCATATCCCAGTTCCTATATTTCAGATTTTGATTCTCTTTTGTTTTAGTTTTAACCATCATCAAACATTGGACGCCATTTCTCTCCACATAGTGCCTAACTAACTCTTTTTTTTATTATTTAGGCTATTGATATTGGCGTATAAGCATTTAATCATGAACTGTTCTGTCTAATTGTACCCCCTCCGAAGGCTCTGTATCCACTGTTTTGGATTCCAGTTCTAAATCATTAAAATGTAGACCCGGTTACCTACAAATGTGGGAATTGTATTTATCTGGTATAGATCAATAAATCGCTTTTGTAATTTCAATATTAATTGCTGTCTATCTGTGTTTTTGGTTTGTTGAGCTTATTCATGAAAGTTTCTATAATGTGGTCATGTATAGTGAAGTTTGTGTGTATCCTGCTGTTTTTGGTCTTATTTTTATCGATTTCTGCACTTCTCTTGTTTATTGATCGTATTTTGACATTTGGGATTCCTTCAATGGGTTTGGTGGGCCGTTTTGGGCATTTTAATGACCATGGTACATGTTCTGTCGAGCCGCATGCATTACATTTTGATGGTAGACTTGTCTTGCAGTCCTGGTCTCTATGTTCTTTATTACACTTGGTGTATTTGATAGGTGTATTACAATCTTCTGTTTTATGAGTGAACTGAGAACACTTCTTGCATGGAATGGGTAGTGGATCAGGTGGATAGCTTGGGTTTGCCTTATAATGTTTGCACTTATAGTATATGCCCTCATTAATCAATCTTTCATAAGCATGAATATCACCAGTTATAATTCTAATGAATAATGATGGGCTGGAAGTTTTTCTTGATATAATGCGCCTGCAATAACGATGGACAATGTTAAGTTGGTTGAGCAGTTGACTTATTTCATCTTCATTTATTTCTGTCTCAACATAAGAAATTACAGCAGAATAAGACTCAGCTGTCTTCCTTTGTTTTTCTTCCATTGTGTTGGTTGTGGTTTCTGTGAATGTCTCTATTTGTTTGTTGGTTTTTAGGTATTCCAATCCCTGTAGTAAGTTTTTTTTGTGTTATTAGATTTTATGAGGAATCCCTGTGTTGTTTGGATGATGATATCCTGATTATTAGGAAAGACAGAAGTCCAGACATCCGCGAGTTGAATTCTTGTTATTTTAGTTTTTAATGTAACAAAATAAAGATTTTTATAAATCTTGCGGTGTGTGGAAGCCTTTACGCTGGTTTGTGTATTTTTCCTGTTTATTTCGTCAGTTTCCATATTCTCGGTGTTTATTTGTGGCGTATTTTGTTTCGTTATCGGCGGAAAGATTGGCTCCATATGTGTTAAATCGACTTGACGCGGTTCTGGAGACGGTTTATCATCTATTTTTTTGTTGTCTGATAACTTTTTCGTTTCTTCTTGCCTTCATCTAATTGAAATTTCGATTTTTCGTCTTCTGGATCATTGGTCGTTGTTTCGCTGGCTTGATACATTTCCGAGAGCAGAACGCCTCAAAATCCTACTCCCGTACTGTTAGTGTTGGGCGGAATTTTTACGCTGATCTATTCACTCTTTCTAGCAACCCTCAATAACATACGTGTGTTCTCAATCGCGATTGAATACAGACTGGATCCTATTGAATTGATCAAGTGTATTCCTGAAAGTGTAAATAAATAAATAGTCATAGTAGACAGTATACAGATGTCGTAAGTTATGGAATTACGGAGGGTTTTATGGCGCGGCGACGTCTTTGTCACTCTAGCACCTCTTACCATATATGATGGGATTTTATAGGAGTTTCTTTGAACTCAACAGGAAAACGATTATATGAAAATATTGATTCTTCAGAGAAGGCATAAAAAGCTAAGCTTTTGATTACTACCTGCTATTTTTGTAACAGTATCTCATGACATTATAGTATTAATTTTTCTGTGTTTTATAGGAGATTTTGAAATCAGTAGTATATTTTCCATCAGCAGATGCATATGCCAAATCGCTTCACTAGCTTTGAACATTACAAGGGTTGTACTTGATTGTACAGATATATTTGCCCAGAAACTGCAGGATAAAATTTTATTCCCATTATAAAAGTAACACAACTGTTGAATTCATGACTGGTGTATCGCCTGGTGGAACTATTACTTAATTAATGTCAGGATATTCTTGAAAAACTCCAAAAAATAATATAAACATGTTTCAAGTAACGGCTTTTCAAAAAACCTCTCATTTGAAATTCTTTAATTCTGAATGTACTCAATTCATCAGTCAGACTTATCTTTCCTTATTTGTGTACACTTGTGATTGGATTCCAAATGCCTCTTCAGACGATGCTTATTATTTGCAGCGTAGTCACACAGGTGGCATTTATGCTGTTTCAAATTCAAGTGAACTGAAACTAGATGGTACTCCAAATGTGCCTTCTGTTTGAAAGTATACTCACAGAGGTGACATTTGTGACTTTTCAAATTCAAATGAACAGCATTAATATGAGTTTTCAAATGTACTTTCTGACTTCCAATATAATCACAGAGATGACATTTGTGGCTTTTCAAATTCAAATGAATGGCATCTATGTGTTTTTTCAAATGTACTTTCTGACTTCCAGCATAATCACATAAATGACATTTATGACTTTTGAAATTTAAATGAATTGATTCTATGTGTCTCCTCAGTTGTCTTTTTTGATTTGCAGCATAATCGCAGAGGTGACATTTATAGTTCATCAAATTATTGTGAATACAATCGATGTGTTGTCTCAGGCTTCGCTTACGATTTGTGGTGTAATCGCATAGGTCGCATTTGTGACTTTTCAAATTTGAATGGATGCACTCTATGTGTGTTTTCAGATTACCCTTTTGACTAGCACGATAATCACAGAAGGGGCATTTATGATTCTTCAAGTTTAAATGGATGGCGTTTACATGTTTATCAAGGAGAGCCTTTTCAGTTGCATCATAATCACAGAAGTGACATTTATAGTTTTTCAAAACAGTCTTAGTCTTCCGGTCCACACAGTGCACCATATCATCAATAGAGAATACAGTATTTTTTGTTTCATTAATTTTTCTGGATATTTCTTCCTCATTTCTAGAAACCTCTTCTTTTTTCACCTCAGCAACACTGTAATAAAACAATATATTTCATTTGATTTCAATCATGAAGTTTTGAGAATAAGTTAAAGCATTTCAATTGTTCATAAAATAATATTTTCTTGCTTATTATTCATAATAGTTAGAACTAGGAACTTGAAAATAATAGTGAAAAGATTTTTTACTGGAGTTTCCAATGAACACTACCAAATTCAAATAAAAAAATTTCAAAGATGTACCTTGTATTTTAGAGAACATAAATGAATAAATAAATGTCTTGAATAATTGGGTAAGGATTGAATAGACGTAAAACTGCTGACAATAAGCAATACCATTGGGACATCTCAGTTCTCAAATAAGTTCATGATTCTAGTATGATGAAATCATAAACAATTATAATAAAGAGACAGAACTATTTGGAACTGAGCATTATTCATGCTACCTAAATGATATCAAAGATAGTCAAAATCTTTAGGGGTTGTCAATAATTATTAACAAATATGAAATTTTTCTGATATCCATTAATATCATTCTTCCAAATACCTTTTATTTCTGATAATAAGAATTTTTGTTGCAATCACTGAAAAGATTCTATGAAGAATGTTTTTTAAATAATTTATAGTTCTTATTGACAAGAATTAACTAAATCAGAGAATAGAAGTGAAGATTCAATGGAGCTTACTCCAATTGCATTATTTGTGAGAACACACCTTGGATTTTGATCATATCTCCCCTGTTGATTAAATGTCTCCATAGGATGGGAACATGGGTTATCTAAATACTCATCATCAAATGAAGTCCTCAATAAACGTTCTTTTTTTGAACTGCCTTCATTACTCGAATGTATTACATCTTGGTCTGTGAAATTTTCCAATAGATTTAGGGCTTCAACCTTGATTTCATTACTGCCAGATCTGCCATCATATGACACCTTTGAATCCCTTGAACAGATAAAATTACCAATCATCATTATATCTAATTTGTGTGAATGTATTCATCAATTACACTAAGATTGTCTAACAAAAGAATGCACATCAGCAGCTGTAAGCAAAATATTTAAAGAGAAGAATTACCACTCATCTGGGTATAGTTCTAATTTTATATTCAGATCCATAATTCAAAAACGATTACTTCAAAAAAGAATTTACTCGATTAATCAAACAGGAATCCACAACCAACCGATGTGAAAATCGTTGCTAGGCGTCATTTGCTAAATTCCGATGATACCCGAGTGTGACACTAAAGTCACGGAACATTATTCAGAGGAGTGAAGTGGTCTCACTATTCTATGGCAACTTCCCCGTCATGTTTTAGGTTTGCAAAGAATAGAATGTTACTGGGATAAGCTCGCTCGACTTACAAATTATTGAGGCACATTTTTTCCGATGAAGAAGTGTAGATTTTCAACTTTATCGCAAGGACTGTTTTCTGATTGGCTGTTTGAACAAATGAGATCGACATTAGCCCGCCCACAACAATCAGTGCTTTATCGCAAGGACGGCTTTCTGATTGGCTGTTTAAATTAATGAGATCGACGTTAGCCCGCCCACAACAATCTGTTGATTTATCACAAGGACGTAAAATTGAAAACACCCACTTTAATATTTTGTTCGAATTATCTCATCTCATCTCATTGAATTGATCAAGTGTATTCTTCAAAGTATGAACAAGTCAAAGATAATTTATAATTGAATTTTATAGTGTTACATTTTCTGATCGAAGCATCAATGATATATTTATTTATTCTGGGAAACACTGTTTTCTGATTGGCTGTTTGAACAAATGAGATCGACATTAGCCCGCCCACAACAATCAGTGCTTTATCGCAAGGATTGTTTTCTGATTGGCTGTTCATTCAAACAAATGAGATCAACGTTAGCCCGCCCACAACAATCTGTTGATTTAACACAAGGACGTAAAATTGAAAACACCCACTTTAATATTTTGTTCGAATTATCTCATCTCATTGATTGAGAAGCCCCCTCCTTATTTGCAAAGAACTCGGACAACCACTTTCCACAAGCCTCTTTTGAGTTCAACTTTACACCACCAAGGGCGTTCGTCATTGACAGGAACAGGTGGTAATCACTCATCAAAAGTTATGTCGAAATTGTTTCTGCACTTCAAAATATCTCAACACATTTTAGTTTTTTCAAATCAGCTTCAATAGACAAAAACTTTGGAAAACTGATATAATTAACTTTGTTATAAGTAGTCATTTGAAAGTTTTTGGGTATTGATTATTAAGTCAGCTAATTTATGATTGATTCCTTCTGATCGAGTATAAACGTAGTTAATGCTATCCTCCATTGTCAATGCAATTGCTTTACGCGACAGCGTGGTATTCATCGACGCCACTGGTCGATTGTGTAACTTCGGAAACTGTTGCTAGGCAGCTTGCTGTCTTCACAGTCAGTGTACAGTATATTTATCTATGTTCTTAGTTTACATAGATCGAACCAACATCTTCGATCTATGGATCGAACTCTTCATTTGTTCTTTTTCTTATTTATTAACCTACAATTTTTCGAACTAGAGTGGTACGAATTTCTTAAATTGTCCAAATCAACTTCCAAAAATCCTCAATATATCATGGAAATAGATGAAGATCTACAGAATTTGTTGGATTCCCAAGAAGACGAGGAATATGCTCTTGTTCTCAGTCCAGCAGGCCTTATACTCATGATGGAAGAAGCTTGGCTGAATGAAAAATTTGCACCAGAAGTGCTACCAAACAAAATTGAATTCGTTGAACTCGTTTTGGGACAATTGACTGCCATGGAAGAAAATTTAGTTAATTCTAGTGATAAGGATATCAAAAAAGGAATTCATCAGCTAGAAGTACATCGTTTGAAGTTTCTCGTTAGCAGTTACCTTAGAATAAGATTGGAAAAAATAGAAATGTTTGTAGATTACGTCTTGAAACAAGAAAATGAAAGGAGAGAAAGAGGCGAAGAATGTTATCTAACCGAAGGAGAACTTAGTTTTGCCAAAAGTTACAAAGAAAGTGTTGATGGACATTTTGATAACCAAATGAAAATTCATCCTACAATACCTAAAGAATGGAAAAAACAAATGATACAACCTAATTTACATAGTTTTGTTTTCTCAAAATCTAAAACAAATATAGAGAGTATTGTTATTGATGAAGGAAATGAAGATGAAACTGTTTATGTTAACAAAGACTCACAAATGATAATCTCATATAATAGTGTGAATAACTTGGTAAAGAACGGCGACGTTCAACTAATATGATTTTTCCATAAGTGAAATAGTAAGGTTATTGTTAAAAAACTGTAATTATCACTCTTACATTTAATTATTTATCATTAAAGAATCATATCATGCTATATAACACAATTAAATCTAGAACAATCAGTCTATTTCTCCAAGATAAATCTGCTTATCACTACTCCCTGATACTATAATTGGTTCATCTGGATGGAAGTCTACGTCATTCACACAACCATTATGACCTGGCAACTTATAAAGCACTCTTCTTGTTGTTGTATCCCATATATAAACAAACCGATCAGCCGATCCTGCTGAAACCTTATTTCCATCTTTAGACCATGAACAACGTAACAAATTTTTTTCAAAATTATGCTGATGACCTGAAAAATTCATGAGTAGTATCCTGAATATCTAGAGGAAAGTCAAAACTACCTGAAAATACTTTGACACATCTCTCGACTGGTGCAAATGGCCTCACATCCCATATTCTGACACTGTTGTCCATTGAATTGGATAGAAGATAAGAACCATCAGGGCTTATTGCCAAGCCTGTTACCGTATCAGTGTGTCCCTTTAAAGTATACATTATCTCGTCTTTACGTAAATCCCATACTTTGATTTCGTTATCAATTCCTCCACTGAACACTTGTTCTGACGTGTCATTGAAAGAAACTGCTGTCACTTGATAGTTTGCATTTAGGCTTGTTACACATTGTTTTTTCCTTATATCCCAAATTTTTACTGTACTATCATCACTACCAGAGGCTATCATATGAGGACCCCTTCTAGCCACTGAAATTAAAATGAAATTATACAGATTTATCATTATATGAAATTCTCAATAAAAATCATTTTTACCATCTAAACAATTCACAAACGTGGTGTGTCCTTTATACTTCTTAATTTTTTGTGCAGTTGGCACATCCCAAAGACCAAGCGTATGATCTGTACTTGCTGTGAAAATATTTGAACCATCTCTGGAAAAACGTAGTTCCATAACTGCTCCAGTGTGTCCTGTCATAACAGATATATTTTCACATTCGCCATAAACGCTCCATAAAACTGTAAAAAGTAATTTAAATAATTCCTTGACGGTTCATATATATTTTAATCAACTCACAAATCTTCCTATCAAAACCAGAGGATGCTAAGTATTGTCCCTCGGGATGAAACTTAATCGTGAATATTTCACCTTCGTGTCCCTCCAACACCATAATAGGAGCAAATAGATTCGACGTTCTCGCTGGTGCCTAAATCAGTTAGAAATATATCATCAGAAAATTCAAATTTATGTTTATACTGTTTGGTTCTTACAGCTTGGAGAACGCTATTGTTTTTGTTGATGTTGGCAATTTCATTTCGGGCCTTCTTTGCCAAGGGTACGAGAGCCCCCTGATCAGCAGCTTTTCGCTTATTTTCGGGGAGCATGTTTAAAAAAGCAGAAACAAGATGTAAATAGTAGCACAAGCGTCAAAACTGCTCCTAACCTCAAATTACAATCACAGAACACATCTCTGTATGTAATTACTTTATGATTACAATGGTCATAGACAAACAATTGGACAATAGATATATCTCACATCACCTATTGGTGGTGTGAAATCTCTGACAGCTGCCGAAATGTGAAATGTACTATGAAGGGTCGAGATAAGGAGATACCACTTTTATAGAACAGCTAAACAAAAAGTGTTAATCGAAATTGCATAGGCGTAGATGTCACTTGTATGTTTAAATGACACTAATCGAAAGCGTAGAATGAGAAATACAGAGTATGAAAGTTATGGAAAATTATAATTATTCCAAATTTGAGAGATTTATATTTACGTATGTGAATGAATAATAGTTTTAGTGAATTAATAATTGGTATTCCTTATAGTCGGATGCTGATCTTCTCTTAAATCAGCTGATCAAATATCAGGGTGACTTCATTATGACTAATTTCCTATTTTACTAATCTTTTGTAGTTCAGAATCGGTTTTAAATGTAGTTCAAGAAAACAACTACTTGTGTAAAAATTATCATTTCGTTTTCAGATAAATTTCCATTCCTCATTTCGTACTACCTTCAGTCAAATTATAACACAAGTGACATCTATATTTTTGCAATTTTGATGGTCACTTTTTACAAACGGAAATAGCCACTTTCCTCTACCCTCTATAAATGTTCGCTTTCAGTTAAATAAATGAAATTTAAAGAAGTTGTCTCCGCCACTGGCGTAGGTAGGAAGTTGCTTATCTCGGCTATCCTCGGATTTTAGAATTTAGTAATTGACAGCCATTTTCACACTGCAATCAACTTTAACCTCAAACACAACGTTTTGTTTATAAATAAAATTAAAAAAACCTAATACAAAGGTATGTTGCGTTTTTTTACATACATAAATCAGTGTAATAAGTACCATAGTTTTCAGGAAAGGTCTTCTTCATAATGAGCTCTGGTAAAATTTCTAAACCAAAAAATAAATATTATGCAAAACCCGTACGGAAGAAATCGAGCAATATTGATGTCAACTACAAGGGATTTCTGTGCAGTTGTAATAGTAGGGAAAAAGACTGCATTAGGGAATCTTATCAAATTCTGAATAAAGCTATGGAGGAACTTTATGGAAAAGATGACTCGAAACCTGAAACAGATGATGATATTTCAGACGATTTAAGAAAAGAAATTGATTCTCTCAAAGCCGACAAAACTAATCAAAGATACAAGTTCAACGTCTGCGATTCTGGAGCAAAAAATTTGATTTTCATTAGGACTGTGTTAGACGATCCTGTCAAGATATCTCAACATATTGTGGAAAATATATTTCAAACAAAGCAGCAACAATCGAAATTTCTCATTAGATTGGTACCTATAGAAGTAACTTGTAAAGCTTACCTTAAGGATATAGAGAAAGCATTCGAACCACTTGCTGAAAAATATTTCAAAGATGAAGGAAAATCGTTTTCAATTATTTACAATCATAGGAATAATGACTCCTTGTCGAGAGATGAGGTTATTAAAGTTTTGGCAGAAAAAATTTCTTCCTTGAATAAAGACAACAAAGTTAATCTGAAAGACGCTGATGTTTCCGTTGTGGTTGAAGTCATTAGGGGATTTGCTTTCATTGGCGTTGTTCCATTCTTCTTAAAATATAAGAAATATAATTTATTGAGTCTAAGTGATAACAGTGAGACTGATAAGGAAAAAACTAATGAGGGCAACATTAATTGAAGAAATGAACTTTGAAAATCCTTTGTAAAATAAACGATTAATACCAGTTAATTTGTTTTTTTAATCAAATGTGATATTTGATAGTTTAAGGAATATGTGTCCAAATCGGCAGGAAAACAATAATTCTTTTATGATTGCATAAAGAGTTGTTATTTGCCACTTAGAAAGGAGATGGACATTTATATTTTCTACAATATAAAACCTCAAATTTTGAACGAAATCAATTGTTTGGGACATATTTGATGAACAAATATTAGATACTCCAGTATCTAAGCCAAACTTTCAATCCTAGCGAGTTCTGCCCGTTTATCTTTGATAACTCCATTTATATTTGATACCTATGGTAATTCCTCAAAAACCAAAGTAAATTAATCTCTCAACACATCACAGAAGTGAACCTGAGCATAAGGACATACTAGCAACTCCGATAATGGAATTGGCATGGAGTTGAAAATATCCATGTCCCAAAACCGAACAACCAATGAATATCTTATACAAACTCTCCAAGAAATGACACAGTTATACAGAAAATATAATATATTCATAAAGTTGATAGTAATATCCATGGTATATAAAATACACAAGTCAACATAGAAATAAGACATTCTTTTGGTTCAAATTCTAAAATCTACTTGCACTTTTTCTTCAACTGATAAGACCATGCACATTATCATTTCATGAACTTTCAATCAGATTCTAAGTCTAAGTTCCTTGGTATCATTCCGTAATCGGACTATGCAGCTGAAATGAAAATCAATACATTTCTCAACTACTCTGGTCAGTAAAAAACTTACTGCTTCTGCTATGTCGATCCAGTCCAAAGCACTGATGAGTGGATCATTTTGACTTGGAACCTTTCCCCAATTCCAATGGGTGAACTTTTTGAAGTTGTGAATTATATAAAACTTTCGCTCTTCAGTTTCAGTAGAAGGCCTTATCGATTCATGTAAAACAATCCCCCTATATCCTTCTGGAACTGTTATGTCTTTACCTATTAAAGGATATCCCCTAAAAGAAGCATACTTTACTGAAATTTTTAAGATAAGCACAATCTGAACATACTGTTACTCACATCCGTTTTCTGCTGATTTAATAAAGAAATATTTTGAAACTTCAGCATCACAGTCCGCATGGATTTTGAAAGGAATACTATGGATTTCATCGGTGAGTTCTCTATTTGTCTTTATATTATTTTTACCACTCTGTATATGAATCGCCATTTTCAAATGAATGAATAAACAATTTATTTCGCGGGCAAATAAACTGACATGTCAGCTAGGCCAGAGAAATATGCCACCTCTTCAAAGGAACAGAAAATAATATGATTTAGCTATATGAAGTTGGCAGACTGAGCCAAAAGTTGAATTTAGCGAAGTTACCGGCTCTACCAGTGGCGTCAGCGATTTAATTGACTACGTTTACGGTCAATAAAAAGAAATCAAGAAAATAATACTACATATAGATGACATTCCTTCTATCACTTTCCTATATCAAAAATGTTTTAGTCTATATACTGGTATTATACCTAAACTATATAAGAATAGACCCCTTTATTTACATTGAAAAGAGTCGCATCTCGAAGTAGCGTAGAAATTTTTGATAGGGAAGATTTCAATGAGATTATTATAAGATAAAATGAGGTTTCAGTAAATCAAGGTCCATTCGGACAAATTGTTTTATTCAGAAATGAATACAATGTTTTACATATACTTGACGTTTTTTATATTCATTCAGAATATATTCAGAAATTTATCAATTTTTATATGTACAGGGTGAGTCTTTGACGCTGTGTTAGTTTTAACCATAGATTCTTGACGTCAAAAAAAACATTTTCTTCCTACAACGTTTTTCCAAATTTGGCCTAGTTCAAAAGATATAGGGTGTTGAGATTTCATAAAAAACTTGCATTTTCACTTGTAATGTTTGGGCTATTACCATCATCTTATGATGGTATCAATCATTCAATAATATATATTAATTCTGTTCACAAAAGTGCTATAGAGTTAATTGATACTGCCTCATACCACTACTGAACACTTAGAATATGAATTTATTTATATCCTTAGGTTTTTTGTAATATTGAGTTGAAACAGTCAGTGTCTCCGACTATACATATAACATTTATATTCTATTAATGAATATGAAATGTGAGATGATTGGGAGAAAATGACGACATAATGTGAGTTAAGGAAGGGTTTTTCCATACGCGAGAACATCAGTTACTCATCAATCATAAAATAATGAATAAACACTGCGCAAAAAAATTAACCCACATTCTGAAAATCTCAATTTTAATGAAAGTTAACTCTAAATTGACCTCATAACTTATTTTGTATGTTCTATCAGGAAGGTTTTGAACGAAACAAGACACATTAAATAGAAGAAAAATTCAGGATTTCACCGAATCTTAAGTGAAAGAAGAGAAACAAACAATTTTTAAAATACTGGAATGCTGATAAGTGATTTAATACTCGGTATTTCCACCCCTTGCGTTAACTACAGCTTGGCAACGACGGTTCATACTCATAATGAGTGATCTTAAAATTTTCTGATCTAATCCTTCCCAGATTTCTCCTTGTCGGATTCCTAAGTCATTAAGAGTAGCTGGATGATTTTCTGAACTTCTCAGCCTTCTATTGAGGTTGTCCCAAACCTGCTCAATCGGATTGAGATCTGGACTTCTTGCTGGCAATTTCATTCGACAGACTTCAACTTCTTCAAGGTACACTGCGATGCGCACAGGATGGGGTCTGGCATTATCGTCCATAAAAATGAAATTTTTATTCATAGCTCCATTAGATCTGTGCGAGCAGTCAAAGATATTCCACCCCATGCCATAATCGATCCTTCCCCGAAACCTGTAGTATTCAGGAAATTGCACTGAGCGTATCTTACATGTGGACGTCTGTATACAAGGGAACGTCGATCACAATGGTAGAGGCAGAATCTAGACTCATCTGTGAAGAGAACTCTTTCCCAATCAGCCTCTTCCCAATTGATATGCTCCCTCGCAAAATCCAAACGCACTCTTTGATGGGTTAGGGTAAGAGCTGGGTCTCTTGCCGCGACACGAGGCCTTTAATCATATTCTCTGAGGCGATTTCTTATTATCTGAGTGCTAATTTGCACCCCATGAGTTTCTCAAGCTGATTTTAAAGGAGGCGAGCGGTTGCAAACGGTTGTCTCAACAAAGAAACTCTCTAGTAACATTCTTGAATGGCAGTTGTTACCCGTGATCTACCTGTCCTGGTCTTCAGACATTCTTTCCTGTGTCCCTGAATCGCTGCAACATTCTGGACACACTTGTATGGAAAACTCCAAACCTTTCTGCAATTCTTGAGTATGTCCATCCTTCTTCTCGCAAAACTACCGCTTGGGCACATTCCTCTTTGGTCAAATTGCGTGTTTCGCGTTGTAGAAAATCAAACGAAAGAAAAACTATTGATCACTAGAATTGATCGAGAACAACTGATTTCAGAATGGAGCCAATACATTCAAAATCTGATAATCTCATCTTTTTTTATTCCTGCTGGGAAAAAACATCTGTATTGCAGAAAAATGTTGAAAGTGGATAACATATGCATGCATAATTCCGATAAAAATAATTATCGTAACACCTTCAGTTGTAGAATAAATTTGAGATTTCCATAATGTGCTTTAATTTGCGCAGTGTAGTAGGTCAATAAAAATAACATTTGTAATTCACAAAATAAGTATTATTAGTAGCATACAATTAGACTGGTACTCTGAAGCAACATCAAAATTTATATGAATTGAGAAAATCGATAAAAGTTTTTTCGAATTGATCTTTGATTTGATGCATAATCATATTAAATTTTTGTCACATTCGAATGAATAGATTTCACATGACGTGTCAGGCGATTCTTAAAATTTGTCGCATAATCACAGAGTTCACATTTGAAAATTTTCAAATTCAAATGAACAGAATTAATGTGATTTTTCAAGTCAGTCTTTCGACTTGACTTATGATCGCAGAAGTAGCATTCGAAATTCTTCAGATTCAAATGAACAGAATTCACATGTCGTTTAATGTGATTCTTTTGAGAGGACACATAATCACAGAAATTACATTTAGAATTTTTCAATTTCAAATGAACAGAATTCGAGTGATGTTGAAGGTGAACCAGTTGAGTTGCTGCATAATCACAGAGCTGGCATTTAAATTTTTTCAATTTCAAATGAACAGTATTGACATGATTTCTAAGTCGACCTTTATGTATCGATGCATAATCACAGAGTTCGCATTTAAATCTTCTCAAATTCAAATGAACAGAATATAAATGGTCTGTTATGTGATTCTTTTGAGCGGACGCATAATCACAGAAGTCGCATTTAAATTCTCTCAAATCCAAATGAACAGAATTTATGTGAACCTCGAGGTGATTCTTGTGAAATGATGCGTAATCACAGAGGTCACATTTATAGTTTTTCAGATTTAAATGAACAGATTTTATATGACTTGTTAGGTTTTTTTTTTTGCTTGATGCATAATCACAATGGTAACATTCAAAATTAATCAGATCTAAATGAACTGAATTTACGTGATATTTGAGTGTATTCTTTTGATTAGTTGCATAATTGCAGTGGTTACAATTGAAAATTTTCAAATTTAAATGAACAGACTTTATGTGCTCTTTAAGGACATGCATTCGATTTGCTGCGTAATCACAAAGGTCACATTTAAAATGTCTTAAATTTAAATGAATCGAATTTACATGTTTTTCAAGAACAAATTTTCTATTTGATGCATAATTACAGAGGTGGCATTTGAAATTCTTAAGATGCAGATGAACATGATTGATGTGTTTCTTAAGATTACTCCTTAAATTTGATGAATAGTTACAAAAGTGACACATATTAGAAGGATCCAATTCTTTGTACTTTCTGAGGTTCTCCATCTCGAAGGCAACAGAATCCATATTTTGCACATTTTCCTCATCAAGTGTAGAATTTTCCTTGAAATTGACCCCATTCGATATCTTGGGGACAAATTCCACACTGAAATAAAAATATTCATTCAAACCTTCTGTAATCACAGGGCATAATTTTCCAATACAGGATAACTTTACATGAAATTAAAAACGAAAATATAATTTACATCTTTTAATGAAATAATGAACAAATACAAATATCAAATGAAATTTGGATGAACAGAATCAATGTGCTCTCTGAGATCAGCTTTTCCATATGCAGAATAACCTCAGCGCCACTCAAGATTTTTCAAATTGAATTGAAGGCTTCTACGTATGTAATAAGGTCTGTTTTAGACTAGTGTCATAATCACATAGAATCTTCTCGTTCGTAGCATACTCACAGTGGTGATATTTATGATTTTTCAGATTTCTATTTTCTATCTATGTAATAAGGTCTGTTTTAGACTGGTGTCATAATCACATAGGTTGTCTTCTCGTTTGTAGCATACTCACAGTGGTGATATTTATGATTTTTCAGATTTATGGTCCCATTTGCTTCACAATCGCAGAAGTGACAAGTGAATGGACATTTATGGTTGTACAAATTCAAGTGTACTATTTTCCAACATTCTTCAGTGTAAAGCATTTTCAGAACATACATGTCTTTCCAGGCATACTTTTTTATTTGTATTAAAACCACACAGGTTACAGTTATACCTCTTCAATTTTAAATGAACCCTCAGTATGTGCCTTTTGAGCACCGATTTCAGATATGTTTCATAATCACATAGGTTGCATTTATGATCCTTCAACTTCAAATGAACCGCTTCTACATGTAATTTTAGGTATTCCTTATGGTTCGCTGCATAGTCACAGAGGTGACATTTATGACTCTTCAATTTAAATGAATGGACTGAACATGTCTTTTGAGGATTGTCATCCGATTTGTAGCAAAATCACAGAGTTCACATTTATGCTTCCTTATATTTAAATGAACCGATTCAATGTGACCTTTAACGCTTGCCTTTTGATATGATGTGTAGTCACACAGGTGACATTTATGCATTTGCAAATTCAAATGAATAGCTTCTATGTGACATTTTAGAGTTCCCTTGTGTGTCGCAGCATAATTACAAAGGTGACATTTATAACTCCTTAGACTTGCATGAAGAGATTCTTTGTGCTTTTTGAGGAGCCACTTTCGATTTGTCGCATATTTACATAACTCACATTTAAAGCCCTTCAAATTAAAATGAACAGTATCATGATGTATTTTTAAGAAGCGCTTATGGGTAGTATTAAAATCGCAGAAATTGCATTTGACGTTATTGATGTTTGAATGTAATGAAGCTATGTGACTTTTAAGGTGATCTTTACGTTTTCCCGCAAAATCACAAAGATGACATTTATACTTTTTCAAATTCAAATGAACTCCTTCAAAATGTCTTTTAAAGTCTCCCTTTAGATTCGATGAATAATTACAAAGGCTACACATATGCTTTTTCGAATTTGACTTAACAAAAGCTACAGGTTTTGAATCAGCGTTCATACCAAGATTAGAGTCAATTGTTTTAGCCTGTTCATCACTATAAATCATTATATTTTTCATTGTGTAATCTGAAATATTCTCTTTATTATTTTTTGATATTTCTTGAGTACTCTTGAGAATTTCTTCGTTTCTGGATTCTTTTACACTGAAAACGATGCATATTGTATTAAAATCAATGTTATTACCTGTAAGTTGATATTTTGGAGTGAGAGACACTATTTGTAAAGATTAATCATTTTTACTTTCTGTTATTTGGCTTATCTTTAAGAATAGGGTAGCAAGAAGATAACAAGTGGATGATCAGATAATGATAGATCTTGTGTAGAAAAGAAATCTTTTTTCCAATATCTAATATTGATCTCCTCACCATCGTTTAGATAGACATCTTATATCATTCTCAAGGTGAATTTGTTTTAAAAAAACCATATACTGTTTGGAAACTTTCTAAATTTCATTAAATGTGAAGTTTAACCGAACTTATAAAATAAAAGTTGTCATATCTGAGATGAAACCTATTAAAATTAGATTAAACCATGGTTAAATCTGATAAACAAAGAGTGAAGAAATGCATATATGAAATAGCATATGAATGCAGATATTATATCAGAGAAACAAAATAAATAAAATCAATACAGGGTGTCTCAAGTTCGAGTGCCTATTAGACATTTCTGGAGAACTAGACATATTTGAAATCTGAAAATTGGGATTATGATATCGTTCGAAGTTTTCTACAGAGCTAAAATATTTTCGAAGCCCAAAATTTCCGGTTATACAGGAGTGAAAATAAATTCAACGAAAAATTTTTTTGCAAGTTTTCCATTCTTGGTATGATCGAGTATTCAATAGTGAATACATTTCTATCTATTTTAAATATCCTGAGCGTAAACCGTGTTCACAAAATCGAAGAGGAAGGATGTGAAAAGGTCATCACAGGGTGTTTCAAATTTTGTGTTGAAAATTGTGATCTTAAATTGGCCATTACTTCTGTTTTTCAAATTAGAACCCTATTTTTTTATAATTGTGTTGGATTCTGCGGTCAAAAATAATGATAGTTTTCTCTAATAATTATGCTCCTAAATTCAATAATTTCTGAGTAATTTGAGATTTTCTGGATTTATGTAGTACGTGAGAGTCAAATTTTTAGATCTGATTCATAAGGATATTATGTGAGCATAGAAGATAAATCATCCCATTTATAATTCACAAGTGTCAGACAGGTTTTATTGTTAGTCGTTATGAAATTTTTGATTTCACAAAATGAATCGTTGCTATTCTAATAATGAGATTTTGGATTTATTTCTTATATTGTATTTTTTCAATTGTATACGATATACACATTCAAATGCACTTAATGATATTGTTTATTTCAAATCCATGGTAGATGACACAAAAGGTTGAGTATCCAATGAGAAGTATCCCCATTTTTTTACAATTTCTGAAAAGATGTTTCAAACTTTTCAAATTTTACATTGTGAGAACCCCTAAAGAATACAAAAAAGGGCAGTTGATGAAATTAGTATTTCAACTTATTTCTAAGCAAATGAGAATTCATCTCTTCAATAGGAAACACATTAGATAGATTCGCTACTTCAGTACACGAATTATGATTATAAATAAATTATGAGAATAAAAATAAAAATACGTTTCAAAACACAAATAAATTTTCAGGTAAGATTTTCAATATGGTAACCATTTTGTTCCACACACTTTCGAATACGTCTTGAAACCTTTTTATTTAGTCAGCTGGTTCTAATGCATGAACTTTCTCATATTTGTAGTCATTCATGTTGTGTTTTTTTAAAATTCAGTGCACTGAATTTCTAAATCGATTTCATGAGCTGCACTTGAATAGATGCATTTTTCATTCGCTTGAAATAAGTCAAAACACTAATTTCATTTTCCTCATCATCAACTACCCTTCTTTTGTATTCTTTAGGGGCTCTAACACATTCAAAACTTTGAAACATATTTTCTAAAGATCTTCTCCATCATGGAAGGTAAATGGGGATACTTCTCGTTGAAGACCCGGCAGGTTCTACTAATAATTCTTTCACATTCACCATGTATATAAAATAGATCCAGAATTTCGTAATTAGAATAACGGTTCATTTTGTTAAATCGAGAAATGAAGATAACAAATAACAATAACACCTGACATTTGTGAATTATTAACAGATAATTTATCTTCTGTGGGTATAGAGAGTTCCCATGGTTTCAAAAGAATATTCATTGAATTTTTTTAGATGCAATCAATTTGACTTTACTTATACCATAAATCCAGAAAATCTCAAATTACTCAGAAATTATTGAATTTAGGAGCATAATCATGTGAGAAAACTATCATTATTTTTAACACAGAATCCAACACAATTATAAAAAAATAGGGTTCTAATTTTAAAAACAAAAGTTATGGCCAATTTAAGATCACAATTTTCAACACAAAATTTGAAACACCCTGTGATGATATTTTGAAATTCAAAAGATGCATGACCTTTTACATCCTTCTTCTTCGATGTTGTGAAAAGCGGTTTACGCTAAGGGTGTTTAAAATAAGAATAATGTACATATTATTAACTGAACATATTTGACTTTTTTCCAGTTTTTTTTTGGATATTTTGAAAACTATTCGATTTAATACAATGGTTTTAATAGAAATGTATTCACTATTGAATACTCGATCATACCAAGAATGGAAAACTTGAAAAAATTTTTCGTTGAATTTATTTTCACTCCCTGTATAACCGAAAGTTTTTGGGTTTCGAAAATATTTTAGCTTTGTAGAGAACTTCGAACAATATCAAAATCCCAATTTTCAGATTTCAAATATGTCTAGTTCTCCAGAAACATTGGGGATCATGACAGTCTAATTGACAAAATTTTTTGTGGACGGTAAACAATTGTGTAAAGGCGAGGTAGTGAAAAGCTATTTCTCCCATCATGAAGCCCAGATAATCACAATAGAAGGCTTTGTGCAGGTACAATGCAGCTCAACAACACCACTAAAACGATTTTTCTCAGAGTCTAAGATGGAAGATCTAAAGAACGGCCTGAAGAATATTGATTGGGCCCACCTTTTGAAATTCCCGAACCCAAATGATGCGTACGAAGCGTTCTCCATAACTGTCTAGGGCCTCATTGAAAGAATATTCACCATCAAAACTGCACAACCAAAAAAACGCAAACCTTGGATAACAACCGGAATAAAAATTTCTTCAAAAAGGAAAATCCTTCTCTACCACCTAAAAAATAAGAATGAAATTTCTCCAGAATATTATACAAAGTACTCAAAAATACTGAAAGAAGTTGTTAGAAAAGCCAAAAAGCTGTTCTAAGCGAAGAATATATTAAAAAATCTAAGGATAAAACAAAAGCTACCTGGACATTGATAAAGGAGCTTACAACCCAGTCACAGAAAAGGGACTCCATTATTACTGATCTAGACGGTCAAAATCATCCAAAGGAATCTCTGAATCAGGTTAATAGGTTCTTTGTTAACCAGGGATCGAATCAGACAACAACCGGAAACATACAAACTCTCGTGAGCACACCAGCAGATAAAAATATCGTTAACAGCATAGTCCTTCAATCCACAGATCCGACAGAAATAAAAAACATTATCCTGAAGTGAACCAACTCAACCGGACATGATGGAATACCGGTGAGGATACTGAAACATGTGGCTGATGAGATATCGGGACCACTATCCTCCATCATAAACTTCACCTTTGAAACAGGTGTATTCCCAGATCAACTCAAGAAGGCTCAAATAAGACCGGTGCATAAAAAAGGAAAAAGAGACGATATGAACAACTACAGACCAATGCGATACTACCTAACATCAGCAAAATCTTTGAGAGAGCACTCTACAATCGCATAATAAATTTTCTTGAGTACTTTAACCTAATATATGAACATCAATATGGCTTCCGAAAAGGAAAAACAACAGTGCAAGCACTCTACCGAATAATCTCCAAGATAATAGATTCGCTAAATAAAGGAAAATATACCCTGCTTTTGTGTGCTGACCTTACGAAGGCTTTTGATAATGTGAACCATGTTATTCTTTTGGAGAAGCTAAATAGACTGGGAACCCAGGGACTCCCGCTCAACTTAATGGAGTCCTACCTGTCAAATAGGAAACAAACTGTCGTGAGAGTTTGACAAAACCACAGGAAAACTGATCGAATCTGAAGAATTGCATATTAAGAAGGGAGTTCCGCAGGGGACAATTCTTGGCCGCTGTCGTACATTATTTATACAAATGATCTTGCTCAAATAGTGCACCAACTAACACTCTTCATGAATGATACATCCTTGGTGCTATCAGAGGATCCCAGTGACATACCAGTAAAAATATTCGATGCATTAGATAATCTAAATAACTGGTTCAGCAGAAATAACCTAATGCTAAACCCTGAGAAGACACAATTAATGAAATTTGAATTTACCACAGAATTTCAACAGCGATCCTATGATGGTGCCGACAGATCACTGACCACCACAAACTCCGTGACGTTTCCTGGGTATTGAAGTAAACTACCGTCTGGATTGGACATCTCATATAGACAGCCTGTGTAAGAATCTGGCCAGGTTTGGATACGCACTGGGAAATCTATCTCGTCTGGTGAGCCCAGAAACAGCAATGACAGCATACCATGCATATGTACATAGCAGGATTAGATATGGGATCGTGATCTGGGGCAACTCAAGCGAAATCGACAGAATTCTGTTGCTGCAGAACAGATGCCTAGTTTGTTTAGGGACACCTTGTTTGTGATTGTATATGTTTGTACCCTTTGTTTCTATTTTACATTTTTTTATATTGACTAGCTCTACACACCTAACGGGGTAATTTGTATTGGAGTATTTGAATAAATGAATGAAACGTCTAATAGGCACTCGAACTTGAGACATCCTGTATAGATTTCTTCAACATCTGAACAATCAGATTGAGTCTATTGAATTCATAATGGAAATCGAGGAATATAAACAACTTCCATTTTTACTTGTTCATAAACACAATGAAACAAGTGTGTACAAAAAACGAACATCCAGGTCAATATCATACATTTCAATTCCAACCATAAACTAAATACTAAACTGCGAGTGGCAAAGCAATGGCTATGCCAAAAAGATATTGGATAGAGTGAAACAATTAACAGAATATCAGCTTGAAGCCAAAACAATACAAGAAAATATATAGCGTCATTTCTTATGTGAAAGATCAGAAAAAATGAGAAGAATTGGAAACAGGTACGACATAACAACAAGATACCATCAGGGCTGATCATTCAAAAGTTAAACCTGATAACAAGAATCAAAGAATTGATCTTATGTCTTATAAATAACTAACTTATTTATTGCTCAAGCCTGCCCTGAATATTTCAGCTCTGAAATAATGAAAATTGTTGGAAATTCATAGAGAATTCACAAACCTTGTACATAAATATAAAATCAATTTCCTCTAGTTTAAATTACTTAATTTGTGTAAACATACCTTCCATGAGCAATTTCACTAAGATATGGAATTATTTCTCTTTCATTAGAGCATTGCTCTCTTTTAACTTCATTAGCACTTTTAGAAGTTTCACATAAAGTCTCCAACTCTTCAAACTCCTTTTTGAATAACTCTCTGTCATATATTCCGTTTTGATCAGTAAAATTTTCTACAATGTGTAAATCTTCTTCCTTGATGTCGATCATTCTTTCATTTACAATGTGGCAACTAGAAAAATTATTAATATTAAATGAATATTAAACATAAAGTAGAAAGAACTTACAACTCATTGAATGGTATATCACTGGGTTCAATTTTAATGTCCATTTCGAAATACTGAGTGAAAATTACTTCGACGTTGGGGTAAGCATCAGTCGCCTTACGTTTTGCAGCAGTTTTTCCAATATTTGCTTTACTACTCAATGATCAACAAGATATACATCTCAGTTAAACAAACACCAAAGATTAACTTACACTTCTACTCTTTGCAAACACTATATCACATTTGAGAGGTTAATGATTAAGATCCTAGATAAGTACTTTACAGACATAGAACATTAAACAAGTTTTCATTTTTGATATGGAGGGTAGAGCATAGAAAAATAACTTTCTTCTATGGTAGAGAATAGAGGAACTTAGACATAGAAATTATTTCTATATCTATATAGAATTTTTTCTATATCTATGAGGAGGAATCACACCGGACGTAAAAATAAAAAGTGTCCATTAAAATAACATCAATATAGATGTCGCCTTTGTTGTAAGGTCGATCAAACTGGCGAATGGAAATTTATCTGAAAACTGAATGATCAATGTTTCACAAGTGCTTGTTTCAGATACGGAGAAAACTTTGCCACAGCTATACTGTAATATGAAGGATAAAAAGATCAGATCTTTCAAAAATTTTATTGGATCGATTTTTATGATTTGATCGATTGATTCTTTGAGTGCAAATTATTGATCCTGATTTCAGAAAATAAATAATTATCTTTCATTCCTCTGATATATTATGATATATAGACATAATTCCCATTTATTGGGAATGTCATTCCAAACGAACTGAAAATTGACGTCAGAATGAATATAGGACCATGAATCTGCGCATGCGCAAAACTGAAAAGTCTGGATAATTGCTTTTTGACATTTTGCACCCATTTCTCATGCGAACTTGAACAGTAATATAATTCTTTCGGGGAACAACCTTAGGGCTCGTTTATACTGGTCGGTTTCGGTACCGTAAAAGTTGAACCATAGGAATTCAATGCTTTCGTTCATATTCATTCCGTAACTTTTTCCTGTACCGGTAAAGTGTTCAACTTCTATGAACAAATTCATAGAAATATATATTCATAAAATTGTTTGGACAAATTAATTAAAATAAAAATAAATTATAAATTTATAATAAATAAAATAAATTAAAATTAAAAATATATATATTAGATAATTAGATTAGATTATCTTATAAGGGTATAAGATTATCTTATAAGTAAGACAAATTAAATGCATATAATAGTGAGCGAGTTTTTTGACACATGCGCAGTCCATAGAGCGTCAATTATTTATATCAGAGTATTGAATACAGAATCGATCTTTGTTTTGATAGCGGTAATTTCAAATAATATAATAAAATATAATTCAAGATGGTTAGCACTTTTCAAAACTGTTAACGTAAGCGCTACTGTGGTATGTTGACAGTAGGCTACGTGAAATGACAACCTACCCATCGATCCATAGAATATCATGATAATCCCTCTCCGCAAGGGTTGCCTATCCTGCTCGAATTATTGTTGTTTGGCCTACGCCAGTTCTGTTTTAGACAAAGAGCAGATAAGTTAGCGTAATAAGCCATTAACAGTGATTAATATTCAATTATTACTAATTACTTTATTATATAGATTAGTGATAATATTGTTTTTCATTGATCTGCATATTGTGTTAACAATTGTGATTGAATATACAGAATATTCTTTGAATGGTTTACATGGTAGCAGAGCGTGAGAAAGAACACGGAGTCTTAATTTCAATCTCAAGTGTTTTTCAAGTACCAACGCTAGGTAGCCATTTTTGTGAAAGAAAAGCATCATATTCAAGTTTCTGCCTTTTACTTATATTTGGGAGATGGAAAATACATATTTTGATAATACATCAGCTCTATATGAAGAAACTGTTGAGACTAGCTCAACTCTAGAAGACAACTTAGAGGATTCGCCAAGTACTCAAAATTCCGACATGACTGCACAGATTTTGAGTTTGTTCACGAATCCTGACTTTGTGAACACTGTGGCCAAAAATATCAAAGACACTTTGGTCAGTAATCATGAAACTGAGGAAGAAAGGGGTTCAAGCACCTCCAAGATATCGATTGCATCAAGTTCTCAATTAACGATGCCAACGTTTCATATACCTATAATAGATAATTCTGATAAGTTGCAAGGCCATTCAAATTATCGCTCGTGGAAGCAAAGATTTCAACGGGAGATAATGGCACTTGGTAGATCAGAATTCCTTTTATATCCTCTGGGAGGTTCACTGTCACATCTTACTGACAAAGAGAAAAAGATGTATGACGCTCAAGTCAGACAGTACCTTGACGCATCCCTACATAGTGGACCGAAATCGCTTATAGCTAATGAGTCTACTGCTGCCAGGGCCTTCAGCAAACTAGAGCAAATGTATGGGAAAAATAACATTCAACAAATGATGGAGTTACTGGACAACTTTGGCAATATAAACTTGCAACCTAAGATGAATCCAGTAACATTTGTTTCAAGGTTTGAAAGTGCAGTTCAACAATTTCATGAACTAGGTGCACCTCTGGACAGGAAACTAGTTGTGGCTTATTTTTTACATAAAGTAAGACTCATACCTTCCTTTATGGGTTTCTATTCCACTATAGTGTCCTTGCAAGAGGAGACCCGAAATTATGACTTTGTTCGAAAAACATTCCTTGATGTAGCAAGAAATAATCAAGCGATAGAAATGAATAAAAGTGTCAGAATGGAAGAAAGTTCTGGCGAGCCACCTAGAAAGAAAGTAAGGCCATCTTCTTCATCTACTGGCTTAAGTTTTCCTTATACCAAAGAGCAATTTGAAAAGTAGAAAAGAATGACACCTGAAGAAAAAAATCCTCTAGGTGCAAAAAAATGCGGTCTACTATTTCATAGGGCGAAGGACTGTAAAAATGAGGGGCGACACTGTTTTCTGTCACAGAAAAGGCCATGAAAGAAAGGACTGTAGACGGTTGAAATTGGCCCAGTCAAGTGATAAGGTGAGTCAGAAATCTACAACTGGTTTTGTTATTTTGGCTTTTGGAAATCCTATCGTGTGGTGTTCAAAGCTTCAAACTACAATAGCGCAAAGTTCAGCAGAAGCTGAATTCGTTGCATTAACACATTCTGTTAATGAAGTGTTGTTTTTATCCCAATTATTGAAAGAAACTGTTAATATTACGGTATTCCCAGTACCTGTTTATGAAGATAATGAAGCTGCAAGGCAAAATTGCCTTACAAGCACAAGTAAGAGTAGGTTAAAATATATAGAAAGAAAATATCTTCTAATTCGTCAACATGTACGAGAGAAGAAAATTGATATTATTAAAATAAATACTACTCAGCAGATAGCAGATATCCTTACAAAACCTTTACAGGATTATCAAAACACGGTTAACAGGAAAGCTCGCGATCTGATCACCGAGGAAAATGACATTGATGATATAATTTCAAAATTGAGGAACGGAATAAAAGGGGAAAGCTCTCGTTTATTATCAGCCAGACTTTCGAGCTGTAGACAAAATCACAAAGACCCTGCTAGTTTTGCATCCGAAATAGAAGTTTTATCGGAAAAACTACAAAAGGCGTATATAAGCGAGGAGTGCCCAGAGAAGTTGCAGAAAATTACTCTGTGGAAGCCACGGTACGCTCACTCATGCAAAATTCTAATAACGAACGAGCAAAATTAGTCGTTGAAGCTGGTTCATTTAAGTCGGTACAAGAAGTTTTATCGAAATTTGTGAGTGCTTCGAACAATCAACCCCAAAACAATGTACTTTATTTCGGGCAATATAGGCGTCCTAGGCGAGGTTTTTCAAATCGGCGTGATATTGGAAACAGGTATAATCAGAATTACCGTCAAAATAATAACAATCCCTCAGAACAAAATACCCGCAATCAAAATCGTCGTGGTCACTCGAGAGGGTACAGACGATATGGAAATGCTACTAGACAGGTAAGGTATCTCGAAAATATCGACGATAATAATTCGGAAAACCAATCGGTCCCCAACGGGTCCGATTGGGGAAAATCAAAGCAACACAATGAATTAGATAATGTCTTTTCTATCAATTTGTCACTGTCAAATATAGTTATTCTTACGACTCAAATGACAGGAATGGAAAATATGTATTTTGTCGACACAGGTGCTGATATTTCAATTTTCAAAAAGGGAAAAATACGGTCAGACATTTTCGTGGATAATTCAAAAGCGAGTAACCTTCGAGGAATTACGGATGAACTCACCAAATCATTGGGTGTTGTAGAAACTTACATTTCAGTCGAAGAATACGATCTAAAACATGCTTTTCACGTAGTCAACGACGATTTTCCGATACCAGGTGACGGAATTTTGGGTAGAGATTTTCTTGCAAAGTATAACGTTGCTATCGATTACGACAATTGGACTATGAGAGTCAGGGTGGACGAATACCAAATAACTATTCCAATTTTGAATGGCCCCGCAGAAAATCAAGTTTTCATTCCAGCTCGATGCGAAGTTGTTAGAAACATTCGCTGTTTAGACAATATAACCGAGGATCAGTTAGTCATGAATAAGGAACTTGCACCCGGAATATTCGTAGGGAGAACCATAATAACACCATCTAATAAACTTGTTCGCATAGTAAATACAACATTAGAAGATGCCCTGGTCGACACTTCCAAAATTCAGACAAGAAATTTGAATGAATTCTATATTTACAGTGTAGAAAAGGAAAACATTGATCGAATTCCACAGTTAGTGAGTGAACTCAATTCAGATATACCGGACTATGTCAAAGAAGATGTACTATTACTTTGTTCGGAATTTTCGGATATTTTTGGTTTAAAAACGGATATACTAACAACAAATAATTTTTATTCTCAAAAGCTCAAAATGACAGACAATACACCAGTTTATATAAAAACTATAGGCTGCCCTATTCTCAAAAAAATGAAATCAATCGGCAGGTCCAAAACCTCTTAGATAACAGAATTATCGAACCGTCTTTTTCAGCTTACAACAGTCCGTTACTGCTTGTCGATAAAAAGTCAACTTCCGGTAAGAAATATCGGTTAGTGGTAGATTTTAGGGGTGTAAATAAGAAGCTTGTTGCTTGGAAATTTCCTTTACCACGAATTTCGGATGTACTTGACAATCTTGGTCGCTCAAAGGTCTTTTCAGTCATCGATCTTTTGAGTAGTTTTCATCAAATTCCCTTAGATGAGGAATCGAGAGACATCACGTCATTCAGTGTTGATTCTCAATCATACCGATTTACAAGACTTCCTTTTGGTTTATCAGTCAGTCCAACTAGTTTTCAAAGAATGATGTCTATTGCCTTTTCCGGATTGAGCCCCGAAAAAGCATTTCTTTATATGGATGACTTGATAGTTATAGGATGCTCCGTTCAACATCATATGAGTAATTTGCGAAAAGTATTCGAAACGTGTAGGAAATTCAACCTAAAGCTGAACCCTGCAAAGTGTAATTTTTTCAAAAATGAGGTAACATTCTTAGGTCATAAAATAACAGATAAGGAATTCTTCCGGACGAAGCAAAATTTGAAGTCATTAATAAATACCCTATACCAAAAAGTAGTGAAGAGATCAAAAGATTCGTTGCTTTTTGTAATTACTACCGCAGATTTATTCCAAATTTTGCAGAAATATGTCATCCTCTGAATACGCTCACTAGAAAACGGACACAATTCCTTTGGACCGAGGAATGTCAAAATTCTTTCGAAAAATTAAAAAAGCATTGATTTGTCCACAAATTCTGCAGTATCCGGATTTTTCCAAACCATTCATACTAATTACAGATGCTTCCGAGACCGCGTGCGGAGCAGTGTTATGTCAAAATTTCGACGGTAATGAACTTCCAATAGCATACGCTTCGAAGACATTCAGTAAGGGAGAAAACACAAACCCACAATCCTGAAGGAATTAACAGCAGTTCATTTTGGCATTAAGCATTTTAGATGTTATCTATACGGAGCTAAAAAATTTTTAGTAAAACTGATCATCGACCACTAGTTCACCTTTTCTCAATGAGAGATCCTTCTTCCAAATTGACGAGAATAAGATTAGACTTAGAAGAATATAATTTCGAAATTGAATATGTTAAAGGAGAAAACAACGTGATTGCAGATGCCCTGTCACGCATAACTATAGAGGATCTGAAAAAGCTAAACGCTGATAACTCACAAATACTAGCAGCAACTAGGTCAATGTCAAGGTCAAGTTATAATAAAAGTAAAACTGATTCTTCAACAATATCATCTAACATTACTACACCCGAGTGTCGTGTTCGGGAGGCGTTGAATAATTTCGATGTTTTGAAATTACCACAAGTACAATTCACAATCTCGCGAGATCATATTACAATAACAATCATTCATAAAAGAAAGAAGAGCGCTCTCACCTTGTTTTTAATCACTAACGGCAAAATTCCTGTGTTAGCACAAATTTTGTCTGAGCTGAATCGTTTCGCCAGTGAGAAAAAATTGGGTCAATTAAGAATGAATTTGAAGGATGCCTTATTTACACAGTGCACTGTAAATGAATTTAAGGAAGTAGGTCAAAATATTTTGAAAAATGTTGAAATTGTACTTTGTAGCCCGCGAAGAGTAATTAAGGATAAAGAAGAACGACATCAATTAATGACAAAATTTCATGACAATCCTGTCTACGGTGGTCATAGTGGACAGAAAAGACTGCTCAAAAATTGAAATCTCACTATTTTTGGAAAGGCATGTCGCGTGACGTAGCTAAATACACAAGAGAGTGTCATAAGTGTCAAATCAATAAAAAGGTAAAAGTCATATAGAACCACTAGTCTTGACTCCCACACCGCAAAGAGCTTTTGACATTGTATCCATTGATACAATAGGTCCTTTTCAAAAATCAAACATTGGAAATTCTTATGCAGTAACTATTCAATGCGAACTGACGAAATATGTAACCATCATACCAATTGTCAATAAAGAAGCCAAAACTGTGGCGAGGGCAATAGTAGATGACTTTGTTCTGATATACGGCCCCATGAAGGAGGTTAGAACTGACATGGGCACCGAATATAAGAACGAAGTATTCACAAATGTTATTAAATTGTTAAATTCGGGTCATAAAACCTCAACAGCTTACCACAGCCAAACTATAGGCGGTTGTGAAAGGAATCATCGTGTTCTAAATGAGTTTATACGGATGTATGTGAACGAAACAGTTACAGACTGGGATATCTGGACCAGACATTTTGCATTCTGCTATAATACTACTCCAAGTACTTATCATAACTATACACCTTTTGAACTAGTCTTCGCAAGGAAAGCAAACCTAGATACTGAATTGTTCACAAAAGTTCGCATAGATCCAGTATACAATCTTGATGCCTTTGACCAGGAAACTCGTTACAGACTTCAGTTTGCCTTGAATAGAACTAAAAATTTCCTAGACAAAGTAAAGAAGGAGCGGAAATCAAAATTAGACCAAAAATCAAACAATTTAAGTTTGGTTCCCGGTGATCTCGTGCTGACGTCAAACGAAGATAGAAAAAATTGAATTCATGGTTTGACGGCCCCTTCAAAGTAATTGAAACACAAGGTGTCAACTGCACAATTGAGGATGACAAGGGTAGGCATATTACCATGCATAAAAATAGAGTGAAAAAATATTTCCCTGCGCAGTAAAGAGGTATACCTATTGACTATTTTATTATGTCCCCGACGGTTGCAACCACCCTATTGATGAACTTTTGTGTTATTGATTAAATTACTACTTATCATGTTATTTTATTATTTAGGTATAATTGTAGGGTTATAACAATCTCTAGTTTTAGTTGAAGCGATACCTTATTGTAGTAGATAGTTAATAGTGATTCTAGATGTAGCAGAGTTGTAATATGTACCTAGTTATGTCTTTTGTTATGTCTTTATTCCTTAATTTGATTGCTTGTTTCACAATTCACATTCCTGGATGTCCTTACAATCGGCCGTTGTAACGGACATCTTCAGGAAAGGGAGGTGTAAAGCCTGAACAACCTGTATATTAATTCCAAATTAAAGAGAACAATATTGTTTATTCATTCAGGCTTGGTATTAGTCAATACGCCAAGCTTGCAATATATTTTGTAGGACACCAATCCGAGTTCAATGAATTCGGAATAGGAGAGAATGAATCGAATAAAGATATCCAAATGATCAAGTAGTTATTTAATCATTACACAAGGTTCCGTAGTTTACGTGACCAACTAATGCCATTGGCTATCTAATTTGGTAAGTCTATATGTGTTGAACTGATGTAAATATATGTACATATTTTTTGTTGTTTTATTTAAACTTCGGATCTGTATATATCCGAGAAACTATGACTTGCGAATAACCTACCCACAAAACTTTCTATTTTATTATTTTTTTTTTCCAATGTATAGCTCCTAAGTCCATGAATACTAAACTAACGATTTGTGTTCAATATTTTATAAAAAAATTGCCATATGAATGTTTGTGATGGAAGAATCTTTGGATTCTAGAAACAAACTTCAGAAAGTAATTATGTAGCTGTTTGTGATGGAAGAATCTTTGGATTCTAGAAACAAACTTCAGAAAGTAGTTATGAATGTTTGTGATGGAAGAATCTTTGCGGTTCTAGAAACAAACTTCAGAAAGTAATTATGTAGCTGTTTGTGATGGAAGAATCTTTGCGGTTCTAGAAACAAACTTCAGAAAGTAGTTATGAATGTTTGTGATGGAAGAATCTTTGGATTCTAGAAACAAAGTTCAGAGAGTAGTTATGAATGGCTGTGATGGAAGAATCTGTGGATTCTAGAAGCAACCCACTCATTATACTGAAAGGAAGGGTTACTTCATTCAGATCATCTTTCTTTCCAAGATACTGCTGAGTATTTGGTAAAAGATCTAGTTATGCTCCTATATTGGACTGAAAATTAAATATACTGAAAATACAACGAGATGGTTAGATTGGGAGGGGTGTTAACGTAAGCGCTACTGTGGTATGTTGACAGTAGGCTACGTGAAATGACAACCTACCCATCGATCCATAGAATATCATGATAATCCCTCTGCGCAAGGGTTGCCTATCCTGCTCGAATTATTGTTGTTTGGCCTACGCCAGTTCTGTTTTAGACAAAGAGCAGATAAGTTAGCGTAATAAGCCATTAACAGTGATTAATATTCAATTATTACTAATTAGTGATAATATTGTTTTTCATTGATCTGCATATTATGTTAACAATTGTGATTGAATATACAGAATATTCTTTGAATGGTTTACAAAAACATTGAAACTCAAATTCAAAATGATAATTATTAATAAGCATAGAGAAAAATCCATAACCTCTATGTTCTACGGTTAAGTTAACGGTCTGTATAAAGGGCTACTGAAATTCTTACGTAATACCAAAGATTAACTTTCTACTCTTTGGTAATACGGTACCGCCCAGTATAAACGAGCCCTTATAATGGTTGTGTACATGTTTTTCAATATTTTATTATTATTATTAATTTTATAGCGATAAATGTTTTTTATTGTTCATCAGTGTTTTATTTGTAGTGTTCCATGTAGAATGACTGTTTTTCTAATATGTATCTTAAATTTTTTTGTTATTTATTAATTAATTCCTTATGAAGTCTGAAAATTCATTAGATTGATTCATTTAACATAAATTTTATTTACTTTTCATACTGTTTTTCCATTACATTGTATGCTAATCGAAAATATTCTAAAAAAAATTAATTCTTTCTATTGTTTGCGTGCTAGTACTACTGACGACTCAACTCTTCCTATCAATTCTTTACGCTCTGCTTCTGAATAATTTGTACCACTGTACTACCAAATATGGCGGCCGATTTATGTTACCAAAATATTAGTTAGGAGTTTTAATTTCTTGTTTATCAGTGTTCTGTGGCTGACACGATAACACAAATGTGCCTCATCAGATAGATCTGATCTATACGATAGTTTGAACACAAACATAATTATATGAAATGCAGAGATATAGAGTGGGGAGAATACGCTTCGACCACTGCGCATCCAAAATTGGTGGCTAAATTCTTATGTCAAATTTCGGCCATTTTTATACTTTCGTAGTCAGCTGTTCTAGGTTGAAATACTTGTCAGATGAGTTAGAAATTGCTCGAATTTTACATTGTGCTGATAGATACATCGATACTTTGAACATGTATTTTATTATTAAAACGTGTAAAAACTATAAAACAAAGAAGGTCGAGGAAATAATATTTTATACGCAAGTTTTTATCGAAATTAACCGACTGATCATACCGCATGACATTGTTTATCTGCTCAGTGGCGTGTTGTTTACTTTCCACAGTAATATGATTCTTTTTAGTTTCCCAAAATCAGTTGATATGAGGACAGTTTGGACTGATATTCTGAGTATAGATTCTGAAGCTAAAGATTTATCTAAGAAATTGATATGCTCTATACATTTCATTTTCTTTTTAATTTTATACAAACTATCCCTCAGGTACACTGCTTTCTACGCCAATGAACCGAAAGTATAAAAATGGCGGACGAAAAATTAGCCACTTCGCGCATCTCGAAGATCATTCTCCCCACTCCATATCTCAGATGAAATGGCGAACGAGTCTGTAGTATCTTCCGCCGCCATGTTTTGAGTTTGCAAAGAGAATAATAGGTTTGTTCGCGTGGCAGTTCGGAACTGTAATTTTTGGTAATTTGTGGTTCCCACCCGTTCGTCTGGGACGGAACAGGAGTTCCTTGTCGTTCGTGTGGTCGGAACACTTGATTTCGGAACTGTTCGTTACTGTTCTTACGGTTCCTGATCTAGAGATGGTACAAGGTACAATAGAAGAAGCGGTAAATTCAAATCATCGGTGATTCAAATTTTCAGTAGTTCTAATTGGCAATTGAGTTATATATTTGGTGACTAGGATATTCGCATAGCTGTTTTTGAGTATATTTGATGTTGTGTGAGTATAAATTTTTAATCAATTCGTTATAATAGCTTCTCAAAATTTTTGTTATCTCAAAGAAGAGGATGTATCATTTGCAATAGATGAATAAAATAATTGCATAGTAGTTGATCAAAGTATGTAAGATAATTATTTTATATTATTTATATATACGATATTTCGTATATATTCTATATATATACTTTTGTTATTTCGTGATTGTAGTATCTTTAGTTTTTAAGCACTCAAAATGTATTGCAAAATTAGAAAGGAAACGGAGGAATGACCTCTTTCAAGAACACAACGAATTGTTGAAACAATTCTTATCTAACAAATAATTACAAAGCTATGAAAATTGTTAGAAAATATTTTTATTTATTTCCCAAATGCCACCAGTTCCATATACAATTACCTAATTCTATTATATAAAATTTTCTGTACACAGTTTCCACCAAAATTACAATAAAATAACAGAAGAATTCACAGTTTACCCAGATATGAACTAACAAAAATAATTTCTCCACTGATGACCACTACTACATATATTGAAATTTCAAATTATAATTAAATTAAATCATTTATTTAAATATTTCATTACATATAAATTATATTTACAGTTATTTATATGGATATGTTTATGTTCATTTATTTATGACAAAAAAAATTAATTCAATTAATATTTCTAATTTCTAACGTATTTCCACCGTATTACTAACACAAAGATATTGAATAAGTTATTCAATATCTTTGTAACACTATCCATGATATGATCCATGATCATTGAACTCTATATGAATACTTATTTAGAGTTCAATGTCCATGATGTACAACATAACCTTACTTTCACTTATGTATGCACTTAACGAAATCGTTTTGAAATCATCTGTTCCCACCTGTTCTCACCCGTTCGTGTCATAGAACAACTTGCGACGATTCCAAGAGTTACAGAACCTGGTTCTCTGTGACCTCAGAACAACTGGGAACTGCCACCCGAACAAACCTAATGTTTGCGGGTTCAAGTCAGAGATATAGAGTGGGGAGAATGATCTTCGAGATGCGCGAAGTGGCTAATTTTTCGTCCGCCATTTTTATACTTTCAGTTCATTGGCGTAGAAAGCAGTGTACCTGAGGGATAGTTGGTATAAAATTTAAAAGAAAATGAAATGTATAGAGTATAGAGCATATCAATTTCTTAGATAAATCTTTAGCTTCAGAATCTAAACTCAGAATATCAGTCCAAACTGTCCTCATATCAACTGATTTTGGGAAACTAAAAAGAATCATATTACTGTGGAAAGTAATCAACACGCCACTGAGCAGATAAACAATGTCATGCGCGATGATCAGTCGGATAATTTCAATAAATACTTAGGTATAAAATAAAATTCCCTCGACCTTCTTTGTTTTATAGTTTTACACGTTTTAACAATACAAGACATTATGAAAGTATTGAAGTATCTTTCATCACAATGTAAAATTCGAGCAATTTCTAATTCACCTGACAAGTAAGTCAACCTAGAACAGCTGACTACGAAAGTATAAAAAATGGTCGAAATTTGACATAAAATTTAGCCACCAATTCTGGATGCGCAGTGGTCGAAGCGTATTCTCCTCACTCTATATCTATGACTTTCACCCCCCTGGTTAAGATTTTCAATGAAGGAGCCAAAACAAATCGACATTTTACAAAGGAACGTTTTGTCTACCTTATACATATAGTCTAAGGTATTATATACAAACTTTCAAACATAAAACTACTATAAATGAATACATTTGCTTAAGCAGAATTATGAATGATAGATGGTAGCACAATCATCAGACACAAATTTAGTTGACCGTCTTGGTTGTCTCTGGATTGTTAGTGAAGAATGAAAAGTGCAGTGTATCAATGGCACTGCGAGACACATATTAACTATATCTATGTAGAAATTAAGAACAACATTCAATAATATAGTTGATGACGAGATATTGTTGATGATGGAGCTCATTCATAAATATATATTAATTCTGTTCACAAAAGTGCTATTGAGTTAGTTGATACTGCCTCATACCACTACTGAACACTTAAAATATGAATTTATTTATATCCTTAGGTTTTTTGTAATATTGAGTTGAAACAGTCAGTGTCTCCGACTATACATATAACATTTATATTCTATTAATGAATATGAAATGTGAGATGATTGGGAGAAAATGACGACATAATGTGAGTTAAGGAAGGGTTTTTCCATACGCGAGAACATCAGTTACTCATCAATCATAAAATAATGAATAAACACTGCGCAAAAAAATTAACCCACATTCTGAAAATCTCAATTTTAATGAAAGTTAACTCTAAATTGACCTCATAACTTATTTTGTATGTTCTCTCAGGAAGGTTTTGAACGAAACAAGACACATTAAATAGAAGAAAAATTCAGGATTTCACCGAATCTTAAGTGAAAGAAGAGAAACAAACAATTTTTAAAATACTGGAATGCTGATAAGTGATTTAATACTCGGTATTTCCACCCCTTGCGTTAACTACAGCTTGGCAACGACGGTTCATACTCATAATGAGTGATCTTAAAATTTTCTGATCTAATCCTTCCCAGATTTCTCTGTGTTGGATTCCTAAGTCATTAAGAGTAGCTGGATGATTTTCTGAACTTCTCAGCCTTCTATTGAGGTTGTCCCAAACCTGCTCAATCGGATTGAGATCTGGACTTCTTGCTGGCAATTTCATTCGACAGACTTCAACTTCTTCAAGATACACTGCGATGCGCGCAGGATGGGGTCTGGCATTATCGTCCATAAAAATGAAATTTTTATTCATAGCTCCATTAGATCTGTGCGAGCAGTCAAAGATATTCCACCCCATGCCATAATCGATCCTTCCCCGAAACCAGTAGTATTCAGGAAATTGCACTGAGCGTATCTTACATGTGGACGTCTGTATACAAGGGAACGTCGATCACAATGGTAGAGGCAGAATCTAGACTCATCTGTGAAGAGAACTCTTTCCCAATCAGCCTCTTCCCAATTGATATGCTCCCTCGCAAAATCCAAACGCACTCTTTGATGGGTTAGGGTAAGAGCTGGGTCTCTTGCCGCGACACGAGGCCTTTAATCATATTCTCTGAGGCGATTTCTTATTATCTGAGTGCTAATTTGCACCCCATGAGTTTCTCAAGCTGATTTTAAAGGAGGCGAGCGGTTGCAAACGGTTGTCTCAACAAAGAAACTGTAGTAACATTCTTGAATGGCAGTTGTTACCCGTGATCTACCTGTCCTGGTCTTCAGACATTCTTTCCTGTGTCCCTGAATCGCTGCAACATTCTGGACACACTTGTATGGAAAACTCCAAACCTTTCTGCAATTCTTCTTCCTCTTTGGTCAAATTGCGTGTTTAGCGTTGTAGAAAATCAAACGAAAGAAAAACTATTGATCACTAGAATTGATCGAGAACAACTGATTTCAGAATGGAGCCAATACATTCAAAATCTGATAATCTCATCTTTTTTTATTCCTGCTGGGAAAAAACATCTGTATTGCAGAAAAATGTTGAAAGTGGATAACATATGCATGCATAATTCCGATAAAAATAATTATCGTAACACCTTCAGTTGTAGAATAAATTTGAGATTTCCATAATGTGCTTTAATTTGCGCAGTGTAGTAGGTCAATAAAAATAACATTTGTAATTCACAAAATAAGTATTATTAGTAGCATACAATTAGACTGGTACTCTGAAGCAACATCAAAATTTATATGAATTGAGAAAATCGATAAAAGTTTTTTCGAATTGATCTTTGATTTGATGCATAATCATATTAAATTTTTGTCACATTCGAATGAATAGATTTCACATGACGTGTCAGGCGATTCTTAAAATTTGTCGCATAATCACAGAGTTCACATTTGAAAATTTTCAAATTCAAATGAACAGAATTAATGTGATTTTTCAAGTCAGTCTTTCGACTTGACTTATGATCGCAGAAGTAGCATTCGAAATTCTTCAGATTCAAATGAACAGAATTCACATGTCGTTTAATGTGATTCTTTTGAGAGGACACATAATCACAGAGATCACATTTGAATTTTTTCAATTTCAAATGAACAGAATTCGAGTGATGTTGAAGGTGAACCAGTTGAGTTGCTGCATAATCACAGAGCTGGCATTTAAATTTTTTCAATTTCAAATGAACAGTATTGACATGATTTCTAAGTCGACCTTTATGTATCGATGCATAATCACAGAGTTCGCATTTAAATCTTCTCAAATTCAAATGAACAGAATATAAATGGTCTGTTATGTGATTCTTTTGAGCGGACGCATAATCACAGAAGTCGCATTTAAATTCTCTCAAATCCAAATGAACAGAATTTATGTGAACCTCGAGGTGATTCTTGTGAAATGATGCGTAATCACAGAGGTCACATTTATAGTTTTTCAGATTTAAATGAACAGATTTTATATGACTTGTTAGGTTTTTTTTTTTGCTTGATGCATAATCACAATGGTAACATTCAAAATTAATCAGATCTAAATGAACAGAATTTACGTGATATTTGAGTGTATTCTTTTGATTAGTTGCATAATTGCAGTGGTTACAATTGAAAATTTTCAAATTTAAATGAACAGACTTTATGTGCTCTTTAAGGACATGCATTCGATTTGCTTGTAATCACAAAGGTCACATTTAAAATGTCTTAAATTTAAATGAATCGAATTTACATGTTTTTCAAGAACAAATTTTCTATTTGATGCATAATTACAGAGGTGGCATTTGAAATTCTTAAGATGCAGATGAACATGATTGATGTGTTTCTTAAGATTACTCCTTAAATTTGATGAATAGTTACAAAAGTGACACATATTAGAAGGATCCAATTCTTTGTACTTTCTGAGGTTCTCCATCTCAAGACAGCAGAATCCATATTTTGCACATTTTCCTCATCAAGTGTAGAATTTTCCTTGAAATTGACCCCATTCGATATCTTGGGGACAAATTCCACACTGAAATAAAAATATTCATTCAAACCTTCTGTAATCACAGGGCATAATTTTCCAATACAGGATAACTTTACATGAAATTAAAAACGAAAATATAATTTACATCTTTTAATGAAATAATGAACAAATACAAATATCAAATGAAATTTGGATGAACAGAATCAATGTGCTCTCTGAGATCAGCTTTTCCATATGCAGAATAACCTCAGCGCCACTCAAGATTTTTCAAATTGAATTGAAGGCTTCTACGTATGTAATAAGGTCTGTTTTAGACTAGTGTCATAATCACATAGAATCTTCTCGTACGTAGCATACTCAAAGTGGTGATATTTATGATTTTTCAGATTTCTATCTTCTATCTATGTAATAAGGTCTGTTTTAGACTGGTGTCATAATCACATAGGTTGTCTTCTCGTTTGTAGCATACTCACAGTGGTGATTTTTATGATTTTTCAGATTTATGGTCCCATTTGCTTCACAATCGCAGAAGTGACAAGTGAATGGACATTTATGGTTGTACAAATTCAAGTGTACTATTTTCCAACATTCTTCAGTGTAAAGCATTTTCAGAACATACATGTCTTTCCAGGCATACTTTTTTATTTGTATTAAAACCACACAGGTTACAGTTATACCTCTTCAATTTTAAATGAACCCTCAGTATGTGCCTTTTGAGCACCGATTTCAGATATGTTTCATAATCACATAGGTTGCATTTATGATCCTTCAACTTCAAATGAACCGCTTCTACATGTAATTTTAGGTATTCCTTATGGTTCGCTGCATAGTCACAGAGGTGACATTTATGACTCTTCGAATTTAAATGAATGGACTGAACATGTCTTTTGAGGATTGTCATCCGATTTGTAGCAAAATCACAGAGTTCACATTTATGCTTCCTTATATTTAAATGAACCGATTCAATGTGACCTTTAACGCTTGCCTTTTGATATGATGTGTAGTCACACAGGTGACATTTATGCATTTGCAAATTCAAATGAATAGCTTCTATGTGACATTTTAGAGTTCCCTTGTGTGTCGCAGCATAATTACAAAGGTGACATTTATAACTCCTTAGACTTGCATGAAGAGATTCTTTGTGCTTTTTGAGGAGCCACTTTCGATTTGTCGCATATTTACATAACTCACATTTAAAGCCCTTCAAATTAAAATGAACAGTATCATGATGTATTTTTAAGAAGCGCTTATGGGTAGTATTAAAATCGCAGAAATTGCATTTGACGTTATTGATGTTTGAATGTAATGAAGCTATGTGACTTTTAAGGTGATCTTTACGTTTTCCCGCAAAATCACAAAGATGACATTTATACTTTTTCAAATTCAAATGAACTCCTTCAAAATGTCTTTTAAAGTCTCCCTTTAGATTTGATGAATAATTACAAAGGCTACACATATGCTTTTTCGAATTTGACTTAACAAAAGCTACAGGTTTTGAATCAGCGTTCATACCAAGATTAGAGTCAATTGTTTTAGCCTGTTCATCACTATAAATCATTATATTTTTCATTGTGTAATCTGAAATATTCTCTTTATTATTTTTTGATATTTCTTGAGTACTCTTGAGAATTTCTTCGTTTCTGGATTCTTTTACACTGAAAACGATGCATATTGTATTAAAATCAATGTTATTACCTGTAAGTTGATATTTTGGAGTGAGAGACATTATTTGTAAAGATTAATCATTTTTACTTTTTGTTATTTGGCTTATCTTTAAGAATAGGGTAGCAAGAAGATAACAAGTGGATGATCAGATAATGATAGATCTCGTGTAGAAAAGAAATCTTTTTTCCAATATCTAATATTGATCTCCTCACCAACGTTTAGATAGACATCTTATATCATTCTCAAGGTGAATTTGTTTTAAAAAAACCATATACTGTTTGGAAACTTTCTAAATTTCATTAAATGTGAAGTTTAACCGAACTTATAAAATAAAAGTTGTCATATCTGAGATGAAACCTATTAAAATTAGATTAAACCATGGTTAAATCTGATAAACAAAGAGTGAATAAATGCATATATGAAATAGCATATGAATGCAGATATTATATCAGAGAAACAAAATAAATAAAATCAATACAGGGTGTCTCAAGTTCGAGTGCCTATTAGACATTTCTGGAGAACTAGACATATTTGAAATCTGAAAATTTGGATTATGATATCGTTCGAAGTTTTCTACAGAGCTAAAATATTTTCGAAGCCCAAAAATTTCCGGTTATACAGGGAGTGAAAATAAATTCGACGAAAAAAATTTTTTTCAAGTTTTCCATTCCTGGTATGATCAAGTATTCAATAGTGAATACATTTCTGTTGAAATCATTGTATTGAATCGAATAGTTTTCAAAATATCCAAAAAAAACTGGAAAAAAAGTCAAATATGTTCAGTCAGTAATGTGTTCATTATTCTTATTTTAAATATCCTGAGCGTAAACCGTGTTCACAAAATCGAAGAGGAAGGATGTGAAAAGGTCATGCATCTTTTGGATTTCAAAAATGTCATCACAGGGTGTTTCAAATTTTGTGTTGAAAATTGTGATCTTAAATTGGCCATTACTTCTGTTTTTCAAATTAGAACCCTATTTTTTTATAATTGTGTTGGATTCTGCGGTCAAAAATAATGATAGTTTTCTCTAATAATTATGCTCCTAAATTCAATAATTTCTGAGTAATTTGAGATTTTCTGGATTTATGTAGTACGTAGAGTCAAATTTTTTAGATCTGATTCATAAGGATATTATGTGAGCATAGAAGATAAATCATCCCATTTATAATTCACAAGTGTCAGACAGGTTTTATTGTTAGTCGTTATGAAATTTTTTGATTTCACAAAATGAATCGTTGCTATTCTAATAACGAGATTTTGGATTTATTTCTTATATTGTATTTTTTCAATTGTATACGCTATACACATTCAAATGCACTTAATGATATTGTTTATTTCAAATCCATGGTAGATGACACAAAAGGTTGAGTATCCAATGAGAAGTATCCCCATTTTTTTTACAATTTCTGAAAAGATGTTTCAAACTTTTCAAATTTTACATTGTAAGAACCCCTAAAGAATACAAAAAAAAAGGGTAGTTGATGAAATTAGTATTTCAACTTATTTCTAAGCAAATGAGAATTCATCTCTTCAATAGGAAACACATTAAATAGATTCGCTACTTCAGTACACCGAATTATGATTATAAATAAATTATGAGAATAAAAATAAAAATACGTTTCAAAACACAAATTAACAAAATAAATTTTCAGGTAAGAGTTTCAATATGGTAACCATTTTGTTCCACACACTTTCGAATACGTCTTGAAACCTTTTTATTTAGTCAGCTGGTTCTAATGCATGAACTTTCTCATATTTGTAGTCATTCATGTTGTGTTTTTTCAAAATTCAGTGCACTGAATTTCTGTCTAAATCGATTTCATGAGCTGCACTTCGAATAGATGCATTTTCATTTGCTTCGAAATAAGTCAAAACACTAATTTCATTTTCCTCATAATCAACTACCCTTCTTTTGTATTCTTTAGGGGCTCTAACACATTCAAAACTTTGAAACATATTTTCTAAAGATCTTCTCCATCATGGAAGGTAAATGGGGATACTTCTCGTTGAAGACCCGGCAGGTTCTACTAATAATTCTTTCACATTCACCATGTATATAAAATAGATCCAGAATTTCGTAATTAGAATAACGGTTCATTTTGTTAAATTGAGAAATGAAGATAACGAATAACAATAACACCTGACATTTGTGAATTATTAACAGATAATTTATCTTCTGTGGGTATAGAGACTTCCCATGGTTTCAAAAGAATATTCATTGAATTTTTTTAGATGCAATCAATTTGACTTTATTTATACCATAAATCCAGAAAATCTCAAATTACTCAGAAATTATTGAATTTAGGAGCATAATCATGTGAGAAAACTATCATTATTTTTTACCACAGAATCCAACACAATTATAAAAAAATAGGGTTCTAATTTGAAAAACGAAAGTTATGGCCAATTTAAGATCACAATTTTCAACACAAAATTTGAAACACCCTGTGATGATATTTTTGAAATTCAAAAGATGCATGACCTTTTCACATCCTTCTTCTTCGATGTTGTAAAAACGGTTTACGCTCAGGGTGTTTAAAATAAGAATAATGTACATATTATTAACTGAACATATTTGACTTTTTTTCCAGTTTTTTTTGGATATTTTGAAAACTTTTCGATTTAATACAATGGTTTTAATAGAAATGTATTCACTATTGAATACTGGATCATACCAAGAATGGAAAACTTGAAAAAAAAATTTTTCGTTGAATTTATTTTCACTCCCTGTATAACCGAAAGTTTTTGGGCTTCGAAAATATTTTAGCTCTGTAGAGAACTTCGAACAATATCAAAATCCCAATTTTCAGATTTCAAATATGTCTAGTTCTCCAGAAACATTGGGGATCATCACAGTCTAATTGACAACATTTTTGTGGACGGTAAACAATTGTGTAAAGGCGAGGTAGTGAAAAGCTATTTCTCCCATCATGAAGCCCAGATAATCACAATAGAAGGCTTTGTGCAGGTACAATGCAGCTCAACAACACCACTAAAACGATTTTTCTCAGAGTCTAAGATGGAAGATCTAAAGAACGGCCTGAAGAATATTGATTGGGCCCACCTTTTGAAATTCCCGAACCCAAATGATGCGTACGAAGCGTTCTCCATAACTGTCTAGGGCCTCATTGAAAGAATATTCACCATCAAAACTGCACAACCAAAAAAACGCAAACCTTGGATAACAACCGGAATAAAAATTTCTTCAAAAAGGAAAATCCTTCTCTACCACCTAAAAAATAAGAATGAAATTTCTCCAGAATATTATACAAAGTACTCAAAAATACTGAAAGAAGTTGTTAGAAAAGCCAAAAAGCTGTCGAACGAAGAATATATTAAAAAATCTAAGGATAAAACAAAAGCTACCTGGACATTGATAAAGGAGCTTACAACCCAGTCACAGAAAAGGGACTCCATTATTACTGATCTAGACGGTCAAAATCATCCAAAGGAATCTCTGAATCAGGTTAATAGGTTCTTTGTTAACCAGGGATCGAATCAGACAACAACCGGAAACATACAAACTCTCGTGAGCACACCAGCAGATAAAAATATCGTTAACAGCATAGTCCTTCAATCCACAGATCCGACAGAAATAAAAAACATTATCCTGAAGTTGAAGAATACCAACTCAACCGGACATGATGGAATACCGGTGAGGATACTGAAACATGTGGCTGATGAGATATCGGGACCACTATCCTCCATCATAAACTTCACCTTTGAAACAGGTGTATTCCCAGATCAACTCAAGAAGGCTCAAATAAGACCGGTGCATAAAAAGGAAAAAGAGACGATATGAACAACTACAGACCAATGCGATACTACCTAACATCAGCAAAATCTTTGAGAGAGCACTCTACAATCGCATAATAAATTTTCTTGAGTACTTTAACCTAATATATGAACATCAATATGGCTTCCGAAAAGGAAAAACAACAGTGCAAGCACTCTACCGAATAATCTCCAAGATAATAGATTCGCTAAATAAAGGAAAATATACCCTGCTTTTGTGTGCTGACCTTACGAAGGCTTTTGATAATGTGAACCATGTTATTCTTTTGGAGAAGCTAAATAGACTGGGAACCCAGGGACTCCCGCTCAACTTAATGGAGTCCTACCTGTCAAATAGGAAACAAACTGTCGTAGAGTTTGACAAAACCACAGGAAAACTGATCGAATCTGAAGAATTGCATATTAAGAAGGGAGTTCCGCAGGGGACAATTCTTGGCCGCTGTCGTACATTATTTATACAAATGATCTTGCTCAAATAGTGCACCAACTAACACTCTTCGCGGATGATACATCCTTGGTGCTATCAGAGGATCCCAGTGACATACCAGTAAAAATATTCGATGCATTAGATAATCTAAATAACTGGTTCAGCAGAAATAACCTAATGCTAAACCCTGAGAAGACACAATTAATGAAATTTGAATTTACCACAGAATTTCAACAGCGATCCTATGATGGTGCCGACAGATCACTGACCACCACAAACTCCCAGACGTTTCCTGGGTGTTGAAGTAGACTACCGTCTGGATTGGACATCTCATATAGACAGCCTGTGTAAGAATCTGGCCAGGTTTGGATACGCACTGGGAAATCTATCTCGTCTGGTGAGCCCAGAAACAGCAATGACAGCATACCATGCATATGTACATAGCAGGATTAGATATGGGATCGTGATCTGGGGCAACTCAAGCGAAATCGACAGAATTCTGTTGCTGCAGAACAGATGCCTAAGAAGTACCCTGAGTCTCGATAGACTCGAAAGCTGCCAAAAACATTTTGTGGATCATGGTATTTTAACAGTGGTCTCATTATACATATACATGAAGGAGCCCTTTTTGTTGCCAACAATCCTCAATTCTTTCATGAAATGGAAAAAAAGCACAAATACGCCACTAGAGCCAAAGAACATCTAAACGTGCCCTCATTGAGACTCTCATACCTTCAGAGAAACTCTTTACATACCCTGGTGAAAATTTATAATAAAATACCTGATGAGATCAAACAGCTGCCTCAGAAAAGGATGGAGAGGGTACTTTTCAACTACATGAAGGACAGACCGTACTATTCATTGAATGAATTTTTAAACACTTGATTCTTGAATGTTTTTAAGATAGTTTGTTTAGGGACACCTTGTTTGTGATTGTATATGTTTGTACCCTTTGTTTCTATTTTACATTTTTTTTATATTGACTAGCTCTCTACACCTAACGGGTAATTTGTATTGGAGTATTTGAATAAATGAATGAAATGTCTAATAGGCACTCGAACTTGAGACATCCTGTATAGATTTCTTCAACATCTGAACAATCAGATTGAGTCTATTGAATTCATAATGGAAATCGAGGAATATAAACAACTTCCATTTTTACTTGTTCATAAACACAATGAAACAAGTGTGTACAAAAAACGAACATCCAGGTCAATATCATACATTTCAATTCCAACCATCAACTAAATACTAAACTGCGAGTGGCAAAGCAATGGCTATGCCAAAAAGATATTGGATAGAGTGAAACAATTAACAGAATATCAGCTTGAACCCAAAACAATACAAGAAAATATATAGCGTCATTTCTTATGTGAAAGATCAGAAAAAATGAGAAGAATTGGAAACAGGTACGACATAACAACAAGATACCATCAGGGCTGATCATTCAAAAGTTAAACCTGATAACAAGAATCAAAGAACAAAGAATAGATCTTATGTCTTATAAATAACTAACTTATTTATTGCTCAAGCCTGCCCTGAATATTTCAGCTCTGAAATAATGAAAATTGTTGGAAATTCATAGAGAATTCACAAACCTTGTACATAAATATAAAATCAATTTCCTCTAGTTTAAATTACTTAATTTGTGTAAACATACCTTCCATGAGCAATTTCATGATATGGAATTATTTCTCTTTCATTAGAGCATTGCTCTCTTTTAACTTCATTAGCACTTTTAGAAGTTTCACATAAAGTCTCCAACTCTTCAAACTCCTTTTTGAATAACTCTCTGTCATATATTCCGTTTTGATCAGTAAAATTTTCTACAATGTGTAAATCTTCTTCCTTGATGTCGATCATTCTTTCATTTTCAAGCTGACAACTAGAAAAATTATTAATATTAGATGAATATTAAACATAAAGTAGAAAGAACTTACAACTCATTGAATGGTATATCACTGGGTTCAATTTTAATGTCCATTTCGAAATACTGAGTGAAAATTACTTCGACGTTGGGGTAAGCATCAGTCGCCTTACGTTTTGCAGCAGTTTTTCCAATATTTGCTTTACTACTCAATGATCAACAAGATATACATCTCAGTTAAACAAACACCAAAGATTAACTTACACTTCTACTCTTTGCAAACACTATATCACATTTGAGAGGTTAATGATTAAGATCCTAGATAAGTACTTTACAGACATAGAACATTAAACAAGTTTTCATTTTTGATATGGAGGGTAGAGCATAGAAAAATAACTTTCTTCTATGGTAGAGAATAGAGGAACTTAGACATAGAAATTATTTCTATATCTATATAGAATTTTTCTATATCTATGAGGAGGAATCACACCGGACGTAAAAATAAAAAGTGTCCATTAAAATAACATCAATATAGATGTCGCCTTTGTTGTAAGGTCGATCAAACTGGCGAATGGAAATTTATCTGAAAACTGAATGATCAATGTTTCACAAGTGCTTGTTTCAGATACGGAGAAAACTTTGCCACAGCTATACTGTAATATGAAGGATAAAAAGATCAGATCTTTCAAAAATTTTATTGGATCGATTTTTTATGATTTGATCGATTGATTCTTTGAGTGCAAATTATTGATCCTGATTTCAGAAAATAAATAATTATCTTTCATTCCTCTGATATATTATGATATATAGACATAATTCCCATTTATTGGGAATGTCATTCCAAACGAACTGAAAATTGACGTCAGAATGAATATAGGACCATGAATCTGCGCATGCGCAAAACTGAAAAGTCTGGATAATTGCTTTTTGACATTTTGCACCCATTTCTCATGCGAACTTGAACAGTAATATAATTCTTTCGGGGAACAACCTTAGGGCTCGTTTATACTGGTCGGTTTCGGTACCGTAAAAGTTGAACCATAGGAATTCAATGCTTTCGTTCATACTCATTCCGTAACTTTTTCCTGTACCGGTAAAGTGTTCAACTTCTATGAACAAATTCATAGAAATATATATTCATAAAATTGTTTGGACAAATTAATTAAAATAAAAATAAATTATAAATTTATAATAAATAAAATAAATTAAAATTAAAAATATATATATTAGATAATTAGATTAGATTATCTTATAAGGGTATAAGATTATCTTATAAGTAAGACAAATTAAATCCATATAATAGTGAGCGAGTTTTTTGACACATGCGCATTCCATAGAGCGTCAATTATTTATATCAGAGTATTGAATACAGAATCGATCTTTGTTTTGATAGCGGTAATTTCAAATAATATAATAAAATATAATTCAAGATGGTTAGCACTTTTCAAAACATTGAAACTCAAATTCAAAATGATAATTATTAATAAGCATAGAGAAAAATCCATAACCTCTATGTTCTACGGTTAAGTTAACGGTCTGTATAAAGGGCTACTGAAATTCTTACGTAATACCAAAGATTAACTTTCTACTCTTTGGTAATACGGTACCGCCCAATATAATGGAGCCCTTATAATGGTTGTGTACATGTTTTTCAATATTTTATTATTATTATTAATTTTATAGCGATAAATGTTTTTTATTGTTCATCAGTGTTTTATTTGTAGTGTTCCATGTAGAATGACTGTTTTTCTAATATGTATCTTAAATTTTTTTGTTATTTATTAATTAATTCCTTATGAAGTCTGAAAATTCATTAGATTGATTCATTTAACATAAATTTTATTTACTTTTCATACTGTTTTTCCATTACATTGTATGCTAATCGAAAATATTCTAAAAAAAATTAATTCTTTCTATTGTTTGCGTGCTAGTACTACTGACGACTCAACTCTTCCTATCAATTCTTTACGCTCTGCTTCTGAATAATTTGTACCACTGTACTACCAAATATGGCGGCCGTTTTATGTTACCAAAATATTAGTTAGGAGTTTTCATTTCTTGTTTATCAGTGTTCTGTGGCTGACACGATAACACAAATGTGCCTCATCAGATAGATCTGATCTATACGATAGTTTGAACACAAACATAATTATATGAAATACAGAGTTATAGAGTGGGGAGAATACGCTTCGACCACTGTGCATCCAAAATTGGTGGCTAAATTCTTATGACAAATTTCGGCCATTTTTATACTTTCGTAGTCAGCTGTTCTAGGTTGAAATACTTGTCAGATGAGTTAGAAATTGCTCGAATTTTACATTGTGCTGATAGATACTTCGATACTTTGAACATGTATTATATTATTAAAACGTGTAAAAACTATAAAACAAAGAAGGTCGAGGAAATATTATTTTATACGCAAGTTTTTATTGAAATTAACCGACTGATCATACCGCATGACATTGTTTATCTGCTCAGTGGCGTGTTGATTACTTTCCACAGTAATATGATTCTTTTAGTTTCCCAAAATCAGTTGATATGAGGACAGTTTGGACTGATATTCTGAGTATAGATTCTGGAGCTAAAGATTTATCTAAGAAATTGATATGCTCTATACATTTCATTTTCTTTTTAATTTTATACAAACTATCCCTCAGGTACACTGCTTTCTACGCCAATGAACCGAAAGTATAAAAATGGCGGACGAAAAATTAGCCACTTCGCGCATCTCGAAGATCATTCTCCCACTCCATATCTCAGATGAAATGGCGAACGAGTCTGTAGTATCTTCCGCCGCCATGTTTTGAGTTTGCAAAGAGAATAATAGGTTTGTTCGCGTGGCAGTTCGGAACTGTAATTTTTGGTTCCCACCCGTTCGTCTGGGACGGAACAGGAGTTCCTTGTCGTTCGTGTGGTCGGAACACTTGATTTCGGAACTGTTCGTTACTGTTCTTACGGTTCCTGATCTAAAGATGGTACAAGGTACAATAGAAGAAGCGGTAAATTCAAATCATCGGTGATTCAAATTTTCAGTAGTTCTAATTGGCAATTGAGTTATATATTTGGTGACTAGGATATTCGCATAGCTGTTTTTGAGTATATTTGATGTTGTGTGAGTATAAATTTTTAATCAATTCGTTATAATAGCTTCTCAAAATTTTTGTTATCTCAAAGAAGAGGATGTATCATTTGCAATAGATGAATAAAATAATTGAATAGTAGTTGATCAAAGTATGTAAGATAATTATTTTATATTATTTATATATACGATATTTCGTATATATTCTATATATATACTTTTGTTATTTCGTGATTGTAGTATCTTTAGTTTTTAAGCACTCAAAATGTATTGCAAAATTAGAAAGGAAACGGAGGAATGACCTCTTTCAAGAACACAACGACTTGTTGAAACAATTCTTATCTAAAAAATAATTACAAAGCTATGAAAATTGTTAGAAAATATTTTTATTTATTTCCCAAATGCCACCAGTTCCATATACAATTACCTAATTCTATTATATAAAATTTTCTGTACACAGTTTCCACCAAAATTACAATAAAATAACAGAAGAATTCACAGTTTACCCAGATATGAACTAACAAAAATAATTTCTCCACTGATGACCACTACTACATATATTGAAATTTCAAATTATAATTGAATTAAATCATTTATTTAAATATTTCATTACATATAAATTATATTTACAGTTATTTATATGGATATGTTTATGTTCATTTATTTATGACAAAAAAAATTAATTCAATTTATATTTGTAATTTTTAACGTATTTCCACCGTATTACTAACACAAAGATATTGAATAAGTTATTCAATATCTTTGTAACACTATCCATGATATGATCCATGATCATTGAACTCTATATGAATACTTATTTAGAGTTCAATGTCCATGATGTACAACATAACCTTACTTTCACTTATCTATGCACTTAACGAAATCGTTTTGAAATCATCTGTTCCCACCTGTTCTCACCCGTTCGTGTCATAGAACAACTTGCGACGATTCCAAGAGTTACAGAACCTGGTTCTCCGTGACCTCAGAACAACTGGGAACTGCCACCCGAACAAACCTAATGTTTGCGGCAAAGATTATAGAGTAGAAAGATGGGAAACGAAGCGACCGAAGTGATGTGAGCGCCATCTTGTAGGTCGAATGTGGAACTAATTCAGAGAGCTGGTTAAAATATACGATAGAAGGCCTTTAAAGGAAAAACATTAATCTTGCAAAATTGGGTTAAGTCTAACATTGCACATGGCTTGCACTGTGATTTTAGTTTTCGTAATTGTCAACGTGAATAGTTCTCCTGTGTTTTAACTGTTTTTACTGTTTTTTGTGTGTTTTTTCGATATGTCTTACGGAAGTTATTGTATGGTGTCGAACTACAGAAATTGTAAAAAGAATGCCCTGAATTGGCATTTTTTCAACTGCCAAAGAAAATGGATATGTAAGCATTGAAACTCCACTGATCTAACTATAAGTTATTAATTACTTTTTGTTTACAGTGCTCTGAAGTGGATAGAATTTTCTGGGCGAGAAGATATTGATCTAGATAAAAGTTACACTATGTGTAGTGAACATTTTCAAAATTCAATATAGATTCTGAAATTGAAACTCACAATTTGTTTGCTATTTTGCAACCCATTGAAAGGGAATACTTTCAAGTTTTACAATGTAATTTTAAAGTTTAGAAGCATTTCCTTAATAAAACATTTTTTCTGTTACAAACTCAACCAATTGTATTGTTTCATAGCAATGTATTGTCCTTAAAATCTTGGATCTATAACAGAGCACCATGTTTATTTTATATATTAATTCTTATATCCAACGTTCTGCCCTATTTTTTTAATAAATTTAAAATAAAAATTTAGCAAATACAACAGTGTGTTTTATTAATATGATTAATTAAGAACAATTTTTAGATGAAAAATAACATCCTGATCACATAGCATAGCCTTACTTTTTGTTGCTCAGGATGTTATTGTCTAGGCTCGACAAAGTCAATATTTCATTTGAAATTTAATATATGAAGAATGGAATTCGAATTTCGCGCCCTTTAGATATGAGAGTTTTCTGTATTAGTTTTCACTGTTTGCAGCGCCATCTAATTGTCAAATGTGTGAAACTTGGCAAAAATAGTGGTCGGTTTTTAGTACTGTAGACATAGGGCGTTTCCTATCTTTCTCTCTATAATCTTTGGTTTGCGGGTTCAAGTCAGAGATATAGAGTGGGGAGAATGATCTTCGAGATGCGCGAAGTGGCTAATTTTTCGTCCGCCATTTTTATACTTTCGGTTCATTGGCGTAGAAAGCAGTGTACCTGAGGGATAGTTGGTATAAAATTAAAAAGAAAATGAAATGTATAGAGCATATCAATTTCTTAGATAAATCTTTAGCTTCAGAATCTAAACTCAGAATATCAGTCCAAACTGTCCTCATATCAACTGATTTTGGGAAACTAAAAAGAATCATATTACTGTGGAAAGTAATCAACACGCCACTGAGCAGATAAACAATGTCATGCGCTATGATCAGTCGGATAATTTCAATAAATACTTAGGTATAAAATAAAATTCCCTCGACCTTCTTTGTTTTATAGTTTTTACACGTTTTAACAATACAAGACATGTTGAAAGTATCGAAGTATCTATCAGCACAATGTAAAATTCGAGCAATTTCTAATTCACCTGACAAGTATGTCAACCTATAACAGCTGAATACGAAAGTATAAAAATGGTCGAAATTTGACATAAGAATTTAGCCACCAATTTTGGATGCGCAGTGGTCGAGGCGTATTCTCCCCACTCTATATCTCTGGTTCAATTCTTTCATTATACTACTTAACTCACAAACGATATCACCTTTGATAGTGTCGGCTGGTGGTGATAATTCCAAAATATTTTGTTAACAATTTTAATAGTTAACAATGAAAGTGACTCAATCCACAAAGTAAAACAATATAGGTCAGGATGACCTGAATAAAAAAAAATTCTACCTGAATATTTTGCAGGACATTTTCTGCCATAGATCATGTGATATGATTTCACTCCACGGATTGTATTAGATTAAGCTTCCGTTTTGAATTTTCGTGCACTTTCATGTGTCTTTTGAGTTGGCTACTTGTATTAGCAGCATAATCACAGATATGACATTTAAAACTTCTCGAATTCAAATGGATGGAATCAATGTGAATTTTCAGAACCCTCTTTTGATTTGTAGCAAAATCACAATGATCACATTTGAAATTCTTCAAATTTGAGTGAATAACATCTATATGGCATCTAAGCTGGCCCCTTTGACTTGCAACATAATTGCAAATATGACATTTAAAACTCCTCAAATTAAAATGAACAACATCAATGTGGTTTTTAAGGGTATTTTTCCGATTTGTAGCAAAATTGCACATATGACATTTAAAGCTCTTCAAATTTGAATGAATGGCGTCTATGTGTTTTTTAAGGCTGTATTTACGACTTGTAATATAATCGCAGATATGACATTTGTGATTCTTCAAATTCAAATGAATAGCTTCAATGTGAAGCTTGACACTGCCTTTTTGACTTGCAGCATAATCACAGATATGACATTTGTGCTTCTTCAAATTTGAATGAATGGCATCAATATGGGTCTGCAGACTGCATTTTTGAGTTGTAGCATAATCACAGAGATGACATTTGTGATTCTTTACGTCTAAATGAGTTCCTTCGATGTGCATTTTAAGGTGGATTTTTCTATAAGAATCATAATTGCAGAGATGACATTTGTAATTCTTTAAATTCGAATGGATTGCATCTATGTGTCTTCTGAGATTTCTCATGCTCTTTGTAGAAAAATCGCAGAAATTACATAAGTAATTCTTCAAATTTGAATGGACTGAACTGATGTGTTGACTAAGGTGAGATTGCTTGGTGGTAACAAAGCCACACAAGCTGTACTTGCACTCAATCAGTTTTGATTCAGCATCTTCCATTTCAACATCGATTGTTTCGGCCTTTGTGAATGATGTGATGACCTTCAGGTGGTATTCATTATTAGCGTCTTTATGAATTCTTCTTGGTATATTTTCTCTATGATGGTGTTCTTCAGTACTGGAAACAAATAAAAATATTGTTCAACACTTGAGCACAAAAATTAATACCATAAAATTCATTAAAAGAATTAATTAAACATAAATATGAGTAATTTGAAAATGGAAACCCATTGGATGTGATAATGATAAAGTTTTTTCTCACTCAGGTTGTGATCACTATTTACTTAGTGCAAGTATTATGTTCCCAACTAAAAATACCTCTAAAACAACAAAGAAAGAAAATATAAACGTAGAAAATCTTGGAAGAACAAAAATATAACCTTAAAAGCTTGGAAAACGAAAGTGTGAAAGAACTTTACCAGAGAAGGCTCAACGAAAAATTACAAGAAAAAGAAAATTATATCAACTCCAAAGAACAGACGAGCACATAAAAACGTCCATACATCGAGCAGCCTTCGGACCAATAGGATTATATGAAGGTAAGAACAAACAAACACCTTATTGGTGGTACAATAATAGGGAAGAAGATATCCAACAAAAAAGGGAAAAATATCATAAGTACCTAAGCTCCTAAAAGAAGAAAAATATGCAAGAAAATAAAGAGGCATGGAAAAAGAATTGCCAGAGAATAAACTCGTACTTAGGAGGTACCAGAAGTTCAGAAAGCTGGAGATTAATAAGAAACCTAAGAAAGAATCGAAGCAAAGAAGTTATAACAACTATACAAGCTCAAGAATGGGACGATTACTTCAAAAGACTTTTGGTTGAAAAAAGGACAGAATTCTTAGCCAACGAGAAAAGAACCCTCGAATAATAATGTTTTGGGATCCCCCATCAGAATTAAAACAGAAGAAGTTAAGAAATTATGCAAGGAGCTGAAAAACGGTAAAGCTGCAGGACCAGGTGGAATACCCCCAGACCTATTGAAATATGGTACAAAACAACTGTTTGAACACCTAAGAAACCTATTTCAAAACTGCCTCAGTATGTCACAAATACCAAACGACTGGAAAATTTCCTATATGACTCACTATTCATAAAAAAGGGGACAGAAGCAATTGCGACAACTACCCTGGTATAGCTGTTACAAGTTCGATGAGTAAAGTGTATGGTAAACACATAAAGAATAAAATAGAATCAGAATACAAAGACATGGAAGCAGAAGACCAAGCTGGATTTGGGGCGGGAAGATCAACAATACATCATATATTCACATAGACAAAGAGATTAGAGAAAGAAAGCTTGTGGAAGACCTATGGAATGACCGAGAAGGGTGGAAGTGGAAACGGGAAATCGGAAGACGTCCAAGAGCGTTATAAACCGATATATATATATATATAGGTTGCTTCATTCATTGTTTGTTTTAATGTAACTATATGTTTCGACTTCACACTTATTCAGATGTTATATCATAAAGTTAATCAGTTTCAAAGGAAATATAAAATCAAAATAAAACTAAAACAATGTTATTTGTTGGAAACTAAAATTAAAACAGACACAGACATGAAGTAGTTTTTTGGAAAAATGGTGAGAAAGATTCTGGCGTTTTCTAAACGCAGACAGCGCTAGAACAAAACTAATCAGTAACTTCCCTGATGAGGCTTCTATTAGCTTTCAAAGCATACAAGTCATAAAAGCCAAGGCAATAGTGTATGATTTTAATACACTTTGATTCTAAGTTTTATTATCTTCAGTTCAGATCATACCTTTCTGAATATTTGTTTTCGATAGTATCTTCAGCATTCTGATATATTCTGAACGATTCATGTCCACGTCCTTTTACATACGGTACTTTCTCAAAATTTTCGTTTTTCACTTTCCCTATATATTCATCATATATTCCAGTGTTGGATGAGGTGAAATTTTCTTCAAGGTGTTCAATTTCTTCTTCAACCTTGACCTCACTAAAAAAAAACCAATAGTACAATTAATAAAGATACAATTATGTATCTTTTATTTATTTTTTATTTATTAAAATAAGAATAAAGGACAAAAGATTTACTTACAATTCATCTTTGATTTCAATATTCATGATTTACTAACAAATTAAATCACAATACAAACGTAAACAACGTCTTCCTGATTAACTGGGGTAAGTCTATTTAAAATGATTACAGACGGGAATTTTGTATTATAAATTTTTTTTTATTTATTGAAAAAATTGACCATTCCAGGTCACGTGGTCTTTTCGGATATTTGACATTTCGTGGAGGACAAACAAAGGTTCTTTTCCATTTATTTACATGTTGATATTTTCAAGATTTAACACTTGTTTTGTACAGTTAGAAGTTAAGCTTTTGTTATATGATAGAACCACTTCGAAAGTAACTTTTTACCAATATGAACTATCAAATATTGAATATTTACAGTCAGTTCAAGAACGTCAAATATTACCGCAAAATAAGTCATTCTTCAAATACCCTGACTAAACGTACGATCTGGCAACGTTGCTGCTCATTTTAAGCGCCGCCCACAATCCACCGGTATGAAAGTCAAGATTACCAACCTTTGTTCATAGAACCGTAAACGATGAAAATTTAAGAAATATTTATTTTTTTTTTAAATGCAACTCTAACTGAAAATGTTATACAAGTATCTTCGATTGTGACAAATTTTATCTGGATTAGAATCAAAACATATTTCTCAACTTTATTATTTGGTGATGAACAGTTTTTCTTTCATAATTGTTTGCCGACATCTATTGTCCGCAAAGAAAATAATTAATTCCATCCCCCTATATGAACTGCCACCTAGTGTCCCAATGAGTAACTTATGGTGGTTTGATGAAATTCAATTTAATTTCCGCCATTGTTTATAGATTAATAATAAATAAACAATGCTTCCGCTGAAGTCAAAACTCCGTCCTTTGTGTATGTATGAACATTGGCTGCACTGATTGGAGATCTCAAGTAGGTAACCTGATTAAAATTAAAAGAATTTCGATTGATTTTGAATTTGGTGGCGATCGTGCTGACATCTAGCCTTAGCGTTCATAATTTATGCCTAAGCTAAGCTTGTTCACCTGTAGTTTTCTATTAATAAATAAAAGGGTTTTAGAAGGTTGTGCTGCAGTGACACTTTGAATAGACAACCTGGTTCTATGTTCTAAGCAATGACACTTGACCAAATGGATCATGAATTTTTCAAATTATAATTTTCATTAGCATTCAGCAAAACTCAGAAAATAAGAGTACATGTAGCCACTATGGTGGTAATACTGTCTTTTGAAGAACAATTTCTTTATTTTGCTACTTTTGAAATAAAATGAACTCTATTAATATGTTTAACGAGGTATGCCTTTCGATTTGCCCTATAATAACAGAGATGACATTTGTAATTCCTCAGATTTAAATGAATTGCCATGATGTGTTTCTTGAGAGTGCTTTTTACATTCGCAGCATAATCGCAGAGATGACATTTGTAATTCTTCCAATTCAAATGAACGGCATCTATGTGATATTTGAGGTGAATTTTTCGATTCGTAGCATAATCGCAGAGATGACATTTATGATTCTTGAAATTAGAATGAATGGCATCAATATGGGCGTACAGATTGCTTTTTTGATTTGTAACATAATCACAGAAATGACACTTGTTATTCTTCAAATTGTAATGAGTGGCTTCAATATGTTTTTTGAGGGACGTCTTTTGATTTGTAGCATAATCGCAGATATGACATTTGTGATTCTTCTCCTGTATATGAATGTTATTGATGTGGCCTTTGAGAGAACTCTTACGATTGGTGACATAATCACAAAGATGACATTTGTGGTTCTTCAAATCTGAGTGAATGCTATTAATGTGGTTTTTGAGGGTGCCTTTTAGACTCGCAGCATAATCGCAGAGATGACATTTGTGATTCTTCATATTTGAGTGAATACTATCAATGTGGCTTTTGAGGCTCCCTTTTTGAATCGCAGCATAATCGCAGAGATGACATCTGTGATTCTTCAAATTTGAGTGAACACTATCAATGTGGTTTTTCAGGGAGCTTTTTTGGATCGCAGCATAATCGCAGAAATGAGATTTGTGATTCTTCACATTCGAATGAATGCCAGCAATATGGTTTTTGAGGTGGCCTTTTTGACTCGAAGCATAATCGCACAGATGACATTTGTGATTCTTCAAATTTGAATGAATGCTATCAAAGTGGTTTTTGAGGTTGCCTTTTATATTCGTAGCATAATCGCAGAGATGGCATTGGTGATTCTTTCGATTCAAATGAATGCCTTCTATGTGGTATTTGAGTTGGATTTTTAAATTAGTTGCAAAATCACAGAAAGGACATTTGTGATTCTTCAAATTCAAATGAATGGCATCAATGTGGTTTTTGAGGTGGATTTTCAGACTTGCAGCATAATCGCATAGATGACATTTGTGGTTCTTCAAATTTGAATGAATGCTGACAAAGTGGGTTTTGAGGTTCCCTTTTATATTCGTAGCGTAATCGCAGAGATGACAATGGTGATTCTTCAGATTCAAATGAATGCCCTCTATGTGGTGTTTGAGTTGGCTTTTTCCAATAGTAGCAAAATCGCAGAAAGGACATTCATGAACCTTCAACTTCAAATGAACTGCATTAACATGGCTTTTAAGATTGCCTTTTTGACTGGTAACATAATCGCAGGAATGACATTTGTGACTTTTTGAATTCAAATGTACACTTTCAATGTGAACTTTGAGTCTTGCTTTTTCTGCTGCAACATAATCACATAGATGACATTTGCAATTCTTCAAATTTGAATGGTTTGAAGCGATATATCCTTGAATGTGAGATGGCTTGCTTGTGGCAACATCACACAGGTTGTATTCGCTCCATATCAACTTTGAATCGACATCTTGCATTTCAACACCATAATCCACTTTAACTTCTTTATCAATACTTCTTGAGATGATTTCACTCTGATAGTATTCTTCAGAACTGAAATTTAATGAGCATTATCTATTATAAAAAAATATTATGACATTATATTAGGAAAATTGATTTCCTTAATAATTCCTACAATATCTATACGATCGATTTGAAACTTGAAAATCGTTTGAAAGAAAGGAGTATTTTTTATTATAACTTCATCAAGTGATTTTTTACTCATAACTGATGTGTCTTGGCCTCTTGCTCAGTACCAGCTTTGAGTTTACACTGTATTTTATAAGACACAAAATTGGGATAACCTTAATCACTGAAAGAAATTCCCACATTTACTGATTCATGGAAATATTTCAATACTGCCTTAAGATATAGCAAGGATTTCTTAAAAAGCATGGGTAAAAGTTGAAGAGAACAGTTTTTCAAGGGAAAACAATGCAGAAATGAAGTTAATTAGGAGCTCCCATAATAAGCGTGGTTTAGATCATTCGAGTTCAGGAGAAAGCAATGCTTTTGCAATTTATTTGTATTCAGGGAGAACTTGTTTCTTAAACTTCAAATATGGAAGTAGACGAGCCATAAAAATACCATAGTCAATATGTTTAATGCACTCTAATGATTATCATGACATCATACCTTTTCAGAATTTTCTTGTCAAAGGTAACTTTAGTATCAGTTCCACTTGCTTCTTGAATATTTCCTATTTTATAGGGGTTGCCCCATACATTTTCATTTTTCACTTCAACTATTTGTCCATCATGTATTTCAGGCTTAGAGAAGGTGAAATTTTCTTCAAGATATACAAATTCATTTTCAACTTTAACCTCACTGCCACAAAAAACAAATCGATTTAACAATTAATAAAAGATGATTCATCATAATTACGAATAGGAGACAGGAGATTTACTTACAATTCATCCTTAATTTCAATATTCATAATTTACAAATACTTTTGCACACTGACATAAACAATGCTGTGACAGGCGACAGCCAGTGTTGCTTGATTACTGAAACGAAATTATGGCACCAGGTTGCCAAAACTATCAGATTTTCTTGAAAATTATGTTTAGATATCTGCAGATTTATCTCAGTTCTAGTAAATACCGGCAGTAAGATAATGATGGATGAATAATAGTATATTCTGGAACGAGTTGCAGAATAGAATCCTATTCCAACACGAAACGAAATTCGAAAACGAGCGACGAAGGAGCAACATTTAATGCGTGTTTAATCTTGGATTGCCAGTGCTGACACCATAAGAGGAAAAATGTAACTAGAAACAATGCTGTAATGAGCTCATTATACCGCTTTGATGATTCATATTCTAACAGTGACGGCTCGTCAGGGTCGGCTCGGCCGACCCAAACGCAACCGAAAAAAAGAAGGTGAAAATAAATATTTTTTAATCGAAACTTATTTGAAAAATTAATAGCAATATTTAAATCTCGAGAAATTCCCTTAGTATCTTTTCCTCTGTCCTCTATATATCTCATATTTCCACTCAACACATCGAAGTACACATTATTTCGGTCAAACACCTCAAATAATTTTTATTCCAAGTTCCCGCATCTGTCCTTATACGTAATAACGCAGCTCAGCCAGCCGAGCCACAGCTTTCAGTTTATGATTTCATCTAACACATACATCGCTCGAAGTTCCTATTATGGAACTCTACAATACCTCGACTGTGACACTTGCGAGGTCGGCCGAGAACCCTTGGCCGTCCCTATGTGAAACGGCAGGCGGGTGAAATTGTTTATTATTATCGATGTTTATTGCAAATATCAAATTAAAAATTGTAATTTAATATCCGACATCTTCATATGCTTATCCAAAATTTGAGATAGAAAGAGAAATCATTATGTATTTAAAAATTTTCACGTATCCTGTTAATAATTGAAATTTTCACCCTCAAATCTCAAATGACTATTATCATAAGCAGTGGCGTATCCAGAGATTGAGTTTGGGGGGGGTAGTGGCAAATTTTTGGGAGTTGACCTGAACTATCAATAATAAGATAATGAGCTTGAGCGAAAGCGCGCTAGGAGGAGGGGGATTTATTGTAGCTCATCTATAATTTGACAGTTTTTATTCTACATTGAGAAAATATAAAACAAACAATTGCGAGAACAGTGCATACAATAATCATCATAAAATTTGAAGAAATAAAATATAGGTATATAAAAGTCAAGAAATATAATATATATAGGTAAAAAAAGATATATAAAAACTCAAGAAATAAATCATTCGAAATTTAAAGGGAAAAATATCAGAAATATTAGTGAATGTTATATTAATTAAAACATACCCGCTCCTTTTAGCATTAAACATGATTCAAAAATTACAAAACGAAATCAATCCGCCTCTTTTTATTATTAGCAAATCTACTTATAATATTGTCCACCTTTATTGAAATATCTCTATGTATAAATAGCAATGATAGCCCAACTAATCTATCCTGACCCATTGTTGAACGAAGCCAGGTTTTAAGACGCTGCAGTGAGGAGAAAATCCTCTCAGCGAAGGCTTCACTAACGGGCAGAGTGACAAAAACTTTAAGACATTTTTTATAAGTGGAAAGACACTTTCATCGCGGGACGAATATAACGCCATACCATCTGTTATGTGTTCTGTCATGATTTTCCAAATACTGAATTCTGCTTTCAATTTCAAAAGTATCAAGTCTTTGTTGAATGATTATTTGGGCTATTACCATCATCTATTGTGGATGTAATGTTTTCCGACGTTTCGACAGACATCTTCTATCTTTATCAAGGAGAAAAGTAAGAAACCTTTTGAAAATTATAAATTTTCAAAAAGTCAATATGACAGAAGTCATGAGAGAAAAATGAACAATGTTATATACTCATCTGTGATATGATGATCTTTTTAATTTGGATCGAACTATCGGCGTCCAAACTTCTGGCAGATCTATAGATGGAGCACTTATGGAATCTGGTGTTATTTTCATAAATGCTGCTTCTTTGAAAATAACACCAGATTCCATAAGTGCTCCATCTATAGATCTGCCAGAAGTTTGGACGCCGATATTGTAGATCTTGTAAGATATAATCTAACATAGGAATATAAACATTGATTCTGAAAAACATTCATCATTTTTAGTAGGTATATTTGAGCGATGTGATTGTCTCTGTGTTATTCTTGGTTTAGTAATTTCTATATTTAATTTTTTATGAATATCGGCTATCAAAGCGAATACATTACTAAAATGAGTTTCGGAGTTTTGACGTCTTTCTTTTAAAACTGTGATAACATTAATTATTAGCATATTTGCATACTGTTTATCAACTGATTTGGCTTGCAATATCTTACTCAAATTGACGGTTAACGCTAAGATATCAAACAGAGAGCATAATGATACTATAAAAACGGAACAACTTATTGCATTTTTTAAGCTTTTGAGGACGAGTTTCGATCTTTCCAATGAGAAATAATGTCAAGAAGTTTTATAATGGTTTCAATCGAACTCTGAAAGTGAAGCACTGATTCGTGACGTTCAACCCATCTTGTCTCACAAAGACATTTTCATTCGAGGATTTAGTGTTGGAAACTCTTTTCTGGGGGGTTAATTACCCCCAGTACCCCCCCGTGAATACGCCCATGATCATTAGTACTTGAATATTATTTCAATTCCAGAAAAAGTGTATTCGTACTGTATGGAATAAATTTTGTGATTTTCTGACCATAAAAATTGATTCTTAATAACTGTAAATAGCAAAACAGCAACCCACGACTTAATCATTTTTCAAAGACTAGGTCGGCCAAGATACACTTGGGGAGGAGGTATATGAGAATTGCATTGCGTGTGTTTACACTTTGATTATCAGAGTTCAGTTCACTAGGTCAGTAGTTTGGAGTAAGATGTAAGTGTGTAGGGCTTAGGGTTGTACGAGTTTTCGTTCGTTTTCGGTTACAAGTTGAATGTGAGTGATCCAGATGGCAAGTGTAAGAGAGGTAGTATCAAATACAAGTTGCAGAATGGGCACCTATTCCAACACGAATGCGAAATTCGAAAACGTGAGACGAAGGAGCGAGTGTTGGAATTGCCTTCTGCAGTGAGTATCAGACGATATTTTCTCTATTTTAGTCAAGAATTATGGGAAATTTATTGGAATTCAATGAAAAATTCAGATTATATCTCCTAGTGCCTTTTGTATTATAATTTCGCAGTTGGTGCGACTGATACGAAAATTGACAGATTATAGCATTTGAATAGTGCGTTCAAATCTTTACATGGTTTAATATTGACAATTGACATGCAATGGACGCGTGTTGACATTCGAAAGAATAGGATGTCAGTGTTGCCAACCACAAAACGAAAAATATAACTAAACACAATGCTGTAATGAGGTCATTACAGCACTGTTTTTAGGACTTTAATGAACTCATTACGACACAGAAATAGAGAAAACAAGTTGCAGATTAGGCTCCTAGTGAGTACCGCAACAAGTTTTACACAATATTTTCTCTGTTTCAGTAAATTTTTGGAGAAAACTGTTGAATTTAATGAGAAATTCGTATCTTATATCAGGTATACCGTTATGAAATGAGTGCTTTTTGTGAAAATAAAACACTGATTATTAATGGGAAAGTAAAAACATTTCATTCAAAGTATTGGCCATTGATTTCTACAAATTTTGAGCACCTTTCTGGCAATTGTACGTCTTTTGAAGCAAACCAACCAGACACCCAATGTTCGACCTCCTCATAGAAATGAGAGTGCTGCTCAGTCAATGCGTGTCCCATCGATGAAAACAAATGGTAGTCAGAAGGAGTCAAGTCTGGTGAATATGGTGGATGGATAGCAGCTGCCAGCCAAGTGTTTTGATTGTATCCTGAACCGGTTTTTGTGTGTAGGTGTACAATCATGGAGCAAAATTACCTTGTCATGTCTTTTGGCCCATTCTGGTTGTTTCTCGATCAATGCATGGTTCAAAGTGATCATTTGTTGTCGGTACGAACAGTATTAACGGTTTCACCAGGTTTTAGGAGATCGCGGTATACCACACCTTTCTGGTCCCACCAAACACACAACATTGTCTTCTTGCCGAATCGATCTGGTTTTGCAGTCGATGTTGATGGTTGTCCCGGATTAATCCATGGTTTTTTTCGTTTAGGATTCTTAAAAAAAATCCATTTCTCCTCGCCAGTAACAATCCGATGCAAAACAGATTTTCTTTTGTGTCTTTGAAGCAAAATTTCACAAGTGGTTTTTAGGTTTTCCATCTGTCTTTCATTTAATTAATGTCGCATTCATTTTCCACACTTTTGGATCTTTTCCATAGCTCTTAAACGGTCAGAAATTGTTTGTTGTGCAACATTTAACATTTTTGCCATTTGTTTCTGATGCAAAGTATCATCTTCATCCAAGATCAATTGCAATTCGGCGTCTTCAATTTTTTTTGGTGGTCTTCCACATTCTTCATTTCTCACATCAAAATCTTTATTTTTATTTTAATGTTTTGCATGTTGCTTCGGATAGAGCATGATCACCATATGCCTCGACAAGCATTCGATACGACTCAGCAGCACTTTTCTCTAAATGAAAACAAAAAATTAATGCTTTCCGCAAATCATCACTTTCTGGTACAAAATTCGACATTTTTAACCCGATGAAAAAATATGATGTTGTCTGTTCAATGACTTGATGTATACTAAATATGTTCCACAGATGTCATAGCAAACAAACAAATAAAAAAATAAAGACACATTCACCACAAATGTTCAGTATTGAGACATTTGTATCTTGACGCTCACTTCATATTAATATAGCCAGTGCTGACTACCCTAAAACAAAAAATATAACTAGAAACAATGCTGTGATGAAGTCATTAAGAAACTGAAAAATTAAAACCATTTTACTTATTGTTTTCTTGTAACAAACAATTTTAGAGAGAATTTCTATGATTTTTAACATAATCATGGAGTTAACATTTGTGATTCTTCAATTATGAATGAAATTTACTAATGTGGGTCCCAAGGCTGCCTTTTCGAATGCAAGCATAATCACAGAGATGACATTTGTGACTCTTCAGACTTGAATGAACAGCCTCAATGTGTCTTTTTAGGTTACCCTTTTGATTAGCAGCATAGTCACAGAGATGGCATTTGTGATTCTTCCAATTTAAATGAATGGCATCAATATGAACTTTGAGATTGCATTTATGAGTTGCAACATAAGTGCAGAGATGACATTTGTGATTTTTCGAATCTGAATGAGCCTCAGCAATGTGGGTTTTGAGGTGTTGTTTTTGATTTGTGGCATAGTCACAGAGATGACATTTGTGATTTTTTAAATTTGAATGGATGGCATTGATGTGCTTTGTGAGTTGACTCATTCGATTTGCAGCATAATCGCAGAGATGACATTTGTTATTCTTCCAATTTAAATGAACAGCATCTACATGCAGTTTGAGTCCACTCCTTGTACTTGCAGCATAATTGCATAAATTGCATTTGTGATTCCTCAAATTCGAATGAATGGTATCAACGTGAGCTTTGAGATTGCTTTTTTGTCTTGTTATATAATCGCACAGATGACATTTGTGGTTTTTCAAATTTGAATGAACATCATCAATGTGAGTTTTGAGATGGCATTTTTGACTGGTAACAAAATCGCAAAAATGACATTTGTGATTCTTCAAATTTAAATGAATGGCATCAACATGCCTTTTAAGATGGCTTCTCATATTCGTAGCATAATCGCAGAAATGACATTTGTGATTCTTCAAATTGAAATGAGTGACATCAATGTGAGTTTTGAGCATGCCCTTTCGATTGGCTGCAAAATTACAGAGGTGACATTTATAATTCTTCAAATTTAGATGAACTGCTTCCACATGGCTTTTGAGAGTGCTTTTTAAATTCGCAGCATAATCACAGAGATGACATTTGTGATTTCTGGAATTTAAATTGGCTGAATCAATATGATGTCCAGATTGGTGATTACAATCTATCAAATTTGAATCAACATTTTCCATTTCAGTCTCATTGTTCACGGTTTGGATCTTTTTTATAATAGTTGTGAATGATGGAATGATTTTTGTGTCACATTTGGAATCACCCTCTTCCTCAAATATTCTTGAGATCTTATCTCTTTGACGTTGTTCTTCAGAACTGAAATAAAATGTACGTATTGTTTTATCATCGAGCAAACAGGATAATAACGCATTAAAGTAAGGATTGAAACATAATTGAAATGTGATATCACGGAATTGAATCAATAAAAACAATTCATAAATAGCCTGAAACCAGGCTAGGTTGGAATTGGCAATCCTGATTCCTAAGCATTTAATTCACTTCAAGGTTGTACCTTTTTGAAGTATCTTCAATCTTCAGCTGATCAGCTCTCGATATTTCATGAATATTTTCTACTTCATAGGCACCGTCCGAAGAATTTTCCTTTTCCACTTCAAGTTTTTGTCCACCATATATTTCAGAGTCATAGGAGACTGAATTTTCTTCGAGATGTATAATTTCATCTTTGACCTTACTGCCAAAACAAGAACGAATCAATTCAACAATTAATAAACGATTTATCTGGGAATAGGAAACGGAGATATACTTACAATTCCTCTTTAATTTCGATATTCATAGTTTACAAAATACAAACATTTCTGCCCACTTACGTACACACAATTGTCAGCTGACTGTCAAAAGTGAGAAGACAACAAAATGGCAGGCTACATAATCACCTTTGAATAAAGAACCTCTGGTTCTATGTTCTAAGATAATCACAGAATGGAGAGTATAGAACAGAGAATACTATTACAAAGAGGTAAGCATCTGACTAATTTTTGACAATTTTAGCCGCCATTTTATTAGTTTGCAAGAAATGGAATATCCGGAATTTTAAATCTCACATAAGCTCACTCAACTCACAAATTATTGAAGTACCTGCAATTTGGTTTACTGGTAAAAATAATTCTAGAATTATTATGGTATTATTATCTCCAGTATAATTTGAAGGTGCCTCAAGAAATAAACTGAAATAAAGATATTAAATGATTCAGAAAAAAAAATGCAATTTTTAAGTGAATTATTTCATTTAACTAATTTACACATGAAAAGAGAGTTAATGATCACATCTGAAATCACATTATTCTAATGGAAAAATAGAAAAATTTTGAACATCATGTAGATATACAAGAAACTTTGAAAACTTGTTATTTGTTTGAAAATTTATAATTTAGAAGTTAATTACAGAATGGAAAATACCAACATATGAAAAGGAAATAAAAGTTAGCAGGTTAATCAACTCTGAAATTGAAACTTTAAGAATTACTTATAAATCCAGTCACTTCCTTTAGTATTAGTAGCAGATATGACACGGTAAGTATTTCTTTACTCATTTCGAAAGTTACATAAGCCCGAAGAAACTCGTTCCCAAATTCTGACAACAGAGAATAGGAACAGTTGCTCAGACTTTCTGGGAAGTTGGCAACGGTGGAGTTCAATTTCGTTCAGACAGTCCCAACGTCATAAAATCTTACTGGAAAATCGTGTATAACTTCACATATAACGTTCTTTTCGATGAATCTGTCATCTGGGGACGTAAGATTGAGGTTAGCTGTGAACTACTTCTGTGGGATAGGTCTGCATATTTGGCTAGTATTTCTGTATTATTTTTATCAATTCGTGATTATTATTAAGCTTAGACTATGGACTAAGGTATTAAGTAAGCCTTAAAATGGATAATGATATCGAAACGATAAAACGAGTTCAACATACAGGGGCGTAAGTTATCCATGCAATGTGTCTGATTTCTATTTAAATTGAGTGCTTTTTGTAGTGAAAGCCTTGAAGATGAAGGACTCTTGAAAACCAACTCTGAAAGTTCCGACAATGATGAAAATTTTACTCAAGGTGTAAGGAATGATATGATGATATTAAATGAGAGAAATGACGCTTGTGAGGGCTCTTCGCCCATGGAAAGTGCTAATGTAGATCATAGTGGTCAATATCTTAACGAAATAGAGATTAATAAGGAGAAAACTGATTTTGATATTGATGGTACAAATTTGCACAGGTATGCTGATATTAACCAATAGATTTTTTTTCCTAGAACATAATTCAATTGATATATTTCATTCTCTGTAATGAATATCATGTAAATTTGAATTTTATTTCTATTTTATTATTTATAGGATAGGTAGGTTCTATCAAATAGAAAAGTAGATTGCAAGCCTAGAGTTAATTTAATTATAATATATTAATTCTTAGCCCTTGCTGATTTAACTTTTTTCCTCTGATCTCTTCCTTGTTGATTGTATATGAAACTTTTTCCAAGCAATTAATTCTCTTTAACATAAATATTCATTAACAAGAACAAAGACATATATGTATACCTTACTTAAATCTTCTACTCCTAAATGCTTGCTTATTGCTCTGGAAGCAAAAAGTATTTTTGCATAAGTTTCTGAATTATTGAATTATAGTTGTAATTTTAAATTTATGAAATATGTCTTATTATATTTCTGAAAATCAAATAATATGCATAGATTTTAAAGGAACATTTTCTTGTTTTAGTGTTGTAACATTCTGCGAAATATCTATTGCAAATGATTTGGAAGAAAATTCTTCAACCGCAGAGGATAATAATCCACAGTTGGACAGTAAGGATGTGCAACATACTGATTCTGTTAGTTCCAAGCATTCTGAGTCCATTGAGCCCTTTCCGATAAAGCACAAGTGCCACCTTTGTAACTACACTTCTAATTCAAAGAGTAACCTCAAAAAACACATAGATTCCGTACATTTAAATCTGAAGAATTACAAATGTGATTTCTGCGAGTATGCCTCAAACCATAAGCATCACATCAATGATCATATAGATTCTGTTCATTTGAATTTGAAACAAATTAAATGTGACCTTTGTGATTATTCCTCAAATCGGAATTATAAACTTAAGAAACATGTGAATGCTGTACATTTGAATTTGAAAAATTTCAAATGTGACCTCTGTGATTATGCTACGAATGAAAAAAAATTCCTTGAAAATCATATAAATTCTGTTCATTTGAATTTGAAGAAATTCAAATGTGATCTATGTGATTATGCTACAAATCGGGAGAATGACCTCAAAAGACATGTTGATTCAATTCACCTGAGTTCCAAAGAATTTCAGTATCTCTATGATCTTGCATTAAAAAATAATACCGGTTCTGAAAAGCAAACAGATTCCAATTTGAAGAAAATTAAGTGTCAGCAATGTGATTACGCTTCAAATCGAAAATCTGACTTGACAAAACATATAGATTCTGTTCATTTCAAATTGAAAACCTTTAAATGTAAACTATGCGAGTACGCATCAAATCGCAAAAGCTATCTAATAAATCACTTAGATTCTGTTCATTTGAACTTGAAAAAATTCAAATGTGAGCAATGCGATTTTATGTCGAATACCAAAAATGGTATTAAAACTCACCTAAATTCTGTTCATTTGGATTTGAAAGTGTTCAATTGTCATATATGCGATTATGCCTCAAATCGAAAAAATGTCGTAAAAAATCATATAAATTCCGTTCATCTGCAATTGAAAAATTTCAAATGTGAGATTTGCGATTATGCGTCAAATAGAAAAGTTAGTCTCCGAAATCATATGAACACTGTTCACTTACATTCAAAAAAATTCAAATGTCACTTATGTGACTATTCGTCAAATCAAAAAAATGATCTAAGAAATCACATCAATTCTGTTCATTTGAATTTGAGGAATTTCAAATGTGACCTCTGTGATTATGCGTCGAATTGGAAAAATTATCTTAAACTTCACATAAATTCTGTTCATTTGAATGTGTACGAAAATTAATGAAATCTATTGATCTATTCAATTTTTCATATTGACGAATTGAACTATTCACTTGGGAAACTTAGGTTTAGGGAACGAATCACTATTGTATTGTTAACGTAACACGATAAGTGTATTTTCAAAAGAATATAATCAAAAATTGTAATTCAAATAATTTTAATGAATATTTCACCATAGAGTTATAAATGTATTATTTTGTAAAGATATAGGAAATAAAGATGTAACATACCAGGATTTTGAAGCTCCAACAATCAAGTTCAATTTCACCCTAAGCTTGATACGCCTCTGTTTTATTCATCGAATATTCCATGTCCCCTACCATGAAGATATAATTTTGATGTTACACACAAAAATAACGTTTTTAAAAACACAAATTTATTAGCTAGAAGCAAGTTTATTTGTTAACAATTAGGATAATAATGAATTACATGTAATGAATAAATCTGCTCGTCGTGAAGACGAGCCTGGAACGAATCTGCTGACCTGCAAAACTTGGGGATGGCTATCTCCTTAGTATTATATAGTCTAAGGCTATCTCCTATTAGATTAGGTCGTTCTGCATGTCGGAATGCGTAATAATATTAAATATCCTTGTGCGCAGATTGTCAAAAACAGCTTTCATCTTTGTATTTTATCATTTGTGTTAATTTGGTTGATAAGAAACTGAATATTTTGCCCTTTGATAATAATAACAAATCATTCAATTCGACTTTTCATGTCTTCTTATTTTTCTTTATCTATGACTAACAGAATTCCTAATAATAATCAATATTTTTAAATCGAAAAAATTAACACTATAATGTCATGAGATACAGATACAAAAATACTAAAGACTATTTACTCACACTTTCAGGAATACACTTGATCAATTCAATGAGATAATATAATTCAAACAAAAAATTAAAGTGGGTGTTTTTCAATTTTACGTTCTTGTGATAAATCAACAGATTGTTTTGGGCGGGCTAACGTCGATCTCATTTGTTTAAACAGCCAATCAGAAAACAGTCCTTGCCATAAAGCACTGATTGTTGTGGGCGGGCTAACGTCGATCTCATTTGTTGAAACAGCCAATCAGAAAACAGTTCTTGCGATAAAGCACTGATTGTTGTGGGAGGGCTAACGTCGATCTCATTTGTTTAAACAGCCAATCAGAAAACAGTCCCTGCAATAAAGCACTGATTGTTGTGGGCGGGCTAACGTCGATCTCATTTGTTTAAACAGCCAATCAGAAAACAGTCCTTGCCATTTTATGCGTGTCGCATAGCTTAGTGGAATAAAGCCTTGACCTTTGACGTGGAAACCCGTCGTGTCGTAGGTTCAAGTCCGGGGCTAGGAAAGAAATTTTCTAGCTTTCGGTATGCGGCCACCATTCACTGTTGGGTCTAAAATTAACAGTGCTGTGCCTAAGGTGGCGTAAGGACACAGTAACAAAGCACTGGTTAACCTTACCTAGGTAAGTCAGTATAAACATAAATAAAATAAAGCACTGATTGTTGTGGGCGGGCTAATGTCGATCTCATTTGTTTAAACAGCCAAACAAAAAACAGTGTTTCCTAGAATAAATAAATATTGATACTTCGATCAGAAAATGTAACACTATAAAATTCAATTTTAGATTATCTTTGACTTATTTACACTTTCAAGGATACACTTGATCAATTCAATGAGATGAGATAATTCGAACAAAAAATTAAAGTGGGTGATTTCAATTTTACGTCCTTCTGATAAATCAACAGTTGTTGTGGGCGGGCTAACGTCGATCTCATTTGTTTGAATGAACAGCCAATCAGAAACCAGTCCTTGCGATAAAGCACTGATTGTTGTGGGCGGGCTATCGTCGATCTCATTTGTTTAAACAGCCAATCAGAAAACAGTCCTTGCGATAAAGCACTGATTGTTGTGGGCGGGCCAATGTCGATCGCATTGGTTTAAACAGCCAATCAGAAAACAGTCCTTACGATAAAGCACTGATTGTTGTGAGCGAGCTAATGTCGATCTCATTTGTTTAAACAGCCAATCAGAAAACAGTCCTTGCGATAAAGCACTGATTGTTGTGGGCGGGCCATCGTCGATCTCATTTGTTTAAACAGCCAATCAGAAAACAGTCCTTGCGATAAAGCACTGATTGTTGTGAGCGAGCTAATGTCGATCTCATTTGTTTAAACAGCCAAACAGAAAACAGTGTTTCCTAGAATAAATAAATATATCATTGATACTTCGATCGGAAAACGTACCACTATAAAATTCAATTTTAGATTATCTTTGACTTATTTACACTTTCAAGAATACACTTGATCAATTCAATGAGATAATATAATTCCAAGTGGCTGTTTTTCAATTTTACGTCCTTGTGATAAATCAACAGATTGTTGTGGGCGGGCTAACGTCGATATCATTCGTTTAAACAGCCAATCAGAAAACAGTCTTTGCGATAAAGCACTGATTGTTATGGGCGGGCTAATGTCGATCTCATTTGTTTAAACAGCCAATCAGAAAACAGTCCTTGCGATAAAGCACTGATTGTTGTGGGCGGGCTAATGTCGATCTCATTTGTTTAGACAGACAATCAGAAAACAGTCCTTTCGATAAAGCACTGATTGTTGTGAGCGAGCTAATGTCAATCTCATTTGTTTAAACAGCCAATCAGAAAACAGTCCTTGCGATAAAGCACTGATTGTTGTGGGCGGGCCATCGTCGATCGCATTTGTTTAAACAGCCAATCAGAAAACAGTCCTTGCGATAAAGCACTGATTGTTGTGAGCGAGCTAATGTCGATCTCATTTGTTTAAACAGCCGAACAGAAAACAGTGTTTCCTAGAATAAATAAATATATCATTGATACTTCGATCGGAAAACGTACCACTATAAAATTCAATTTTAGATTATCTTTGACTTATTTACACTTTCAAGAATACACTTGATCAATTCAATGAGATGAGATAATTCGAACAAAAAATTAAAGTGGGTGTTTTCAATTTTACGTGCTTGTGATAAATCAACAGTTGTTGTGGGCGGGCTAACGTCGATCTCATTTGTTTGAATGAACAGCCAATCAGAAAACAGTCCTTGCGATAAAGCACTGATTGTTGTGGGCGGGCTAATGTCGATCTCATTGGTTTAAACAGCCAATCAGAAAACAGTTCTTGCGATAAAGCACTGATTGTTGTGGGCGGGCTATCGTCGATCTCATTTGTTTAAACAGCCAATCAGAAAACAGTTCTTGCGATAAAGCACTGATTGTTGTGGGCGGGCTAATATCGATCTCATTTGTTTAAACAGCCAATCAGAAAACAGTGTTTCCTAAAATAAATTGGGTGATTCCTTATCGAAAAAAAGATTGGATCTTTCATATAAAGAAACTTCATTGGAGCATTGTCCTAAATGCGAACTGGATTTATTATTATTCTGTAGTTAGTACCTGCATTAAAAGACAAAATGGTAAAAAACAAAACTAATTTATTAATAACAAAACACACAACATGTAAAAATCATATTAAATGTTCAATACATATGTCTACCTTCAGACATCAAGCACGCGTCATATTACCTCGCATGAACATAATTAGCATTAATAAATAGGATTAAAATATCCATATATAAACACTTCAAAACATTTCAGATGTAAAAATAAATTAAAATAACGAGTATAGCACAATACATCTCAAGGCAAAGTTTACGACTTTAAGAGTAATTGCAAAGAAGACACTTGTGATTCTTCAAATTTGAGTTTATGCGATCAATGTAGAAGATAATTTAAATGTATGGCATAAATGTTATAGGTATTAGGGGGTGTTTCTGTGACTTACTACATGGATCAATAAGTCCCGAGACTAACCCAGAGATGGCGCTCGTAGTAAACTAGTAACCAGGTCTTTCTAGAGTACACCAACTTTTGCTTGAAACGTGACAAAATTTTAAGTCGATCGGACCAGAAACAGCTGAGTTATCACGGTTGGAGTAAAGTCGTTTTGTAGTTGGTTTAAAAAATGGAAAAAAAAGTTTTTCATCTTCTAATAAAACATTGTTTTTTAAAAACACCGTGCTGAGATGACACAGATATCATATGGAAGTGTATTTACTATTCTTCATGAAAAAGGTTTTCTCCAAGTGGGTGCCGCCACCAAGACAAGGCACCCTGTCACTAGTCGATGAAAACAATGGCAAAATTGAACAAATTGGGCCTTGATCTGCTTCCCCACCCCCATGCTCGTCAGATTTAGCCCCCAGTGACTACTGGCTCTTTGCTGATCTTAAAAAAATGCTCCAGGGAAAAAGATTATGCTCAAATGAGGAGGTCATCGCTGAAACTGAAGCTTATTTTGAAGCGAAAGATAATTTTTTTTATAAACAGGGTATTGAAAAATTGGAAAAGCCTTGGAACGATTGTATCACCGTAGAAGGTGATTATGTTGAATAAAAACAAAATTTTATTTTCATTGTTAGTCTCGGGATATTGATGTGTTATAGAGCACATTTGCGGATAAGACATTGAATCAGATCCAGAAGGATATTTTAGTGATTGTTCTTCACACCAAAAGCATAATCGCAGAAATAATAATAATAATAATAACTGTCATTTATTGACCACAGTCAAAGGCCATCGACCAAAGTCCTTCAGCCTTCTACATTTAGATACATCGATGTAGCAAAAAAAAAGGGTTAGTCTATTATATATTAAATTGGGTTAATTTTTTATTGATCTAAATAGCCATGGACGTGAGACTGTCCATGATTATTTGGTCTGGAAATTTTCTGAGTGGGTTGCTCGCTGTATCTCTGTGGAACATGCCATTTATATCCTTCAGTTCTTTGACCCGATTAAAAAATCTGCCATTTAAAATTCTCAGTCTTTCTGTTATTGGCTGTATTTTGGTGTTTTTGTAGAGTAGTTCATTGGATGGATTGTGTAATTTATTGAGGGGGTGTCTCATTTGTGTTATTGCTCTCAGAGATGTTCTCTCCCTACCTCTAGATTTTTAATACCGAATTCGTGGCATTTGCATATAATGTGTGCCTGTACTCCAGAATTGGTCTGCAAACTGTTTTGTATATTTTTGTGGCATTTTCAATGCTTATTCCTTCGTTCTTGTAGGTGAGACATTTGAAATGTTTTGCTCTCGCAATTGTTTTTTTCTTGGAGAGGTTTGATTGAAGCTTCATATTTAGTTTACAGTCGATTTGTATGCCAAGGTACTTTATTGACGGAGACGGAGTCATATTTCTACTGTCTATCTGTACTAGAGGAGAACTTGGTCTGATCTTTTGATTAAAGATTATGAATTTAGATTTTTCAGGGTTGGGATGTAGCCTCCATATAATATTGAAATATTAATTGAGATTCTTCCATTTATTATGAACAGCATTCATATGGCTCTTGAGATGGTTCTTTCTAATCGCAATTGTAGACATTTATAATTCTTTAAATTCAGATGAGCAATATCAATGTGGTCTTCTAGGTTCCCTTTTATGACTGTTAGCATAATCGGACAGATGACATTATGAATTGCATTAATGTGGTTTTTGAGGCTTACTTTATGACTTGTAGCAAAATCGCAGAGATGACATTTGTAATTCTTCAAACTCAGATGAATTGCATCAATGTGAATTTGGAGTTTGCCTTTACTTGCTATGTATGTATAATTGCAGAGATGACATTTGTGTTTCTTCAAACTTAAATGAACTGCATCAATTTGGTTTTTGAGGCTTGCTTTCATACTTGTAGCAAAATCACACAGATGACATTTGTGATCCTTCAAATTTAAATGAATGGCATCAATGCGACGTTTGAGACTGACTTTCCGGCATGTAGCAAAAGAACAGAAATGACACTAGTGATTCTTCAATTTCAAATGAACTGCATTAAAGTGTTCTTTCAGGTTGCCTTTTCGAGATGTAGCATAATCACATAAATCACACTTGTAATTCTTCAGATTTAAATGAACTGAATTGATATGGTATTGGAGTTGTAGTCTTCTATTTGTAGCATAATCACATAGATGACATTTGTGATTCTTCAAATTTAAATGAACGTCATTAATGTGGAGTTTGAGGTGTTGCTTCTGATTCGCAGCATAATCGCAGAGATGACATTTGAAACTCCTCAAATTCAGATGAACAGCATCAATGTGCTTCTTGAGATCTCGTTCTTGATTTACAGCATAATCGCAGAGATGACATTTGTATTTGTTCAAACCTAAATGATGTGCATCAGTATGTTTTTTCAGGTCGTCCTTTCGACATGAAGCATAATCACAGAAATGACACTTGTATTTCTTCAAATTGAAATGAATGCTATCAATGTGATTTTTGAGATTTCCCCTTTTAGTCGCAGCATAATCGCAAAGATGGCATTTGTGATTCTTCAGATTCAAATGAATTGCATTAATGTGACGTTCAAGGGTTGATTTATTAAAACTTGTAGCATAATCGCAGAGATGACATTTGTAACTCCTCAATTTCAAATGAACGCCATTGATGTGCTTCTTAAGATCTCCTTCTCGATTCACAGCATAATCGCAGAGATGACATTTGTGTTCGTTCAAATTTGAATGATGTGCATTAGTGTGTTCTTTCAAGTTGCCTTTTCGAGATGTAGAATAATCACAGAAATCACACTTATATTTTTCCAAATTCAAATGAATATTCTCAATGTGCATTTTGAGATACTCCCTTTTGGTCGCAGCAAAATCGCAGAGATGGCATTTGTGATTCTTCAAATTTAAATGAATTGCATTAATGTGACGTTCAAGGATATATTCAAAATTTGTAGCATAATTGCAGAGATGACATTTGTGATTCCTCAATTTCAAATGAACGACATCAATGTGTCTTTTGAGGTCCCCTTTTCGATTTGCAGCATAATCACAAAGATGACATTTGTGATTCTTCAAACATAATTGGTCTGAATTGACATTTTGAAGGCTTGATTCGCTGGTTGAAAGACAGTCAGAGGGAAGGCTTCCAAAAATTTTCAATTCTGAATTCACGTTTTTCATTTCAACTGTCTCGATATTTTTGTCAGCACAGCTAAATAAGGGAATGCCTTTGACACCATTCTCAGAATCCTCTATATCTAGATTTTCTCCCATGTAGAGGACAGATCCAACTCTGAAATAAAATGAATATTTACCTTTACACTTGGGATCACAATTAAAAAAAAAAGATTTTCATCTTAACCCTCAAATGATTAATTTGGATATTATCGTATTTATAAGGCACAAGGAAAAAAAAAAACAGTTTTTTCATTGAAAGTGACTACTTGATTGAGATAAAATATACTGTCAAGTGTTATGCGAGTTGAAAACATTCATTTCTTTGCACCTTTAGAATCCATTAGTATTTCATCCATTAAATCGAATTGTACAAGTAATCACAGCGTTTTGTTTTTAATTTTGAGTGATTTCTGGACAAATCTGAGGCTCAATTGAATTATTGAAACTGCTAATCTTATGGATTAGGACAGACTAGTATAATGAAGAACCTTACACATTACAACTAATTACCAATCAAATTTTGTTCTTTCGTTTGTGTAACGTTGGAAATACTTCAGTTTTATTTTTTTTTAACAGATTTTAGGTAAGAAAAGAAAGTCTTTCATTTTTGATATAATTTTTTTTTAAATATTGATTAAAATTTTTTTTTCTCCTATTTTGGCATTGTTTTTTTTTATACCTAACTTAAACTAACATAACCTAACCTTACCAGACCAGTAATTAAGTAAAATATAGGAGTGGTCTTTAAACTGCAAATTGACCACTAGTCATAATTGCTATAGATGAAAATTCAAATAAACAATATTATGCAGCAAATTGGAATAAGAGGTATGGCATTAAAACTTATGCACTCCTATTTGACAGATAGAACACAAATTACACACATAAATAATGGTGTTACGGAAGGTTTATCAGAACCCACCACTAAAAAACTAGGAATACCACAGGGAAGAATACTAGGGCCACTTATCTTCATTCTATTTATAAACGACCTATATACAGGCATAGATAATAAACAAAAAACCAAAATCCTGAACTATGCAGATGATGCAAAAAATTTCCTGAAATGAACACCTTGGCACAATCAACATAGAGAAAACAGAAAATTGGTTCACCAAAAATAAACTGATTATGAATGTAGACAAAACAAGCATCATAATGTTTGAAATAAATCATATAGGTTACAAAACCCCAGAACACCTACAAATGTCAGATACAAAAATAAAATTAATAAAAACAACTAAATTCCTTGGATTACATATCGACGACAACTTAAACTGGATGGAACACATTCAGGAATTGGCAACTAAACTTTCAACAACCTGTTGTTTATCTAAGAGTTATGAAGCAATATATGGATATTAAATCCCTAAAAACAATTTATCAGACAACTTTTTAATCAAAACTAAGTTGGTACTCTATTTAATGCAGCAAGCTCAAATGTTAACTTCCAAGGCATGAGGTTGGCACATTGCTTTTTTTTTCAATCAACGCCAGAAAAAATCATCTAAGATTTTCAAAACACTGATATTTCTGAAGTTTCTTCTCCTTGACGGAGACCAGTGAACAGGTCTATGAGGTCTCTTGATATCATACTGTTAAAAATATGAAAATCTTTTTCGAAATCTTCAACAACAATGAATGATGTCACTACAAATATCTTTTTTAAAGTGATATTACTTTGCTTGATGATTATTTTTTGTACTGAATCCCAATAACAATTTACTTGGATAGATTACAAGTATTTCCAGATTTAGGTGTGCAATTACACTTGCTTGAAGAAATTGAGTTTGATCACCTAAATTTGCTTCTGAAAAACCAACTAGGTGTTCTTTAATAAAAAATTTTTTGTTAGATCATTAATATGAATCTATTATGTTTAGACTATAATTAATTACTGAACATGCGTGAATTTTTGGTTTTTATAATTTGTTTTAATTATGTAAACAAAAACATAAATATTGAATAATGGTTATTCATAGACTATGTCAAATTTTAATACCTTACCTTAGAATATTAATTTATTACCGAACCCCAGGTGAGAAAAAATTAATAATTGCAAAGTTTTTTTAAATGAAAGATAATATCTGTAACCATTATTGATCTTCAGTTATAATTTTTCTCAGAATAACTAGAGTGAATTATTATCACATTAAAATGTTATTATAACGTCTCTGCGGTGGGTAGTTCCCAATAAAATAGTGTTCCGTGGTTCTTTGTTGTTTTGATTCTGTTTGAAACTGTCAACAGTTATTTGTACCTTTCTTCAAAAAAAATGTGGAAAATATTGTAATAATTCGATAATTTCGATAGTTTGAAATTATTCAATTCAGTATGAAATGATGTCAGAGAATGCATTCTATTCTAATCTTTCTTGGAATAAATCTATTGATGCCAAAATATGCACGTCTGTTATCAAAAACCTTCTACAAGAGATCATTTCAATTGATTTTGTCGTTTGAATATCACAGGTGAAAATGCAATTTTTTTATGAAATTTCAACCTAACCTAACTTTAGAGAGCATGCAATTTCAAAAAAGGTGACCCAGGAATCAAGCAAGACCCCCAAGTTTAAAAAATTGGTCTTCAACCATAAATATTATAAAATCATTTGGGACATTTTGAAGAAAGAAGGTTTTGAATAACTCCTAACTAGGAAGTTGAATCAGGATCCTCTCGAAAACGCATTTGGGCAACTACGAAGCTTCTGAGCACAAAACAATGACCCTTCATGCCATCAGTTTGTTGGCACTTATGAAATAATGCTGTTCAATACGACTATGTTGATGTTTAAGACTTCTTTTAATTGTGAGGACGTTGAATGTGAAAATATGTTCATTACAATAAAAAGGATATACAAAATCACCTAAGGAAGCTAAAGAAAAACTGGCTAAATTGGCTACAAACTATGTAGCAGGCTATATTCCGACAAGGTTTAGAAAAAAAACAACCTCTCATGTTTGCAAACGATGCTTGTTCTCTGAAGATAATAGTGCGGAGCGAAATTTTTTAATATCTACTAAAGAACAGGAGGTTCCTTTGCCAGGAGATTGTGTTACCTAACTGTTTATGTTCATTTACGAATTACAGGCAATCTATGATTTTGAGAACTTACCTGGTTTCACCAACGTAGTCATCACTTTTCTTTGGAACTTTATGATATTCATTGTTAAAATCGCCTTCTGTACCTACAGTGTTCGATGCAAAACTGCCAGAGACTTCATTTTGCATTCTGAATATCTTTCCTTCGTGGATTCCATTTTGATCAGTGAAATTTTCGACAATGTCTATCTGTTCAACATTACTAATAATACTATACTCATTCATGAAAGTGCCACTGTAAGAATAATCAATTTAAATTTCGTTTCAAACGTTTTGGTCGAATAACTTACCAAACAAGATGTTTTACTTGTTCTTTATCCATATCCATCGCCATTCTCTACACAGAACATCAAATATAAGAAATCACAGAACATCAATTCTCTACAGGAACCTGTCTTACCACACTGTTAGCCAGAGATACTTTTATTTATCTATGGTCAGAGACAACCGAGACAGTCAACTCCGAACTAAATTCGTGTCCGATTTAATTTTCTATCTCTCTCCGAAAAATGGGGCTGTTGTCAGATGGCGCTCACATCAGTGCCGGTGAAAGAATGGCGGGAAATTTGAATCGATAGCAGAGGATCACTGAATTTTAAAAATGAATTTTGCGAAAATAATGAAAAAACTTTCATCCTCGATATGCAATGTATGATTTAGGCAAACATTTGGAATATCAAAGATGAAAATTTTTTCATTATGTTCGCAAAATACATTTTTAAAATTACATATCGATATTTTCATCTTGATAATTAAAAATATTTATAACACACTATTGATTACAGCTCTTTTTATTGAACAATATGAACATTTCATCACTTATTTTATGCTCTTGAATTGATGACAACTATTGTACAGAAAATAAACATAAAATGATGCAAAAAATAACAAGGATGCTTGAGATAAGAAATAATGAAGAATGTGGATGTTGGGGAAAAACTAGCAATACAAATTTGAGATATGGCTGGAGTAATTTATGATCAACTTTCAACAAGAAGTGGACTTTACATGGAAATTAACAAAGGTTGAATTAACAGAACAGACTGCTGAAATAAAAAATAAATCAAAAATTACTCATGGCGCAATTTTTAAAATTTTTTTTCAAATGCTTTTTTTTTAGGATTTAATTTCTTCGGATTTAATTTCTTCTGATTTTTTTTGCACCACCAAGGAATGCCAATCCTACAGATCTCAGAAGTCGTTATATCCCTTATACGATCCCTGTGTTCGAACAACCCAAGTCCTCAAATACAACGTCGGATCTGAAGGGCTGATCCACTAGCATGCGACTCCTGCAATATATAATGTACTTCACCATCAGCTGCAAGTAATGAAAATAATAATGAAATAATATTTCATAAATCAAAAGCTTCATTTAATCAACAATACTGTAATAGGATGATGCATTTGAAATAATAGGTTTGTTCATCTCTCAGTTCGAAACTGACGCCAACAAACCTAATTTGATTGGAAGAATGTAATACCTGTAGTTGTTATAGTACTTGCACTTTGTTGTTCCTCAGCTATTTGGGACCTCTCACTGCCTGATATGTTACCTAAAACAATGATCAAGTTTGAACATTTAAGGAATCATGTAACTTATTGAATTCAAATGTTCTCACATGCAAAAATGAAATATTACGCAAGTGAAAAGATGAGAGACAACAAAATAATTATATTGAAGATACAAACAATTAATTCACAATACCTGACGATTTAATAGATCCTACAGCCCGTGATTTCTCCATTACTTCAATTACTTCAATGTCTGATGAAGGGTTGACCCAAGCCATAGGAATAACATGTCTGTTTAACTTGTGGCGATTTGAATTTGTAAAAGAATTTTCATTAAAATGTCCATCACAAATTCTCTGACGTTTTCTTATAACAGCATTACAACGAAGACCAAGAGCATTCTTCCACAAATTGATCCTACAAAATAAATTTTAAACTTAAATAATATACTTTCGATCCATAGCAAGCATTAAATAAATATAACTTTTATTCTTACCACTCAGGATTGGAAGGAAAACAAAATTAATTATTGACTTCGGCCTCTGAAGCACCGCATATAAAACAGTCTATCAATCATCTTTTTGAGTAAATATTAACTCACTTTTTCTCAACTGCAGACGTTGTAGGTTGAAATTAAAAGAACAATACAAGTTTAAATATTTGTAGGTTAGGTCTGTGCGAAAATTTTCTTCTTTGTTATCATATTGCACATAAATATTTTCAATTATCCAGTCAATGTATACAGCGACATCTGAAAATAGGTACCAAGAGTGGGACTAAGATAGACTTATGGTAGTTGAGATGGAACAGAGTATGATACAACATAATTCTTACCATAGGACAAAAATTGGCATGGAGTTGACCGTCTCGATTGTCTCTGGCTGAGATGTTTTGGTTAATCTAAAGGATCAATACCTTTCTTAAAGGCACAGTTACAAGTTGAAGTTCAGTTCTACCAATATAAACTTAGCCAATATTGATGAATAGACTCTCTTGAATCACTGAGCCTGATTATATATATTGAATATCTTAAGGTTGAATCCACAAACCAAAAAGTTATGAGAAGCACAGACCATGCATATATTTCAAGGCAAATATTAGAAAGAATATATCTAAGGCAAATTGAATATAAAATATTCATTATGGATGATAATTATTTTACAGATAACAATTCACAGACCAAATAGTTATATGCCTAGATTCTTTTCCACCATTATGACAAGAAGCAGACCATGCATGTATTTTAAGGCAAATGAAATAAACAGTACTCACTATATAGATGAAATTTAGTTCTTACACAACGTTCCACATGCTACATACTTCGCTTCCACCAATAACACTAAATAAGTGCAGTTTTGAAGAAAGAAACTATTTTAACAAAAACATCATACATAAGCAATTCTACAGGAAAACATATTCATTCAAAATATGGAATATATTCATAACGCACCCAAAGAGTGAAGCTTACAGAAAAACACATTCATTCTATAAAATGGACACATCCTAATAGATGTAGATGTCAACCCACCACCTCCCCACCTAAGTGGTTCCTAGAAAATAACAATCATGAAAATATATGTGAATTGGAAAAAGATTTGTACTAACCTTCGTTTTTAAAATGAAAAACAATGTTACACCATCACATCTATTTTTTGTTAGGATAGTATAACTGCTTTTCAGTTTTTCTTTTTTGCCCTTTTTGATTTTCCTCCGTTTGCCACCTGTCGAAAGTTTGATTGAAAATCTCTGCTATTTTGACTAACTTCTCCCTGTCCAATGATTTCAATTTCAACACTATTTCGTCAAGTATAATCTATAAAAATATTGATGCACTGGATATCTCAATCACCAGTATTCTACCCCATTACCTCACGTTTTTGATTAAGATCAATGGAAAGTATTTTTTGTGACTCTGTAGTTTTTTCTATAAAACTTTCAACTTCTATTTGATTTGGGGCTCTACTAGTGGAAGGTTCATCAATACATAAAGGGTATTCAACATCATTATGACCAGCATGAGTTTCAATATATTTAACCTCAACTCCTATAATAAAATGAGTGAAATATTATTCAAATGCAGTATTATACAAGTTATTACCAGAACTTTTTACTTTAACAGAAATTCTTGATGGACATAAGCCAGATATTTTGATACTACCTCCCTTCTTCATACTGCGTTTTGTACAGTTACTTACAAATCCTAAAAATCGCACATTTCAATTTAATTATCAGTATTCAGTGCATACGGACCTGTAGTATTACTACGATTACAATTGTAATAAATATATTCTTCATCATTAGAAGTTTTTGAACCTCTTTCAAAGACATAATCTTTGTTCCTATCGGACATACATCGCCAAGCTTCAAACTCTTCCTTGTTTTCAAAATGATGTAGTGATATGCATATTGTTAAAGAGTGAACATCTTCTAAATGTTTTACTAAGTGGTCATGGGTAGCTAAAGATGTTTTTCCCTGCTCAGTACAAAGAGGGCATTTAATATGCTTGGTTGATCTGCCTTCCAGGGGTTCTTGCTTGTGTACATCTTTCAAATGACGGTTTTTGTTCGATAATTTCGAAAATGTTTTTTCACATAGGTGACATGTCAATTTACTAGAAGCAAATGTAAATTTCAGTAAAGAAATCATTGGATAACCTAACTTACATTTTAAGGTCCATCTTCTGAAAATTCAGCAATATAAGTCAATAACTTCGAATGCTCTTGATAAACTCGGAATACTTCAATATAAACTAAAGGTAAAGCGTAGCATAAACAAACTCTCAAAATGTTCAATAAAACTTAAAACATGAGTAAAACCCATAGATGATACTCGATGCATAGGGCTTTCCAACCTGCTGTCACGATCAGCTGTTTAATGGCCGCTGTAGGAAAAACAAAGCCTTTGTTTACAAGTAAATAGTTGTGTTATTTGTAAAAATTAGTGAAATACTTTATTGTTTTTTATACAAAATGCCTAATTTTTGTTGTATTGTTGGCTGTGGAAGTGTAGGGACCCGTGACAGTGTTAGATTTTTCCGAATTCCTGCTATTTTGAACTTTAAGCATAAGATTGAAATGAACAAACTGTCTGTTTTAAGACGAGATCGTTGGATAAATGCTATACATCGAAGTGATCTGACACTCACAAAGCTCAAATACTCATTAGTATGCTCAAAGCATTTTATTTCAGGTAAAAACTTGATTGTTTGACTGTTTTATATGCACTGAAAACTTAATTTATTTAAGGAGCTCCAGCAGATCTAATGGACATGTTAAACCCAGACTGGGTTCCCTCACTGAATTTGGAATATGAAAAACATGGTAGTACATGTTCAGAAGATGCTGAAAAAAGCTTAATCGTTTTAAACGAAGAAAGACCAGAGATATGTTAAAAGATGCGGTAAGGCATTGAATCATTACACTAATCGAGTAGTGCTAAGGTAAGATAATATGGTTGAAATAAAAGTGTTACCATTGTATATTATAGTATATTACTATAATAATTCTAATCATTTAATCTCTTGTCTTCTGTTAAGTAATCAAATTTTCAGAGGTAATTGGGCAGTGTTTATGTATTAATCAATTTGTATTGATAGTTTTTGAATGATTTGGTACATTGTGCTAGCAATAACCAACCTTCAACATCTTGTGAAGAAGATACTTTGAAAGCATTGCCTGATGAAGATTTGAATTCGAGAGCTGTTCAGACAGATATCGATAGTGAAGAGATGATAGGATTGCAACTCTTGAGAAGTCGGCAGCATTATTTGGAAACAAGGTTCATTAAAACATCCTTCACGATGGAAAGTTTCAAAATTGATGATACTCGTACAAAGTATTATACGGGACTGTTGTCCCGATGTCTCTTTTGAGCACACAAGATTTGCAACCGATTTTGAATGAAATTGTTCATGTTTCATGTGCTTTGAATAATTTATGCCCATCAGTTGTTCCTTTATAAATAAAAACATTTCAATAAATTATGTAGTTTCTCTATGAGATATATCTTCATCAAAATAGTCACAATTAATTAGCATTCAGGTCTTATATTAAAGAACAATGATAAAGAATTACTACTTACTATAAAAAAAAATATTTATTTTGCACTCATTCCAAGATAAATATAATTAGAATTCTTATAACAGCATTATTGAAGAAATTATAACGATAAATGATCTGGGGTTGTATTCTCTAAATAATTTGCTGCAACATCAGGATACTCTTGCTGAAGTTTATGGAAATATTCACTCATTTTACGTATAACAACAGAAATTATATACGTTAGAAATTAGAGTATTAAGCACTCTATTTCAAATAATTCGCTTTATAAATTATCTATTCAACAATCGTCCACTATTCTTTAACAATCATTTCACCGAAAGAACAAACTTCGAAAGGAATATGAGATTGTTTTATCTTAAATCTTTCATTACAAAAATGATAAAACAACACAGCGTTCAATGCAAACAAACGTTTGTTTTTCCTACAGCGGCCATTTTAACACATTTGAGGTTAGAACGTTGGAAAGCCCTATTGATAAATAAAAGTGGTTAGCTCACAGAAATATAGAGTACATAGATCCATCCAAAAGTGGAAACATTTCTCCGTATTCTACAGAGATATCTCTCTATATCTCTGATATTCTATCTTTTTGAAGCTAAAATAAACATCTGATCAATTTTGCTTGGAATCCAGGATCTGGATTAAAACTTCATAGTTGGGTTGCGCTCGTGCTGTCATCTTGCGCTAATCATTCATACTCTAACAAGTGTGTTCATCTCAGATGATAACAGATGAGATCATCGACTAGTAGTGTTACTAGTATGTTTGATACGAAGTAGTGGATGTAGCTCTTTGTGTGTAGCACCATAATTTTGTATCGAGTGGTGAGAGAGAGCTTTTGTTCAGTTACTTCTGTTTTCTTGCTACCATAATGTAATTATGGTCTTATTGTTGATTATGTGTATTTCTTACTGTCGATTATGTATGGTTTTTAGTATCATTTGTGCTTGTCCTTACAGTTATTCTGATTTTATTCACTTATAGTTACTATTCTATCAAGTGGTGAGAGATCCTTTGTTTATTTATTTGTATTTCTTGTAATCTTTGTAGAAATTGTCTTATTATTATTATTGATGTTTGTTCTCTTGCTGCTATTTATGCCTATGTTTCCTTACTGTTAATTATTGCCTTGAAGGGGCGGTTCCAAGGCCTTAAGGCAGGAACCGTTACCAACATGTGTTATAAGGCATGAGAGAATATACTTTTTTATCGACGCGATACTTTCTTTCATTTTTCCAGAGCCGCCGCTGGAACTCATGACCTTACCCGTGTTCCCAATTCCTTAGCTCATACCAGAGACAGGTTGTCTCTGGCTCATACAATATTTATAGTTATGGCTCACATACCCTGGGGTCGTGTTCATGACGATGGTCATAGTTGCTCGTTTACATATTTGCCATGATTATTATTCTTTTTTTGAATGATTGTTTGGGCTATTACTATCATCTATTGTGGATGTAATGATTTCCGACGTTTCGATAGACATCTTCTATCTTTATCAAGGAGAAAAGTAAGAAACCTTTTGAAAATTATCAATTTTCAAAAAGTCAATATGACAGAAGTCATGAAAGAAAATGAACGATGTTATTTACTCATCTGTGATATGATGATCTTTTTAAGTTGGATCGAACTATCGGCGTCCAAACTTCTGGCAGATCTATAGATGGAGCACTTATGGAATCAGGTGTTATTTTCATAAATGCTGCTTCTTTGATTTTTCTTCCCATTTTATACGATGATTCTCATCTACAGCATGTTGGACCAACCTGGATTTGTCGCTGTCTAGTACTCGTAGAAGCTTCTGATGTTCTTTTATTCGTACATTCAGAGGGCGTTTAGTTTCTCCGATGTAAGATCTTCCGCACTCGCAAGGTAATTCATATATGCAGTTCACTTATCATAGTTAGGAAAAAGCTTGAAGAAGATCAAACCCTTATTGAAAGTACTACACTAAGCGTGGATGCAATTATGGAAATGCTTTCTATTTGTATTGAAACAACATATTTCCAATTCGAAGACATCTTTTATAAACAAGAATTTGGAATGGCCATGGGTTCACCGCTATCACCAATTTTAGCTGATTTATATATGGAAATTTTCGAACAGAAGGCATTAGAAAAATATGTACTTAAACCCAAACTGTGGAAAAGATATGTAGATGATACTTTCATTATTTGGCAACATGGAAGAGACACTATAGATGGATTCCTTCAATATCTAAACAATCAAGAGGAATCAATTAAATTCACAATTGAAATCGAGAAAGACAGACAACTTCCATTCTTAGATGTACTCGTACATAAACAAAATGGAATCCCAAGAACCACTGTGTATAAAAAGCCAACGAACACAGGCCAATATCTACATTTTGATTCAAACCACCAACTAAACACTAAATTGGGAGTAGCAAAATGTTTATTTGATAGAGCAATACATATTTGTTGCACTGAACCAAAATGAAGAAATAAATAACATCTCGAAATTTCTTAGAAGCAATGGCTACCCCAAAAAGATATTAGAAAAAGCTAGACGAACAAGAGAAAGTCAACCTGAACCAACAGATATAAATCAGACCATTAAAACCGTAATTCCTTATGTAAAAGGTTTGTCGGAGAAAATGAGAAGAATTGGAAATAGATACAATATAACGACTGCATTCAAAACTCAAGACACTATCAGAGCTAAACTTACAAAAGTTAAGCCTAATAATGAGACACAAAGGACAAAGAACTGCATATATGAATTACCTTGCGAGTGCGGAAGATCTTACATCGGAGAAACTAAACGCCCTCTGAATGTACGAATAAAAGAACATCAGAAGCTTCTACGAGTACTAGACAGCGACAAATCCAGGCTGGTCCAACATGCTGTAGATGAGAATCATCGTATAAAGTGGGATGAAGCATCAATAATATCAAAAGAAGAAAAACTTGCAAGAAGAAAAATCAAAGAAGCAGCATTTATGAAAATAACACCTGATTCCATAAGTGCTCCATCTATAGATCTGCCAGAAGTTTGGACGCCGATAGTTCGATCCAACTTAAAAAGATCATCGTATCACAGATGAGTATATAACATCGTTCATTTTCTTTCATGACTTCTGTCATATTGACTTTTTGAAAATTGATAATTTTCAAAAGGTTTCTTACTTTTCTCCTTGATAAAGATAGAAGATGTCTATCGAAACGTCGGAAATCATTACATCCACAATAGATGATGGTAATAGCCCAAACAATCATTCAAAACGAGCTCCATCATCAACAATATCTCGTCATCAATTATTATCCTTGTCGCCTTATTGAAGTATATATTTGCAATGATTATTATTCTCTTTGTATTATGGAAGTTGCTCTGATTATCATAATTACTGTCTGTTCTGCATTGTTATAGTTTTCTCATAGTTGTTATACTCGCCTTTGCTAGCTGTTAATGTTTTATCATTTAGTTTTAAACAAGTACCCCTAAGGGGTTTTATGCCTGAGACTTCCCCTAAATTTTTTTTCCCTGAATAAAGAATTGATCGTTTGGGTCTAACTGTTGTTTTATTTCCATCTTTGTTTCCCAATTATTTCACTAATCTCGATTATCACGAACTTGAATTATTGCTCAAACATAACGTAGAGTCTCACCCTTGCTAGACGATCACATTAAATGGCCAAGTCTTTGTATCTGGAGTCATTCAGACTCACAGTGCTGTAATGAGTTCATTACAGCACTATTTTTAGTACTGTAATGAACTCATTACGACACTGAAATAGAGAAAACATATGTCTGTGGTAGGACAGTTAGGTTTAAGGATGAATCAAAAATAATGTTTAAAATTAGCAAAGAAAATTTTATTGAAGTACATTTAATTATAATTATGAGTATTTATGGAATTCGTCATTGTTGAATCCTCAAATTTTTTTATTCGATTGTCGAAGAATTTCATAAACATTTTCCAGAAGAGATCATTATATATTCTACAGGCTTTGTTAGTGCCGATACCTTCATAATCCATTATTACAGAGATGAAATTTGTGATGCGTATCAATGTGCTTTTAGAGGTCACTTTTACTAATCATGGAATAATTGCAATATTGGCATTCTAGATTTTAATTCAAAGCAATGGCATGAATGTGGTGCTTTTATGTTTTGTGGCATATAACAGAGACATTGTTGATTCAAGAAATTTAAAAGAATGTCATCCCTGGACTTATTTGGGATTCTTGAATTCATTATGAACAGTATTGATATGGATCTTGAGAAGGTTCTTTCTAGTCGCTGCATAATTGCAAACATTACATTTGTGATTCTTCAAATTCAAATGAGTGATATCAATGTGGTCTTTTAAGTTCCTCTTGAGATTTGTCGCATAATCGCAGAGATGACATTTGTAATTTTTCAAATTAAAATGAATCGCATCAATGTGGTTTTTAAGACTTCTTTTACTACTTGTAGCATGTTCACAGAGATGACATTTGTGATTTTTCAAATTTAAATGAATTGCATCAATGTGGTGTTTGAGGGTGGCTTTCAAATTTGTGGCAAAATCACACAGATGACATTTGTGATCCTTCAAATTCAAATGAATGGCGTCAATGTGCCTTTTAAGTTGGGCTTTATCATTTGTGGCATAATCGCAGAGATGACATTTCTGATTCTTCAAATTCAAATGACTGATATTTATGTGGTATTTTAGGTTCTTTTTATGACTTGTAGCGTAATCGCAGAGATGACATTTGTAATTTTTCGAATTTAAATGAATAGCATCTATGTGCAGTTTAAGACTTCTTTTACTACTTGTGGTATGTTCACAGAGATGACATTTGTGATTTTTCAAATTTAAGTGAATTGCATCTATATGGTTTTTGAGGCTCGCCTTCAGACTTGTAGCAAAATCACACAGGTGACATTTATGATCCTTCAAATTCAAATGAATGGCATCAATGTGCCTTTTAAGTTGGGCTCTGTTATTCGTAGCATAATCGCAGAGATGACATTTGTGATTCTTCAAATTCAAATGACCGACATCAATGTGGTATTTTAGGATCTTTTTATGACTTGTAGCGTAATCGCAGAGATGACATTTATAATTCTTTAAACTTAAATGGACTGCATCAATGTGGTTTTTTAGGCTAGCTTTCACACTTGTAGCAAAATCACACAGGTGACATTTGTGATCCTTCAAGTTTAAATGAATGGCATCAATATGCCTTTTAAGTTGGGCTTTATTATTTGTGGCATAATCGCAGAAATGACATTTGTGATTCTTCAAATTTAAATGAACGAAGTTAATGTGCCTTTTAAGTTGACATTTTTTATTCGCAGCATAATCGCAGAGATGACATTTGTGGTTCTTCAAATTCAAATGAACATCAATGTGACACCTAAGTTGGCTTTTCTGAGCTGTAGCATAATCGCAGAGATGGCATTTGTAATTCTTCAAATTCAAATGAATTGAATCAATATGCATTTTGAGGCTGCCTTTATTTGCTGTTGTATAATCACAGTGAGGACATTTGTGACTCAATTTTAAATGAACGGCATCAACGTGTAATTTGAGGGTGCCTTTAGTTGTTGTTGTATGATCACACTGAGTACATTTGTAATTCCTTAATTTCAAATGAACGGCATCTATGTGATTCTTGAGGAGATTTTTTCGATTTGTTGCATAATCACAGACATGACATCGGAAACTCTTCAAATTCGAATGAACCTTATTGATATGTCTTTCGAAAAAGCCTTTATTTTTTGCTATATAATTGCAGAGATGACATTCTAGATCCTTTGTATTTGAATGAGTTGTACCAATGTTCAAATTTAAATGTGTTGCATCAATGTGCTTCTGAAGGTCGTCTTTATGAGTTGAAGCATAATTGCAGAGATGGCATTTATGTTTTTTCAAATTTAAATGAACTGCATCAAAGTGTTCTTTCAGGTTGCCTTTTCGAGATGTAGCATAATCGCAGAAATGACATTTGTAATTCTTCAGATTTAAATGAATTGAGTTTATATGATATTGGAGTTGTAGTCTACTATTTGTAGTATAATCACAGAGATGACATTTGTGATTCTTCAAATTTAAATGAACAACATTAATGTGGCGTTTGAGGTGTTGCTTCAAATTCGCAGCATAATCGCAGATATGACATTTGTAACTCCTTAATTTCAAATGAACAGCATTAATGTGGAGTTTGAGGTGTTGCTTCTGATGCGCAGCATAATCGCAGAGATGACATTTGTGTTTGTTCAAACCTAAATGATGGGCATCAATGTGTTTTTTCAGATCGTTCTTTCGACATGAAGCATAATCACAGAAATGACACTTGTATTTCTTCAAATTGTAATGAATCCTATCAATGTGATTTTTGAGATTCCCCCTTTTATTCGCAGCATAATCGCAAAGATGGCATTTGTGACCCATCAAATTTAAATGAATTGCATTAATGTGGTCTTCAAGAGTTGATTTAAGACTTGCAGCATAATCGCAGAGATGACATTTGTAATTCTTCAATTTCAAATGAACTGCATCGATGTGCTTCTTAAGATCTCCTTCTCGATTCACAGCATAATCGCAGAGTTGACATTTGTGTTTGTTCAAATTTAAATGATGTGCATTAGTGTGTGCTTTCAAGTTTTCCTTTCGAGATGTAGCATAATCGCAGAAATTACATTTATATTTCTTTAAATTCAAATGAATATCATCTATGTGTATTTTGAGAGATTCCCTTTTAGTGGCAGCATAATCACAGAGATGACATTTGTGATTCTTCAACTTTAAGTGAATTGCATTAATATGACGTACAAGGGTTGATTTGAAACTTGTAAAATATTCGCAGAGATGACATTTGTAACTCCTCAATTTCATATGAACAGCATTGATGTGCTTCTCAAGATCTCCTTCTCGATTCACAGCATAATCGCAGAGATGACATTTGTGTTTGTTCAAATTTAAATGATGTTTATTAGTGTGTTCTTTCAAGTTGCCTTTTCGAGATGTACCATAATCGCAGAAATTACACTTATATTTCTTCAAATTCAAATGAATATCATCTATGTGCACTTTGAGATACTCCCTTTTAGTCGCAGCAAAATCACAGAGATGACATTTGTGATTCTTTAAATTTAAATGAATTGCATTGATGTGATGTTCAAGGATTGATTTAAAATTTGTAGCATAATTGCAGAGATGACATTTGTGATTCCTCAATTTCAAATGAACAGCATCAATGTGCTTTTTGAGGTCCCCTTTTCGATTTGCAGCATAATCACAAAGATGACATTTGTGATTCTTCAAACATAATTGGTCTGAATTGACATTTCGAAGGCTTGATTCGCTGGTTGAAAGACAATCAGAGGGAAGGCCTTCAAAAATTTTCAATTCTGAATTCACTTTTTTCATTTCAACTGTATCGGTATTTTTGTCAGCATAGTTAAATAAGGGAATGCCTTTCACATCATTCTCAGAATCTTCTATCTCACGATTTTCTTTGCAAATTTCTCCTACGTAGTGGACAGATCCAACTCTGAAATAAAATGAATATTTCATCTTAACCCTCAAATAATTAATTTGGATATTGAAAATTCATTTCTTTGCGCTTTTCGAATCCTTTAGTATTTCATCAATTAAATCGAATTGTACAAATAATCACAGCGTTTTGTTTTTAATTTTGAGTGATTTCTGGACAATTCTGAGGTTCAATGAAACTTCTATTCTCATGGATTAGGACAGACTAGTATAATGAAGAACCTTACATGTTACAACTCATTTTCAATCAAATTTTGTTCTTTCGTTTGTGTAACTTTGGAAATACTTCAGTTTTTTTTAAACAGATTTAAGGTAAGAAAACAGCTTCATTTTAGTAAAAAATACTGAAAATTATCGAATGTTACAAACAATTTCCTACGAGTAACATTTAAAGTTTCCTTATCATACTGTGTTAATCCTAATAGACTTTTTCACTGTAAGGCTTATTCAGGATATTCTGGATTGAATAACCGCAATAGCCCAATGTTAATCTTTCAGAGTGAAAACTTATGGGCGGTTTCTGAACTCAAAATAAACTCAGTTTATCTATTCGATAAATTTAAACGAGAGATAACTGTCGAATTGGGTTTCTGACTACCGCGCCGACAAATAAACTACACATAAACTCCATTTATCTTAACCATAGAATATAAAATACCTGGAAGGAGCACACCGGGTTCTCTCTTTGAAAATCTTGTGAACGGAAACGGCCATCTTAGGGAACCAGGTGTGACTCATCTGTTAGTTATTCTCAGAGATATAGAGTGGGGAGAATACGCTTCGACCACTGCGCATCCAAAATTCGTGGCTAAATTCTTATGTCAAATTTCGGCCATTTTTATACTTTGGTAGTCAGCTGTTCCAGGTTGACATACTTGTCAGGTGAATTAGAAATTGCTCGAATTTTACATTGTGCTGATAGATACTTCATGCTTTCAACATGTCTTGTATTGTTAAAACGTGTAAAAACTATAAAACAAGGAAGGTCGAGGGAATATCATTTTATACGTTAGTTTTTATTGAAATTATCTGACTGATCATACAGCATGGCATTGTTTATCTGCTCAGTGGCGTGTTGTTTACTTTCCACAGTAATATGATTCTTTTTAGTTTCCCAAAATCAGTTGATATGAGGACAGTTTGGACTGATATTCTCAGTATAGATTCTGAAGCTAAAGGTTTATCTAAGAAATTGACATGCTCTATACATTTCATTTTCTTTTTAATCTTATACCAACTATACCTCAGGTACACTGCTTTCTACGCCAATGAACCGAAAGTATAGAAATGGCGGACGAAAAATTAGCCACTTCGCGCATCTCGAAGATCATTCTCCCCACTCTATATCTCTGGTTATTCTCTGTCAACATTCCTGATAAATAACCTAACATTTGTTGTCAAAGTTATGAAAGAAGTAAATTCAAAATGGTTAGTTGTGTATCTTGTTATTTCATTCATTAATCATCACCATCAAAACTTTTGATCAGAATAAACGACTTCAAAATCGCGTTCTTTTATATGAAACTGTTTTTTTGAACTGAATCAAGTCTTTATATCAACCCATCCTCATATACCTTTTCCATTAAAATGCAGTTTTTACGTACTACGCCACTGCTTACGGAAACAGAAGTCGGCCATATGTGGGAACCATCCCGGTCCCCAATTTCAAATCTTATGCTCCTTCCTGTGGTTCTTTATTCTGAGATCTTAACTCGTCCCGATGACGGGTTATCTCGACGTTAACCACAGACCAGTTATCTTGACGTTAACTATTCAATGTTTATATAACAATTCCAAGATAACCTCAAAATTATATCTTCGAAAATTCAAGTTCATATACAACTCAAACATGGAATTGACAAAAGAAATATTTTCAAGTTCCTTATCAGATGAAGAAATTCTGGAATTCATAAATAATATAGCAATGGAAATGTAATCAGATGAAGAGTTTAGGTAAGTAGTGTTGGTAGTAAAATCAATATTTATTCTAGGACCTTCCATTAACGCCATCTATGTAGCATTTTTGTAATGTCTTTTTGGGAACCACGCTATGCGTTCCTCCATTTTTAGAATAAAATAGTTTGTCTTAAGCTGAACCTCAACGAGTGTATTTCATTTCCTTATAAGTTCGACACAGTAATTCTTCCACTTTAAAAACATAAAGTAGTAATAACTGTCTTTTATTGCAAGCAATTGGCCATCTACCTGAGGTCTTTCAGCCTATGAAAAATACACAGTAATATAGTTTCACAAAAATCTAACATTGAACATTACTTATTTGTTTAGGAAAGTAAATGAATGGCATCAATGTGACGCTTGAGACTGACTTTCTGACATGTAGCAAAAGAACAGAAATGACACTAGCGATTCTTCAATTTCAAATGAACTGCATTAAAGTGTTCTTTCAGGTTGCCTTCTCGAGATGTACCATAATCACATAAAACACACTTGTAATTCTTCAGATTTAAATGAATTGAATTGATATGATATTGGAGTTGTAGTCTACTATTTGTAGTATAATCACAGAGATGACATTTGTGATTCTTCAAATTTAAATGAACAGCATTAATGTGGAGTTTGAGGTGTTGCTTCTGATGCGCAGCATAATCGCGCGAGATGACATTTGAGATTCTTCAAACATAATTGTTCTGAAAGACAGTCAGAGGGAAGGCCTTCAAAAATTTTCAATTCTGAATTCACATTTTTATTTCAACTGTATTGGTATTTTTGTCAGCATAGTTAAATAAGGGAATGCCTTTCACATCATTCTCAGAATAACCTGTACCGTAAAAAGTTGAACCATAGGAATTCATTAATTCAATGCTTTCGTTCATAACTCATTCCCTAACCTTTTCCCGTGCACGGTAAAATATTGAACTTCTAGCGACAAATTCATAGAAATATATATTAATAATTATTTGGACAAATGACATATATATATCAGATAATTAGATTAGATTATCTTATAAGTGTATAAGACTATCTTCTACTTAAGACAAATTAAGGGTATGTAATAGTTGGCGAGTTTTTTTGACACATGCGCATTCTATTATATATAATTATTTATATCAGAGTATTGAATACAGAAAGGATCTCTGTTTTAATAGCGGTAATTTCAAATAATATAATAAATTATAATTCAAGATGGTCAGCACGTTTCAAAACATTGAAACTCAAATTCAAAATGACAATTATTAACAAGCATACAGCAAAATCCATACACTTTATGTTCTGTTTACGGTTAAGTTAACAGCCAGTATAAACGCCTACTGAAATTCTTACGGCATACGGAATAAGGTAACGGCTTACGGCATAAGGTACCGGCCAGTATGAACGAGCCCTTATCCAGCTCGCATTCTTGCGCTCATATACATTATCCAGTCTATAAAATTAAAAGATTCATGATTATTATTTACCAACTGATATGTAACATACCTGTCAGACATATTTTTAGCAATATCATGGTCACCTTCCACTTCATTACATATCATCATACCACCAGATTGATCAACAAAATCTTCAGTCTTTGTCATCTGATAAGAGAAAGATTGAGAAACTTCAATATCCTCAATTTTGATTTCAGAATTGTCAAACATAATTTCTTCATTTCTAATTTCACTAAAATGAAAAGAAACATTTCAATCATCATGATTTTAAAACACAGTGCCATCTTGTATCATGTAAAATTGCTATTCGTATTGAAATAATAAGATTACACAAATTACTTACCAATCGGAATTGTGCGTTTCTTCAAGTTTTTTCACATCCATCATTATAATGAAAAGAAAAAAAATGTATTCCAATATTTTTTACCACAGAACATCAAATACTTTTATTTATTATTTTACTTTCGGTCGCTTCGGATTTTAAAGAATGAAATTAACCTCTGTGATTTCATCATAGAGTACTATGTTCTTTGACTTATCTGGGAATGTCAAACCAAAGATTAACTTCTACTCTTTGGTCAAACAACGGTCAATGACGGATGGTGTGATAAGGATGGGTAGAAAAAGGGACCTTCGTGCGGCGTTACAAAACCTATGAATTTTTCCAGTTTTTTGGACCTTCTCAACCGTCAGCATTAAGGGCTCGTTTATACTGGCCGGTACCTTATGCCGTAAGCCGTTACCTAATTCCATATTCCCTAAGAATTTCAGTAGGCGTTTATACTGGCTATTAACTTAACCGTAAACAGAACATAGAGTTTATGGATTTTGCTCTATGCTTATTAATAATTCGTCATTTTGAATTTGTGTTTCTGCGTTTTGATACGTGCTGACCATCTTGAAATATATTTAACTTTTTTGGTAGGTACACTGTTTTCAAATATGACGCCCACTAGCGAATTAACAGCCACATTATTAATTATGATAATTGCTAGTATGGAAGCAAACAGAAGTGTGAAAAATGTTCGAAGAAAGCGCCGTTGGAGTGTTAGGCCAATATTCCGTCTTAGACAAAAGAAGGCCTTTTCAATAATATATTCAGAAACATGAAAAGGCTAGACACTGATCAGTTCATTTATACGTGATATTGATGCACGCCTGCATGGTTCGACGCATGGTAGCACAATATATGATGGCTCTTTTTTGCGGGCTCGGTTAGAGAATAACGAATTTGGAAACTCTATTAGAGGATAGTGCTTATCCTTGTGGTCAACATTTGTTAAGCCCAATATTGAATCCAACTCAAGCCATGGAGGAAGAATATAATAATGCTCACTTAAAGACCGGTAATACAATTGAGCGAACATTTGGAGTGTGGAAAAGAAGATTTGCCTGCCTGTCGATGCAACTTCGCGTCAAGCTGGATTGTGCACTTGCAATAATTGTTGCAACTGCAATATTACACAACATCGCAGTACAGCAAAATGATAATTTTGAGTATGAAGAAAAAGTTCCGCAATTACAACAACCTGACGAGTCAATACCTGCTACTGTCGAAGGAAATGCATTCAGAAGATCAATAGCAATTCAATATTTTAGGTGAGTGGAAGGGTATAAAAACAGGTATTCTCTTCAAATTTCTTAATTTTGTTCGTATTTAAACTTCTCATTTTGTGAAGTTATCTGAGACACAAATAGCGAATATTCAAATTGGTATGAAATTATTAACTTTATTAATGAGGAGAAATGCCATAATTAGCAGGAATAAATATATGCATATTTTATAGCAAAGAGTGTGTGATAGCCGAGGGAATTCTTAACTGAAAGCTTATTTTTGCAACTCAGATAACGTCACTTAGTGTGAGAGAGACGTCAGAACTTTCTATCTCTCTGCAATATGTAAGAGCATACCTGTGTTATTAAGGGATAAATGAGAGAACCTTTAATTCAAGTTATTTATTTTTCCTGTAACTTTTTTTTCATCACTTCTAAACGCAATTTCACCTCTTCTATTTCTAATAACTTCAACGTAAGTTCTGCCTCCACCAACTGTTCCTCTTTGTCAAATAGAATTCCTCTTTCTTGGCCTTCAGATTTTCGATATCAATCTGTTTTTGTATTAACTCCACTTTTTTTGCTGTTAATAAGTCCTCATTGGCCTGCTTTGCATTTTTTCTTTTCCTAATTGTGTTTGTTGTTGTAATGAGGGTTTTTTTTTTTGTTGCAGTTAACCCTAATCGACTAGATGCTGGTCTTTTTTCACCTGGTCGCCTTCTAGGAGTTTCAGGAGTCGCCAGAGGACTATTATGTGAAGAGGGTTCTTCCTGTGAGAGAATTACCTCCTCAGGGAAATTCAGTTCCGTATCTGCAATGTATTTTAGACAAATCAATATCTTTTTTATTATGGTTACCTGTTTGATTCGAATATCTCAATTGTTACAAATCTCACATATATAATAATTACTCACTTTGCTCAGTAGCACTACAGGATGATTCTTCCTGCAAGTACTTAACCATACCCTGCTGGTTGGTTGAAGGCGTGTTGATACAGATCTCAGGGCTTGCAGGAGGTAGCACAACGGCAGAGCCTGTTGATTCCCTCTCTTCCTTATCTGAAATATGTTATATTTTAGTTCATTTGAAATTGCATAGTTTATTATATGCAGTATTTCGTTGAAGGCGCAATAATTATAGAGTAATCCAGATTCCTTATCATACTCACTAAGTTCATAATACGCAGCTGACGAGTCGTAAGGGTTTGTTAGTGGTGTGTAGTGATGCTGCAACAAACCCATTATTTTCTCATCAACTTCCGTTGCCTTTGGTGTGAGGGTCCCTTCACCAGTTTTGTATCTTTCACACTGCAAATCGATAGAAATCATGAAAACAATTCTTGCTTATGTTTACCTATGTATTTAAAATTTGATTATACCTACTTTGTCGTCGGCAAAATTTTTTTTTGCTTTTTTCTTTATATTGTCATATAAAGCATGCAGCTGTTTTTCGCTCCGCGGACCAGTCTCTCCAGCGGCGTTAAATTTTGCGGCTATCTTCTGCCAGGCCTGGTTTTTCTGGTCCACAGTACTGGCATCTGTTTTTTGTTATCGATTATACTTATAAATTCTCTAACAATGTCCAGTAATAAAATTTTTCACGCTCAGTGAAATTTCTAGCCCTTTGTCGACTCATTTTGTTGCGTAATAGTTTTTCTCGTTTGTTTTTGAATTTGAATTCACAATCTTCGACGCTAAAAAAAGTCACAGAATGTTGAATCCATCTCTTGATTCTGTGTTCTGCTTTCGATACGATTTGTAAATACGAATTTTTTCCATATAGGATTATAAAAGAATGATTATTTTATAGTTGTGAATTAGTCTCTCTTTGAAATTATATTGAATGTTTAAAAATATGTAACGTTTGATTACAGTGACATCTATTATCACTTTCATGAACTAACTATATTGTCGATACCGTGGAGTTATCCAATCGATAGCTAACCGAAGCGTAAATTTGACATCAGAAACCCGTGCGGCGTTTATCGAGCCGACAAATATTAACAACAGTTAACGGCTGGATAACTATCTGACGTTTATCTGTCGAGTTCAGAAACCGGCCATTAGAAGAGCATTTCCGGTATTTAGTTATTTGGGAATTTCAAGACAAGAGAAAGATATATCTTCGTTTATCATCCCCACCCACTTTTCCAAGGTCATTGATTCGTTGACGACAAAAGTCGAAAGTGCCTCATCTTAGTTATTACTATTATGCATCGATATTTCTAACAGTGATCAATCGTTTCGTTAAAATTAATCAAAGTCAATAATCGATGTTTTTTTTAGCCTGATACCCATCAGTATACATCAATTGGAAATGGAATTCGAAGAAAACTTTTACTTCCATGTAATTGTGCATTCAGAACCAGAGCAAATTCAAGTAGAGGAACAAATTTCATATCTAATAAACTTTTTTATTTCAACAAAAATTAAAATTGTACAATACAAATAAATGTGAGGGAACATGAGGAAAGATTCTATTTCTTCCTTTCATTGTTCTATAAACAACTATTTTGCATATCCATTACTCCCCTAATAATTATTTAAATTGCTGAAATTCTGAAGTAATAATAATAATAAAAAAATAAAACAATAACACTGTCAAATATGAAAAACCAAAGAATCTATGGTCACGCCTACAGAACACTGAAAATAACTTTTAAGAACCTACCCAGGCTCACTTCTGAGAGGCCTGTTGAGTATTCATAACTATTTAATTATACACGTATCAGCTCACTAGTAGCGGAAAACGAATCAGTAGTAATTAAATGTTACTACTTTCCAATTTTTCATAATGAAGTTAATGTTTACGAAAAAAAATCACCGCTACCGATTTCCCTATTTTATCTACCTTTCTTATTCCGGCAACGCTGTATAGCAATCCGAACCGACTCGCGTGATTAATGTTTATGTTCTTTACAAATTACAGGCAATCTATGATTTCAAGAACTAACCTGGTTTCACTAACGTAGTCATCACATCTCTTTGGAACTTTATGGTATTCATCGTTGAAATCGGCTTCTGAACCTACAGTGTTCGTTGAAAAACTGCCAGAGACTTCATTTCGCATTCTGAATATCTTTCCTTCATGGATTTCATTTTGATCAGTGAAATTTTCGACAATGTCTATCTGTTCAACATTACTCTTAATATTATATTCATTTATGAAGGTCCCACTGTAAGGATAATCATTTTAAATTTAGTTTCAAACGTTTTGGTCGAATAACTTACCAATCAAACGGTTTTACTTGTTCGTTATCCATATCCATCGCCATTCTCTACAGGAAACACCATAACAACAGCGATGCCAAACTGTAATTATGATGCTTTGGTGCAACGATGCCAGAGTTATTGATTTTCAAGGAAAATTATAGTACAATTAAAAATCTTGGGGTCATATATTTGTGTAGATTGTTTAAATTAATACGCTATATTTTTGCGGGTTTGTTCTATTTTAGAAAACAAGTAGAACAGCGTGCTCTCGTTTTGCCAAAATGTATATAATTTTCGAATATCGTGTTTAAAATGGCCTCAATCGATTGGGTTGGACTTCCTCATGAAATATCCGTGGCCAAACTTGAGTATTTCCGACCGTATAATCTAATAAGACAATTTCTTCTATTGTGTCTTTCTGTCAAAGAACTGTCTTCTTTATTAGTCATAGGTGTCGAACTGTACCTACATATCTCAATTCACCTACATACAACTGTAACTACATATCCCAGTAAGCAAGATACATCACAGGAACATTTCATATGAGATATGAGACAATCATTGTGAAACATTTCAAAGTAATGTTCATGAACATATCGTGAACTTTAAATAGAACATAGCTCTGTGTCATCATATTGACATATCAGACATGTGATATCAAGATATATCTTAACGGTAATGAAACATCTCAACATCTCTAGAAATACTGTTGTCGGTACTGTATGAAGGAGGAGGTGACAAAAGACGATGAGGTTTCTGATTGGTGGTTGGTTGAGTGGTTTGGACTTGAATTATAATTTATTTAACATTTATTGAATTACATTTAGGGTGTCATCATATTGACATATCAGACATGTGATATCAAAATATATCATAACGGTAATAAAACATATCAAATTAATGCTTCAATTAATATTTCTCTATTTCAGTGTCGTAATGAGTTCATTACAGTACTAAAAACAGTGTTGTAATGAACTAATTACAGCATTGTTTTAGTTATATTTTACGTTTTGTGGTTGACAATACTGACATCATATCGTTTCGAAGGTCAACAATTGTTTACTTAAGTAACATCAAAAAGTCACAAAAAATTTAAAATATTAAACTCGAGCAAATCTTCTACGAATTAACCAGAGTCCTAGTTTATGGTATCAAGGATGAATAATGTTTTAAGGGAAACAAAAGAAATTGGTTATATTATTGCATTTCAAAATAGTATATTCAAATACAAGTTGCAGAATGGGCACCTATTCCAACACGAATGCGAAATTCGAAAACGTGAGACGAAGGAGCGAGTGTTGGAATTGCCTTCTGCAGTGAGTATCAGACGATATTTTCTCTATTTCAATCAAGAATTGTGAGCAATTTATTGGAATTCAATGAAACATTCAGATTATACCTCCTAATGCCTTTTGTATTTTATTTTCGCAGTTGGTGTGACTGATACGAAAATTGACAGATTATAGTATTTGAATAGTGCGTTCAAATCTCTACATGGTTTAATATTGACCATTGACAAGCAATGGACGCTTAACTCTCGAATATATTCATTCGCTGATAATTTTTGTAATTATTCTCAGATATTTACACAAAATCCCTTTTCCAATGTGAAAACTCTAGACTCGGGATAAATACCTAGACCTGGCAACCTTGATCGGACCTCGGCTTCTTTCGGCAATGATCGGAATCCCTTTCGCATTCTGGTTTTCCAGTTGCAGACATTTATGCATAAAGTAATTACATAGAGATGTGTTCTGTGCATTTATGTTTAATGATCACCATAAAAAGATGTTGAGTTTAACCCATAGATATATCTTACCCGTATGCAGATAGCCGGTAAACTTTCCGACTACTCCGGAACACCCATAGGCGTTCGTCAGGACTTTAGCGTAGTAGAAAATATTAGAGGTGGGCGATTACGAATGATCGGCATAATCGATTATTTCAGTACTACTAATTTTAATAATCGATTATGGAATTAGTAACTAATAGGTTTTCATAATCGAATGATATTAGTAGTAAGAACAACCTATGGCGTTTTATGATAATATAGCGCACAATTCGATGCTGTGAAGCGTATATGTTTTAATTTCAATGTGATTACGCTCAATAATAATAATATTATTATTAACATTCAATTTTTATTACCTGTATATTTGCCAATCTACAAATTTCACAATAGTTCGATGGTATAATCTCAAAATTATTATAATATGCTTATCTAATAAATAACTTATATCCAAATTTCAAAACATGGAGTACACTATTATGTGTGGCTGACGGGAGACAACTCGTATAATCGAGTGCTGCATAATCGTCTCTCGCTAGTATAATCGAGTGATGCATAATCGAGAGATAAGCCGAGAGACGATTATGCAGCACTCGATTATACGAGCGAAAGATCGTGTTGTAGTCTATGTCTCGTCCCCACTCCCCACGCAGTTGTACTGTACAGATTAGTATTAGTAACTACTAACTGTTATTTATAATCGAGATATCTCGAGACATTTCTATAATCGAATGATTTCCTTAGTATATCTCATAATCGCCCACCTCTAGAAAATATTCAATGGGAGAATGGAAATTCACTGAAGTTCCGACAACATTCGATGGGAAAAATATCCTACTTAGTGATTCCTCAGATCGCGTTGGTTGATTGGATAAATGAAAGAAGTCCTTTGCGGTTTTGAGTTCAAGAAGCAAACATGCTCATCTTTTGAAAAATTCCCTATTTGTTGAAAATTCCCGGCCAGTTATTATCGAACGAAAAAGTCCACTTCGGTTTTCTTTAGTAGGACGGGGTTGAAATCACCCTTGAATGCTAGTTTTGGCTATATGGGGTAGTTAGCGTATTTTCTTCAAAAATTCCAATAATGCAAAAAATCTGCGTTGACGACACCTTTCTATTGAACCTAGTCTAGTTTTCTTACCCAGGGTTACATATCTTTATATGTCTATGAGTTTAACCGAACAGTAGAATATAGAAAGCACTAACGTGAGGTCAGATAGATTTGGCGTTAAGCTAATTCCGAGTAATCATTCAAATTTTCAAAAATCACGTATGCAAGATATATCGGTAGCTTTTTCAAAAAACATTGCAAGCAACAATAGCATTGCTACGTTTGTTTATCCACATCGGATGCATCTTGAGATGTCTCAGATTTTTTGATGCCGTGACGCAGATGTGATCATAGAACATTTTAAACAAACGCTCATGACAGTTATTGGATGTAAACAAAACCAAGACTTGTTGAGGTTAGTGTTCTGCTAACCTCATAGACGTTATATACTATACAACATAGAATATAAAATACCAGGAAGGAGCACACCGGGTTCTCTCTTTGAAAATCTTGTGAACGGAAACGGCCATCTTAGGGAACCAAGTGTGACTCATCTGTTAGTTATTCTCTGTCAACATTCCTGATAAATAACCTAACATTTGTTGTCAAAGTTGTGAAAGAAGTGAATTCAAAATGGTTAGTTGTGTATCTTATTATTTCATTCATTAAACATCACAATCAATATTTATTTATCCCTTCCTTTCTCTGATCAAATAATTTTTTTTATGTTAACTGAATTCTAATGATTCCATTGATGAAAATAAAGTATATGCTTCCGCAAAGAATATCAAAACCTGTTGACAGGCACTGGTATTGATTTCATTTTTTCCAGTTCAAAGTATTCTTCTGCATGCTAATAAATATATGCCAAAAAATTGGAAATTAATTTGGTAATTGAACTATTGTTCACTACTTTCTGTAACAATAAATTACCTTAAGGTTTATGCAGCCCAAAAATGGAAATTTCATTAAAAATAACAAGATATGAACTATCATTTGTTCATTTCAAGAATTAAGTACAAGTTTTACTGATCGCCCTTCCATACTACTTGTATACAAGTTTTATTTTAATTCATATTATTGATTTTTGATCAGAATAAACGACTTCAAAATCGCGTTCTTTTATATGAAACTATTTTTTTGAACTGAATCAAGTCTTTATATCAACCCATCCTAATATATACCTTTTCCATTAAAATGCAGTTTCTACGTACTACGCCACTGCTTACGGAAACAGAAGTCGGCCATATGCGGGAACCATCCCGGTCCCCAATTTCAAATCTTATGCTCCTTCCTGTGGTTCTTTATTCTGAGGAGCTATACATAACCTCTATGGCTAACCTCAAAGATACTGAACAGAGACAACCAATCTGGGAATGACAAACGCTACTTCCGATGTAAAATAACCGAAATATTTGGTTAAACAAACGCTTGAGATGTGTAAGATCACAGTATAGGGCATAGGGACCAAGCAGTAGTCGCACTCCGTCGATTTTGAACTGAAATCGCTTACACCAAAGGGAACTCGCGCATTCCTCCCTGCGCATAACCTAAACGACCGCGAATCTAAAAATTGATTAGAAAAGGTTATTTGCGTTATCTGAAAACTTAAATATTTTGATTTAAGCACAGTGATATTTAGAGTGTATGGACCATTGTTTTAGTCTATATTCATTTAAAAATTATGACTCCGCTCATAATGCAACCGTAAATGTAATCACATTTTCTCACTTACAGAACGCATTCAATAGAAGATATATTGTTTTATTGAGGTTTTAATATCACTTTGAAAGAAACAGTAATTAGTGATTAAATTTACTCAATAGTGTACTCAGAAACAGAAGAACCGGTGCCTCTGAAACTTTTTGAAATGTGTTAAAAATCATAGGTACCTTTGGATTGTAAATGAAATGACTCATTAAAATTTTTCTTAACGAAGATTGAGTTGAAGAGTAGGTATTATATGGAAAAATAAGTAGTTGGTGGTTGAAAGCATCGAATGTGTTTAATGTCAAATCCTCAATATTTATAATTTCACTGAAACATTTATCTTCGAGTCCATGAAAAATAACTTTCTTTTGAACTTAAGAATCCTGTTTAATGCGATTAGTAAAATGTAGTAAATTTTCCAGATTAAATCAACATCAGAGCATATAATTTGTTACTTGTTGGTGGATTTATCCCAGTTTGTTTATATTTTTTGCCTTAATAAATTTTTCTCAAGATTCGTTCAGTCTAATCTAAACTTGTAGTACAGTTATCAGGTAATATTGAATTATCTTCTCATAAATACAATAAAAAAATTGGTTTTCTGATATAAAATTATGTTTTTCATATTTCTATAATGAATATAATATAGTAATATGCAACGGAATAAAATACTATACAGTATCATAAAAATATAGTTTAATTTTGCATGCATTTCAGTCAACAATTATGTATACCTCAATACATTCAAAATAACAACAAGTATACAAGGACTTTGTAAGTGATATGATAGAAATATATAGAATGAATGTTCACGCTATGTGGTAAATTTGCATTAAAATCAATTCCATAAGAAAATTTGTACCTAATCTATAAATAAAACGAATACTGACAAACTGAAAATACATTAAAACAAATGCACAATTAGCAGGTGCGAAATCCAATTATTTGGTCAAGAGATATATCATAAAAAAAATGAGTTTTGATAGACATCTCATCAACACATAATATGCAATCCTTTGCTCTTTCTGTCATAGTTTTTACTTTCACAAAAATTGCTTGAAATACATATTCATTCAAACCAACGGAAAAGTTCCATTTGGTAGTTATTCTGCATAGAGTAGCCTTGTGAGGTAAGGAAAAAGTTTTTCTTAAAAATTTATAAACTTTAGGTCCCAAAAAATTAATAGTAAGTGCAAATTGTTTATAAACGATGGAGTACCTGTAGCCATGGGGATTTGTTCTTTTGAGTTGCAATTGGGCTATCATGAAATCAGCCATGTTCGAGCTGAAATTATTCCTGCAGAATCGAATGAAACTTTCATCCTCAATTTCTACAGTTTCTTTCTCCTTCATTGAAATCTTTCTCCTCTTCAAATTCTTCACCATATTCTGCAACCTTTTTTTTCTTGGAGTGTAGGCAGACAAACTTGGTCATGTTTGAGTCACAGTTTTTCTCACTATGAGTAAAGATAATCTTTCATTAGACTCGATACCATTCATAAGTGGTTAGGCTACTGAATCTCCATGGTTGAATGAAGCACTACTCAAATAACAGAACTTTTAATAAACAACATTTTCGATTGACGAGGATTGAAGATTTTCATTTGTAGCGTAACAGCACAGATGACATATGTGATTCTTCAAATTCAAATGAATGGCATCAATGTGGCGCTTGAGTTTATATTTTCTATTGCCAGCATAATCGCAGAGTTGACATTTGTGATTCTTCAAATTCAAATGAATGGCAGCAATGTGGCCTTTGAGGTGATTTTTTTGACTTGCAACATAATCGCAGAGGTGGCATTTGTGATTTTTTAAATTCAAATGAATTACATCAATGTGTATTTTCAGGTTGCTTATTGTTGTTGCGTTATAATCACATTGAGGACATTTGTAATTCCTCAATTTCAAATGAATGGCATGGATGTGCTTCTTGAGGTCCCATTTTTTATTTGTAGCATAATCACAGAGATGACATTTGTAATTCCTCAATTTCATATGAACAGCATTGATGTGCCTCTCAAGATCTCCTTTTCGATTCACAGCATAATCGCAGAGATGACATTTGTGTTTGTTCAAATTTAAATGATGTTTATTAGTGTGTTCTTTCAAGTTGCCTTTTCGAGATGTGCCATAATCGCAGACATTACACTTATATTTCTTCAAATTCAAATGAATAGCATCTATGTGTATTTTGAGATACTCCCTTTTAGTCGCAGCATAATCGCAGAGATGGCATTTGTGATTCTTTAAATTCAAATGAATTGCATTGATGTGATGTTCAAGGATTGATTTAAAATTTGTAGCATAATTGCAGAGATGACATTTGTGATTCCTCAATTTCAAATGAACAGCATCAATGTGCTTTTTGAGGTCCCCTTTTCGATTTGCAGCATAATCACAAAGATGACATTTGTGATTCTTCAAACATAATTGGTCTGAATTGACATTTCGAAGGCTTGATTCGCTGGTTGAAAGACAATCAGAGGGAAGGCCTTCAAAAATTTTCAATTCTGAATTCACTTTTTTCATTTCAACTGTATCGGTATTTTTGTCAGCATAGTTAAATAAGGGAATGCCTTTCACATCATTCTCAGAATCTTCTATCTCACGATTTTCTTTGCAAATTTCTCCTACGTAGTGGACAGATCCAACTCTGAAATAAAATGAATATTTACCGTTACACTTGGGATCACAATTAAAAAAAAAAACGATTTTCATCTTAACCCTCAAATAATTAATTTGGATATTATATTTATGAGGAACAAGGAATTAAAAAAACACAGTTTTCTTCATTGAAAGTGACTATTTGATTGAATAAAATATATTGTCAAGTGTTGAGCGAGTTGAAAATTCATTTCTTTGCGCTTTTCGAATCCTTTAGTATTTCATCAATTAAATCGAATTGTACAAATAATCACAGCGTTTTGTTTTTAATTTTGATTGATTTCTGGACAATTCTGAGGTTCAATGAAACTTCTATTCTCATGGATTAGGACAGACTAGTATAATGAAGAACCTTACATGTTACAACTCATTTTCAATCAAATTTTGTTCTTTCGTTTGTGTAACTTTGGAAATACTTCAGTTTTTTTTAAACAGATTTAAGGTAAGAAAACAGCTTCATTTTAGTAAAAAATACTGAAAATTATGGAATGTTACAAACAATTTCCTACGAGTAACATTTAAAGTTTCCTTATCATACTGTGTTAATCCTAATAAGACTTTTTGACTGTAAGGCTTATTCAGGATATTCTGGATTGAATAACCTCAATAGCCCAATGTTAATCTTTCAGAGTGAAAACTTATGGGCAGTTTCTGAACTCAAAATAAACTCAGTTTATCTATTCGATAAATTTAAACGAGAGATAACTGTCGAATTGGGTTTCTGACAACCGCGCCGACAAATAAACTACACATAAACTCCATTTATCTTAACTCGTCCCGATGACGGGTTATCTCGACGTAAACCACAGACCAGTTATCTTGACGTTGACTATTCAATGTTTACATAACAATTCCAAGATAACCTCAAAATTATATTTTCGAAATTTCAAGTTCATATACAACTCAAACATGGAATTCACAAAAGAAATATTTTCAAGTTCCTTATCAGATGAAGAAATTCTGGAATTCATAAAAAATATAGCAATGGAAATGTAATCAGATGAAGAGTTTAGGTAAGTAGTAGTAACTGTCTTTTATTGCAAGCAATTGGCCATCGACCTGAGGTCTTTCAGCCTATGAAAAATACACAGTAATATAGATTTCACAAAAATCTAACATTGAACATTACTTATTTGTTTATGAAAGTAAATGAATGGCATCAATCTGACGCTTGAGACTGACTTTCCGACATGTAGCAAAAGAACAGAAATGACACTAGCGATTCTTCAATTTCAAATGAACTGCATTAAAGTGTTCTTTCAGGTTGCCTTCTCGAGATGTACCATAATCACATAAAACACACTTGTAATTCTTCAGATTTAAATGAATTGAATTGATATGATATTGGAGTTGTAGTCTACTATTTGTAGTATAATCACAGAGATGACATTTGTGATTCTTCAAATTTAAATGAACAGCATTAATGTGGAGTTTGAGGTGTTGCTTCTGATGCGCAGCATAATCGCCGAGATGACATTTGAAACTCCTCAATTTCAAATGAACGGCATCACTGTGCTTTTTGAGATCCCCTTTTCGATTTGCAGCATAATCACAAAGATGACATTTGTGATTCTTCAAACATAATTGTTCTGAAAGACAGTCAGAGGGAAGGCCTTCAAAAATTTTCAATTCTGAATTCACATTTTTTATTTCAACTGTATTGGTATTTTTGTCAGCATAGTTAAATAAGGGAATGCCTTTCACATCATTCTCAGAATAACCTGTACCGTAAAAGTTGAACCATAGGAATTCATTAATTCAATGCTTTCGTTCATACTCATTCCCTAACCTTTCCCGTACCGGTAAAATATTGAACTTCTAGCGACAAATTCATAGAAATATATATTAATAATTATTTGGACAAATTACATATATATATATTACATAAATAGATTAGATTATCTTATAAGTGTATAAGACTATCTTATATGTAAGACAAATTAAGGGTATGTAATAGTGGGCGAGTTTTTTTGACACATGCGCATTTTATAGAGCGTCAATTATTTATATCAGAGTACTGTTTAAATAGCGGTAATTTCAAATAATATAATAAATTATAATTCAAGATGGTCAGCACGTTTCAAAACATTGAAACTCAAATTCAAAATGACAATTATTAACAAGCATACAGCAAAATCCATACACTTTAATTTTGATTTCAGAATTGTCAAACATAATTTCTTCATTTCTAATTTCACTAAAATGAAAAAGAAACATTTCAATCATCATGATTTTAAAACACAGTGCCATCTTGTATCATGTAAAATTGCTATTCGTATTGAAATAATAAGATTACACAAATTACTTACCAATCGGAATTGTGCGTTTCTTCAAGTTTTTTCACATCCATCATTATAATGAAAAGAAAAAAAATGTATTCCAATATTTCTTACCACAGAACATCAAATACTTTTATTTACTATTTTACTTTCGGTCGCTTCGGATTTTAAAGAATGAAATTAACCTCTGTGATTTCATCATAGAGCACTATGTTCTTTGACTTATCTGGGAATGTCAAACCAAAGATTAACTTCTACTCTTTGGTCAAACAACGGTCAATGACGGATGGTGTGATAAGGATGGGTAGAAAAAGGGACCTTCGTGCGGCGTTACAAAACCTATGAATTTTTCCAGTTTTTTGGACCTTCTCAACCGTCAGCATTAAGGGCTCGTATATACTGACCGGTACCTTATGCCGTAAGCCGTTACCTTATTCCATATTCCCTAAGAATTTCAGTAGGCGTTTATACTGGCTGTTAACTTAACCGTAAACAGAACATAGAGTTTATGGATTTTGCTCTATGCTTATTAATAATTCGTCATTTTGAATTTGTGTTTCTGCGTTTTGATACGTGCTGACCATCTTGAAATATATTTAACTTTTTTGGTAGGTACACTGTTTTCAAATATGACGCCCACTAGCGAATTAACAGCCACATTATTAATTATGATAATTGCTAGTATGGAAGCAAACAGAAGTGTGAAAAATGTTCGAAGAAAGCGCCGTTGGAGTGTTAGGCCAATATTCCGTCTTAGACAAAAGAAGGCCTTTTCAATAATATATTCAGAAACATGAAAAGGCTAGACACTGATCAGTTCATTTATACGTGATATTGATGCACGCTGGCATGGTTCGACGCATGGTAGCACAATATATGATGGCTCTTTTTTGCGGGCTCTGTTAGTGAATAACGAATTTGGAAACTCTATTAGAGGATAGTGCTTATCCTTGTGGTCAACATTTGTTAAGCCCAATATTGAATCCAACTCAAGCCATGGAGGAAGAATATAATAAAGCTCACATAAAGACCGGTAATACAATTGAGCGAACATTTGGAGTGCGGAAAAGAAGATTTGCCTGCCTGTCGATGCAACTTCGCGTCAAGCTGGATTGTGCACTTGCAATAATTGTTGCAACTGCAATATTACACAACATCGCAGTACAGCAAAATGATAATTTTGAGTATGAAGAAAAAGTTCCGCAATTACAACAACCTGACGAGTCAATACCTGCTACTGTCGAAGGAAATGCATTCAGAAGATCAATAGCAATTCAATATTTTAGGTGAGTGGAAGGGTATAAAAACAGGTATTCTCTTCAAATTTCTTAATTTTGTTCGTATTTAAACTTCTCATTTTGTGAAGTTATCTGAGACACAAATAGCGAATATTCAAATTGGTATGAAATTATTAACTTTATTAATGAGGAGAAATGCCATAATTAGCAGGAATAAATATATGCATATTTTATAGCAAAGAGTGTGTGATAGCCGAGGGAATTCTTAACTGAAAGCTTATTTTTGCAACTCAGATAACGTCACTTAGTGTGAGAGAGACGTCAGAACTTTCTATCTCTCTGCAATATGTAAGAGCATACCTGTGGTTTTAAGGGATAAATGAGAGAACTTTTAATTTAAGTTATTTATTTTTCCTGTAACTTTTTTTTCATCACTTCTAAACGCAATTTCACCTCTTCTATTTCTAATAACTTCAACGTAAGTTCTGCCTCCACCAACTGTTCCCTCTTTGTCAAATAGAATTCCTCTTTCTTGGCCTTCAGATTTTCGATATCAATCTGTTTTTGTATTAACTCCACTTTTTTTGCTGTTAATAAGTCCTCATTGGCCTGCTTTGCATTTTTTCTTTTCCTAATTGTGTTTGTTGTTGTAATGAGGGTTTTTTTTTTTGTTGCAGTTAACCCTAATCGACTAGATGCTGGTCTTTTTTCACCTGGTCGCCTTCTAGGAGTTTCAGGAGTCGCCAGAGGACTATTATGTGAAGAGGGTTCTTCCTGTGAGAGAATTACCTCCTCAGGGAAATTCAGTTCCGTATCTGCAATGTATTTCAGACAAATCAATATCTTTTTTATTATGGTTACCTGTTTGATTCGAATATCTCAATTGTTACAAATCTCACATATATAATAATTACTCACTTTGCTCAGTAGCACTACAGGATGATTCTTCCTGCAAGTACTTAACCATACCCTGCTGGTTGGTTGAAGGCTTGCAGGAGGTAGCACAACGGCAGAGCCTGCTGATTCCCTCTCTTCCTTATCTGAAATATGTTATATTTTAGTTCATTTGAAATTGCATAGTTTATTATATGTAGTATTTCGTTGAAGGCGCAATAATTATAGAGTAATCCAGATTCCTTATCATACTCACTAAGTTCATAATACGCAGCTGACGAGTCGTAAGGGTTTGTTAGCGGTGTGTAGTGATGCTGCAACAAACCCATTATTTTCTCATCAACTTCCGTTGCCTTTGGTGTGAGGGTCCCTTCACCAGTTTTGTATCTTTCACACTGCAAATCGATAGAAATTATGAAAACAATTCTTGCTTATGTTTACCTATGTATTTAAAATTTGATTATACCTACTTTGTCGTCGGCAAAATTTTTTTTTGCTTTTTTCTTTATATTGTCATATAAAGCATGCAGCTGTTTTTCGCTCCGCGGACCAGTCTCTCCAGCGGCGTTAAATTTTGCGGCTATCTTCTGCCAGGCCTGGTTTTTCTGGTCCACAGTACTGGCATCTGTTTTTTTGTTATCGATTATACTTATAAATTCTCTAACAATGTCCAGTAATAAAATTTTTTCACGCTCAGTGAAATTTCTAGCCCTTTGTCGACTCATTTTGTTGCGTAATAGTTTTTCTCGTTTGTTTTTGAATTTGAATTCACAATCTTCGACGCTAAAAAAAGTCACAGAATGTTGAATCCATCTCTTGATTCTGTGTTCTGCTTTCGATACGATTTGTAAATACGAATTTTTTCCATATAGGATTATAAGAGAATGATTATTTTATAGTTGTGAATTAGTCTCTCTTTGAAATTATATTGAATGTTTAAAAATATGTAACGTTTGATTACAGTGACATCTATTATCACTTTCATGAACTAACTATATTGTCGATACCGTGGAGTTATCCAATCGATAGCTAACCGAAGCGTAAATTTGACATCAGAAACCCGTGCGGCGTTTATCGAGCCGATAAATATTAACAACAGTTAACGGCTGGATAACTATCTGACGTTTATCTGTCGAGTTCAGAAACCGGCCATTAGAGGAGCATTTCCGGTATTTAGTTATTTGAGAATTTCAAGACAAGAGAAAGATATATCTTCGTTTATCATCCTCACCCACTTTTTCAAGGTCATTGATTCGTTGACGACAAAAGTCGAAAGTGCCTCATCTTAGTTATTACTATTATGCATCGATATTTCTAACAGTGATCAATCGTTTCGCTAAAATTAATCAATGTCAATAATCGATGTTTTTTTAGCCTGATACCCATCAGTATACATCAATTGGAAATGGAATTCGAAGAAAACTTTTACTTCCATGTAATTGTGCATTCAGAACCAGAGCAAATTCAAGTAGAGGAACAAATTTTATATCTAATAAACTTTTTTATTTCAACAAAAATTAAAATTGTACAATACAAATAAATGTGAGGGAACATGAGGAAAGATTCTATTTCTTCCATTCATTGTTCTATAAACAACTATTTTGCATATCCATTACTGCCCTAATAATTATTTAAATTGCTGAAATTCTGAAGTAATAATAATAATAAAAAATAAAACAATAACACTGTCAAATATGAAAAACCAAAGAATCTATGGTCACGCCTACAGAACACTGAAAATAACTTTTAAGAACCTACCCAGGCTCACTTCTGAGAGGCCTGTTGAGTATTCATAACTATTTAATTATACACGTATCAGCTCACTAGTAGCGGAAAACGAATCAGTAGTAATTAAATGTTACTACTTTCCAATTTTTCATAATGAAGTTAATGTTTACGAAAAAAAATCACCGCTACCGATTTCCCTATTTTATCTACCTTTCTTATTCCGGCAACGCTGTATAGCAATCCGAACCGACTCGCGTGATTAATGTTTATGTTCTTTACAAATTACAGGCAATCTATGATTTCAAGAACTAACCTGGTTTCACTAACGTAGTCATCACATCTCTTTGGAACTTTATGGTATTCATCGTTGAAATCGGCCTCTGAACCTACAGTGTTCGTTGAAAAACTGCCAGAGACTTCATTTCGCATTCTGAATATCTTTCCTTCATGGATTTCATTTTGATCAGTGAAATTTTCGACAATGTCTATCTGTTCAACATCACTCTTAATATTATATTCATTTATGAAGGTCCCACTGTAAGGATAATCATTTTAAATTTAGTTTCAAACGTTTTGGTCGAATAACTTACCAATCAAAAGGTTTTACTTGTTCGTTATCCATATCCATCGCCATTCTCTACAGGAAACACCATAACAACAGCGATGCCAAACGGTAATTATGATGCTTTGGTGCAACGATGCCAGAGTTATTGATTTTCAAGGAAAATTATAGTACAATTCAAAAACTGGGGGTCATATATTTTTGTAGATTGTTTAAATTAATACGCTATATTTTTGCGGGTTTGTTCTATTTTAGAAAACAAGTAAAACAGCGTGCTCTCGTTTTGCCAAAATGTATATAATTTTCGAATATCGTGCTTAAAATGGCCTCAATCGATTGGGTTGGACTTCCTGATGAAATATCCGTGGCCAAACTTGAGTATTTCCGACCGTATAATCAATAAGACAATTTCTTCTATTGTGTCTTTCTGTCAAAGAACTGTCTTCTTTATTAGTCATAGGTGTCGAACTGTACCTACATATCTCAATTCACCTACATACAACTGTAACTACATATCCCAGTAAGCAAGATACATCACAGGAACATTTCATATGAGATATGAGACAATCATTGTGAAACATTTCAAAGTAATGTTTCATGAACATATCGTGAACTTTAAATAGAACATAGCTCTGTGTCATCATATTGACATATCAGACATGTGATATCAAGATATATCTTAACGGTAATGAAACATCTCAACATCTCTAGAAATACTGTTGTCGGTACTGTATGAAGGAGGAGGTGACAAAAGACGATGAGGTTTCTGATTGGTGGTTGGTTGAGTGGTTTGGACTTGGACTATAATTTATTTAATATTTATTGAATTACATTTAGGGTGTCATCATATTGACATATCAGACATGTGATATCAAAATATATCATAACGGTAATAAAACATCAAATTAATGCTTCAATTAATATTTCTCTATTTCAGTGTCGTAATGAGTTCATTACAGTACTAAAAACAGTGTTGTAATGAACTAATTACAGCATTGTTTTAGTTATATTTTACGTTTTGTGGTTGACAATACTGACATCATATCGTTTCGAAGGTCAACAATTGTTTACTTAAGTAACATCAAAAAGTCACAAAAAATTAGCTATAATATTTATTGAATTACATTTAGGGTATTGTTTTTGTTTTTCACTTTTGTTCTGTGCAATTTGTTAGATGAATAAAACAACATTTTTCTTAAATTTGCTCAATTTTTTGACATGAACCTTATATTATTCCTGTTCATGGTTCAACAACGACTAAAATCAAAAATTTATTTCAATGAAGAATATCCCTAAAACATCTCAATGGCATGTTGAGTCATATTGCCATGTGATAAAAAAAAACCTTGCAAATAACATATATTAATGTTTCACTTAAATGTTACTGACACCTTTATTGAGATACGTGATACGTTTCAATACAAACATCAATGTCTTTGGACATTAAGGATCACTTAGATGTTTCTGAAACGTCTCTATATCTAGATGCAATGTTTCAAGAGGAATGTTTAGGATATGTTTCTGAGATGTAAAAATGTTTAATGGGATAGTTTAAATTAATATTTTTGAGATGCAATAATATAACCAATATCTTTTGTTTCCGTTAAAACATTATTCATCCTTGATACCATTAACTGGGACTCTGGTTAATTCGTAGATTTGCTCGAGTCTAATATTTTTAAATTTTTTTTGTCTTTTCGATATTACGAGGTCTAACTTAAAACGACCCAATTCGCCATTAAATAGCTGAATTTCTTCGTTTCAGTAATGAATCTTAATATTTAGTGTGTTTTTGTCTTAGGAAAATTTTTTTTCTTACAGTTGTTCTGTATTTTGTCAAATCATCTTTTTTTATTCATCACGAATTAAAAGTGCAGAGTTGCAATATATTTTGAATAACACAATAACTCTCGAACATATTCATTCGCTGATATTTTTTGTAATTATCCTCAGATATTTACACAAAATCCCTTTTCCAATGTGAAAACTCTAGACTCGGGATAAATACCTAGACCTGGCAATCAGGGGTGGGAACTCGCCTACTACAAAGCTGGTCACGTTTTTCTTCGACGAGCGGTAGAGACATCTGTTGTTATCTTAGAAGCTCGGATCGGTAAATTAGTACTTCTCAGTAGTGATCGGTAAAAACGGATTTTATCAGACCTCACTCTTGGTGGACTTTATGAAGAGTAAGAAACTATTTTATGATGAGCATGAACTGGTTGACTGAAATGGTTTATTCATTTTCAACTTATTCAATTTATTTAATTTAAATGGTTTATTCTTACTGTGTTCCCAATTGCTACAGTGATAGTAATGTCAAAAGGTATGTGTTGCATTCATATAAGTAGTAGTTTTGGATTAACTTATAACTCACTAAAAATGTACTGTGAATTAATATTTTCTGTAGCAATTTCATATTCCTGTAGTAATTTCTGATTAGTAAAAATTTGGGACAGTTTCTAACACTGTTTTCTTTCTAGGTTTTTCATTACACAAGTTGAGGGTGTTAGAAATGTTTGGTTGGAAAGAATCAGAAATCCATGTTTTCATTCATCCAAAAGTGTTATTTGCATAAAGCATTTTCATATGGATTGTATAGACCCTCATGGAAAGCTGAAAAGATTTGCTCTACCAACACTTAATTTGCCAAGTAATTCATTCTACTCCCTATGATTATCATTTTGTAATTTCAATAATCTTTCAGATTATGTAAGCATATTTTGTCTACCCTCCAGAACTCCTGAAGAAACTTTGAGGCAACAAGGTATTTATATATAAGTGAACTGCTCATGGTCATTGATTATAGTTTTGGGTATTCCACTTATAGTAGGTTTCATAAAAATCGTCTATCAGAAGATTCCTAGAATACTTCAACGGATATGTGAGATTTACCGTTGAAACGCCAAATTCAAGGAATTTCAGTTAATAAGTTTATTGATTTTGCCATGATATTATTTCTGTACTTTTATGACAGAACTATTTATAAAATTTTATCGGGAAAAAAAAACAATAAGATCTTATGATCCAATAATGAAGATGTCATCCGAAAAAGTATCTAAAAGAAAATAGACTTTTAGAAATTGTTTCTGTCATAAAAGTATAAATCTAATGCATTTCATGCTTAAATTGATGTATCTGTCACTAATATTCTAATTTATTCTTTCAATGTATTTTCATAACTTGATGAGTAATTGTTGCATAATTATTCTTGGTTCGTTTATTCTTTCCCTCGATATTGAAATTTTTGTAAATTGATAATTTACTGCATTATATATATATTTCTAAAGTTTCTTTTTGTTTATTTCCTTTCATCCTCTAAAGATTAGTATGTTCTTTGATTTGAAAGGCAGATATATTTGAAATGACCATAATTCTTTAATCTGCTGCAAATTGTCACAATTTTCTGATCAAATGATATATTTTTTTATTGAAATTGTGACAATATACAGCAGATTAAAAGAATTATGGTCATTTCAAATGTATTTGTTTTCATTTCCAATAAAAATATGGGATTCAACCTGCGCTTGCGTGGAATCCTATGATAACTCTTATAAAATGCACTAGAGGGCGCCACGAGACGGAACGTTGTGCGAATGGAATCTGTAATCAACTCTAAGATGACGAAAGATGGCGCTGTAAGTTGAGCTCTAAGCCGGGACCAATATTCATGCCAGAGTTGCCTATCTATAGGTAGTCTATGCTGGCAATCTTGATCGGACCTCGGCTTCATTCGGCAATGATCGGAAGCGAATCTCTTTCGCATTCTGGTTTTCCAGTTGCAGACATTTATGTTTAATGTTTATGATCACCATAAAAAGATGTTGAGTTTAACCCATAGATATATCTTACCCGTATGCAGATTGCCGGTAAACTTTCCGACTACTCCGAAACACCCATAGGCGTCCGTCAGGACTTTAGTATTGTGGAAAAATATCCTACTCAGATATTCCTAAGATCGCGTTGGTTGATTGGATAAATGAAAAAAGTCCTTTACGGTTTTGAGTTCAAAAAACAAACGGGGAATATTCCCACTCGTGTCTAGACACACACATTACACTTTGCCTCCGTTTGTATCCGCATGCGCAGAGAGTTACCAGGCAAATTTGAATTCCCGTAATAACTATATCATTATGAAAAGTGAAACGAATTGAACTACTTACTCATGGAAATAGTGCAATAGATGATATTTTGAAACTCCCCAAAGTTAATAATAGTTAAAGAGTCTCTATGCTTTACCTGGAAGGTATAATAAAAAATGAATACGGTTGTACTATTGCATCATACAGCGTATTTCTTAAAATTGTTGTGGCAGTATCATTTTGACATTTTTAAATGGCCCTTTTATGTATAGGTACCTAATATTTGTTTCATTTGGAAAGTTTTATAGATAGATTTCAACTACATTGTCTTATTATCTGTTCGTTAAACTTTGGCCATTTACAATTGACTTTTTCAACTCTGTCTTCCTGTAAAATCAATACTGTTAAGCTAAAAGGAAATTGGTTTTCATGTCCAGATGTTGGTCTCTGAGCTTCAATAAAAAGGCCATAATATGGTCACATATTTACCACTAAACGACTAAAGGTATCATATATATGTAGGCGTTTAGTGGTAAAATAAATTATTTGCATTGAACTTCACAATTCTGAGGAGGTAATTTGACAATTTTTCCATCGTGAACTGATTTAATCTTGATGGTTTGGCTGCTTTGATACTCAACCATTTTCCTTCGAAAAGGGCTTGAAAGAATAGTAATGAGGTAGGTACAAAAAAGCACTTCAATATCCATGAAAATATTTATTGAAAAAATATAAAAATAAAAATTATTATTAATTAACTATTCTGTTTGTAGTAAATTAATTGATATTTCATTTACTTCATCATTAGTTGGGTTTGATAAACCACAACTTCGTTTTTTTTTCGTTTTATGCGTTCTATACAGGCTCCTTTGAACTGGAATATTGTTATTATGGTGAATATGAATATTATTCGAGCCTGTGGCTACTGTTTGAATATTCCGGCATTGTTGAGCCTGTATAGAGTGTAATGTCGGTCTAATCGGACCTACCATATTTTTCAGAGCTAAAAGCTCCTCCATAGTTCTAATTCCTTTCACGTCGTTGATGAACTCTGATATAATTCTTTCTTTTTGATTTTCGAAGTCATTTGCGCAACTCTCCCCAAAAAGTAATATGATCCTATGAAGTTAAATTAACATTGAATACGTTATATTATAGCCCAAGGTTCAAGATTTGGTCTGTAAAATATCTTCATAAGGTTATCTTCAATTTTCGACATGCGAAATCCCAATATTTATGGACCAGCGCTAACAGAATCAAATATCATATTCTCATTTTCAAATGGATATATCAGGTTAGAAATTTAAAGCCCCGTATCTCATAAATCAAACATTTCTAAATTTAATATTTACCAGGATGGAATTTTTTCAAGTGGGTTCTTAAAGTCCCCTTAAAAAGAATTTTTTTCGCAGGTTTCGCAGAATGTTTCCATGTTAAACGAAATGATGCGAGCTACGGAACGCTGCGGAATACAAAATGATATCCCGCTAAACCGTCAACGCCAGTCAACGCTTCATCGCAACTCACTGCGCATGCGGATACAAACGGAGGCAAAGTGTAATGTGTGTGTCTAGACACGACTGCTATATTCATATCGATTATGATTATATTCGTACTTTGAAATTGTCGTTATAATTAAACCAGAGATTTCTGTCATGATTTTTATTTTTTTTATCCTTTCACCTCCGAAATTATTAAAATAGTTACTGATTTCTTAACGTTTTATATTTCTTAACATCTTTTTTAATCGAAATTGATCATTTATATCAATTTACAATTATCAGAAAATTATCCAATTCCTATTTGCTAATTATATTCTTTAGATATGTAGGAAATTCATCGATTTCACCAGAGGAAATTGAAATGATTCTCACAAAAATAATATTGAGACATTCAGTGATTTCAAACATAATATGCGTAAAATCCTCATAGCATAATCACAGAAATGACCTTTATGATCTTATGAATTTTAATGAATAGCCTCAATGAATTTTTGGGATTACCTTTTTGAAATAAACCCAAATTACAAAAACAACACATCTAACTCTTAACTCTTTAATTTTCAATGAATTGCATCAATTTTGTGTTGGAGTTTGTTTATTAATCATAGCATAATTGTAGAGATCACACTCGAAGCTTTTCAACTTCAAATGAATAGTATCGATGTGGTTTTCGAGGCGTCTTTTCTAATTTAAAATTTTTAAATTCTTTGAATTTAAATTCATTACATTATCGTGTAATTGAATGCATTTAGTACTCTTAACATAAATTAACATGAATGGCATAGATGTGGTTTTCTAGGGTCCTCTTTGTAGTTGTAGAATAATCACAGTGATCGCATCTATGATAAAATCTGTGATTCTTCTCATTTAAATGAAAACCAGCAATGTGTTTTTTGATGCTGGCTTTGAAACTGGCTCTATAATCGCAGAGATGACATTTGTGATTCTTCAATTTTAAATGAATTGCATCCATGTGATATTTGAGGGAGTATTTAGTAGTTGAAGCATAATTGCACAGATGACATTTGTGACTCTTCAATTTTAAATGAATTGCATCCATGTGATATTTGAGGGAGTATTTAGTAGTTGAAGCATAATTGCACAGATGACATTTGTGTTTCTTCAAATTCGAATTACTTTCTCCTCTGTGGACAGCTCCAATACTGAAATAAAATTTAGATCTCATTTTACTGCGGATCAAGTATTGGAACAAGCATTGCCAGCAAAATTTTGAGATGATCTGCAAACCTCTGCTAGACTATGGACATCAAATCCCTGGACAATGCGATAAAAATGGGATCAAAACAAAAGAAATACCTGAATGCACTAATCTGAGAAAGATCACCTTGATGAGAAAACCTAATAATTCACTATATAACCTACCCAACAAATATCTTTACGAGAAAACTAAGATACAACAAAAAAGCAGCAAAATACAGAAATCAAACAAGATATTTTTTAGTCAATAACATAACATTCATACAATAGAACAGCTAATACATAGGATATATAACCCAAAAGAAAATTATCAGAACATATTTTATTTTAATCATTTACGTAATATATAGTAATTTACGTAATTTCCTGATATCAACGCTAACTTAACCTACTTTAATAATACAGATGTTCTATAATGCACAGACTCACACAAAATCAATCTGTTTTTGTCTAAGGAACTTACCTTTTTGGATAATTTCCATCATCAACTGATGTTTTATATGGGATACTCTTTGGGCCATCCGATATTATTTTAATTGTCTCTTTGTCCAATATATCATTTGTATCAGTAAAATCATCGCTTACATCTTCAATCTTGACCTCTGTATTCTCAATTATTGGTTCAACCTTAACGTTCCTATTATTACAACAAATAAAACTTTGAATATGATCTTCAATATCAACTTCCATTTTTATCAAATTGAAAAATATCTCCAAGAGTAATTTATTTGCAGGACTTAGTTAATGTGCTCGGAATATAGAAAAAATATAAATATCGAAAAATTCGGGAGTATGTAATCTGTTAGAAGAAAAAAAAATAAAAGAATTTTAAACCAATTCAAAGCAATTGTGTTCATATATGGCTTTTTTTACACTTTTTTCCTTTCATAATTATTGATTTCGTACTCCCCTGACACCTATTATCGCAAAGCAGAATTTATTTGTAGCGTATTTGCAGAATTCTATCCATCCAAATGACCTGCTCTCTATGCCTCAACAAAGAATTCTTTATCTATGCAAAATGCATAGATAAGTACAAAATAACATCTAATCAGTACATCCTAATCTAAGATTTCTAAAATACTGATATATATGTATTGCACTTCGCATAATTTGAATGATTAATATTAAACTGAGTATTGGTAATAAAGGTGGGCTTCCTAATTAGAGGTCTAGACCCGGTAGCTTAATATTTGTTCTGATGTAATTAACAAACAATGCAAGGGTTCTTAGAATTATTCTTTGGAGGGGTCCATAAATCACCTAAGATGAGAGGTTTTCAAAATATTGGTTTCTTACGTAAACTCGTTGGATTATTATTGAAGAAAGGAAGAAAAAGTTTCTTTGTGCTTTTATTTGATTCTAGATGAGACTAGTGATCAGTATTGCTGAAGAAACGTCTAGGATTCAATGTTAAGCATGCATAATCTGGATTCAATAGACCAAAATAGTTTAGCGCTAGGGCCATCTATCGTCAATAGATATTGCGATCCGCTTTCAAACTCTATATGAAATTCATTGGATCAGGAACACTTCAAGAGTGCCATCTAGCAATGTTCTCCATTTTTGTCCAAGAAAATTAGTACTGGAGTAACCAACTATGTTCTCTTTAAACAATGCTATCACATTTTTTAGGGTGTGCGATTAACTCTGCAGAAACACTTATTGTATTGTCAATCATTCTACTAGTCTTATTTTTTTTAATTACCTTTTAATAGTCAATAGAACCTTGTATACAAACCAAGAATTGGATTCTTTGTGTTTTTATCCTCCGGAATTATTAAATTAGTTACGGATTTCTTAACGTTTTATATTTCTCAACCATTTTTTAAAATCGAAATTGATCATTTATTATTTATTTATGTTCTTTACAAATTACAGGCAATCTATGATTTCAAATACTAACCTGATTTCACCAACGTAGTCATCACTTTTCTTTGGAACTTTATGATATTCATCGTTAAAATCGCCTTCTGTACCTACAGTGTTAGTTGAAAAACTGCCAGAGACTTCATTTCGCATTCTGAATATCTTTCCTTCGTGGATTTCATTTTGATCAGTGAAATTTTCGACAATGTCTATCTGTTCAACATTACTCTTGATATTATATTCATTTATGAAGGTCCCACTGTAAGGATAATCATTTTAAATTTAGTTTTAAACGTTTTGGTCGAATAACTTACCAAACAAAAGGTTTCACTTGTTCGTTATTTATATCCATCGCCATTCTCAACAAGAAACAGTCTTACCACACCATAACAACAGCGATGTCAAACGGTTATTATGATGCTTTAGTGCAACGATGCCAGAGTTATTGATTTTCAAGGAAAATTATAGTACAATTAAAAATCTTGGGGTCATATATTTGTGTAGATTGTTTAAATTAATACGATATATTTTTGCGGGTTTGTTCTATTTTAGAAAACAAGTAGAACAGCGTGCTCTCGTTTTGCCAAAATGTATATAATTTTCGAATATCGTGCTTAAAATGGCCTCAATCGATTGGGTTGGACTTCCTGATGAAATATCCGTGGCCAAACTTGAGTATTTCCGACCGTATAATCTAATAAGACAATTTCTTCTATTGTGTCTTTCTATCAGAGAATTGTCTGTTGAACTGTAGCTACATATCCCAGTAAGCAAGATACATCACAGAAACATTTCATATGAGATTTGGGTGAATCATTGTGAAACATTTCAAAGTAATGTTTCATGAACATATCGTAAACTTTAAATAGAACATAGCTCTGTGTCATCATATTGACATATCAGACATGTGATATCAAGATATATCATAACGGTAATGAAACATCTCAAAGTAATGCTGAAAATTCCCGGTCAGTTATTATTGAATGAAAAAGTCCATTTCGGTTTTCTTTAGTAGAACGGGGCTGAAATCTATTAACCTAGTCTCGTTTTCTTACCCAGGGGTACATATCTTTATTTGTCTACGAGTTTAACCGAACAGTAGAATATAGAAAGCACTGACGTGAGGTCAGATAGATTTGGCGTTAAGCTAATTCCGAGTAATTATTCAAATTTTCAAGAATCACGTATGCGCAATATATCGAAGGCTTTTTCATAAAACATCTGATGAAAAATTTGAATCACCGATGCTTCAAAGAAACACTTTATATTTTTAGAAGTTTATTTCAACGACAGATTACACTGTACACCGTAATACATTCATCCATAACTGTCCTCTATCAACCATAGACATATATAACCTATACTTCATCTGACAGACAGCATCCATAGAACATATTATAAGTGTTTAGAGTTTTTAGATTGGTCTCAACACTCCTTCTCAATCCAAAAACTCAAATATCCATACTTAAGTTTACAATATCAAACCCAGACTATTCCTATGTTTAGTAAATAAAACAGTTCCGAGGTTTTTGTTAAAATGTCAGCAACTTGTTCATTAGTACAAATATACTCAACAGATACAATGTTCTTACCAATAATATCTTTGATAAAGTTATATTTAACATCAATATGTTTGAGTTTTTTGTGATCAAACCTTTTTGTTAACTTGATACAGGACTGGTTATCCTCATATATGATAAAGGTTTCTTTTGAGTAACCAAAATCAACTAATAAATTTGACAACCATATCCCTTCTTTAATTGCTTCGGCAAGAGATATATATTCCGCTTCTGTAGACGAGGTGGAAACTGTTGTTTGTTTTCTAGTGGTCCAACAGACTGTGGAACCAAAAATCTTGAAGAAATATCCGGATGTTGATTTCCGATCGACTTCATCGCCAGCCCAATCAGCATCACAAAATCCTATGAGCTTTGTCTCATCATTTTTTGGGAAATGCAATGTTGCATTAATAGTCCCCTTCAGATATCTCAATATTCTCTTCAAATATTTCCATAATTGCTCAGAGGGATTGCTTTGGTATCTGCTACAAAGATTTACAGATATGCTTAGGTCGGGTCTAGTTCCCAGCATCAAATACATTAGGCAGCCAATTAATTCTCTTACAGGTTTATTGCTGACTTCTTCCAAATCTTTGTCTAGTTCAAATTTTAAATTTCCTGTTTCTAGTGGTGTTTTGACTTCTTTACACTCATTCATGTGAAATTTCATCAGCATATTATTTATGTAGTTCTTTTGACTGAGATAAATTCCATCTTCATTGCTTTCAAATTCAATTCCAAGAAAAGTTTTCAAAAATCCTAGATCCTGCATTTCGAATTCCTGTTTCAGCTTGTCTTTCAGCATCTCAATTTCTTCTTCTTTATTCCCTGCGATAAGAATGTCATCAACATACAATAATAGATAAATCAGGTAGGAATCAGTGATCTTCAAATACAGGCATGGATCATTTTTCGACTTTATAAATTTTTCCTTTTTAATGAATTCATCAAATTTTTTATTCCAGCAATATGGTGCCTGCTTGAGTCCATAAAGTGCTTTGTTGAGCTTACATACCCTTCCATCATCTTCATACCCTTCTGGAATCCTCATGTAGATTTCCTCCTCTAGCGTTCCATGAAGAAAGGCAGATTTGACATCCATTTGTTGAATGATTAGATTTTCATGGTTAGCTACAGCTAACAGTGCCCTGACAGTAGTCAGCCGGGCTACTGGTGCATAAGTTTCTTCATAGTCAAATCCTTGTTTTTGCATAAATCCCTTGGCAACAAGTCTAGCTTTATATTTGACTCCATTTTTGTTACAGGATTTGATACGAAATACCCATTTGCAGTCTATCAATTTTGCATTTTCTGGCTTATCGATCAATGTCCATGTTTTATTCTTTTCTAGTACTTTCTTTTCCTCCTCAATAGCTTTCCTCCAAAAATCATAATTTGGTGAATTTCGTGCACTTTCTAGGTTTTCTGGAATGTTATCAACATATGCCGTTGCATGTAGAGCTAAATGCTCCAAGTCTTCTCCCGTAATAAAATCATTATAGTAGTTTGGTCTTTTAGTTCTCCTTCTATTGTTTCTAAACTCTTCATTGGTGTTTCTTTCATCATCTTGAACTTCTTCCTCCATATCACCTTCAGTCTCAGTGTAACTATGAATTGATTCTTTTTCATCTATAATATCTAGAGCAGAAGTACCATCTACAGCAGTAGCATTCAACTTCAAATCTGTGATATTTTGTATTCATCAAAAACAACATTTCGAACAACAGATACTTTTTGCTTAATAGGATCCCAAACTCTATAGCCATTACCTGCATAGCCTATCATGATGTTTATTTCACTTCTTGAATCAAGCTTCGATATCTGTTTTTCTTTAGGTATATGACAATAAACTAAACTTCCAAATATCTTTAGATTTTCTACATTTGGTTTCCTATTATAAAATAGTTCAGCTGGTGTCTTACCCTTTATTACTGCAGTGGGACTTCTATTCAACAGGTAAGTTGAGCAAAGTATTGCTTCACCCCACATTGTTTTGGGTAGCTTCGACTGCAGAAGAATCGCTCTTCCTTTTTCCAACAATGTCCTATTTAATCGTTCTGCTGATCCGTTCATTTCAGGATTGTACGGGACAGAGTGTCTTATTTTAATACCTTTCATTCTGCAAAAATTATTGAATTGATTTGAACAATTATTGACTTGCACTTTTTGTCGAGTTTTTGTTGGTCCTCAGTGGGCGTCAGAATGTGATCTTTGATGCAACTTGCAACTCCATTCTGATCCAAAACTGTCTCCATCCTGAATTTCCAGTGATCGTAGTCCCTTCCTTCGAACTGGTGAATTCCATATTTTTCCATTGTGAAATTGGCCATTTCGACAACGTGGTAATTTTAATTCCAACCTCAACTTCTCTGAATTGCGGGTTCTGGGCCCATAACCTGATGAAAAATTTGAATCACCGATGCTTCAAAGAAACACTTTATATTTTTAGAAGTTTATTTCAACGACAGATTACACCGTACACCGTAATACATTCATCCATAACTGTCCTCTATCAACCATAGACATATATAACCTATACTTCATCTGACAGACAGCATCCATAGAACATATTATAAGTGTTTAGAGTTTTTAGATTGGTCTCAACAACATCGCAAGCAACAATAGCATTGCTACGTTTGTTTATCCACATCGGATGCATCTTGAGATGTCTCAGATTTTTTGATGCCGTGACGCAAATGTGATCATAGAAAATTTTAAACAAACGCTCATGACAGTTATTGGATGTAAACAAAAACAAGACTGGTTGAGGTTAGTGTTCTGATAACCAGGGGGATGAAAGTCTGGGTTCTATGCTCTATCAAACATGGCTACCGGAAGGAAATACGACTGAGTGAGACAGAGATATTTTCGTAAAGAACAAAGGAGATTTTTGGTAGGGTAGACGGAAGACACATAAGAGCTTCATTCGGGTTCAAATTCTGACTGTTCCAGAACCATCAGAATCATGCGCATTTCAGTGTTCGGTGTTCGGGTTTTCTCTGACTAATTTCGAACCGAGTAGTCCGATGTTCGGGTTATATCAGGATTTATTTCTGATTATTTTCTGACGATTCTGGGACTATCCTCAGGACCATTTTAGGATTTTCCCGTAGAACCGCCTTAGGAGGGAGGAGTTAACCAATTTCTTTCGTAATTTGAAATGTTTGAATTTTATCTGCATCCGTTAACAGATATAAACAAATCTAAAAATAGATGGTTTCAAATCGTGCATAAATTGGTATTAAGTTAAATGATTATAAATTAATATTATAAAGCGTTTTCAGGGGCAGGATTATGAGTTTTCTATTTACTTTCCTTGAGTTGTCCAATTCAAATTGCAAGAACTAGTACAACTTTATTTATTACAATGATTTAAGTTTTCTAAATAATCATTTAGAATTCCTTAACTATTTTTAAGTATGTGAAAAATAGCTTTATTAAAAAAAATTTTTTCGGCTCTGGTCAACAAATCGGCAATATTAAAAATGTGCATTATTATTTTTTATTGACATATTCATTAATCTATTTGCTTTTATTTCAATTTATGGCTTATATGATCAGGAGAATTAAATTGAAATTTTCTGCTGTAACCAATTCAAATAGTCCTACGAGTTTGCGCATTTTGCCAAATTCAACTTGTTCGGGTTTTCTCTGACAAATTTTGGACCAAATCTTCAAATTGGTTCGCTGTTCGGGTTTTTTCAGTACAATCCCAGTACAGTTCCAGTACAGTCAAAATCGGTACCTACTGAGAGCAAGTATCAGTTCAGGATATTTTGCGGACTAAAATGCTACCAACCCTTAAACAACAATCACTTGAAAACGCAATTCGTGGTAAATTCGTGATTTTAGACGGGAAATAAATCAAGATTTCCCTTTACATCAAAGTTTGCTACCAACTGCATTAAAAGCTCTTTTTAAATTAACAATTGAAAACCATTATATTCAAAAAGGTAATGTGCGCATGTAACTAGGTATATTTCAAAAATTCAAATTTTTGATGAAACGAAATGACAATCTCAGTTTATTTATCAGCAACCTGATTATCAATGAAATACCTAGCGAATTTTTTCTGTTTGAGAGTTTCGTCTGCATGAAATTGTTTTCCATAGTTAGAATAATGTTTTATCAAATTTTCATCGACAAAGCAAAAATTTAATGTTGATAGAAACAGTTGAGTACTATAATAGCGCAATTCAAATTACTAATCATTATTAAAATTCTCAAAATATATATAATCCCACCTGATAAATACTGAACAGTGAATATGTATCAGACAAAACATTTTGATAGATCTATTTTCTGAGCTTTGTTGAATCACCCATATTCAGACAGTGGTTGCATTAGCACATGAATATTTTTGATAGTATAAACTGAAATATAAACTACTTCAGAATTCAGAGCAATCCCTTACCTATATAGGTAAATTGTATGGTTACCTGATTTACCAATTTTACTTTATGTTCAATAATGTTTTGGAAATATTTTCACTTTCAGATCTGTATAACTAGTTATTATCACATCATTGAATTAATTTAGATTTTAGGTATAAATTGATTTGATATAGTGGGTATGAAATAAGATTTCCTGCAAAGATGAAGAAGCTTTTTATTTTTGGGTAATACAAAAAATTTAAATGTCACGAGATTGACCTTGAAATACATAAATCCAATAAACTGATTTCATGAGGCTGAATACTATACAAAACTATTCATTGATTCTTTATCAAATAGAGCACAATTATGTATAGACTAATATTCACAACAAAAAAATTAATTCTAGGAAATATAGATTCAGTATCAGCTCAATTGAATTTTTAACAACACCAAGAAACTATCAGAATAATCAACAAGAAAGATCATATAAACAAGAATTTTCCTTCTGATACAAAAACTATAGAGCAATGCTTGATTTGAAGCACTGATGCCAAACTATATAGATTACCATAACAAATTTGTATAAACACATACACATACAAAAAAGAATTCAAGAATTAATTTCAGCACTCCCCATAGGTCTGGACAAGGTCAAACACTCACATGAAAAGCTAAAAACTTTATAGATGATCAAACACAATCCCTTTACCAGCTTGATATACCAATTGTTTACATCTAATAAATACAAACAACCAGTTTCTTCAAAATCCATTACATTAGTGTTCGATCCCTTGTGTAATTTATCTAATAGATTTCAGGATTGAAATGAGTTGTGTTTGATCCCTCTTGTTGTTTATCCAAGAGATTTATCTATCAACTAACGAGGCGTTTGGCCACTAAGGTCATTTAAAGCATGAAATGATGGGTTTCCATAGCACATTGAAAATTATTTCTCATTTCCATTACCTGTACTAAGTCGTTGCCTGAAAATACGATAATATATGTTGAGATATCTTCACACAATTTACTATGATTGTCAACCTTCAAAACTTTTGTCGATTGAAATAAACATTCTTTCGTTTTGAATCCAATTCTTGAAAATTAGGTATACCCCAATAAATATATTTTAGGAATCGACAATCCTGAAATTGCAAGTATGACAAATCGAAATTCTGTTATAATGAGAGCATTTGAAACTTTTAAATCAGTTGATTAAATAGAATCACAAAAATAAACACATATATTGCTATACATGCTGTCTACTATTTCTAATATCAAAATTGATTTGCTGAATTATACTTTGCAATCATTATTTCATTGTTTTTAATAAGTTCCAATATCTTACAAAAAATAGCTCTGAAAAAAATTGGAAAGGTTTGAATATTGCAAAAAGTAGCACTACGGAGTACAATTACTAGATTTTACACATGGATACACTTGGTGATATTTTGGCATTATGAATTTTGAGTAACTGTTCAACCTCTCTGCATATTTTGCTGTACACTCCACAAGAGAATATCCATTTTGTTGCAGGTTATACCGATGTTTATCCTGAAGTAAGCATTAAGGATAATTGGCCACTATTCTTTCTAATACCCATTGCATTAATTTTCCATTCAATAGGGAAGACAATATCACCTAGTCTTATATTCTCTAAACATCTAGGTACAAATAATTCTTCTTTCCATCTTATTTAGTCATTCATTTTTATGGATCGTAAGATTAAGAACTCCAAAATAAAACTCGACTCCCAACCACAATTAGTTTTGTCACTTATTCCTAATGCTTCTCTTATTTATTCACACAGTTAGTGAAAGCCTGGAAACAATATAATTAACGTATTAATACAGCTTATTACAGAAACATCACTCCTTACCTTCAAACAAGATATTATTTGTCAAACATTTCCTGACGAAAATTCGTAAACACAAATGAAAAAACAACCAAGTGCTTGAAAGTTGTTGTCTGGCAGGCGCAATTAAACAAAGAACCTCCAAAACTGTACCCATCTCTCTCCATTTTTAATCCTCACTTTGCTGTTCGGGTTCTGCATTTCTCTGATAATTTTCTGACTGTCCAAGAATGGTCCAAAAATGATCAAAAATCCTCAGCTATTACGCATCAGTTCTGCGCACCCTGAGGACTGTCCCAGAACAGTCAGAAAAATACGAACCCGAATGAAGCTAAGGACAGATGTTGTTGGTTGGGAAGCACGGAGTAAACTAAATATCTCTAGCCATTAAAATTTTTTTTAGTATCTAGACCTCATAGTGTTATTTCAACTAGTTGAAAATCCTCATATATTCATCTAGATAGAAGGTAGGATTAATTTGGTTTTCATTTAAAAAATTTTTAACTATAGTTATATCGATGTATTCAGATGATTATTAAAAATTTTTGTCTTTAATTGATAATAACCTTGTAGATATTGCTGAATGGATTGGAGACTACTATGTAAACCACAGCGAAGAACCTGTGCAAGTGCTAGAATGACCATACAGACGTTTTCTTCTATTCATCGGGTGAGTTCTACCTCTGTTTACAACTTGTAATTGTTGAAATTGTTTTTTCATTTCATCATTTGATTTTTATTACTTAGGACCTAGACACTTCAATGATGCTGAAGATTGGTTCCTACAACACAATTTCTTCAAAACAGAAGCAGTAGAGAAGTAAGACAAAGGATGGTGGTTAAGAGTAGATATATTTTATCTGGAGGAAAGATTATGAATGTTGAAAGAAGCTCAGTGTTCTGTTGATTCATATGATTGGGTGAGTTGTAACACAATATTTTAAATCAGATTTATCCATCTCACGTTCTCTATTTTGCATTTAAAATGTCTGAAATTGCAGTAGTACCTTTGGTCATGTTGATAAAAACCTATAATTGCAAATTTCCTTCATGTACAAGTGCCTTTTATTCTCATGCTCCTTCTGGATTCAAGCAAAAAAAAGTTTTTTTCATTTCCCAGAACTCTTTCTAGGAGAGAAGCTTGGAAACAAGCTTGCTCTATTAGTCAAAACACAAACACTTCTTATTATAGAGTTTGTAGTGATCACTTTTCTTTATCTGACTACAATAACCCGAGGGTGCCTACTCGCCTTCCTGATGAGGCTGTACCAAGATGTCAAACCAGTTTAATCAACCAAGATGATCAAAGTTATGCTGACGAATCTCTGCAATTCCTCCACCAAAATACCCCTACTTCTATTTAAATAAATTCCAGTATATCTTCTGTTATATTCTCAGAAAGTTCTTCGTCTAGCTCTGTAAGTTCATCTATTCTTTCTCAATGCTCACCTCCCTCCATTAACACCCAAAATAAAAATACTAAGGAAGTATTATTACTGTCCAAAGAAAATAACTTCTGTAACCTTGTCTTATCTTCGAGTGGTGTTGAATATTCTAAAACGTTAATGCCAAAGATAAATATAATAAGTATAATAATTTCTTCGTAAGTTTTGATAATGCTTCTTTTTTCTAGGACACCTGGATGATACAAACAACTGCAGGGCAGATACTAGTGCAATCAACACATTAAAAGTGATAAGGGCTAATAATGACAATATGTGATATCCTGTGATATGTTATAATGTTTTTTCTACAATATTTTATGTCCACTGTGATATTCTAAAAATTTGTTGTTTTTCATGTTAATTTAGCATGAATGTTTTTATTTAGAAAAAGTATTTTTTACGTAACATGACTGTTTTTTTATTTATAATAAGTGTTTTTTATGTAGCATAATTGTTATTTATATAACATGACTGTTTTTTATTTCTAATAAGTATTTTTTAATTCAGCATAAGTGTTATTTACATAGCAAGACTGTTTTTATGCAGCATAAGTGTTATTTACGTAAAATGACTTTTTGTTTTTAATCAGTGTTTTTTATGTAGCATAAGTATTATTTACATAGCATGACTGTTTTTTTATGTTCCTATAAATTCTGTTGAATTCTTGAAGTTTATTTTTATTCAATGTGATATTCGCTCTAGTGATTTTTTTTGTGAAGTCTTGAAATGATATTTATATTAAACACTAGTCTGTTAGTTTTGGAAATAAGTTCATATTATACAATAATACTCTGTATATTATATTCCTGAATGAACAATAAAATGATGAAAATTTATTACTTCTTGTTTTTTCATCTCGATCATTTAGTATATGCCTCAAGGTAATGTGAATAAAATAGTAAGTGCATATTTACTATGCATATATGAGAATATTTGAAATTCCCGCTGCTACAGTAATTCAAATTTCCCGCCGATTTGATTCCACTCTACCAAACATGGCGCCCGATATATGTTGCCAAAATTTAGTTAGGAGTTTTCATTTCTTGTATATTAGTGTTCTGTGCTGATAACCTCATAGACGTTATATACAATAATATAACCTCTATGGCTAATCTGAAAGATATTGAACAAGACAACCAATCTGGTAATGACAAACGCTACTTCCGATGTAAAATAACCGAAATATTTGGTTAAACAAACGCTTGAGATGTGTAAGATGCCTTTTCGGTTAATTTGCAGTTTAAGGACCCTTCCTATATTTTACATAATTCCTGGTCTGGTTAAGTTCAAATAATGCCAAAATTGAAGAAAAAAAATTAAATTAGTATTTAAAAATTTTAGATTTGCTATTTTTTTATTATGTTAGGTACGGTCAAGTTCAGTAATAAAAAAAAGCGATGTCAAAATTTATTTTTTGTCATTTCAAACAGTGGAACATGGAAAAAGAATTTTTGGAAAAAAATTTTTCTTTGAAAATTATCATTAATTATTGCTCTAGAGGATCTATTGAAGCAAAAGCATAAAAACTGCAGTGGGTTCTCCAACTGCAAAATTATTAAAAATATATTCTCACTTCATGACTTTCAACAGCCTGCCATTAATGTTCGATCGTTAAATCGCAAAGGATATAAATTAAGTATACAATGAATATGAAACTATGTGAATTAATGTTTTATTACTTTTATTATTATATTCGTACTTTGAAATTGTCATTATAATTAAACCAGAGATTTCTGTCATTATTTTTATTTGAATGGAAACATTAAAGCAGCTACAGGTAACTCACACAGATGATATTAATGCTTCATCGGATCTAAATGCAAGTTTTCTATGTGTTTTTTCAGACTTTTCTTTCGATTTGTAGCATAATTGCAGTTATGACATTCATATGGGTTCATCTTCAAGTGGACGCTTTTTATATGCACCTTGAGATTACCCTTTTCATTTGTAGCGTAACAGCACAGATGACATATGTGATTCTTCAAATTCAAATGAATGGCATCAATGTGGCGCTTGAGTTGATATTTTCTATTGGCAGCATAATCGCAGAGTTGACATTTGTGATTCTTCAAATTCCAATGAATGGCAGCAATGTGGTTTTTGAGCTTGCCCTTTTGACTTGCAACATAATCGCATAGATGACATTTTAGATCTTTAAAATTTAAATGAATTGCATCAATGTGGCCTTTGAGGTGATTTTTTTGACTTGCAACATAATCGCAGAGGTGGCATTTGTGATTCTTCTGATTTAAATGAATTGCATCTAAATGGCGTCGGAGGTTGGATTTAGTATTCGTAACATAATCGCAGAGATGGCATTCGTGATTTTTTAAATTCAAATGAGTTGCATCAATGTGGTTTTGAAGGTTTCCTCTAATTCTTGTAGCATAATCGCAGAGATGACATTTGTGATTTTTCAAATTCAAATGAATTACATCAATGTGTATTTTCAGGTTGCTTTTCGTTGTTGCTTTATAATCACATTGAGGACATTTGTAATTCCTCAATTTCAAATGAATGGCATTGATGTGCTTCTTGAGGTCCCATTTTTTATTTGTAGCATAATCGCAGAGATGACATTTCCAAGTCTTCAATTCTAAATGAACCGCATTGAAATGCTTTTTCAGGTGGCCCTTTTGAGTCGCAGCAAAATCGCAGAGGTGACATTTGTGATTGTTCGAATCTAAATGGATTGCATTAATGTGCATGGTGATACTGCTTTTGGTAGTTGTAGCATAATCACAGAAATGACACTTGTAGTTCTCAAAATTCAAATGAATTGCATTTATGTGATCTTCAAGGGTTGATTTAAATCTTGTAGCGTAATAGCAGAGATGACATTTAAATTCCTTAGACTTCAAATGAATTGCATCAACATGGCTCTTGAGGCTGCTTTTTGTAGATGTAGCATAATCACAGAGATGACATTTGTAATTCCTCAATTTCAAATGAACGACATCAATGTGCTTCTTGAGGTCCCCTTTTCGTTTCGCAGCATAATCGCAGAGATGACATTTGTGATTCTTCAAACATAATTGGTCTGGATTGACATGTTGGAGGCTTGATTCGTTGCTTGAAAGACAGTCAGAGGGAAGGCTTTCAAAAATTTTCAATTCTGAATTCACGTTTTTCATATCAACAGTCTTGGTATTTTTGTCAACACAGCTAAATGATGGAATACCATTCTCAGAATATTTTTTTGTTAAAATTTCTGCTGCGAAGTGGACAGATCCAACACTGAAATAATGTAAAGATTTTACTTTATGCTTGGGATAATCGAAAAGGCAAAAAAATTTGGAAAAGCACTGACTTGAGGTCAGGAGCAATATATGAAGCAAAATGAAAAAAATTGGTGTTTTTTATCAGATCTCCTAGGTCTAATGACATGAATTAATTGATGAATCACTGTTCAATTTTCAACCTTTATGTAACTGAACCTGTCATTAATAAAAATTTCATATAGAGTACAACACACTCAAAAACTTTGAAATACTAAATAGCATGAATTTAAAAGAGGGTAATCGTTAAGGTAAAATTCAACAATGACAATTCTACATTAAATTCATTCTCATGAATTGTAAACCTGAGAGAAATTAAGGGTTAATTCTGTAAACTAACCATTTGGTTCTGAAAATACAATTCCATTGATCTCCTCCATGAGATAAAAAATATTAAAGTAAGCAGTTTAACGATGTTAATTAATGGAATGTACTGTGAATTATTTTCAGTTGACCATTTATTTCAAATCTCTCTCTGATAGATTATTACATGTACAAAGAAATCAATTTGTACCAACCAACTGGAATTAAAAATTCAAGAAATATCTTGATCAAGCAATGACTATATCATGTTTGGATAGCATATCTTGAAATAAATTCATTGTGTAAGAATTAGAAACTGATAAAAGTATCCCTCTTACAACGGATCAGAAAACAAATAAGAGAAAAGAAGATATAGAAACAAAGCAACTCATGTGGTATGAACACTTCTGTAGAAAGCTTATGACTAACACTGGAGATAATATGGCTCAATACTTGTCAATACTATAGAGCTGGCAGTGTCCACAACTATCTTCATATTTACCATAATAATACTGTTGAATTACTAGAACGAACCTGGTTTCAACAATGTCATTACTTTCCTTTGGAGATTTATGAAATTCATCCTTAAAATTGGTTTCTGTACTAACAGTGTTCGATGGAAAACTAACAGAGGCTTCATTTCGAATTCTGAATATGTTTCCTTTATGAATTTCATTTTGGTCATCGAAATTTTCCACATCGTCTATCTGTTCAACCTTACTTACAATATATTCATTTTTAAAGGTCTCACTGAAAAGATTATCAAATCAATTTCCATTTAAGCAGTTACAATTGAATGCCTTACCAATCAAGATGTTCTAGTTGTTCGTTATCCATTTTACATATCCATCTGACATTTTCTACCAAAGGCCTTAAGGTATTTCAAGCGATGAACCAAGAGTAACCGGTTATCTTTGGTCTTTGTGGTAAATACCTTTTGCATTCAAGCGGTTTGGGTTATAGATCCGTGACGTCATGAATTAACCTCAATTTGATCGAGAAATGTCAAATCAAGTGGGGTTAGATGTGTATAAACATGAAAATAGTAAACAAAGCAAGGACTCTGAATTATTTGGAAGTTGAAAAACTGATCTTGGTAGAACCGAAAGACTATTGAATATTTCACAGAGATAATTAATAATCCAAACTACAGCAACACGAATTCGATTTAATGAAATGGAAGTTCAACTCCAGGTAGGAACTAAGGCAATTTAAGATAAAATTAAATAACGTGGGTAAAAAGTTGTGTTGTTTGGATTGAAAGAACTCATCAAAAATGGGACCACAATGTAGCAGAATGTAGAATTTCTTTAACATAATAAAAAACAGAGCAATTATGAAATACAGTTCTTGAAAGAAGGAAATACTCAGGATCTAATATAATCATGTGCTTCTGAATAATGTTGCTGAAAATCATGTGGAAATCGTAAATTACAGTTCAGTAATACAACTGGTCTGTCAACTGAAGGTGCGTTGAAATGAAACTTATAAATCCAATGATTTTCTTGAATTTTAACTTTGAAGGCTGTAGGTATTTGATCACAATTTAAATTTTAGGAAAACTCAAAAATAAAATTGGAAGCAGAAACTTCAATGGAGAAAAATTCCATTTCTATAAATCACGATAATATTGTTATACAATATCTTTGTCTATAACCCAAACCGCTTGAATGCAAAAGGTATTTACCACAAAAGACCAAAGATAACCGGTTACTCTTGGTTCATCGCTTGAAATACCTTTATATTCGTACTTTGAAATTGTCATTATAATTAAACCAGAGATTTCTGCCATTATTTTTATTTTTTTTATCCTTTCACCTCCGAAATTATTAAAATAGTTACTGATTTCTTAACGTTTTATATTTCTTAACATTTTTTTAATCGAAATTGATCATTTATATCAATTTACAATTATCAGAAAATTATCCAATTCCTATTTGATAATTATATTCATTAGATATGTAGGAAATTCATCAATTTCACAAGAGGAAATTAAAATGATTTTCACAAAAATGTTATTGAGAAATTCAGTGATTTCAAACCCAAATTACAAAAACAACACATCTAACTCTTAACTCTTTAATTTTCAATGAATTGCATCAATTTGGTGTTGGAGTTTGCTTATTAATCACAGCATAATTGTAGAGATGATATTTCTAATTCTTTGCCTTTAAATTCATTACATTATCATGTAATTGAATGCATTTAGTACTCTTAGCATAAATTAACATGAATGGCATCGATGTGGTTTTTTAAAGTCCTCTTTTTAGTTGTAGAATAATCACAGTGATCGCATCTGTGATTCTTCACATTTAAATGAACAGCATCAATGTGCTTTTTGATGCTGGTTTTGTAACTGGCTGTATAATCGCAGAGATGACATTTGTGATTCTTCAAATTTAAATGAATTGCATCCATGTGCAATTTGAGGCTGTATTTAGCAGTTGTAGCATAATCGCAGAGATGACATTTGACATTCTTCAAGTTCAAATGGATAGCATCAATGTGATCCTTGAGGGAATGCTTCCGACGTGTAGAATAATCACATAGATGACATTTGTGATTCTTCAAATTCGAATGACTTGAAGCAACGTGCATTTTGAATTTGTGTTTATCATATGTAATATAATCGCAGAGTTGACATTTGAGATAATTTAAACATATATTGTCGGAATTGACATGCTGTTGAAGGTTTGATTCGGTGGTTGAAAAATAGCCAGAGGGAAATCTCTCAAAATTTTCCAATGCTGAATTCTCATTTTTAATTTCAACTGACTCGGTATATTTGTCAGCGCAGCTAAATGATGGAATACCTTCCACATCTATGTCAGTTTCTCCTCTGTGGTGGACAACTCCAATACTAAAATAAAATTTAGATTTCATTTTACTGCGGATAAAGTATTGGTACAAGCATTGCCAGCAAAATTTTAAGATGATCAGCAAACCTCTGCTAGACTATGGACATCAAATCCCTGGACAAAGCGATAAAAGTGGGATCAAAACAAAAAAAGTAGGTACCTGAACGCACTAATCTGAGAAAGATCACCTTGATGAGAAAACCTAATAATTCATTATATAACCTACCCAACAAATATCTTTATGAGAAAACTAAGATACAACAAAAAAGCAGCGGAATACAGAAATCAAACAAGATATTCATCAGTCAACAGCATGATATTCATACTAGAACAGCTAATACATAGGATATATAACCCAAAAGAAAATAAGGGAATTATCAGAACATATTTTATTTCAATCATTTACGTAATATCCAGGTAGTTATTTCTTGATATCAAATCTAACTTAACCTACTTTAATAATATAGATGTTGTATAATGCACAGACTCACACAAAATCAATCTGTTTTTGTCTAGGGAACTTACCTTTTTGGATAATCTCCATTACTGTAATCATCAACTGATATTTTATATGGGATACTCTTTGGGCCATCCGATATTATCCTAATTGTCTCTTTGTCCAATCTATCATTTGTATCAGTAAAATCATCGCTTACATCTTCAATCTTGACCTCAGTATTCTCAATTATTGGTTCAACCTTTACGTTCTTATTATTACGACAAATAAAACTTTGAATATGATCTTCAAAATCAACTTCCATTTTCATCAAATTGAAAAATGTCTCCAAGAGTAATTTATTTGCAGGACTTAGTTAATGTGCTCGAAAAATATAAATATCGAAAAATTCGGGAGTACGTTATCTGTTTGAAGAAAAAAAAATAAAAGAATTTTAACCAATTCAAAGCAATTGTGTTCATGTATGGCTTTGTTGACACTTTTTTCCTTTCATAATTGTTGATTTCGGATTTCGTACTCCCCTGACACCTATTATCGCAAAGCAGAATATATTTGTAGCGTATTTGCAGAATTCTATCCATCCAAATCACCTTCTCTATGCCTCAACAAAGAATTCTTTATCTATGCAAAATACATAGATAAGTAAAAAACAACATCTAATCAGTACATCCTAATCTAAGATGTCTGAAATACTAATATATATGTATTGCACTTCGCATAATTTGAATAAATAATATTAAATTGTGTATTGGTAATAAATGAGGGCATTCTAATTTGAGGTCTAGACCAGGGAGCTTAACATTTGTTCTGATGTAATTAACAAACAAAAGGATTCTTAGAATTATTCTTTGGAGGCGTACATAAATCACCTAAGTACTCCAAAGTAAGATCAGGTGAGACTTGACTAGACCCCCGAAAATGGTAATGGTGTTTACGTCTGATAAAATTGCATCAAAAAAATATTTTTATTTCGAAAGGGTCGTTTGAAGAAAAAATTTTTTTTGTTACTCCGAAATTATTCGGTTGATTTAACAGAATAACGAACTTAGCTAAGATATTTATAACTCAAATCTACCTTAAAAATTTCAACCCTCTAGCTTTATCCGTTCGAGAGTTATCGTGTTAACGGAACAGACGGACGGACAGAATCGATTTTGACCACGGATTATTCATCAGTTGGTCCAAACAAAAAGTTAGATACCATTTTCGCCAAAAATTCAGTAAGTCACCGACATTTGGGCAAATTGATAAGCACCCTGTTCAGGTGAACAAGAGCGCTAAAAAGGATCCATCACGTTCAGCATTGTATAAAGAGAACAATGCCTTAAGCCATAAATAAGGGGTCAGAAATGTACAGAATTTTGAGAGAAAGAGAGAACGTGTTATCTGACATGAACAAATCTAGTTTGGCGTTAGAGCCATCTATCGGTCAATAGATTCGTGATAGCCAGCTTGGGCTTTTAAGTAGTTACCTGAGCAATAGAATACAGCGGGTTTCAGTACAGATTGGTGATACCGTTTATACATCTAGGGACGAGGTTATTAATGTTGGTGTACCACAAGGGAGTATTCTGGGACCCCTTCTGTTTATATTGTATATAAATGATTTGCCTATGGCTTTAAATAGTGTTTTCCGAACATTTGTTGATGTTCTTTTATTTGTGGATGACGCCAGTGCTCTGATCAAAATGAAAGACATAAAATCCTGCATTGAACAAACTCGTACAGTTTTTGAGCTCATTAATAATTGGTGTAGTCGAGGTGGACTCCTTCTCAATGTAGATAAAACTGAGTGTATTAGATTCAGGACTAATAGATGTAGAGAAAATTTTCCAGAGACAATTTCTTTTAATAATAACACCATTGAAACAGCCCAATCTACTAAATTTTTGGGAATTCGTGTCGATGATCAATTGAATTGGTGCGAACATATACATCAATTAAGTAAGAAGTTGAATAGTGCTCTGTATATGATAAGGGTTTTATCCCGGCGTGTCGACAGGCTACTTTTAAGAACCATTTATTTCTCGGGTTTTGAGTCTATACTTAGGTATGGAATAGCAATTTGGGGTGGTAGTTCTGACGGCCAAAGACTCTTTGTTATTCAAAAATCGGCGTTACGATCTATGCTTGGTATGAAACAAAGATATTGAATAATACAATATCTTTGGTATGAAATATAGAGAAACATGCAGAGGGCGCTTCAGGCAGAATCGAATTCTAACCTTTTTCGGCATTTACATTCTGGAAAGCATACTTTTCATCAGAAAAAATCAACATTATTTTGAGGATCTCAAAAATGTAAATAACACAAGGAGAACTATACCTTTTCACTTTCCTGTACATAAAATGACACTTACGGAAAAGAATACCAAGTATATGTGTGTAAAATTCTACAATTGTCTACCTAAACATATTTTAAGTATTGTTAATTTTAATAAATTCAAGAAGGAAATCACGAATTTGATTAATGATATCGAGCCTTATAGTATTTCGGAATTTTTGAACTATTCCTATATATGAATAATAGAATATAATTTAGTTTAAATTATTCTCAATGTTACTGACGGTTTCTCATTTTTTTTGTATTTGATTTTATTGAAAATTCTGAGAATAAAATTATTGTTATTGCTATTCGTTTTCAAACTCTATATGAAATTCATTAGATCAGGAACACTTCAAGAGTAGCGCCATCTAGCGATGTTCTCCATTTTTGTCCAAGAAAATTAGTACTGGAGTAACCAACTATGTTCTCTTTAAACAATGCTATTACATTTTTTAGGGAGTGCGATTTATTCTGTTGAAACACTTGTTGAATTGTCAATCATTCTACTTGTCTTATTTTTTTTAATTACCTTTTTATAGTCAATTGAACCTTGTATACAAACCAAGAATTGGATTCTTTGTGTTTTAATCCTCCGAAATTATTAAATTAGTTACGGATTTCTTAACGTTTTATATTTCTCAACATTTTTTAAAACGAAATTGATTTATATCAATTTACAATTATCAGAAAATTATCCAATTCCTATTTGATAATTATATTCATTAGATATGTAGGAAATTCATCAATTTCACCAGAGGAAATTGAAATGATTTTCACTAAAATAATATTGACAAATTCAGTGATTTCAAACATAATATGTATAAAACCCTCATAGCATAATCACAGAAATGAACTTTATGATTTTACAAATTTTAATGAATAGCCTCAATGAATTTTTTGGGATTGCCTTTTTGACATAAACCCTAATTACAAAAACAACACATCTAACTATTAACTCTTTAATTTTGAATTAATTGCATCAATTTGGTGTTGGAGTTTCTTTATTAATCACAGCATAATTGTAGAGATGATATTTCCATTTCTTTGAAATTCATTACATTATCGTGTAATTGAATCCATTTAGTACTCTTAGCATAAATTAACATGAATGGCATCGATGTGGTTTTTTAGGGACCTCTCTTTAGTTGTAGAATAATCACAAAGATGACATCTGTGATTCTTCGCATTTAAATGAACAGCATCAATGTGTTTTTTGATGCTGATTTTGTAACTGGCTGAATAATCGCAGAGATGACATTTGTGATTCTTCAAATTTAAATGAACTGCATCGATGTGAATTCGGAGTTGGTATTTTTGAGTAGTAGCAAAATTGCACAGATGACATTTGTGATTTTTCAAATTTAAATGAATTGCATTCATGTGCGATTTGAGGCAGTATTTAGTAGTTGTAGCATAATTGCAGAGATGACATTTGTGATTCCTCAATTTCAAATGAATGCCGGCAATATGGTCCTTGAGGTGGCCTTTTTGACTCGCAGCATAATCGCATAGATGACATTTGTGATTTTTCAAATTCGAATGACTGGCAGCAATGTGCATCTCGAATTTGTGTTCATCATATGTAGTATAATCGCAGAGTTGACATTTGAGATAATTCAAACACATATTGTCGAAATTGACATACTGTTGAAGGTTTGATTCGTTGGTTGAAAAATAGTCTGAGGGAAATCTCTCAAAATTTTCCAGTGCTGAATTCTCATTTTTAATTTCAACTGACTCGGTATATTTGTCAGCGCAGCTAAATGATGGAATACCTTCCACATCTATGTCAGTGTCTCCTCTGTGGTGGACAACTCCAATACTGAAATAAAATTTAGATTTCATTTTACTGCGGATTAAGTATTGGTACAAGCTTGCCAGCAAAATTTTAAGATGATCAGCAAACTTCTGCTAGACTATGGACATGAAATCCCTGGACAATGCGATAAAAGTGGGATCAAAACAAAAGAAGTACCTGAACACACTAATCTGAGAAAGATCACCTTGATGAGAAAACCTAATAATTCACTATATAACCTACCCAACAAATATCTTTACGAGAAAACTAAGACACAACAAAAAGCAGCAAAATACAGAAATCAAACAAGATATTCTTCAGTCAATAACATAACATTCATACAATAGAACAGCTAATACATAGGATATATAACCCAAAAGAAAATTATCAGAACAAATTTTATTTCAATCATTTACGTAATCTTTAGGGAGTAATTTCTTGATATCAATGCTAACTTAACCAACTTTAATAACATGGATGTTCTATAATGCACAAACTCACACAAAATCAAACTGTTTTTTCTAAGGAACTTACCTCTCTGGATAATTTCCATTACTGTAATCAACTGAAATTTTATATGGGATACTCTTTAGGCCATCTGAAATTAATCTAATTGTCTCTTTGTCCAATCTATCATTTGTATCAGTAAAATCATCGCTTACATCTTCAATCTTGACCTCAGTATTCTCAATTATTGGTTCAACCTTTACGTTCCTATTATTACGACAAATAAAACTTTGAATATGATCTTCAAAATCAACTTCCATTTTTATCAAATTGAAAAATGTCTCCAAGAGTAATTTATTTGCAGGACTTAGTTAATGTGCTCGAAATATAGAAAAAATATAAATATCGAAAAATTCGGGAGTACGTTATCTGTTTGAAGAAAAAAAAATAAAAGAATTTTAACCAATTCAAAGCAATTGTGTTCATATATGGCTTTGTTGACACTTTTTTCCTTTCATAATTGTTGATTTCGTACTCCCCTGACACCTATTATCGCAAAGCAGAATATATTTCTAGTGTATTTGCAGAATTCTATCCATCCAAATGACCTTCTCTATGCCTCAACAAAGAATTCTTTATCTAGGCAAAATACATAGATAAGTAAAAAACATTGTTTATAGATTAGTATGTATAAACAATGTAAAAAATAACATCTAATCATAATCAGTACATCCTAATATAAGATGTCTAAAATACTGATATATATGTATTGCACTTCGCATAATTTAAATGAATAATGTTAAATTGAGTATTGGTAATAAAGGTGGGCTTTCTAATTCGAGGTCTAGAACCGGTAGCTTAACATTTGTTCTGATGTAATTAACAAACAATGCAAGGGTCCTTAGAATTATTCTTTGGAGGCGTCCATAAATCACTTAGGATGAGAGGTTTTCAAAATATTGGTTTCTTACGTAAACTTGTTGGCTTATTATTGAAGAAAGGAAGAAAAAATTTCTTTGTGCTTTTATTTGATTCTAGATGAGCCTAGTGATCAGTATTGCTGAAGATACGTCTAGGATTGAATGTTGAGCAAGTAAAATCTGGATTCAATAGACCAAAATATTATTTTCTGTTTCAATCAGAAAAAATTGCGTGATATTTGTTGAGACCCACCTCACTCCAAAGTAAGATCAGGTGAGACTTGACTAGACCCCCGAGAATGGTAATAGTGTATACGTCTGATAAAATTGCATCAAAAAAATATTTTTATTTGGAAAGGGTCGTTTGAAAAAATAATTTTTTTTGTTACTCCGAAATTATTCAGTCGATTTAACCGAATAACGACCTCAGCTGAGATATTTATAACTCAAATCTACCTTAAAAATTTCAACCCTCTAGCTTTATCCGTTCGAGAGTTATCGTGTTAACGGAACAGACGGACGGACAGAATCGATTTTGACCACGGATTATTCATCAGTTGGTCCAAACAAAAAGTTAGATACCATTTTTGCCAAAAATTCAGTAAGTCACAGACATTTGGGCAAATTGATAAGCACCCTGTTCAGGTGAACAAGAGCGCTAAAAAGGATCCATCACGTTCAGCATTATTTAAAGAGAACAATGCCTTAAGGTAGCGCCATCTAGCGATGTTCTCCATTTTTGTCCAAGAAAATTAGTACTGGAGTAACCAACTATGTTCTCTTTAAACAATGCTATTACATTTTTTAGGTTGTGCGATGAATTCTGTTGAAACACTTATTGTATTGTCAGTCATTCTACTTGTCTCATTTTTTTTAATTACCTTTTTATAGTCAATTGAACCTTGTATACAAACCAAGAATTGGATTCTTTGTGTTTTTATCCTCCGAAATTATTAAATTAGTTACGGATTTCTTAACGTTTTATATTTCTTAACATTTTTTTTAGTCGAAATTGATCATTTTTATCAATTTACAATTATCAGAAAATTATCCAATTCCTATTTGATAATTATATTCATTAGATATGTAGGAAATTCATCAATTTCACCAGAGGAAATCGAAATGATTTTCACTAAAATAATATTGACAAATTCAGTGATTTCAAACATAATATGTATAAAACCCTCATAGCATAATCACAGAAATGAACTTTATGATTTTACAAATTTTAATGAATAGCAGATTAAAGTCAAAAACTGCATCAGACTCAAAATCAAATGTTGTTTATAAAATACCTTGCCGTGACTGCGACAAGGTATACATAGGTCAGACGAACAGATATCTTAAAACTAGGATAGCTGAACACAAAAGAGACTGTGTTAATATTCACAATCCCATTAAAAATAAAGACAATAACACAGCATTAGCTGAGCATAGTTTAAATATGTTACACTCTTTTAATTTTGAAGGTGTCACTGTTTCAGATACTCAAAACAACTTAAAAAAAAGATTGTTCTGTGAAATGCTAGAAATTAAAAAGATGCAAATTCTATTAACAAGAGGAGCGTTATTGATAACTTGAATACGGCCTATTTTGACCTCATACAGAGAATACAAGATTTATAACATCCATAGATTTGTTTTGTTTCATGTTCCCTTGAGTTTACGTACACATTATTTCGTTTTTCTTATTTGATAGTTATCAAATGATTAACACTGAATGTCATCCATCCGGTTCATTTTTCTTTGGTGCATTTATTTCATAAAATTCAGTCAGCTGTATAAGATGTCCTTTATTTATTCATCCTCGATGTTTTTAATTTTTAAATTGACAATAGAGACCAACTGACAATGTGAGTAGCTTCCGATTATTGTATGTAATTGTGTGATAATTTCAAAGATATTTTTAAGCATATTTATTACATTATCAATCTGATTCTGAGGATGATTTTAAAATAAATCGAAATGTCGGCATTTTGTCTTATTGATTCTCTGAAAATTTTTGACCGAAAAGAAACCTCTAAGCATTTATTCACATTGATACCAAGGTCATCAAAATATCAAAATTAATGAATAGCCTCAATGAATTTTTTGGGATTGCCTTCTTGAAATAAACCCAAATTACAAAAACAACACATCTAACTCTTAACTCTTTAATTTTCAATGAATTGCATCAATTTGGTGTTGGAGTTTGTTTATTAATCACAGCATAATTGCAGAGATGATATTTCCAATTCTTTGAATTTAAATTGTCATGTAATTGAATCCATTTAGTACTCTTAGCATAAATTAACATGAATGGCATCGATGTGGTTTTTTAGGGACCTCTTTTTAGTTGTAGAATAATCACAGAGATGACATCTGTGATTCGCATTTAAATGAACAGCATCAATGTGTTTTTTGATGCTGATTTTGTAACTGGCTGAATAATCGCAGAGATGACATTTGTGATTCTTCAAATTTAAATGAACTGCATCGATGTGAATTCGGAGGTGATATTTTTGAGTAGTAGCAAAATCGCACAGATGACATTTGTGATTTTTCAAATTTAAATGAGTTGCATTCATGTGCAATTTGAGGCAGTATTTAGCAGTTGTTGCATAATCGCAGAGATGACATTTGAGATTCTTCACATTCGAATGAACGCTGGCAATATGGTTTTTGAGTTGGCCTTTTTGACTCGCAGCATAATCGCATAGATGACATTTGTGATTCTTCACATTCGAATGAATGCCGGCAATATGGTTTTTGAGGTGGCCTTTTTGACTCGCAGCATAATCGCATAGATGACATTTGTGATTCTTCACATTCGAATGAATGCCGGCAATATGGTCTTTGAGGTGGCCTTTTTGACTCGCAGCGTAATCACATAGATGACATTTGTGAGTCTTCAAATTCGAATGACTTGCAGCAATGTGCATTTTGAATTTGTGTTTATCATATGTAGTATAATCGCAGAGTTGACATTTGAGATAATTCAAACATAAATTGTCGGGATCGACATTGTGTTGAAGGTTTGATTCGTTGGTTGAAAAATAGCCAGAGGGAAATCTCTCAAAATTTTCCAATGCTGAATTCTCCTTTTTAATTTCAACTGCCTTTGTATTTTTGTCAGCGCAGCTAAATGATGGAATGCCTTCCACATCTATGTTAGTTTCTCCTCTCTGATGGACAGCTCCAATACTGAAATAAAATTTAGATTTCATTTTACTGCGGATTAAGTATTGGTACAAGCTTGCCAGCAAAATTTTAAGATGATCAGCAAACCTCTGCTAGAGTATGGACATCAAATCCCTGAACAATGCGATAAAAGTGGGATCAAAACAAAAGGAGTACCTGAACCCACTAATCTGAGAAATATCGCCTTGATGAGACAACCTAATAATTCACTATATAACCTACCCAACAAATATCTTTACGAGAAAACTAAGATACAACAAAAAAGCAGCAAAATACAGAAATCAAACAAGATATTCATCAGTCAATAACAAAACATTCATACAATAGAACAGCTAATACATAGGATATATAACCCAAAAGAAAATTATCAGAACAAATTTTATTTCAATCATTTACGTAATAGTTTAGTTTAAGTTTCGTCTAGAAGCTTTGATGAATTACAAGAATTATCTAATCGCTTAGTACATTGCTTTATTGAATGGCCTCATTCAAATTTTTTTTTCAAAAGACTCTGTGTGCTCACTTCACTCTGAGAGGTGGTGGCTAGCAGTTGACCATTCGCCACTTGGATGTCATTATGTCCGCGGATGTTTGCAAGTTTCTCGGTATTTACATTGACTTGGGTTTGAAGAGGAGCATGCACGTCGATGCTGTTTGTAAATGGCTGAATAGCTCATTCTATGCAATAAGCAGAATGAAGAGTACGCTTCCGTTAAGATCTTTTTTAGACATTTACTACAGTACTGTTTATAGCCATCTATCTTACAACTTGGGGTAACTCCTCGGAGGTTCAAAGGGTGTTCTTAATACAGAAAAGAATTTTACGTACGATTTTCAACATACCTCCAAGGTCTTCCTATCGACAAACCTTTGTGGAAAGTGGTATACTCATGGTGACATGTATTTACATCTACAAGTGCCTTGTATATGCTAAAGAAAATGAAAATTATATGACCAATATTTTCATACATATAATACAAGGAGTGATCACATTTGCATTCCAATGATACGTCAAAGTTCGAACTATAGCCACTCTATCAATGCATCAAGCTTTTCAATCATCTGCCAAGCAATATCAAATGTCTCAGATTAAGTGAATTCAAGAAGACTATCAAGATTATGTTACGTTCCAAGCGCTATTATTCTGTTGTTGATTATTTTAGAGAATAGTTTTGTCTGATTCTAAGTTTATGTATTTCGTCTTTTTTCTATTGACCTGTCCTATACATGTATTTTGTCTCTAAGGACCAATAAATTATTATTATTTTTATTATAATATATAGAGAGTAATTTCTTGATATCAATGCTAACTTAAACTACTTTAAAAATATAGATGTTCTATAATGCAAAGACTCACACAAAATCAAACTGTCTTTGTCTAAGGAACTTACCTTTCTGGATAATTTCCATTACTGTAATCATCAACTGATATTTTATATGGGATACTCTTTAGGCCATCCGATATTATCCTAATTGTCTCTTTGTCCAATCTATCATTTGTATCAGTAAAATCATCGCTTACATCTTCAATCTTGACCTCAGTATTCTCAATTATTGGTTCAACCTTAACATTCTTATTATTACGACAAATAAAACTTTGAATATGATCTTCAAAATCAACTTCCATTTTTATCAAATTGAAAAATGTCTTCAAGAGTAATTTATTTGCAGAACTTAGTTAATGTGCCCGACATATAGAAAAAATATAAATATCGAAAAATTCGGGAGTATATTATCTGTTTGAAGAAAAAAAAAAATAAAAGAATTTTAACCAATTCAAAGCAATTGTGTTCATCCATAGACAAATGTGTTCTATGTGTTCATCTATGACTTTGTTGACACCATAGAGAAAGTATCTCTTTGTATAAGATGTCTAAAATACTGGTGTGTGCACTTGTCAAATTTTGAATGGAAACGTCATTTTACTTTTTGGGACATGGCGACTGTTTAGTTTTATACTCACATGAGGGAGCCACAAGGCAATTCATTCATAAATTTACATTTATTTTATTTTAACATTTATCCAACTCTCCCTCAGATACACTGTTTTCTACGCCAATGAACCGATAGTATTAAAATGGCGGACGAAAAATTAGCCACTTCGCGCATCTCGAAGATCATTCTCCCCACTCTATATCTCTGGGTTGTCTATGATCCAAAGAGACCGAAAGTAAAAGATATTGGAATACATTTTTTCTTTTCATTATAATGATGGATGTGAAAAAACTTGAGGAAACGCATAATTCCGATTGGTAAGGAATTTGTGTAATCTCAGTATTTCAATACGAATAACAATTTTTACATGATACAAGATGACAGTGTTTTAACATCATGATGATTGAATCAGTGCACTACTTCTATTGCATTTTCCTTCAGCATTTTTATGTTCAAATATTCCTTTTGTAAATTGATTGGTAAATTATGTGCAAATTTCTTTTATTTTCTTAGCGTTTATGAAGAGGATGAGTCCTTGTTTGGCAAGTCTGAAGTCAAAATTGAAGACATAAAGGTCTCTGAAAGTTTCTCCTATCAGATGGTCAAGACAGAAGATTTTTGCAAGACTCTGTCAAAATGTGCAGTTTCCGTCAATCAATCTAGTGGAATGATGACATTGGATCAAGAGAATAGTGATGATGAAATTAAACCTGAAAGGTATGTAATACATTAGTTAATTTTTCTGATAAAATGAAAGAAAAATTCCACACAATAGTCATTGGGTTTTTCTATGTCAAGGTACAATTAATTAGCTACCAAGATTATGTGTTTCAACCAGTTGGTCCAAACAAAAAGTTTGATACCATTTTTGCCCAAAAATTCGTAAGTCGCAGACATTTGGGCGAATTGATACGCATTCTGTACAAGTGAACAAGAGCTCCAAAAAGGATCCATCACGTTCGGCATTATTTGAAGAGAGCCATAAATAAGGGGTCAGAAATGTACAGAATTTTGAGAGAGAGAGAGAGAGAGAGAATGTATTATCTGACATTAACAAATCTAGTTTGTCGTTGGCGTAGAGCCGTCTATCGGTCAATAGATATCGCGGTCCTCTTTCAAACTCTATATGAAATTCAACAGAGCCAATAATGGCAACACTGCTGAGACTGAACATGAAATTCATGAAGAACTAGAGTTACCAAAATAATATGGACATTTTGAACTGTTGCATTTGGAATGTATTCTTAAGAACGGCATCACAAAGATCTATATGAGTATATAAATTTCTCTCTTATATTGTTTGAATTGGAACAATATATTGAAGGTTTGACAGGCCATTTTTTTATTTCAGTGTTGAAGTATCCTCCCAAATACGGCAAAGTGTTAAGTTAGAAGAAAAGTCTATATGTAAAGAGGAAAATGTTATATTGCTGGACACTTGGGATCATCAAGATGTTAGTTCTAAGATGGATAAACCCAGAAATCCCGTGGATATTATTCATTTCAAATGTCACTGTTGTGATTATGTGTCAGAGCATAAGAATGCCATGAAAAATCACATAAATGCTGTTCATTCGAATAATTTTAAATGTCACCTGTGTGATCATATCTCAAATGATAAAGGTAACCTTGAAAGACATATTAATTCTGTTCATTTGAATTTAAGAAAATTTAAATGTGACCTCTGTGATTATAGATCAAATCAAAAGGGTGACATTGGAAGACATATTGATTCTGTTCATTTGAATTTAAGAAAATTTAAATGTGACCTCTGTGATTATAGATCAAATCAAATGGGTAATCTTAAAAGACATTGTAAATCTGTTCATTTGATTTCACAAAATTTTAAATGTGATATCTGTGATTTTAGATCAAATCGAAAATGTCACCTTGAAAGTCATATTAATTCTGTTCATTTGAATTTGAAAAATTTTAAATGTCACCTGTGTGATCATAGAACAAATTTAAAGAGTAGCCTTAAAAAACATATTAATTCTGTTCATTTGAATTTGAGAAATTTTAAATGTGACCTCTGTGATTATAGGTCAAATGAAAAGGGTAGCCTTAAAAAACATATTAATTCTTTTCATTTGAATTTGAAAAATTTTAAATGTGATCTCTGCGATTTTAGATCATATCGAAAATGTCACCTTGAAAGACATATTAATTCTGTTCATTTGAATTTGAAAAATTTTATATGTGACTTCTGTGATTATAGATCAAATGAAAAGGGTAGCCTTAAACAACATATTAATTCTATTCATTTAAATTTGAAAAATTTTAAATGTGACCTCTGTGATTATAGATCGAATGAGAATGGTAGCCTTAAAAAACATATTAATTCTATTCATTTGAATTTGAAAAATTTTAAATGTGATCTCTGCGATTTTAGATCATATCGAAAAGATCACCTTGAAAGACATATTAATTCTGTTCATTTGAATTTGAAAAATTTTAAATGTCACCTGTGTGATCATAGATCAAATGAAAAAGGTAGCCTTAAAAAACATATGAATTCTGTTCATTTGAATTTGAAAAATTTTGAATGTGATCTCTGCGATTTTAGATCATATCGAAAAGATCACCTTGAAAGACATATTAAATCTGTTCATTTGAATTTGAAATATTTCAAATGTGATATCTGCGATTATAGATCAATTAAAAAGTATCATCTCAAGAGACATTGTAATTCTGTTCATTTGAATTCACAAAATTTTAAATTTTGATCAAATTGAAAAGGTCACCTTGTAAGATATATTGATTCTGTTCATTTCAATGCAAAAAAAATTAAATGTGTTATCTGTGATTATTCTACAAATTATAGAAATCTCCTCAAAGGTCACATAGAATCTGTTCATTTTTGAATTTGAGAAAATTTAAATGTCTGTGAATATGAATCGTATCTTAATAGTCGTAAGTTGTTGATTATGCATAAAACCCAGAGAGTAGTTGGAATCTCATCTCATGAATTCTGTTCAAAAAAATTATAATTTGATGTCTGTAACCATGTCTAAACTCAAAAGGTTATTTAACCCTGAAGATCATGTAAACTCGGTTCATTGGAATTTGAGAAATTTCAATTCAATTGTGATTTTTATTATTTAATAGATGTTGAAGAAGTGGTCAAGATTCTATGATATTTTGTATTAAGTCAATGTTTCTCAGAAAAACAAGAAAGTGTTTTGTAACTGTCGAGAATAATAAATACTTGTAGAACTAATAATCAGAATTTTTATAAAAACTGTTGAATTTCTACAGTTTTTTTACAATAGAGTTCCACAAATTGTACATGTTTTATGTTTTGAATAATCTGAAATTTGAGCCTTGTGATGAAAGCAATAGCCTTATAATCAATGACATGAGGTCTGTAGCATTTGCACATCATCCCTGGAATGAACAGTGTGATTAAGAAATTTAGAAAGCACTGACGTGAGTTCAGATTGCCCCGGCGCTCTTGTGAAGCTACTTATGAGTGCTATTCATTTTCGGAATTAAAATCTCACATGCCTAATGTTAGATATCATATATCACCCACTTGAGTCAGATACCATATAAGGCACGTGACTAAATCTCCATAAGTGGCATATAATAACTGTGGGAGTCAATGGTACACATCATAGCAAATAATTATCCAAAATTTAAAAGATGATATCTCCGGAAGTAATAGTTTCTCCAGATTAAAACTGATCAATGTATTTGAAATTTCATTTAGAAGTATAATTTGAAACATTTTTTTCATTTCTCCGAAGCCACTGAACGGATTTAGCCGAATAAGAACATGTCTTAGATATACATTCCTCAAACCTACTCTGAAAATTTCAGCTGTTTAAGCTCATGCCGTTCGGAGGTAATATATATATATTCTTTTGAACTTTTGGCTGACAATATTTAGTTAGCAAACAATAAAGCATATAGATCAGGGGTTAGTGACGGGGTGTCATACAATTCGGCGTATGACATAAAAGCCTAGGGAAAAAACCCCTGTGAAAAAAACCCTGGCTCCCCGTCTAAGTGTGAAAATACAAAAATAAGCTGAAATATATTTCAGGGACTTCTTTCTTCAAGAGTGATCTTCTATTGGTGGAGACAGAGACTTCTTCAAGGTGTTCACATTGAATCTGGAAATAAAAAGACAAAAGCAGAAAAAGAACTGAATAACAAAAATACCTATCATATTCGTTTGAAATTTATAACCCATTCCAAGAAAGAGTTGGAAACATCATGAATAGCCCTAAAACCATCTTGAAATTTATATATGGGACAACTATCGATGAGATGAGGTATTGTTTCTTCTGCTTCTCCACATTCACAACTTGCACTAGGAACTGAGTTCCATTTAAATAGCATGCCATTGGTACGACCATGACCTGTTCTCAAACGATTAAGAACTGTCCAAATTTTTCTTGGAAGATGAAAACCAGGAACTTTTTCAGAAGGATCAGAAACGAGATATTTATTGAACATTTCGTAAGAGCTCCACTCAGTCTTCCATAATTCTTTATCACTTATGTTCATATTGAAGAACGTATTATGCCATAATGGTTTACGTGACTTCAATCTGGGAATTCTATTTTGTGGAAAATATGAAATAATTGGGAATAAATTGGGAAAAGAATGATATTTATTCCAAGAATTCAGAGCTGCAGTCTGTCTGCGAATATGGGGAGGGACAATATTAGACAATACTGGTAACCAATGAACCGGTGTAGATCTTATGGTGCCAGTAATTATTCTCATGGATGTATTCAATTGTGCATCTATTTTTTGTGTATGTGCACTATTAAACCAAACAGAGCAACAATACTCAGCTGCAGAAAAGACTAGGGCTAGAGATGCTGTACGAAGAGTGGAAGCATCAGCACCCCAAGAGGATCCAGCTAATTTCTGAGGTAATGATGACTACTGACGGACATGATAGGTTTTGACAATGGATTCTGCATCAGTGAGTCCATACAAAACGGTTGATACCACTTTCACTGAAATATTCGAAAGATTCAGATGTTTGCATGAACCTATAAGCACTCTATTCAGGTGAACAGTATTGCTAACAATGATAACAGAATGAAACGAATTGACTAATATAATCTTGAATAAAAAATTACCAAATCTTCAATTTTTTTTATTAAATCTCAGACATTCTCCTAAAAACTCATTTTTATATATCGAAAAAGATCTTGATCCTTCAGTTCAAAGATAGGCAATTGAATTGTTTGTCACTCACGAATTAACATCATTAGAATCATAATAAAAAAGGCCAGAACATAATGAAATAATATGAAATTTTGCAATTTGATTCATTTTTCATTAAATGTTGAATGTGATATCTGAGAATATCTAAAAGTGTCTGGTAAATGATTATTTTCAAACATACACAAAGAACACACTATGCTGCCAAATATACAATTATCAGAGACGTGTAGAATATTTCCTTATCAAAGCGTAGTAATTATTTCATGTGGACGTATAGCTAGAGACTGTCATAAAGTATTTTTCATTGTTTCAGAACGGCCGCTACTTGCAAAAATATCATATTAAAATCATGAACTTTTTTCATGTTGGGCAGTGTAGAATTTTTCCCTATCAAAGCGTAGCAGTTATTTCGTGTGGGACGTATACCTAGAGACTATCAGAAAGTATTTTTCATTTTTTCAGAATGGCCGCACCAAATAAATATTGAACTGTTCTCATGTTGAGCAGATTGTTTCCCTATGAAAACGATATAGTATTTTCTTTCCATGGATCTTGTCAAATACGATTCGATATAAATAATCTGAAACCATTTTCGGTAGGCTGTCAAAAAGTAAAGATTTTTAAGTCATCAAAAAGGTTCTGAATATTTTGTTTATCTAAAGTCTTCCAAAATAAAAATAAGTAAGACTTGATTTCTTCTTATTGAACGTAAACGCAGTCAATTAATATTATTCAGCGTCAGAGCGCAGCGTGTTATTCACCACCGACGCCACTGGTCGATACGCTAACCAGCCTGCTGCTTCACACTGGTTCCTTATCACACCTCCCGTCATTGACCAGTTAGACATTCCCAGATAAGTTTACACAAGTCAAAGAACATAGTGCTTTATGATGAAATCACAGAGGAAAATTTAGTATTCTATGTTTAGCTCAAGTTTGGTCAACTTTCAGAGGTTAATTTCATTCTTTAAAATCCAAAGCGACCGAAATTAAAAGATATTAAGAAACATTTTTTTTCTTTTCATTATAATGATGGATGTGAAAAAACTTGAAGAAACGCACAGTTCCGATTGGTAAGTAATTTGTGTAATCTCAGTATTTCAATACGAATAACAATTTTACATGATACAAGATGACACATTGTTTTAACATCATGATAATTGAAATGTTTCATTTTAGTGAAATTAGAAATGAAGAAATTATGTGTGACAATTCTGAAATTAAAATTGAGGATATTGAAGTTTCTCAAGCTTTCTCTTATCAGATGACAAAGACTGAAGATTCTGTTGATCAATCTGATGGTATGATAATATGTGGTGAAGTGGAAGGTGACGATGATATTGCTCAAAATATGTCTGACAGGTATGTTACATATGAGTTGGTAAATAATAATCATGAATCTTTTAATTTTATAGACTAGATAATGTATGTTTTTCAACCTTATATATAACTTTTCTACCTTAATGTTCCTAAAGTATCAACCCTCTTTTTTATGTTCTTTAACGATGCCTATTTTTCAAAGTAGCTTGCTTTCTGTTATTCAAAATTTGTCATTCAAACTTCCCATGAAATTTCAATACATGTAGAAAAGATTTGACAGAGATATTTTTGCTTAAAAGGACGCTAATAGTTCCATCCTAATCGTAGATATTTTACAAAATTTTATGGGAATCATAAACTTGATCTACAAGGTTTGATTCAATGAAAAGTATATTTTGCTTTATGATTTCTAACCACTGTTAATGCGCTTGGGTTAGACTAATAATTCAGAAACTGGGGAATGGGTACATGAAAGTGGAGCTCATTGTAAACCTTAATAACTGATTGATTAACAAAAAAAAATTAATTAAATTAAACATGGTACCATGGGAGACACAATTATTATGGAAAAATGGAGGTAATCATATTCAAAATAAATTAACTTTTGTGAATATTCGGCATGGACACTCTATAAATTGTTTGTTCAACTCCTCCTTCAGCATTTTTATGTTTAAATATTCTGTTTTGTAAATTGATTGGTAAATTATGTTAAAATTTCTCTCATTTTTTTAGCGTTTATAAAAAGGATGAGTCCATGTTTGGCAAGTCTGAAGTCAAAATTGAAGACATAAAGGTCTCTGAAAGTTTCTCCTATCAGATGGTCAAGACGGAAGATTTTTGCAAGACTGTCAAAAGTGCAGTTTCCATCAATCAATCTAGTGGAATGATGACATTGGATCAAGAGAATAGTGATGATGAAATTAAAACTGAAAGGTATGTAATACATTAGTTAATTTTTTTGATAAAATGAAAGAAATATTCCACACAATAGTCATTGGATTTTTCTATGTCAAGGTACAATTAATTAGCTACCAAGATTATGTGTTTCAAGCCAATAGGAATTTTTCATAGGAATTATGAGACAATTGAACACCTGAAAATAAGCGTTCAAAGAGTTTTTGGCAAAATATTTTATATGTTGTAGCGTTCTACACGCGGATTTATTCGCTGGGTTTTCGTTTTATTGACGAGACCGGTGAATGAATGAAGAAGATGCGAAACAAGGTTGGTACGAGTGTATCTGATATGCCACTGTATGTGTCCGATGCCTGGAAGATTTGCTTCCTTCCTCTCGTACCAATTTCAACCGATTGTATGTGTCGAATTGATATTTCCTTAAATCTTTATTTTTTATTTTTCTCTACTTACTTTGAGTGAATGAAAACCTTAAAATAAATGTTTTTTTTTGAAATTTTTGATTGGAGTTTTCTACGAAGTCAAATTTTGGCAGTTCCGAATTGTGAACACACCATATTCTACAACTGTTCCTGTCTAAATGAGCCAGAGACGTTGTCGTCGAGTTTGAGGAACTTCGACTTGGTCTGTTTGGAGGGAACACGTCACACAATATCAACTGCCTTTTAATCGACATACATCATCGACCCGGATCCTCATTATTACAGGGAAGTAAAAATTGTAAAAATTTTGTAAAAGAAAAAAGAAATGGGGGGGGACTTTATTTGTTTATATAATATTTCTATTTTGAATATTGATTCCATTTGTCTCATCAAATTTGTATTCTGTAAATAATTATCTAGTGAATAATTCTGGTACCAGACCAACTGTATTATGTATTTGTAAAGGAAATACTTGTGTAAATTAACGAGTGACTTGTTCAACTTTGAGTTCGTCTATTCCATTTTTGGGAATTGTGTGATCAGGCTCACGACCCATTTAAAACCGAATGCGAGCTCGGGCAAGCAATAATTTTGTGTAACGATGTTTTTGATAATTACAATCAAATTATTGCTTGCCCGAGCTCATTCGGTTTTAAATGGGTCGTGAGCCTGATCACACAATTCCCAAAAATGGAATAGACGAACTCAAAGTCGAACAAGTCACTCGTTAATTTACACAAGTATTTCCTTTACAAATACATAATACAGTTGGTCTGGTACCAGAATTATTCACTAGATAATTATTTACAGAATACAAATTTGATGAGACAAATGGAATCAATATTCAAAATAGAAATATTATATAAACAAATAAAGTCCCCCCCATTTCTTTTTTCTTTTACAAAATTTTTACAATTTTTACTTCCCTGTAATAATGAGGATCCGGGTCGATGATGTATGTCGATTAAAAGGCAGTTGATATTGTGTGACGTGTTTCCTCCAAACAGACCAAGTCGAAGTTCCTCAAACTCGACGACAACGTCTCTGGCTCATTTAGACAGGAACAGTTGTAGAATATGGTGTTCACAATTCGGAACTGCCAAAATTTGACTTCGTAGAAAACTCCATTCAAAAATAAAAAAAAAAACATTTATTTTAGGGTTTTCATTCACTCATAGTAAGTAGAGACTATAATAGAGACTATAATACACTATAATACAATTCAACAGAGCTAATAAAGGCAACACTGCTGAGGCTGAACATGAAATTCATGAAGAAAATTTTTCTCTTTTATTGTTTTAATTGGAATAATATATCGAAGATTTGACAGACCTTTTATTTATTTCAGTGTTGAAGTAACCTCCCAAATACGGAGTGTTGAGTTAGAAGAAAAGTCTATATGTAAAGAGGAAAATTTTATACTGCTGAACACTTGGGATGGTCAAGATGTTAGTTCTAAGATGGATAACCCCAGAAATCCCGTAGATATTTTTCATTTCAAATGTCACCATTGTGATTATGCGTCTAAGTTAAAGGGTAACTTAAGTAGGCACATATTTGGTGCTCATTTCAATTTGAGAAAGTTTAAATGTCACCTATGTGATCATGCATCAAACCGTAAAGATGGCTTAATAAATCACATAAATTCTGTTCATTTGAATCTAAAAGATTTTAAATGTGACATCTGTGATTATAGATCAAATCAAAAGGGTGACATTGGAAGACATATTAATTCTGTTCATTTGAATTTGAAAAATTTTAAATGCCACCTGTGTGATCATGCATCAAATTATAAGAATGCCTTGAAACGTCACATAAATTCTGTTCATTTGAATCTAAAAAATTTTAAATGTGACCTCTGTGATTTTAGATCAAATCAAAAGGGTGACATTGCAAGACATATCAATTCTGTTCATTTGAATTTGAAAAATTTTAAATGCCACCTGTGTGATCATGCATCAAACCGTAAAGATGGCTTAATAAATCACATAAATTCTGTTCATTCGAATAATTTTAAATGTCACCTGTCTGATCATATCTCAAATGATAAAGGTAACCTTGAAAGACATATTAATTCTGTTCATTTGAATTTGAGAAAATTTAAATGTGACCTCTGTGATTATAGATCAAATCAAAAGGGTAACATTGGAAGACATATTAATTCTGTTCATTTGAATTTGAATAATTTTAAATGCCACCGGTGTGATTATGCATCAAATTATAAGAATGCCTTGAAAAGTCACTTAAATTCTGTTCATTTGAGTCTAAAAAATTTTAAATGTGACCACTGTGATTATAGATCAAATGAAAAGGGTCACCTTAAAAATCATATCAATTCTGTTCATTTGAATTTGAAAACTTTTAAATGCCACCTCTGTGATCATGCATCAAATTCTAAGAATGCCTTGAAAAATCACATAAATTCCATTCATTTGAATCTAAAAAATTTTAAATGTGACCTCTGTGATTATAGATCAAGTGAAAAGGGTACTCTTAAAAGACATTGTAATTCTGTTCATTTGAATTCACGAAATTTTAAATGTGACCTCTGTGATTATAGATCAAATCAAAAGAGTAGCCTCAAAAACCATATCAATTCTGTTCATTTGAATTTGAAAAATTTTAAATGCCATCTCTGTGATCATGCATCAAATTCTAAGAATGCCTTGAAATATCACATAAATTCCTTTCATTTGAATCTAAAAAATTTCAAATGTGACCTCTGTGATTATAGATCAAATGAAAAAGGTAGCCTTGAAAGACATATTAATTTTGTTCATTTAAATTTTAGAAAATTTAAATGTGACCTCTGTGATTATAGATCAAATGAAAAGGGTCGCCTTAAAAACCATATAAATTCTGTTCATTTGAATTTGAAAAATTTTAAATGCCATCTATGTGATCATGCATCAAATTCTAAGAACGCCTTGAAATATCACATGAATTCCGTTCATTTGAATTTGAAAAGTTTTAAATGCCACCTGTGTGATTATGCATCAAATTATAAGAATGCCTTGAAACGTCACATAAATTCTGTTCATTTGAATCTAAAATATTTCAAATGTGACCTCTGTGATTATAGATCAAATGAAAAAGGTAGCCTTGAAAGATATTAATTTTGTTCATTTGAATTTTAGAAAATTTAAATGTTACCTCTGTGATTATAGATCAAATGAAAAGAGTCGCCTTAAAAATCATATCAATTCTGTTCATTTGAATTTGAAAAATTTCAAATGCCATCTCTGTGATCATGCATCAAATTCTAAGAATGCCTTGAAATATCACATAAATTCCTTTCATTTGAATCTAAAAAATTTTAAATGTGACCTCTGTGATTATAGGTCAAATCAAAAGGGTCACCTTAAAAATCATATCAATTCTGTTCATTTGAATTTGAAAAATTTTAAATGTCACAACTGTAACCATGTGTCAAAATTGAAGAGTGGCCTCAAAAAGCACATAGAGTCTGTTCATTTCAATGCGAAAAAAATTAAATGTGTTATCTGTGATTATGCTACAAATTATAGAAATCTCCTCAAAGGTCACATAGAATCTGTTCATTTTTGAATTTGAGAAAATTTAAATGTCTGTGAATATGAATCGTATCTTAATAGTTGTAAGTTGTCACTCAGGACTCCTATTCAAGATAAGAAATATTCTTCCTTTAAAATTCTTTAATTTACTAAATTCATACCTTACAAACAGACAGTTTAGAACTAGGGTAGGACAAGAAGTATCAGATTATAGCCCCATTCAAGCTGGAGTTCCACAAGGAAGCGTGCTGGCCCCGTTCCTCTACCTACTTTTTACCTCAGATCTACCAATAACAGCTCACACTACAACAGGAACATTTGCTGATGACACAACAATAATGGCAGTACATGAAGATCCAGCAACAGCGACTAAGCTAGTACAAGAACACCTAGACAAACTACAAATCTGGATGAAAAAGTGGAAAATAAAAATAAATGAAACCAAATCTCAACAAGTAGACTTTACACTGAGAAAGCAACATTGTCCCCCAATCAAATTGAACAACATAGTAATTCCAAAAACTACATCAGCAAAATACCTTGGCTTTCATCTAGACACTAGGCTAACCTGGAGGGAACATATAATCAAAAAAAGAAAACAAATTGACCTAAAAGTCAGGGAAATTAATTGGCTCATCGGAAGAAAATCCAAGTTACCACTTACAAACAAAATATTGTTATATAAGACGATCATCATCCCAATATGGACATATGGGATAGAAATCTGGGATGCGCAAGCAAATCCAGCATAGCTCTGATCCAAAGAACGCAATCGAAAATACTTCGCATGATGGCCAACGCCCCATGGTATGTGTCCAACCAGACTTTACATGAAGACCTAAATATACCATATGTTGAAGAAGTCATCAAGCATAGAAGCAGAAACCACCACGCGAGAATGGAAAACCACTCAAATATTTTACTCCAACCCTTACTGACAAACACCTTAGCAAGAAGATTGAAGAGACATTGGCCAGCTGATTTAATGGAATAATGAGATTCTCTCACTGGAGATAATCTTTTCCCGCTCTATTTAAGTCACTTGACTACTTCTTAACACATTAACTTATAGAATGTTATTCTGATTGTTAATAATTATTGAGATTAAAAAAAAAAAAAGTTGTCACGTCTGTCATTTAAATTTGAATAATTATCACATGAAAGAATAACCCCAGCAAATTAGTTTTATTGCAGTTTATGTTGAAATATAATGCGATCACAGCGATTATGCATAAAACCCAGAGAGTAGTTGGAAACGTCTCATGAATTCTGTTCAAAAAAATTATAATTTGATGTCTGTAGCCATGTCTAAACTCAAAAGGTTATTTAACCCTGAAGATCATGTAAACTCCCTTCATTGGAATTTGAGAAATTTCAATTCAATAGTGATTTTTATTATTTAATAGATGTTGAAGAAATGTTCAAGATTCTATGATTTTTTGTATTAAATCAATGTTTCTCAGAAAACCAAAAAAGTGTTTTGTAACTGTCAAGAATAATAAAAACTTGTAGAACTAATAGTCAAAATTTTTATAAAAACTGTTAAATTTGTACAGTTTTTTTACAATAGAGTTCCACAAATTGTACATGTTTTATTTTTTGAATAATTTGAAATTTGAGCCTTGTGATGAAAGCAATAGCCTTATAATCACTGACATGAGGTCTGTAGCGTTTGCACATCATCCCTGGAATGAACAGTGTGAAAAAGAAATTTAGAAAGCACTGACGTGAGTTCAGATTGCCCCGGCGCTCTTGTGAAGCTACTTATGAGTGCTACTCATTTTCAGAATTAAAATCTCACATGCCTAATGTTAGATATCATATATCACCCACTTGAGTCAGATACCATATGAGGCACGTGACTAAATCTCCATAAGTGGCATATAATAACTGTGGGAGTCAATGGTACACATCATAGCAAATAATTATCCAAAATTTAAAAGATGATATCTCCGGAAGTAATAGTTTCTCCAGATTAAAACTGATCAATGTATTTGAAATTTCATTTAGAAGTATAATTTGAAACATTTTTTTCATTACTCTGAAGCCACTGAACGGATTTAGCCGAATAAGAACTTGTCTTAGATATACATTCCTCAAACCTACTCTGAAAATTTCAGCTGTTTAAGCTCATGCCGTTCGGAGGTAATGATGACTACTGACGGACATGATAGGTTTTGACAATGGATTCTGCATCAGTGAGTCCATACAAAACGGTTGATACCACTTTCACTGAAATATTCGAAAGATTCAGTTGTTTGCATGAACCTATAAGCACTCTGTTCAGGTGAACAGTATTGCTAACAATGATAACAGAATGAAACGAATTGACTAATATAATCTTGAATAAAAAATTACCAAATCTTCAATTTTTTTATTAAATCTCAGACATTCTCCTAAAAACTCATTTTTATATATCGAAAAAGATCTTGATCCTTCAGTTCAAAGATAAATAATTGAATTGTTGGTCACTCACGAATCAACATCATTAGAATCATAATAAAAAAGGCCAGAACATAATGAAATAATATGAAATTTTGCAATTTGATTCATTTTTCATTAAATGTTGAATGTGATATCTGAGAATATTTAAAAGTGTCTGGTAAATGATTATTTTCAAACATACACAAAGAACACACTATGCTGCCAAATATACAACTATCAGAGAAGTGTAGAATATTTCCTTATCAAAGCGTAGTAATTATTTCATGTGGACGTATAGCTAGAGACTGTCATAAAGTATTTTTCATTATTTCAGAACGGCCGCTACTTGCAAAAATATCATATTAAAATCATGAATTTTTTTCATGTTGGGCAGTGTAGAATTTTTCCCTATCAAAGCGTAGCAGTTATTTCGTGTGGGACGTATACCTAGAGACTATCAGAAAGTATTTTTCATTTTTTCAGAATGGCCGCACCAAATAAATATTGAACTGTTCTCATGTTGAGCAGATTGTTTCCCTATGAAAACGATATAGTATTTTCTTTCCATGGATCTTGTCAAATACGATTCGATATAAATAATCTGAAACCATTTTCGGTAGGCTGTCAAAAAAGTAAAGATTTTGAAGTCATCAAAAAGGTTCTGAATATTTTGTTTATCTCAAGTATTTCAAAATAAATAAGACTTGATTTCTTCTTATTGAACGTAAACGCAGTCAATTAATATTATTCAGCGTCAGAGGGCAGCGTGTCATTCACCACCGACGCCACTGGTCGATACGCTAACTCAGCCTGCTGCTTCACACTGATTCCTTATCACACCACCCGTCATTGACCAGTTAGACATTCCCAGATAAGTTTACACAAGTCAAAGAACATAGTGCTCTATGATGAAATCACAGAGGAAAATTTAGTATTCTATGTTTAGCTCAAGTTTGGTCAACTTTCAGAGGTTAATTTCATTCTTCAAAATCCAGAGCGACCGAAATTAAAAGATATTAAAAAACATTTTTTTTCTTTTCATTATAATGATGGATGTGAAAAAACTTGAGGAAACGCACAGTTCCGATTGGTAAGTAATTTGTGTAATCTCAGTATTTCAATACGAATACGAATCATTACCATGCGATACGTTGCCGAGAACACACGCGTGTAGTTGTGCTCCTTCAGATACGGCTAGTGATATTTCGTCATTTCAAATAACACCAATATTTATTCGTTCACCTTCTCAACCTCACTGAATAGTAGCAATATGTCAACAAGACAAAAATCTGAGTTCGAAAAGTTTTTGATTGAAGCCCTAAAATCTGAAAATGTTATCAAAGAAATATCTGATGCCATCATCAACACCATCAGCAGGAAATTCGCTGAAAATTTCGATCTTTATGAAGCTAAAATAGCCACCCTGGAAAGTGAAATTCAAGTGCTTAAATCGAATGCTGATAAAAATGAAAATAATTTCACCGAAGACACACGTAAGAAACTCGAACGGAAAGTGGATTATCTCGAGCAGAGAACAAAAATAAAAACATCCGTCTTATCGGCATCAAGGAATCCCGTGAAGAAAATGTGTTGACCCAGGTCAAGAAACTCTTTCAAGATAAGTTCAACATATCGGTCGTCGATGAAATCACATCTGTGTACAGAACAGGTGCCACTGATAAGAAAAATTCCCGTCATCTCATCGTTGTTTTCAGAAATACGGAATTTAAAAATATTATATTCAAGAAAAGAAACTTCTCAAAGGATCGAATATAGTTATGAAGGAAGACCTTACTCACGACAGATGGAAACTAGTCAGAGAGTCATCGGAGATGTTAGGGTTCAATAACGTTTGGACGTCTAATGGAGCTGTCTTCGCCAGATCGGAGATGGGTGTTAAAAACTGATTTCTTCTGTGTGTAGTTAGTAAGTTTAATTTTCGTTTATTGCGGCTCACTAGCTGTGTCATTTTTTTTTTTTCGGCACTTCCGGCGCATTGGCGAATTTATTAAGAAATGCTTTTGTTGGGTCATTTGAATGTACAATCTTTGGTTCCTAAATTCTACGAATTAAAGGTCTTTATTGAGCAGAATAAATTTGACATACTCGCACTGTCAGAGACATGGTTAAATGATTCAGTTGATTCGGGAAGTTTGATGATTACTGCTTTCAATTTTGTAAGGGCGGATAGGAATAATGGTGCGAGAGGCGGGCGGGTTTCGTTATATATTCATAATAGATATCGATTTGAACCGCTTGATGTTCCAAACGATTTTAACTTAGAACAGTTATTCGTAAAAATTAGTTGTAAAGGAACTTTTTTTGTAATTGCTGTTGTTTATAAACCCCCCCTTACCTTATAAACTTTTTATTGATGCTCTAGAAACTAGCTTAACTCATGCTTTATCTTATTGTGAGGATGTTATCTGTGTTGGAGATGTTAACGTAAATTTTTTGGATGTGGATTTACCTTCTGTGAAATATTTCGATTCCATGCTTTCTTCTATTGATATGCAGCAACTTATTCGGGAGCCGACTCATATTACCTCGACTTCGGAATTGCTTATTGATGTTATTTTAAGCAATGAAAACGGCATTGTGACGTCGGCCTTCTCGTGTCCATCTCCCTTTTCTCGACACAAATGTGTAGCTTGTAAGATGAGAATACATAAAACAAAGATTGAACCGCGGATTTTCGCCATCAGGGATTGCAGAGGGTTCGATGAGCAGTTGCTGTTCGATGACATTTCTGCTGCTGATTTTTCTAGATTATTTCACATGTATGAAATTGATGAGAAGGTGAGGTTTTTTTGGGATACATTGATGGAGTTATTTAATAAACATTTTCCTGCGAGAGTTATTAGAACATCAAGAGGCGTGCACCATGGATGACTGATAGAATAAGAGGTCTGATGAGGGAAAGAGACAAAGCCAAGGCTCGATATAAAAACATAAAGCTGAGGATAGGTGGGAGGAATACAAGCACCTGCGTAATGTAGTGAATCAGGCTGTAAAAAGGAGAAGCGGTTATATTTTCATCATGTCACCGTTAATGCGTCGAGTAGAGAACAATGGAAGGAACTCAAATCTCTTGAATATCGAACAAATCACGGTCTGATCTTAATTTCGATGACCCTGATGAGATTAATGATTTTTTCTGAAAAATCCATCCCTTAGTGCAGATAGTTCGGTATTGGATTATTATAAAGATAATTTGATTTGTTTAGAGGAGTTCAATTTTAGTCTTGTGGATGAGGAAACAGTTCTGAAATTCTTGCAGAATCTGAAAAATAGTTCTCCTGGTTTCGATAATCTTTCGATTTCGTTTATCAAGATATGTTGTCCTCTTATCCTTCCTTTTGTTGTTAACATCTTTAATACAATTTTGCTTGATTCAAAATTCCCTACATCCTGGAAGCATGCTCAGGTTACCCCTATTCCCAAAAATAGTAGTCCTCAGCAACTCTCTGATCTTAGACCCATCAGCATTTTGTCAGGTTTATCCAAGCTGTTTGAAAAAATAATGGCTGACCAACTTGCCGAATATCTTGAAAGAAATTCGATTTTGCCCGGAGTTCAATCGGGTTTTCGTCCGGGATACAGCTCCACTGGCGTAATGCTGGGGGTGACGGATGATATCCTGCGCTCACTTGATGACTCTAAGTGTGTGGCTTTGTTTTTGCTAGACTTTATCAGGGCCTTCGATACGGTTAAACATGATGTTCTTTTGGCTATTTTGGAATCGTGTGGAGTCCGCGGGAATGCTCTGCGCCTTTTCGAGTCATACCTGGCGGGTCGTTCACAGAGTGTGAAGCTGGGTGGTAGGTCCAGCCAGGCTAGGAATATTCTAGATGGTGTTCCTCAAGGTTCGATCCTGGGCCCTCTCCTTTTTTTGGTTTACACCTGCCAGTTCATCACCTTTATTCAATATTGTAGGGTCCTTATGTACGCAGATGACTTTCAACTCTATTATGATTTCACCATAGATGACCTGGATGATGCAGCATTGAAGATGAATGAGGATCTGAATAAACTGGCCGACATTGCCGCGAAACATGCGTTGAAACTGAATGCGAAAAATCATCTGCTCTCGTATTCGGATCGAACAAGAACAAACAAATTATTAAGGACAGATACAAACCGACAATAAATAATGATGTCATCCAATTGTTGATAACGCAAGAGACTTGGGTCTGATAATAGACGATTCTCTCAGGTTTCGTGAGCACGTGGTGAGTGTGGTTCGGAGGGCGTATGGTGCGTTAAGAATTCTGTACCCACATAGGTCGTACCTTCCAGTGCATACCAAGAGGGTTCTGTGCGAATCTTTGGTCCTGTCGCAGTTCACTTATTGTTCACCTGTCTATAGTTTTTGTCTGGACAAAAAAACTTTGGACCGGATCCAACGTGTACAGAATTCCTGTATTAGGTTCATTTATGGAATTAGGAAATATGATCATGTGTCTCATAAGTTGGGAGAATTGGGTTGGCTTCCGATGAGGACCTGTTTCGAATTTTTTTCTTTGTGTGCATTTCACAATATCATTCTAAAGAGAAACCCACCATATCTCTTTAATAGATTGGTATACAGAACAGACGTACATAACATCAACATACGTAGAAGAAATATTTTGTCGTGTCCCCGTCACAGAACATCCACTTTTAAAAGAAGTTTCAGTTATAATATATGTAAGCTGTACAATGGTGTTGCTGATCATTTGAAACTATTGAGTCAGCATATGTTCAAGAAAAAGATCAAGACTTATCTTCTCGATTCCCCATCACTATAGTTCCTCTGTCATCTTGTGAATTTCTGTCTCTATAAATGCTCATACTTATATATTTTGCTTTTGTTGACTTTTTACAATTTTCTCTTTGTTTCTAATTTTAGATTTAGATATGTTCAAATGTGCATTTTGTATATAACAAGGGTTAAGTGGTAGAGCACCTTCGGGTGAACTTCCCCTTGAGATTTCTTGTGAAATAAAGACCTTATTATTATTATTATAAATAACAATTTTACATGATACAAGATGACACAGTGTTTTAACATCATTATAATTGAAATGTTTCATTATAGTGAAATTAGAAATGAAGAAATTATGTGTGACAATTCTGAAATCAAAATTGAGGATATTGAAGTTTCTCAATCTTTCTCTTATCAGATGACAAAGACTGAGGATTCTGTTGATCAATCTGATGGTATGATGATATGTGGTGAAGTGGAAGGTGACGATGATATTGCTCAAAATATGTCTGACAGGTATATTACATATGAGTTGGTAAATAATAATCATGAATCTTTTAATTTTATAGACTAGATAATGTATGTTTTTCAACCTTATATATAACTTTTCTACCTTAATGTTCCTAAAGTATCAACCCTCTTTTTTTATGTTCTTTAACGATGCCTATTTTTCAAAGTAGCTTGCTTTGTGTTATTCAAAATTTGTCATTCAAACTTCCCATGAATTTCAATACATGTAGAAAAGATTTGAGAGAGATATTTTTGCTTAAAAGGACGCTAATAGTTCCATCCTAATCGTAGATATTTTACAAAATTTTATGGGAATCATAAACTTGATCTACAAGGTTTGATTCAATGAAAAGTATATTTTGCTTTATGATTTCTAACCACTGTTAATTCGCTTGGGTTAGACTAATAATTCAGAAACTGGGGAATGGGTACATGAAAGTGGAGCTCATTGTAAACCTTAATAACTGATTGATTAACAAAAAAAAATTAATTAAATTAAATATGGTACCATGGGAGACACAATTATCATGGAAAAATGGTAATCATATTCAAAATAAATTAACTTTTGTGAATATTCGGCATGGACACTCTATAAATTGTTTGTTCAAGTACAAAGTTCAAATGCAAACCGAATTTGCAATTGGAATTCCTTTAACAACCCTATTGGTTGTTACTTTGAACAGGATGCTGTGATAGGAAAATGCACACTCGCAGTTTTTTTATTGGTTGGTAATCAGTGCACTTACTTCTATTGTAACTTTCTCCTCCTTCAGCATTTTTATGTTTAAATATTCTGTTTTGTAAATTGATTGGTAAATTATGTTAAAATTTCTCTCATTTTCTTAGCGTTTATGAAAAGGATGAGTCCATGTTTGGCAAGTCTGAAGTCAAAATTGAAGACATAAAGGTCTCTGAAAGTTTCTCCTATCAGATGGTCAAGACGGAAGATTTTTGCAAGACTGTCAAAAGTGCAGTTTCCATCAATCAATCTAGTGGAATGATGACATTGGATCAAGCGAATAGTGATGATGAAACTCATGAAATTCAAATTGAAAGGTATGTAATACATTAGTTAATTTTTCTGATAAAATGAAAGAAATATTCCACACAATAGTCATTGGGTTTTTCTATGTCAAGGTACAATTAATTAGCTACCAAGATTATGTGTTTCAAGCCAATAGGATTTTTTCATAGGAATTATGAGACAATTGAACACCTGGAAATAAGCGTTAAAAGAGTTTTTGGCAAAATATTTTATATGTTGTAGCGTATATGTTTTTTTTCCTGCATTTTTTTTTTGGAGTTTTTCCTTGGAGTTCTTCTTTGGAATTTTTGATTGGAGTTTTCTATGAAGTCAAATTTTGGCAGTTCCAAAGGGTGAACACACCATATTCTACAACTGTTCCTGTCTAAATGAGCCAGAGACGTTGTCGTTGAGTTTGAGGAACTTCGACTTGGTCTGTTAGGAGGAAACACGTCACACAATATCAACTGCCTTTTAATTGGCATACATCATCGACCCGGATAAATTGTAAAAATTTTAAAAAAAAAGGGGGGACTTAATTTGTATATACAGGGTGGCCATTTGAGAACGAAACAGACGAGATTACAGACGAAATGAATTTTTTCGATAGAAATGCTCGGACAGGTCGATTTCTGTTTTGAGGGGGACAACTTAAGATGTAGGTTACGGACGCATAGCGCTTCAACCCTTGCTGCTACAACCCCCACCCCCAAATTTTGAATAGGGAAGATGAGGTGAGTGATACCTCATTTGAAAGGTATTTTTATACTGATTTCAGCACAGTAATTGTTTTTTCACTTTATGCATTAGTTCTCGAAATATTTTCAACTAAGTATTTGAAAATGAAGTGGTGTTTTCATGGCACTTGTAGGGTTTTTTTGTGAAAAATCGACATTTTGAGCTTCAAAACAACCATGACTGTGGCTTCCTTCCTCCAATCCTCTGACATAGAAATCTCTAATCAAGATGTCGAACTAACAAAGCGTATTGCAAAATGTGCGCCATTGTTTCGAACAAAAATTATTTCATTGTATGGAAGCTAATGGTGAACAATTTGAATATTTAATTAATTGATGTGAGTTTTTGATAAATTATTTACTTCACTTTGAAAAGTCTTAGTTCTTAGATCAATACTTCAAATCGTTCTGATACTGTACAGTTGGAGAATGATTTCAGTGAATAAAACAGCTAGTCGAACATCTGACCCTAGTAGCATTAACATGTACGGTATAACTTCATTTGCCCAGTGGTAGATGTTTTGCAATGTTAAGTATGTAACATTTGTAATATTATGTTGACGAAAAAAAGAAAAATGTCTGTGGTCCTAACCTTATTATGTATTTTCTATGATTGCGCGCGAAGCGTACGAAGGGTTAGAGGTTAACGTCACTTATGCTTATGTTTATGTTCATGCCGCGATCAGTCGCTTATGTTATGTGTTTATGTTTTATGATACCAATATACTGAATTTGAAATTATCTGAGTTTAAGTCATCAATCGCCAACCAGCAAATCGACTACAGTTATCAGGTGTGGGGTTGAGACTTTTATCACAGTATCTTCGAGGAAATCAAGGATTGCCCAAAAATGGATAATCAGACAACGTCAATGGATGCACCCGCCAATATAACTTTGGACGACCTGGTTCACGCTACGGTAAAAGCCATGATTATGCATGATAAAGAAAGGACACAAACCACCAATGTCAGTGCACCACGCCTAGTTATAAGCAATTCTGAGATTTCCACGTTACTACCGACATTTAATGGAAGCAGCGATCAAGACGTAGAATCATGGATAGAAAGAATAGAATCCGTACAGAATATTTAAGATGTCCCTGACAAATTAATGCATGTGATAACTGCTGGAAAATTGGAAGGTAACGCTAAAAATGGTACTATTCCAAAGTAGACCACGTGCTAATGGATTGGGAAACTCTCAAGGACGAAATGAGACGACTCTTTGTATGCAGGCAAGATAAAGTATTTCTAAGACGTAAATTTGAGAACCGGAAGTGGAACAGGAACGAGAAATTCACGGAATACTTTCACGATAAAATCATTTTGGGTAATAATGCCAATGTCCCTGAAGATGAAATGGTTGATTACATCATAGATGGATTCAACGACACCACGATGCAGAATTTGGCGAGGATGCAAAATTTTAGGTCCTTGCACGATCTACTGCAACGCGATGAGAAATGTAGCTGAGAGAACATCTAGTTCGCAGAGTTCACACAAAACCCATCGACAGAATGAAACAAGGAACAATAGCAGCACATCATCTACCGCCCAAAGGAAACCAAAATGCTTCAATTGCAATAAGGAAGGTCATCTAGCTGAAGAGTGCAGACAACCCAGAAGACCAAGAGGAAGCTGTTTTGAATGTGGATCGTTGGAACACGAGTTAGGTCCTGCCCTAAGAAGAACGGAACAGCAAGAAGAACAGATCAAGCTCCAGACAGTACGACGAGCATCAGTTTGATGGATCTGAAGCAACCATATATGTGTAATATTTTCTATGAAGTAGAATTGGAAAATTTGGTTCGTGAGTATTCAATTAGTTCCATTGTGGATTCGGGAAGTCCTATTAGTCTGATCAAAGTAGAATATGTATCGATAAATGTTACTTCTTTTTCCGAGAAATCACATATTTAGGTTATGTTATAAATGAGAACGGTATCTGCCCAAGTAAAGAAAATATCCAAGCAATTGTCAATTATCCTGTGCCACAAACCTCAAAAGAAGTTCATAGATTTTTAGGGCTAGCTAGTTATTTTCGAAAATTTGTTAAAGACTTCTCTAAAATTGCCAGACCGTTGTATGATTTAATTCATAAAGGCAGCGAGTTTAAATTTCAAGAGAAGGAACTGAACTCTTTTGAAAATTTAAAGGACATCATGTCAAAAGCACCTGTATTGTCAATTTATTCTCCTATCGCAGAAACAGAGCTACATTGCGATGCCAGTGCAGCAGGTTTCGGTGCAGTTTTGTTGCAGCGCCAGAAGTGTAGTAAATTCAAAGCAATTTTTTATTTTAGTCAACGCACTACACCGACGGAGGCAAAGTATCACAGTTTTGAATTAGAGACGTTGTGTGCCATTTATGCAATAAAGCGACTCCATGTATATTTAGCCGGGATCAAATTCAAAATAGTGACAGATCTGCGATAGTTTTCGATTGACGCTCAGTAAACAGCAGATCAATCCAAGAATTGCAAGATGGGCATTGTTTTTACAAAATTATGATTACATCATTGAACATAGAGCCGGCAAACGTATGGCTCATGTGGACGCTTTAAGTAGAGCTACCGAATTCTAATTATTGAGGAAAATACATTGGAGGATAATCTCACTATCGCTCAAAGTCGGGATCCTCTTATTGTAGCCATAAAGCATAAACTTTTGTCAAGCGAAGATAAACGCTACGAATTGCACAATGGGTTAGTCTACAAAAAGGTGGAATTCGTGGGAAAACTCTATTTTATGTCCCATCGAATATGGAAAATAAAGTAATTTTCAGTTGTCATGATCAGTTAGGTCACATAGGTGTAGATAAAACTTCTGAATATTTAGAAAGAACATATTGGTTCCCGAGGTATAGAGAAAAGATTAAAGACTATGTACAGAATTGTCTGAAATGTGTAACCTATTCGTCAGTTTCTGGTAAAACCGAAGGAGCGTTGCATAATATCCCAAAAGGAAAAGTTCCATTCAAACGATACATCTTGATCATTATGGCCCGTTAGAAAACACACCTTTGGGAAAACGTTATATTTTCGAGATTATCGACGCTTTTACGAAATTTGTCAAACTGTATGATGTCAAAACAACTAAGACATAATTACAGCAGGCCGGTTAGAATAATATCAGATCGTGGTTCTGCATTTACTTCGCAGGAATTTGACGAGTACATGAAGCGCAATAATATTGTTCACGTGAAAGTAGCGACACACACCCCCAAGGCAAACGGTCAAATCGAGAGAATTAATAGGGATTTAACGCCAATGCTTTCCAAATTATGCACGACGAAAAATAAATGGGACAGTTATTTAAATCAGGTAGAATTCGCAATCAATAACTCCTATTGTAGATCCATCGATGCTTCTCCATCAAAACTTTTATTCGAGTACATCAAAAAGATCCTTACGATCATTTAAGAGGAATTCTTGATGACAACGATACAGAGGATAGAGACTTAGAGACATTAAGGGACCGAGCCAGTGTCCAAAATAGTAAAGTTCAAAATTATAATAAGAAGTATTTTGACGAGAAACATCATAAACCTAGGAAATATAACATTGGAGATTATGTAATGATTAAGAATATGGACGTTACTCCAAATGTCAATAAGAAACTCTTACCAAAGTATCGAGGACCTTACTTAAGTAAAAAGGTCCTAGACAACGACAGATACGCACTTACAGATGTTGAGAATTTTCAAGTCACACAAAGACCTTTTGAAGGCGTTTGCAGCCCTGAAAATATGAAGCCGTGGCTTCAAAACTGTTAATTTTATGTCTGATATCTTCTGACTTTTATAATTAAAATCATTTTATTGTCTTATGTTCCTGTATTGTTTGTTCTGTTATTATTATTTAGATTGTAATACACATTATGTACGAATTTATGTTTATGTATTTTCGCATGATAACTCAATCGGGTCGATTGAGGGTCGGGTGGGCCGAACTGTAACATTTGTAATATTATGTTGACGAAAAAGAAAAATGTCTGTGGTCCTAACCTTATTATGTATTTTCTATGATTGCGCGCGAAGCGTACGAAGGGTTAGAGGTTAACGTCACTTATGCTTATGTTTATGTTCATGCCGCGATCAGTCGCTTATGTTATGTGTTTTATGATACCAATATACGATTCTTGAAGTTATCTGAGTTTAATTCATCAATCGCCAACCAGCAAATCGACTACAAGTACAAGTACGGAAATATTGGTGTTTCGGAAGCACGAAATGTCAATTATTCGCAAAAAATTAATTTAAGTGATAAAATTAACTAACGCATGAATATTTCGAGAACTAATGCATAAAATGGAAAAACAATTACTGTGCTGAAATCAGTATAAAAATACTTTCAAATGAGGTATCACTCACCCCATCTTCCCTATTCAAAATTTGGGGGTTTGGGTTGTAGTAGCAAGGGTTGAAGCGCTATGCGTCCGTAACCTACATCTTAAGTTGTCCCTCTTGAAACAGAAATCGACCTGTCCAAGCATTTCTATCGAAAAAATTCATTTTGTCTGTAATCTCGTCTGTTTCGTTTTCAAATGGCCACCCTGTATAATATTTCTATTTTGAATATTGATTCCATTTGTCTCATCAAATTTGTATTCTGTAAATAATTATCTAGTGAATAATTCTGGTACCAGACCAACTGTATTATGTATTTGTAAAGGAAATACTTGTGTAAATAAAAAAAAAATTTTTGCTTGCCCGAGCTCAGTCGGTTTTAAATGGGTCGTGAGCCTGATCACACAATTCCCAAAAATGGAAAAGATGAACTCAAAGTTGAACAAGTCACTCGTTAATTTACACAAGTATTTCCTTTACAAATACATAATACAGTTGGTCTGGTACCAGAATTATTCACTAGATAATTATTTACAGAATACAAAAAAATTTATTTTAGGGATTTCATTCACTCAAAGTAAGTAGAGAAAAATCAAAAATAAAGATTTAAGGAAATATCAATTCGACACATACAATCGGTTGAAATCGCTACGAGAGAAAGGAATCAAATCTTCCAGGCATCGGACACATACGGTGGCATATCAGATACACTCGTACCAACCTTGTTTTGCATCTTCTTCATTCATTCACTGGTCTCGTCAATAAAACGAAAAACCAGCTAATAAATTCGCGTGTAGAACGCTACAATGTGTTAAAATAATGTTGTTTCAAAGAATTTGAAAACTAAAAGGTCCTAACCTGAAGACTTGAAAATAACTGAGACAATACCTTAACCCACCCTTGCTAGACACTATAATACAATTCAACAGAGCCAATAAAGGCAACACTGCTGTTTGATAAATTGCTGGTTCTGATTTCGGTATTTTATTTAGCGGACTGTATATTAAGAATATGAAATAGAATAGAATGGTTTTTTTAATAGTTTAATTGTTATAATTGACGATATGTATCTCGTGAAAATGGAAAATTGAATGAATATAAAAATGAGTTTAAATGAATAATACACATGTATCATTTTGATAAGGTGTACGCAGACACCGGAGTATGATACGTTGCCAGATCAACAGTGAAGAATTAAAATCAAAGTAAATTCCTAACAACTGCTGAGGCTGAACATGAAATTCATGAAGAAAATTTCTCTCTTATATTGTTTTAATTGGAATATAATATATCGAAGATTTGACAGACCATTTTTTTATTTCAGTGTTGAAGTAACCTCCCGAATATGGCAAAGTGTTGAGTTAGAAGAAAATTCTATATGTAAAGAGGAAAACGTTATATTGCTGGTTACTGCGGATCAGCAAGATGTTAGTTCTAAGATGGATAACCCCAGAAATCCCGTAGATATTTTTCATTTCAAATGTCACCATTGTGATTATGCGTCTAAGTTAAAGGGTAACTTGAGTAAGCACATATTTGGTGCTCATTTTAATTTGAGAAAGTTTAAATGTCACCTATGTTATCATGCATCAAACCGTAAAGATGCCTTGATAAATCACATAAATTCTGTTCATTTGAATCTAAAAAAATTTAAATGTGACGTCTGTGATTATAGATCAAATCAGAAGAGTAGCCTTAAGAACCATATAAATTCTGTTCATTTGAATTTGAAAAATTTTAAATGCCACCTGTGTGATCATGCATCAAATTCTAAGAATGCCTTGAAAAGTCACATAAATTATGTTCATTTGAGTCTAAAAAATTTTAAATGTGACGTCTGTGATTATAGATCAAATCAGAAGAGTAGCCTTAAGAACCATATAAATTCTGTTCATTTGAATTTGAAAAATTTTAAATGCCATCTGTGTGATCATGCATCAAATTATAAGAATACCTTGAAAAGTCATATAAATTCTGTTCATTTGAGTCTAAAAAATTTTAAATGTGACCACTGTGATTATAGATCAAATGAAAAGGGGCACCTTAAAAATCATATCAATTCTGTTCATTTGAATTTGAAAACTTTTAAATGCCACCTGTGTGATCATGCATCAAATTATAAGAATAAATTGAAAAGTCACATAAATTCTGTTCATTTGAGTCTAAAAAATTTTAAATGTGAACTCTGTGATTATAGATCAAATGAAAAGGGTAACATAGAAAGACATATTAATTCTGTTCATTTGAATTTGAAAACTTTTAAATGCCACCTGTGTGATCATGCATCAAATTTTAAGAATAACTTGAAAAATCACATAAATTCCGTTCATTTGAATTTGAAAAATTTTAAATGCCACCTGTGTGATCATGCATCAAATTATAAGAATAACTTGAAAAATCACATAAATTCCGTTCATTTGAGTTTGAAAAATTTTAAATGCCACCTCTGTGATCATGCATCAAATTCTAAGAATGCCTTAAAATATCACATCAATTCCATTCATTTGAATCTAAAAAATTTTAAATGTGGCCTCTGTGATTATAGATCAAGTGCAAAGGGTACTCTTAAAACCCATTGTAATTCTGTTCATTTGAATTCACGAAATTTTAAATGTGACCACTGTGATTATAGATCAAATCAAAAGGGGCACCTTAAAAATCATATCAATTCTGTTCATTTGAATTTGAAAAATTTTAAATGTCACAACTGTAACCATGTGTCAAAATGGAAGAGTGGCATCAAAAAGCACATAGAGTCTGTTCATTTCAATGCGAAAAAAATTAAATGTGTTATCTGTGATTATTCTACAAATTATAGAAATCTCCTCAAAGGTCACATAGAATCTGCTCATTTTTGAATTTGAGAAAATTTAAATGTCTGTGAATATGAATCGTATCTTAATAGTCGTAAGTTGTCACGTCTGTCATTTAAATTTGAATAATTATCACATGAAAGAATAACCCCAGCAAATTAGAGTTATTGCAGTTTATGTTGAAATATAATGCGATCACAGCGATTATGCATAAAACCCAGAGAGTAGTTGGAAACGTCTCATGAATTCTGTTCAAAAAAATTATAATTTGATGTCTATAGCCATGTCTAAACTCAAAAGGTTATTTAACCCTGAAGATCATGTAAACTCCTTCATTGGAATTTGAGAAATTTCAATTCAATAGTGATTTTTATTATTTAATAGATGTTGAAGAAATGTTCAAGATTCTATGATTTTTTGTTTTAAATCAATGTTTCTCAGAAAACCAAAAAAGTGTTTTGTAACTGGCAAGAATAATAAAAACTTGTAGAACTAATAGTCAAAATTTTTATAAAAACTGTTAAATTTGTACAGTTTTTTTACAATAGAGTTCCACAAATTGTACATGTTTTATTTTTTGAATAATTTGTAATTTGAGCCTTGTGATGAAAGCAATAGCCTTATAATCACTGACATGAGGTCTGTAGCGTTTGCACATCATCCCTGGAATGAACAGTGTGAAAAAGAAATTTAGAAAGCACTGAGATGAGTTCAGATCGCCCGGCGCTCTTGTGAAGCTACTTATGAGTGCTACTCATTTTCAGAATTAAAATCTCACATGCCTAATGTTAGATATCATATATCACCCACTTAAGTCAGATACCATATAAGGCACGTGACTAAATCTCCATAAGTGGCATATAATAACTGTGGGAGTCAATGGCACACATCATAGCAAATAATTATCCAAAATTTAAAAGATGATATCTCCGGAAGTAATAGTTTCTCCAGATTAAAACTGATCAATGTATTTGAAATTTCATTTAGAAGTATAATTTGAAACATTTTTTTCATTACTCTGAAGCCACTGAACGGATTTAGCCGAATAAGAACTTGTCTTAGATATACATTCCTCAAACCTACTCTGAAAATTTCAGCTGTTTAAGCTCATTCCGTTCGGAGGTAATGATGACTACTGACGGACATGATAGATTTTGACCATGGATTCTGCATCAGTGAGTCCATACAAAACGGTTGATACCACTTTCACTGAAATATTCGAAAGATTCACATGTTTGGATGAACCTATAAGCACTCTGTTCAGGTGAACAGTATTGCTAATAATGAATGATAACAGAATGAAACGAATTAATTAATATAATCTTGAATAAAAAATTACCAAATCTTCAATTTTTTTATTAAATCTCAGACATTCTCCTAAAAACTCATATTTATATATCGAAAAAGATCTTGATCCTTCAGTTCAAAGATAGGCAATTGAATTGTTTGTCACTCACGAATTAACATCATTAGAATCATAATAAAAAAGGCCAGAACATAATGAAATAATATGAAATTTTGCAATTTGATTCATTTTTCATTAAATGTTGAATGTGATATCTGAGAATATCTAAAAATGTCTGGTAAATGATTATTTTCAAACATACACAAAGAACACACTATGCTGCCAAATATACAACTATCAGAGAAGTGTAGAATATTTCCTTATCAAAGCGTAGTAATTATTTCATGTGGATCGTATAGCTAGAGACTGTCAGAAAGTATTTTTCATTGTTTCAGAACGGCCGCTACTTGCAAAAATATCATATTAAAATCATGAACTTTTTTCATGTTGGGCAGTGTAGAATTTTTCCATATCAAAGCGTAGTAATTATTTCGTGTGGGACGTATACCTAGAGACTATCAGAAAGTATTTTTCATTTTTTCAGAATGGTCGCACCAAATAAATATTGAACTGTTCTCATGTTGAGCAGATTGTTTCCCTATGAAAACGATATAGTATTTTCTTTCCATGGATCTTGTCAAATACGATTCGATATAAATAATCTGAAACCATTTTCGGTAGGCTGTCAAAAAAGTAAAGATTTTGAAGTCATCAAAAAGGTTCTGAATATTTTGTTTATCTTAAGTATTTCAAAATAAAAATAAATAAGACTTGATTTCTTCTTATTGAACGTAAACGCAGTCAATTAATATTATTCAGCGTCAGAGGGCAGCGTGTTATTCACCACCGACGCCACTGGTCGATACGCTAACTCAGCCTGCTGCTTCACACTGGTTCCTTATCACACCACCCGTCATTGACCAGTTAGACATTCCCAGATAAGTTTACACAAGTCAAAGAACATAGTGCTCTATGATGAAATCACAGAGGAAAATTTAGTATTCTATGTTTAGCTCAAGTTTGGTCAACTTTCAGAGGTTAATTTCATTCTTTAAAATCCAGAGCGACCGAAATTAAAAGATATTAGAAAACATTTTTTTTCTTTTCATTATAATGATGGATGTGAAAAAACTTGAAGAAACGCACAGTTCCGATTGGTAAGTAATTTGTGTAATCTCAGTATTTCAATACGAATAACAATTTTACATGATACAAGATGACACAGTGTTTTAACATCATGATGATTGAAATGTTTCATTTTAGTGAAATTAGAAATGAAGAAATTATAAGGTATTTCAAGCGACGAACCAAGAGTAACCGGTTATCTTTGGTCTTTGTGGTACATACCTTTTGCATTCAAGCGGTTTGGGTTATAGATCCGTGACGTCATGAATTAACCTCAATTTGATCGAGAATGTCAAACCTGCTCTCGAGCAGGGTTACGATTTTGGTTAATAGAGCAAGTAGGGTTAGATGTGTATAAACATGAAAATAGTAAACAATAGCAAGGGCTTTGAATTATTTGGAAGTTGAAAACTTATCTTGGTAGAACCGAAAGACTATTGAATATTTCAAAGAGATAATTAACAATCCAAACTACAGCAACACGAATTCTATTTAATGAAATGGAAGTTCAACTCCAGGTAGGAACTAAGGCAATTTAAGATAAAATTAAAAATAATACGCTCTTCCTAAATTCACAGGTTCAAAAGAAAACTTAAAGAACGTGGGTGAAAAGTTGTGTTGTTTGGATGGAAAGAACTCATCAAAAATGGGACCACAATGTAGAGTTTCTTTAACATAATAAAAACAGAGCAATTATGAAATACAGTTCTTGAAAGAAGGAAATACTCAGGATCTAATATAATCATGTGCTTCTGAATAATGTTGCTGAAAATCATGTGGAAATTGTAAATTACAGATCAGTAATACAACTGCTCTATCAACTTAAGGTGCGTTGGAATGAAACTTATAAATCCAATGATTTTCTTGAATTTTAACTTTGAAGGCTGTAGGTATTTGATCACAATTTAAATTTCAGGAAAACTCAAAAATAAAATTGGAAGCAGAAACTGTACATTCAATAGAGAAAATTTCATTTCTATAAATCACCTAGGTAAAAAAATTATTTGGAAAACATTAGAAGCATTGTAAAATGTACAAATTAGGTTTGCTTTTCATTAGAGAAAAATAGAATTCCTTGTGTATTTTGTTAGCTGCAGTAATCAAAAATTTTATCAGCAGCTGCAAACATTGAATGTAAAGAGAAACTTAACCAGTCATCAACTGAAAGTATGTTGAAGTAACACAGGAAAACCATCTATTCTTATTGAATTTGTTATAAAGATAATATTAAATTCTATTTCAAATTTCAGAATAACTCTATAAGAGAAGAAATAAAAGGTTCAAAGAGAAAATGTCATTTGTGTGAAGCAATCTAGATTGATAATGATTTGAAAATTACAAGAAGAACCTGAAAATTAAAGCCACAAGAAATCAATAAAAATCCATTGAGAATTCTGTTAATGAAACTATGAAAAGATAAATTTTCAGGTTGCTTCAAATTTATGTTATGTGTGCAATACTGAGAGTATCTGCAAAGCATCGTTTCAATAGTTTGGGTGTTCTGAGAATGCACAATATGGTAGCAATTTTAAGGTAGATCATTAAATTGAAAGAAGAACCAGTAGAAGTGACCAAATAACTCTTTTTTTTTTTTTTTAACGGAATAAACTGAAATATACAAATTCAAAATATTGTTTGTTAAAACCATCATGAGATTTGTCATTGCCGTTCCTAAGGTTAAGAGATTAAGAAGTTCTTTCATTGCCTTTTTATGTTTATTTCAAATTTTCATCAAGTATAATCTTGAAATAATGTAAAAATAGATTTAATTTCTAACTCTGGAAAAAATTCGTCATTGACTTTTTAAATTAAAACATTCCTCTTTGACTTAATTTTCTTCCTTTTACTAGCTGTTAATATTGATATTTTTCATTTTAATCATTTCTTGTCATTTTCTTCATTCTTAGTTACTCACAAAATAATTTTTTTATGATCATTTTTTACATGTATAGATATTATATGAGTCTAATTTGGTATTTATTCCTTGTTAAATTTATTGTAGTTTCAGTAATTCCATTATAAGGATATATTGGCTAATAAAAATTGCTTATAAAAATGTCTTTTTGTTTATAATAAGTTTCGGGAATGGGCCTTTTTATCTGAATCAGATAAATGCTCAGATAACCTATGAGCATAAATAAACGTAAATCAAAAAATGACAGCACGGATAACCAAACCCGAGCATTCAAGCGATAATTTCTGGTTATTCTTTCTGGATTTCGAAGGAATAACCAAGAAGAACCAGCAATAACCGCTAGATGGACCAAAATCATAACCTGGTTACTCTTGGTTCATCGCTTGAAATACCTTTTTGTTTGACAATTCTGAAATCAAAATTGAGGATATTGAAGTTTCTCAAGCTTTCTCCTATCAGATGACAAAGACTGAAGATTCTGTTGATCAATCTGATGGTATGATGATATGTGGTGAAGTGGAAGGTGACGATGATATTGCTCAAAATATGTCTGACAGGTATGCTACATATGAGTTGGTAAATAATAATCATGAATCTTTTAAGGTAATTATTTACAACAAGCCATAACGGGAATATTTTTATGAAAAAATCAGTACTTACCCTTTGAGGTATGTAGATTACGAATTCGAAAACGAAATACCGTGCAAACTCATACTTTTTGAGAAAAAAAATCATGTATGTTGTATGAGTCACTTCGAAAAAAAACCGTTATTCTCCATTGTTTTTCTATTATTTCGTGAGTAATCGCATGCTATTATAATAAAAACTGTTTTCTCTTCGGTTTTCATGCATTTTCATCAAGTTTTCTCCAATTATTCAGTAGATACTTGATGTTAAATTTCATAAACAAAGTCCGCCATATTGAAGACGGTTGACAGCTGGACCGAGGAAAGAGCGAGGTTGCCAGATTGCTAAATTTGTCCGAAATTAGGGAGCGCTCTAGTTTTGAATAATTTTGTAAAGGGATCAGTCAGGAATATGGAAAAATTGAAAAGCCCAACTCAGTTAACTTCTTCAACAATGCAGATGAGAAAGTTATCCAGCAAAGACCACGAGAAGGTGTGGGCGATGTTGGAAAAACGGATCATGTGTGATGGGAGTCAATATAAAAATAAAATTTGTTTCTGGAGAAATACCTAAAAACTTAACAAAATAGTCCAAAAAAGGTTGTAAAAATAGAATCCTTCCATAAAATTATAATAAACTTAACAAGAAATTTCATAAAATAAAATAGATTTCTATAAAATTCAACGAAGAATAGCAATAAATGCTCGAATGCACAAATGAAAACATTTTTATTCCTAAAACCTGATTATCACTAAACGTTATCTTCCCCATCATCTGGAGAAGCTAAGGGGATATACTTCACCTATATTTTTGAGAAAGTGATGAAATCTTTCACTATGATTTGGAAATTTTTTTCGAAAATAATATTCTGCCAAATAATAAACAAAATGATCTTCTTGACGCCCAAATTTCGGAATCGTGTTTCGTACATCCCTCCACATTCTTGGTGTGTGCGCCAGAAACCGGATCTACGAAGTTCATGCTGTAGTTCACGGTCAGATGTTGAAAGCCTTCCTGATTTAAACAATCATAAGCCTTCCAACAATCTGACATAATAGTGGTTCCTGGGAGGATCCATTCTTTAATGACCTCTAATAACGTTTCCTGGCTCCTGTTAGGAACAGGTACCAGGAATGTTTTTTTACACTCTCTGTCGGTTCCTCCATCTATCTCTATAAAATGTGCAAGGTTCGTTACATTTTGGGCATATGAATTCCCGCGAAAAATTCATTACATTACGCCGTGCCTTTCTAAAAATTCATGTAGTCTCTCTTCATCGCTCGTCAGCAAAATAAAATCAAATATATTATACTCACATCCTTGGCAAATCATTTTGAAAAAATTTTAATTATCATCGAAATAACCGAATATACCTTCCCGTGGCACTATACTGATTCCTAATTCCATTCAGACGTACGATAAAACAATTCTAGGGTGATTCGCGCCCAATTAACCATAGATCTCCGTCTTTGTTTTACTTTTTTTACATCGCACATCGTTAGTTCTTGCAAAATTCAACCGTCCCTTAATTCATAATAATACTACGAGAGCGCGCTTCCTAATTTCGGACAAATCCGGCAACCTCGCTTTTCTCTGGATTCAACTGTCAGTTATCCTTTGAATGGCGGACTTTGTTTATGAAATTAAACAACACGTTTTTACTGAAAAATTGATGAAAACATAAAGGAGATGCATGAAATCCGAAGAGAAATCAATTTTTGTTATAATAGCATCTGATACCTCAAGAAATAATGGAAAAACAATGAAGAATAACGATTTTTGTCGAAGTGCATGATAAGACCTAAATTATTTTTTTTCTCAAAAAATATGAGTTTGCACGGTATTTCGTTTTCGAATTCGTAATCTGCATACCTCAAAGGGTAAGTACTGATTTTTTCATAAAAATATTCCCGTTATGGCTTGTTGTAAATAATTACCTGTCATTCAAACTTCCCATGAAATTTCAATACATGTAGAAAAGATTTGACAGAGATATTTTTGCTTAAAAGGACGCTAATAGTTCCATCCTAATCGTAGATATTTTACAAAATTTTATGGGAATCATAAACTTGATCTACAAGGTTTGATTCAATGAAAAGTATATTTTGCTTTATGATTTCTAACCACTGTTAATTCGCTTGGGTTTGACTAATAATTCAGAAACTGGGGAATGGGGACATGAAAGTGGAGCTCATTGTAAACCTTAATAACTGATTGGTTAACAAAAAAAAATTAATTAAATTAAATATGGTACCAAGGGAGACACAATTATCATAGAAAAATTGAGGTAATCTTATTCAAAATAAATTAACTTTTGTGAATATTCGGCATGGACAATCTATAAATTGTTTGTTCAAGTACAAAATTCAAATGCAAACCGAATTTGCAATTGGAATTCCTTTAACAACTCTATTGGTTGTTACTTTGAATAGGATGCTGTGATAGGAAATTGCACACTTGTAGTTTTTTATTGGTTGGTAGTCAGTGCACTACTTCTATTGCAACTTTCTGCTCCTTCAGCATTCTTATGTTTAAATATTCGTTTTGTAAATTGATTGGTAAATTATATTAAAATTTCTCTCATTTTCTTAGCGTTTATGAAAAGGATGAGTCCATGTTTGGCAAGTCTGAAGTCAAAATTGAAGACATAAAGGTCTCTGAAAGTTTCTCCTATCAGATGATCAAGACGGAAGATTTTTGCAAGACTCTGTCAAAATGTGCAGTTTCCATCAATCAATCTAGTGGAATGATGACATTGGATCAAGAGAATAGTGATGATGAAACTGATGAAATTAAAACTGAAAGGTATGTAATATATTAGTTAATTTTTCTGATAAAATGAAAGAAAACTTCCTCACAATAGTCATTGGATTTTTCTATGTCAAGGTACAATTAATTAGCTACCAATATTATGTGTTTCGACCTGATAGGATTTTTTCATAGGGATTATGAGACAATTGAACATCTGGAAGTCAGCGTTCAAAGAGTTTTTGGCAAATTATGTTATATGTAGATGTTAAAAAAAGGTCGTTTCATAAAATATGAAACTTTCGTTCCTTCAATTATAATTTGAATTCAAATACAAGGTCCTAACCTGAAGACTTGAAAATAACTGAGACATTACCTTAACCCCACCCTTGCTAGACACTATAACACCATTGTTTAAAGAGAACATATTTAGTTACTCGCCGTACTAAAGGGATTGGATGGCAGTTCACAACGCCATCTATTAGAACTTAATTGCAAATGCGAAATTAAGGTCCATGCAAATACGCCTTCACAGGATCAGTTAGCAACTATTTGGCCCGGTGAAAAGTTTTCTACATTTGTTATGAAACCATATTCCTAAGACGTGAAGAGTGAATAATCTGAGGTGTTAAGGCATTATTGTGTGAATTCTCTTTTAGGTCAGGTACAGTTCGAAGTATAACAGAGTTCGTTTATGATTTCCGATTTACCAGAAACAGAGAATACATACAAATAACCGAAAATAAGGGTAACTTTCGATTTGCAGATGAAATGGCGTGTTTATTAATAAATTCCAAGTTGAATATTGTGAAAAATAGCTTCATAAGATATGACTAAAAAAATTTCAATTGTATCTTTGAAGTTATGTCGAGTTTGGAAAAATTGGTATAGAAAAAATTAAAACTCAAGCGAGTGAGCCGGATATTTGCGACATGTAGTATGAATAAAAAATAAAGAATAATTTTCGTATAAAGTTTTCATAAAAATATATTGATATCTATAATACTATAAAACAATATAAAAATGTGTAAAATACAATAATGAGTAAGCAAAATAAATAAAGATTATATTCCATTATTAATTATAATAAACATAGCCAATTTGATGATCTATATTTTTGCAAAATTTATAAATGATAAATACAAGCTCATTCTGGTTGGGTTGACTGAAGGTGTTTCAGAAAACGCCTTCTTATAGGATTAAGGACTTTTACTGCAGAATACTTGTCAATATTTTTTTTCTAACACTTTCATTCCCAGCTCAGTAACTTTTTTCATCAAATTAGTTGGGTATTTCAATCCCCCCGTTGAGTTCAATTCATAGTTCTTGAAGAATATCAAAATTTCATGGGTTTCCACCATATCTTCTGTATCCTCCAAAAGAATGGAACATTCTTTTCAGTTATATTGGTTAATTAATTTTTTCACCAAATATCCGGCAAAATAGACTACTCCACAGTCTTCTAGTTCTACTGGACCTTCAGGAAATTTTTGATGCAGCTGAAAAATATAAATAAATCACATGAAACATATCTATGAAATATCTGATAATCTTGAAGAAAATTTCAAAATACACTCAAATGATTCATAAAAGCAATATTCATTCCCAAAATGAATACTTATCTAGAGCTCCATGTGCTTCAAATAGTTTCGAGTAAAATGGATCTTGTAGACGAATAATGATCAATAATGCAAATTGATAAGTACTCTGTTCAGGTGAACAAGAGCGCCAAAAAGGATCCATCACGTTCAGCATTATTTAAAGAGTCTTAAGTAAGGGGTCAGAAATGTACAGAATTTTGAGAGAGAGAGAGAGAGTGAGAAAGTATTATCAGACGTGATCAAATCTAGTTTGGCACTATAGCCATCTATCGGTCAATAGATATCGCGATCCGCTTTCAAACTCTATATGAAATTCTTTGGATCAGAAAAACTTCAAGAGTAGCTCCACCTAGCGATGTTGCCCATTTTTGTCCAAAAAATTAGTACTGGAGTAACCAACTATATTCTCTTTAAACAATGAAATATAATTCAACAGAGCCAATAATGGCAACACTGCTGAGGCTGAAAATGAAATTCATGAAGTAGAGTTACAAAAATAATAAGGACATTTTGAACTGTTGCATTCGGAATGTGTTCTTAAGAACAGGATCGCAAAGATCTATATGAGTATATAAATTTCTCTCTTATATTGTTTGAATTGGAATAATATATTGAAGGTTTGACAGGCCATTTTTTTATTTCAGTGTTGAAGTATCCTCCCAAATACGGCAAAGTGTTGAGTTAGAAGAAAATTCTATATGTAAAGAGGGAAATGTTATACTGCTGGACACTGGGGATCATCAAGATGTTAGTTCTAAGATGGAAAACCCCAGAAATCCCGTAGATATTATTCATTTCAAATGTCACCTTTGTGATTATGCGTCTAAGCAAAAGGGTGACTTGAGTAAGCACATACATAGTGCTCATTTTAATTTGAGAAATTTTAAATGTCACCTATGTGATCATATATCAAATGAAAAAGGTAGCCTTGAAAGACATATTAATTCTGTTCATTTGAATTTTAGAAAATTTAAATGTGACCACTGTGATTATAGATCAAATGAAAAGGGTAGCCTTAAAACACATTGTAATGTTGTTCATATGAATTTGAGAACTTTTAAATGCCACCTCTGTGATCATGCATCAAATTATAAGAATAACTTGAAAAATCACATAAATTCCGTTCATTTGAATTTAAAAAATTTTAAATGTCACCTGTGTGATCACAGATCAAATGAAAAGGGTAGCCTTAAAGATCATATCAATACTGTTCATTTGAATTTGAAAAATTTTAAATGTGACCTCTGTGATTATAGATCAAATCAAAAGGGTAACATTGGAAGACATATTAATTCTGTTCATTTGAATTTGAATAATTTTAAATGCCACCTGTGTGATTATTCATCAAATTATAAGAATGCCTTGAAAAGGCACATAAATTCTGTTCATTTGAGTCTAAAAAATTTTAAATGTGACCTCTGTGATTATAGATCAAATCAAAAGGGACACCTTGAAAATCATATCAATTGTGTTCATTTGAATTTGAGAAATTTTAAATGCCACCTCTGTGATCATGCATCAAATATTAAGAATAACTTGAAACATCACATAAATTCCATTCATTTGAATTTGAAAAATTTTAAATGCCACCTCTGTGATCATAGATCAAATGAAAAGGGTAACATTGAAAGACATATTAATTCTGTTCATTTGAATTTGAAAACTTTTAAATGCCCCCTCTGTGATCATGCATCAAATTATAAGAATAACTTGAAAAATCACATAAATTCCGTTCATTTGAGTTTGAAAAATTTTAAATGCCACCTCTGTGATCATGCATCAAATTCTAAGAATGCCTTAAAATATCACATCAAATCCTTTCATTTGAATCAAAAAAATTTTAAATGTGGCCTCTGTGATTATAGATCAAATGAAAAGGGTAACGTGAAGAGACATATTAATTTCGTTCATTTGAATTTAAAAAATTTTAAATGTGACCTCTGTGATTATAGATCAAATCAAAAGAGTAGCCTTAAAAACCATATCAATTCTGTTCATTTGAATTTGAAACATTTTAAATGCCACCTCTGTGATCATAGATCAAATGAAAAGGGTAACATTGAAAGACATATTAATTCTGTTCATTTGAATTTGAAAACTTTTAAATGCCACCTCTGTGATCATGCATCAAATAATAAGAATAACTTGAAAAATCACATAAATTGCATTCATTTGAATTTAAAAAATTTTAAATGTGACCTCTGTGATTATAGATCGAATGAAAAGGGTAATCTTAAAAAACATATTAAATCTGTTCATTTGAATTTGAGAAAATCTAAATGTCTGTGAATATGAATCGTATCTTAATAGTCGTAAGTTGTCACATCTGTCATTTAAATTTGAATAATTGTCACATGAAACAATCATGGGCGCCCGCAGAAATTTTTCTTAGGGGGCCAGTGGCAAGTTTAGCGAGTGACCTGATCTTAAGTGTGCAGGGGGGGGAGGTGATGTAGTATCCATAATACGATAACAAATTCGTGGTTTTACAATTTCTATATTGAGACTCTGAGCTATAGATGATGCTTTGACAAAAATTTCTCTCAAGCATTCATCACCGGAGCGATGTTTTCCACATGTATCTATAATTAAATTTATATGATGATGAACATCTACAAAATTAATAGAAACACCTTGTAGTGTATTTGCTATTGGTTCCAATATATTCGAATATTTACTTGCTACCGTCAAACTAACCACAAGGGTCAAAGAGTTTATTGCAGCCCATAACTGAGCAGCTCTTTTCGTTGTAGGAGAATTCATTGTAATTTCTCCGGATTTTATGGCAAAAAGAGTATTGAATATAGTTCCAAAGTTTTCAGCGAAAACCCGCAAAGATTTATATTTTCGCTGACCAACGAGTCTCACAAAACAAAGGAATATTTGGAATCAAATTCCTTCTTAAAGTATTCTCTCGAAAAATACGATAATGTCCTTAACGGTTCCAATGCTATTGCGAATTTCAGTAATTTTACTGATGTCATTGATTACTAAATTCAACCTATGGGAGGCACAATGGAAATAAATTGCTTTCTTGTACTTATCCCTGATGATCTTTTGAACTCCGTGAATTTCACCAGCCATTGTTGAGCATTCATCATAACCTTGAGCTACAAGGTTGTCCAAATTCAAACCAGATTTTTCTAGGAACTCTATTATCGAAGCAGCTATGCCTTCAGAATTCAATTTTTTCAATTCTACTTAATCCAAGAAACTCTTCTTTCACTGTCAAATCTTCATTTTGCTCATGTACATATCGTATTCCAATCGATAACTGCTCATGTCCAGAAATATCAGCAGATTCGTCAGCCATTACACTGAAATACTTGGAAGAATTTGCTTCTTCTACAATTTTTGTCATTACTACTTGCCCAGCTATCGAAATTATCTCATTTTGAATTCATGAGAGGTATACTTGAGTTACCAGCTGCGTTCAATAAATGAATCTCTAAATCTTTATCACCAGCGTCTACTCTGAATTTCAAAAGATCACTGAAATTGCCAGAGTTCTTGTTGCTCTCTCGTAAAGCCATATCATGGGTTCCGCAAAAAACTATAGTTTTTATAATAGGTAAAATTTTTTTTCTATTTTCTTCAACAGTTTTTTTCTTGCCTTCATCTATCAGAGCCAATATGTAAGGTTTTTCATTTGACAGCACGTCAATAAAATTTTTGGCACGGACAGTTGAATCCTTATGCAAAGCAGAACTAGCATGATTTTTGGCCTGCGTGTGTAAATCTCTGTATTTCACGAATGGTCTTCTTATGAATGCACCTAAAGTACCACCATGGGACACTATTGGTGGAAATATTACACAGTATTTACACAGTGCACCTTTAAGGACTCTGGAATAAACCATCCACTCATATTGATCAAGCCATTTATGAATAAATGGTCTCTTATTTGGTCCAACATCTTGCCTAAAATCATAAGTTGCAGGTGGCTTATATGGCATATTCAGTAAATCATATTTCACTTTTTCTGGAATAGATGAGGAAGCTATAAAATTCCCAATATCTGTTGATTGTCCAAAGTCCACTGGCAAAATAAGGGAAGATTCAAACTCGCATGATGAAGGCTTCAGATCCAAAGTTGTTGCACGATCCACTTCGCTATCATCTGTAAACGCCCCTTTATTCACCCAAAAGTTCACCTTGAAATTTTCCTGTGAATAAATATCTCTTACTATTGTGGATTATATAATTCTGGAAAAAATTTTTGTGAATCCATTACTCCCGTTTTCCTTGTCTTTTGTATTAAGGAAATAATCTTGAGGGTGCTGAAGTGTGATAAGGAGATCAATATCTCAGGGGGCCACGGCCCCTGCGGGCGCCCATGGAAACAATAACCCCAGCAAATTAGACTTATTGCAGTTAACATTGAAATATAATGCGATCACAGCGATTATGCATAAAACCCAGAGAGTAGTTGGAAACATCTCATGAATTCTGTTCAAAAAAATTATAATTTGATGTCTATAGCCATGTCTAAACTCAAAATGTTATTTAACCCTGAAGATCATGTAAACTCGGTTCATTGGAATTTGAGAAATTTCGATTCAATTGTGATTTTTATTATTTAATAGATGTTGAAGAAATGTTCAAGATTCTATGATTTTTTGTATTAAATCAATGTTTCTCAGAAAAACAAAAAACTGTTTTGTAACTGTCAAGAATAATAAAAACTTGTAGAACTAATAGTCAGAATTTTTATAAAAACTGTTAAATTTGTACAGTTTTTTTACAATAGAGTTCCACAAATTGTACATGTTTTATTTTTTGAATAATTTGTAATTTGAGTCTTGTGATGAAAGCAATAGCCTTATAATCACTGACATGAGGTCTGTAGCGTTTGCACATCATCCCTGGAATGAACAGTGTGATAAAGAAATTTAGAAAGCACTGACGTGAGTTCAGATCGCCCCGGCGCTCTTGTGAAGCTACTTATGAGTGCTACTCATTTTCAGAATTAAAATCTCACATGCCTAATGTTAGATATCATATATCACCCACTTGAGTCAGATACCATATAAGGCACGTGACTAAATCTCCATAAGTGGCATATAATAACTGTGGGAGTCAATGGCACACATCATAGCAAATAATTATCCAAAATTTAAAAGATGATATCTCCGGAAGTAATAGTTTCTCCAGATTAAAACTGATCAGTGTATTTGAAATTTCATGTAGAAGTATAATTTGAAACATTTTTTTCATTACTCCGAAGTCATTGAACGGATTTAGCCGAATAAGAACTTGTCTTAGATATACATTCCTCAAACCTACTCTGAAAATTTCAGCTGTTTAAGCTCATTCCGTTCGGAGGTAATGATGACTACTGACGGACATGATAGGTTTTGACAATGGATTCTGCATCAGTGAGTTCATACAAAACGGTTGATACCACTTTCACTGAAATATTCGAAAGATTCAGATGTTTGGATAAACCTATAAGCACTCTGTTCAGGTGAACAGTATTGCTAAGAATAAATGATAACAGAATGAAACGAATTGATAAATATGATCTTGAATAAAAAATTACCAGTTGAAACATTCATTGTGAAACTATCGAAAAAAAATCTTGAACTTTTTTCATGTTGGGCAGTGTAGAATTTTTCCCTATCAAAGCGTAGTAATTATTTAGTGTGGGACGTATACCTAGAGACTATCAGAAAGTATTTTTCATTTTTTCAGAATGGCCGCACCAAATAAATATTGAACTGTTCTCATGTTGAGCAGATTGTTTCCCTATGAAAACGATATAGTATTTTCTTTCCATGGATCTTGTCAAATACGATTCGATATAAATAATCTGAAACCATTTTCGGTAGGCTGTCAAAAAAGTAAAGATTTTGGAGTCATCAAAAAGGTTCTGAATATTCCTTTAACCTGATTTGTTTATCTACAGTATTTTAAAATAAAAATAAATAAGACCTGATTTCTCCTTATTGAACTTAAACGCAGTCAATTAATATTATTCATCGGCAAAGCGCAGCGTGTCATTCACCACCGACGCCACTGGTCGATATGCTAACTCGGCCTTCTGGTCCTTTCTCTACCCTCCATTTCGCATCTGTGCTAGCGAACATAGAAGCTGCATAATATAATGTTATTCAATGCCTTATCTTAAAATCTATGAACATAAATCCAAAAAAACGTTCATAGACGAAGTATCTTGATACTTTGTCTATGGTCACGTTCTGTTGCAGAACTTGTGAGCTGATTGTTGATTGTCCCAGATATATATATCTCTGGGTTGTCTTCATAATTCTATTGTCTTTCGTTTCTGTTGATCTTCTGGAAAAAAATACATTAGTAATTTAATATAATTAATATAATAATATAATTAAGAGATATATATAATCAAGAATGGATATTGAACATGAGGAAGTTAAACTCCCTGATTGGTAAGTCATTCCAATACAGTCCTGAATCGAAAAATCATTTAATTATCCTTTTAGTGAGACCTCTGTAAATGAAAATGTTATTGTAAGTAAGGTTGAAGGAATTGACACTGCGGAAAATTTCACAGACCATAATGTAATGCATGAAAGAAAACTCATCACAATTGGAAATAAAGAAACTTCAAGCAGGTAAGTTTTTGAAATTGGGCAACATGATGTTGACGCTGCTTGTTCAGGAGCTTCAAACCATATAGATAAAATATTATTGAATCTAACTCACAAAGCCCGATGTTATCTATACACAATATGGTCTGCAATTCACAAGACCCCAAGCAAATATTGTCTGAAGCCTTTTTTTTTCATTTGGAACAATGAAAGCTCCTTATTCTTGCTTCCTTTATCTGTGATTGAAAGAAAATGCGACACTGTATAAACGAAACCATAAACTTGAATCTACATTTTATTCCAGTATTGAAGCTGACCACCAAAGAGAGGGATCTTTCAAAGTAAAATATGAGATAGAAAATTTTGAAAAATACGTGAAAGACATTCCATCGTTAAGCTGTTCTGACAAAAATCCGGAGACTGTATATTCTGGTGATGATATGAGAAATGTGAAATTTGAACTATACCCTTATGGCTGTATTTCAACCAGAGAATCGAACCTTCAACATGTCGATTCCGATCTTTTATATTCCAAGAATCATAAATGTCATCTTTGCGATTATAGTACACCTTTAAAAGCTAATCTCAGAATGCACATCGAGGCAATTCATTTAAATTTGAAGAATCACAAATGTCATCTTTGTGATTTTGCTGCGACTAAAAGGGAGTATCTCAAAGTGCACATAGATGATATTCATTTGAATTTGAAGAAATATAAGTGTAATTTCTGCGATTATGCTACATCTCGAAAGGAAAACTTTTCATGTTGGGCAGTGTAGAATTCTTCCCTATCAAAGCGTAGTAATTATTTCATGTGGAACGTATAGCTAGAGACTGTCAGAAAGTATTTTTCATTTTTTAGAACGACCGCACCTTGCAAAAGTATCGAAAAAAAATCTTGAACTTTTTTCATGTTGGGCAGTGTAGAATTCTTCCCTATCAAAGCGTAGTAATTATTTCATGTGGAACGTATAGCTGGAGACTGTCAGAAAGTATTTTTCATTTTTTCAGAACGGCCGCAACTTGCGAAATTATCGAAAAAAAATCTTGAAATTTTTTCATGTTGGGCAGTGTAGAATTCTTCCATATCAAAGCGTAGTAATTATTTCATGTGGAACGTATAGCTAGAGACTTCCAAAAGTATTTTCATTTTCTCAGATTTGCTGCAGTTTGCCAAAGTATCGAAAAAAAATCTTGAACTTTTTTCATGTTGGGCAGTGTGGAATTTCTCCCTATCAAAGCGTAGTAATTATTTTATGTGGAACGTATAGCTAGAGACTGTCAGAAAGTATTTTTCATTTTTTCAGATTGGCCGCAACTTGCGAAATTAACGAAAAAAATCTTGAACTTTTTCATGTTGGGCAATGTAGAATTTCTCCCTATCAAAGCGTAGTAATTATTTCATGTGGAACGTATAGCTAGTGACTTCCCGAAAGTATTTTTAATTTTTTCAGATTGGCCGCAACTTATGAAATTAACGAAAAAAATCTTGAAATTTTTTCATGTTGGGCAGTGTAGAATTTTTCCCTATCAAAGCTTTGTAATTATTTTATGTGGAACGTATAGCTAGAGACTGTCAGAAAGTATTTTTCATTTTTTCAGATTGGCCGCAACTTGCGAAATTAACGAAAAAAAATCTTGAACTTTTTTCATGTTGGGCAATGTAGAATTTCTCCCTATCAAAGCGTAGTAATTATTTCATGTGGAACGTATAGCTAGAGACTTCCAAAAAGTATTTTTCATTTTTTCAGATTGGCTGCAATTTGCCAAAGTATCGAAAAAAAATCTTGAACTTTTTTCATGTTGGGCAGTGTGGAATTTCTCCCTATCAAAGCGTAGTAATTATTTTATGTGGAACGTATAGCTAGAGACTGTCAGAAAGTATTTTTCATTTTTTCAGATTGGCCGCAACATGCAAAATTATCGAAAAACATAATGAACTATTTTTATGTTGAGCAGATTGTTTCGCTATGAAAATGATAAAGTAATTTCTTTCCATGGATCTTGTCAAATACGATTCGATATAAATAATCTGAAACCATTTTCGGTAGCCTGCAAAAAAAAGTAAAGATTTTGAAGTCATCAAAAAGGTTCTGAGTATTCCTTAAACCTGATTTGAACATCTGAAGTATTCTAAAATAAAAATAAATAATACTTGATTTCTTGTTATTGAACGTAAACGCAGTCAATTAATATTATTCAACGTCAGAGCACTGCGTGTCATTCACCACTGACGCCACTGGTCGATATGGGAACTCAGCCTGCTGGCCCGGCCTGCTGTCGTCACACTGGTTAAATTATCAATCATACCACTTAAACTTCCTTATTTTCTCATTATTAAAATTTTCTTAAACTATTTTCTTTAGTTTCAGAACTAGGGGAATCTAACCTCTCAATGCATCCAGAACAGAGATATCTCTATTTAATATTGACAAATGAAATGCTATGGACGCTGGTTGACATTTGAAAGTATAGGATGTCAGTGTTGTCAACCACAAAACGAAAATAGAACTAAAAACAATGAATTCATTTTCATTTTTAGTACTGTAATGAACTCATTACGACCCTAAAATAGAGAAAATTATATTTCCAATTGATAGAGTAGAACCGCAACCATGCAAATCATTCTTAAATATTTGACAGATCTTTGATTTCATTCATTCTCAACGTCGTCAAAGAATTATCGACATTTTGCATTACAGAATTCTTCATATCAAAACTCGCAGGATATTGCATGCAATTATTCTTATGGAAATGAATTGGAAAATTCAATACATTGCTGCATTTTATCTGATATATTGAATTCTGAATCCCGAAACTTATATGTGGCTCACAATTTCACATAAAAACAGTGTCTTTATACAAGTATAGTCACTAGACATAAATCTTGTGACGACTTTTAGTGAAAAGGGATAATTCTGTAAAACAAAATCGAATCCGTGCACACACCATCTTATCAAAACTTCTTGCACTTCTACAGATCTACAGGAATCTGGAAAACAATATTTTCAGTTCGCCGAATCAAACATAGAAGACACTACTTGGAATTCCATTTGCAAAAACTTTTAGCATGATCTTGAAAATTGGTATATGTTTTTGAATATGGTACATTAACTTTATCAAAGTATAAAGTAAAGTTGTATGAAAATACTGTACAATATGGAACAAAGGCGAAAATGACCTATAAGATCCGATCAGCAGTGGGAAAAATATCGCGCTGTTTTCTTACATATCATTCATTATAGGATGCTTTGCACCACAAAAAAATAATAATATGGAATAATGTGAAAACAATATCATTAATTCCTCATTAGTTTAATCAATTGAATTTATCATAAATAATCCTACAGAATACAGTGACCTCGAGTTTCTTCAGACGTTACGTCAAATTGGCATCAGCGTTGCCGGATCGAAACATTTTTCGTGTATTCAAGACTGTCAAAGAATTTGTCTCTGATGAAGGAAGTTAATTTTGTTTGCGAATTTTAAATTTATTGTTGAGTTTTCATGATGAAAAATTACTCTTGCAGTAGTTTTTTCTAAAACTAAACTAATATTTCCTAATTTAAATGAACGGACAATTGACATGCAATGGACGCGTGTTGACATTCGAAAGGATAGGATGTCAGTATTGTCAACCACAAAACGAAAAATACAACTGAAAACATTGCTGTAATGAGTTCATTACAGCACTGTAATGAACTCATTACGACACTGAAATAGAGAAATAGTCTAATTTAAGTACGACATCTTTTTGTTTATTTCTGTGAACTAGTAATGGTTATCTATGAGCAATAACTGAAAGTAGTGATATTTCCTACTGAATCTATAGCAACTTTCGCCAGTTTTTGGGTTTACAAGGGGTGTATATGCTTCAGAAAAAAAATAAAAGATTTACTTGAAATATATAGATAGATAGATACGCTTTATTTGATCAATTTTTACATATACCATACAAAAGGTGTAGATCGTATCAAAAATAAAACAATAACAAAAAAAAAAAACAATGAAATATTCAGTTAAATTGTAACTTTCACATAAAAGATGTATTCTTTGAACAAATTAACATTTATTAAGAAATTTGATTTAAGTAGAGATAAAACTGATTTCAGATCTGATTTAATGAACTGAATTAATGTGTCTTTGCAAATTCCATTTTCTATAGGCACCAAATTCACAGAGTTGACATTTATAAGTCTTTAAATTCAAATGGACAGTATCTATGTGAGCTTTGAGGTCATCCTTTCTATAAGCAGCGTAATCGCAGAGGTGACATTCGTAACAATTCAATTTCAAGTGCACCCAACCAATATGCTTTTTGAGGTCTCGCTTTAGATTTGTCACAAAATCACATAGGTGGCACTTATGGCTGATGGGTTTAAAGTGAATGGAAGCAATATGTCTTCTTAGAGGAGTCTTCATATTCGCAGAATAATCGCAGAGATGACATTTGAAGTTCCTCAAATTTATATGAACGGATTCTATGTGTACTTTCAGGGATCGCTTCTGGTTGGCACTATATTGACATAAGTGACATTTATAACTCCTCAAGTTCAAATGAACTGAATCAATATGTGCTGATAAATGCACCTTACGCATAGCGGCAAAATCACAGAAGTTACATTTATGACTCTTCAAGCCTAAATGAATGGAATCTAGATGCGTTTTCAAGAGTTGTTTCCTGTTGGTTGCATAATCACAGAGGTGGCATTTATGAATCTTCAAGTTCAAATGAACCGAATTCACGTGTATATCCAGGGATCTCTTTTGCTTAGCAGCATAATCGCAGATATCGCATTTATACTTCCTCAAATGTAAATGAACTGTATCAATATGTTTCTTGACATCTCTCTGTACATTTGCAGCAAAATCACACAGGTGACATTTATGAATTTTCAAATTCAAATGAACGTGATCTATATGCGATTTCAAATGGTTCTTTGTGTTTGCAGCATAATCACAAAGGTGACACATGTAACTCCTTGAATTCAAATGAACCGAATCTATATGCCTATTCAAATCTCCTTTTAGATTTGCAGCATAATCACAGAGGTGGCATTTATGGTTTTTCAAGCTTGAATGAACCGAATCTATATGTGTCTTCAAATGTATCTTTGTGTTTGCGGCATAATCGCAGAGGTGACATTTATGAGTTCTCAAATTCAAATGAAAAGAATCCATGTGCATTCTCAAATGTCTCTTTGCATTAGCAGCGTAGTTGCAAAGATGACATTTATGATTTTTCAAATTTAAATGAATGGAATCTATGTGTGTTTTCAAATGGCCTTTGGTGTTTGCTGCATATTCACATAGGTGACATATGAATCTCCTTGAATTTAAATGAACTGAATTTATATGTCTGTTCAGATCTCCCTTTAGATTTGCAGAATAATCACAAAGGTGACATTTATGCTTCTTCAAAGATAAGTGAACACCTACCCTAGACCGACTGTCAGTTTCATAAACCATTATAATTTTATTATTTACATCAATTTGTCCATTATTTTGAAAAATATCTATGCCTCTGGTTATTTCAACACTGAAATGGAACATATTTGATTGAAAATTCTCGACTTGGATTAGTTTCAACAAAAATCATCAATTATATGCAAGTAACATTCCCACTTTTTGAAATATTCATTGTTAACAAATTCTAAGCATTTGCAGATAGTGAAGAACCTGAATGAGTTTGAAAAAATTTGCAACTAATATGACAAAGTAAAAAAACTTATGTAAAATGATAGTTTCCTATTTAATATATTAATCCTGGTAGGAAATTCTTAACAGAAATACATAATTTGTAAATATGCATGTGTGTATGCAACAGAAGAGGATTTGAAAACCAAGTATTTACCAGAAAATTCTATAACATTACGAACAGGCTCAAGAAGATCTTGTTTGATTATTAGTATCATTGGCTGACAACATACCTGTCTGAAGCTGTTTCATCACTAATAACCTGATCATTAAGACATCGATCTCTTATCTCTGTTTCACAAACTCCAAATGGAACCTTGCCAGAACTCTCATTCTTCACTTTGAGTAGCTTTCTGTCAATTATTAGATTTTGATCAGTAAAATTTTCCACAATATCTACATCTTCAACCTTGAGGTTACAACTAAAAAAATAGTTAAAGAAAAACCACATGCAATCAGCGGAGTAGATTCAGATAAAGATACTTTGTTGAGAGCATATGCTGACAACCTCTCAGGTTTCAAAATGATAAGATTCTCGAATTTGAATCAGGAAATGAGGAGAACTTTCTTAAATTTAAGACACACAGGGAAGACAATTGGTGGAAGGATCAAATGGTTTATTCATGGAGAAATAATTTTGAATGATAAAGATAAATGATAAAAGATATCCTACACTGTCACAAATATAATATAATAATAAAAATAATTAGATATCTGGGTTTCACTTACGAGTCATCCAAGCTCAGTAGTTCATTAGATACAATATTCATTTTTCATCAAGGATGAAATTCAATTACGTACATTATATTATAAATAAATATCCTCGATATCCCCGATATTTTGATTTTAAGCATAAGCCATTCCAGATCTTTACGAATGAGGAATAACAAATGTCAAATGAGTCAAATGCTTGGGCCATAGAAACCAATAGAACAGTAAACATCTATGACATTAATAGTGTTCTGTGCTTACGCCCCAAATCCACAGAACAGTAATATACACAGAACCCCAAATCATTAAAACATGTTTTCCTATAATGGCAGAATTTAGGAGGAGTGGAGATTGATTTTGATCTTTCTTGCGATCCTGGTTTATAACGCAAGATGCAATGAAATGACCGCTAGAACGACCAAAACGAGGACCAACAATGACCGGTCTTTCGCTTAGAATTGGTTTGTGCTGATTGAGGGTTTGCTTCTGGTATTCACATAGTGGCATTTATGATTTTTCAAATGAACGGAATCCATATGGGTTTTCAAGTATGTTTTGTTGCTTGCATAATTGTTACATTGGTTACTTTTGTTTTTTCTTAATTTAGAGTGAAATTACATTATATGTTTTCTCATAAAAGGATTTATATTAGTATCATAATCATGCAAACTAGGAATATGTCGTTCTATTAATTTCGAGAATCAAGATCGAATAATAGTTAGCAATGAAAAATTATATCATTTGAAGATTTCAATATACGAGACATGGCAACGCTGATAAATTTTTTTAACGATTATCAGCTATCTTCATTCCTCATAGTGAGCCGTATACAGAGACTTGTTCAAGCTGTTATATAGTGTTCTGTGGTTAGAACTATTTATTTTCTATTTCCTGTATTTAGGTTATTTTTGATAGAAATATATTTTCCACTGACGAACTATCATATCAAAAATTATTATCACCAAATACAGTGCCTGATTAAAACATTCTGAATTTCATAATTACAGTGTCTCAGAAAATCTTTTTCATATTTGCTTCTTAATGATATTCCTTTGACGACGGAAAATAGGCAATATTGAATACTGTACTATGTTCAAGAAATATAATAATAGTGCAGAATATATGTGAGTAAACTCTTTTTACAAATCTTTTCAAGGCATAGAAGTATGTAACACTTTGTGTAATTGATTCATTTGTATTTTTGACCAATTTTACCACAAATAAGATAAAGAATGTTCCTCCATCTTCAGTTAATTCCGTTTTACACATACTGATGAAAAATTATAATTTGAATAGAGTAATTTCTTCAATCCAATAAGTTTGTCAAATATGGGTGGAAGAAACCTAGAATTTGTCTCCTCTTGATTCCTAATATCCTTTTACACATGCATGCTAAAACTGCATTATTTTGTGATAAATTTCTGAACAATCTGTATAAGTAATAATTGGTCTTTATTTAAAATTTAGAAACGTTTGTTGTTATTTTCTTTTCGATTCATACTAATAGCTCCTCCTTAAAAGAATACGAATTATCACACAAAAATATTAAATGTTGAATTATTACTTAGACTATATCCACTTTCTCTTAATGTTCTTTGTACCGACGTTTCTGTGGACATCTCTCAATCTCAAGACAAATTAGCTTTCCAAATATCATCAAATCATTTCTCTACTTCTTTAAAATCTTGTTATCAATTTTTTCATAGCGCCTGCAAAGAAAATGAAACCATGTTTGGCAATTTTGATGTCAAACTTGAAGATATAGAGGTTTCTGAAACTTTCTCCTATCAAATGATAAAGACAGAAGATTTTTCCAGTACTCCATCTGATAGTACAGACCTTGTCGATCTGTCTACTGGCAAGGAAATACTTAATCAAGTGATAAATGATAATGAGGGTGACAAAATTAAGTCTGAAAGGTATGTAACACAGCGTATGAGATAGTATGATTTGTTTCTTTTAATAGAACTGTTTTGTAAAAATAGTGAATTAATATCAATAGTTTTTTCTTGAATGAAATTCAAATTATCACACAAAAATATTAAATGTTGAATTATCTTTTGGCCTATATCCAATATGTCTCAATGTTCTTAATACCAACGTTTCCGTAGATATCTTTTATCTACTCAAGACAAACAAGCTTTCTAAATAGCATCAAATCATTTTTCTGCTCCTTTAAAATCTTGTTATCAATTTTTTCATAGTGCCTGCAAAGAAAATGAAACCATGTGTGGCAATTTTGAAGTCAAACTCGAAGATATAGAGGTTTCTGAAACTTTCTCCTATCAAATGATAAAGACAGAAGATTTTTCCAGTGCTCCATCTGATAGTACAGACCTTGTCGATCCGTCTACTGGAAACGACATACTTAATCAAGTGATAAATGACAATAAGGGTGACAAAATTAAGCCCGAAAGGTATGTAACACAGCATATGAGATAGTATGATTTGTTTCTTTTAATAGATCTGTTTTGTAAAAATAATGAATTCATATCAATAGTTCTTTCTTAAAAGAAATTCAAATCATCAATTTCTAGAATTCCATCTGATAGTATATCCCTTCTCGAACAATATAGTGAAAAGGAAATATTTTATCACGTAACTAATCATAATGAAGGTGACAAAATTACATCTGGAAGGTATGTAACATATTTTTGTGCTATTATAAATTAATGTGAGAATAAAATCTACATTTCATTTCAGTATTGAGGCTGACTATCTGGAAAAAGAAATTTCTGATAACAATAGTAAACATGGAATTGATATAAAAGTTATTCCACATTTGAAGAGTCACACATGTTATTTCTGCGATTACACTACAAATCGAAAAAGTCAATTGCAAATCCACATCGAAACAATCCATTCAGATGAGATGAAACACAAATGTCATTTGTGTGATTTCGCTACGAAATATATATGCTCACTCAGAAACCATATTAAATACATTCATTCAAATTTGAAGCGTCTCAATGATGTAACTATATTAAATGTGAAGAATATCTGTGATTATACTACCAGTACAAAGGCTATCCTCAATAAACATATTGAGGGAGTTCATGTTGAAGCAAAGTTTCATAAATGTCATCTGTGTGATTATGCTACAAATATGAAAGGTAACCTTAACAAACACATCAGTAGCATTCATTCAAATAAGAAGAATCACCAATGTCATCTGTGTGATTTTGCTACGAGTTATAAATCCTCACTTAGGAACCATATTAATCACATTCATCCCAATTTGAAGGGTCATAATGATATTAATATTTTAAATCTGAAGAATCTCAATTGCCATCTCTGTGATTATACTACTAGTGAAAGGGATAACCTCAATAAACACATTAATGGAGTTCATTCAAATGCAAAGAATCACAAATGTCATATATGCGATTATGCTACAAAAAATAAAGGTGACCTCAAAAAACACATTGATGCTCTTCATTTAAATTTGAAGAATCACAAATGCCATCTCTGTGATTACTGTACAAGTCACAAAAGCCATCTCCATAACCACATTGGTGCTATTCATTTGGATGAGATGAAACTCAAATGTCATCTCTGCAATTATGCTACAATTCGAAGAGGCCAACTCCAAATCCATATCGATACAATTCATTTGAATGTGAAGAATCTGAAATGCCATCTCTGCGATTATGCTACGAATTTGAAGGGCAACCTTCGAAAACACATAGATGCAATTCATTCGAAAGCAAAGAATCTTGAATGTCATCTCTGCGATTTTTCCACAAATCGAGTAGACACACTGCAGAACCACATTGATGCCATCCATTTGAATATAAAGAAGCATAAATGTCATCTCTGCGATTATGCAACAAATCAAAAGAGCAACCTCATTAGACACATTGATGCAATACATTCAAATGTGGAAATGCGCAAATGTCATCTCTGCAATTACGGTCCAAGTAATGAATCGAACCTGAATAGACACATTTCTGCCGTTCATTTGAATAAAAAATCACAAATGTCATCTCTGTGATAATGCTTCAAGATAAAAACAAATCATGAAATCAAATGTGATTGCACTTCACTTCAGCTTAAGAATCATGTAAATCTTCTGAACCTAAAAAATTTTAAATGTCACCTCTGTGATTTGACTGCGAATAGAAAAGTGAATTCTATTCACTCGAATTTAAAGAATACAGAAAATCGAAAATATTACCTCAAAAAACATATTAATTCTGTGATTTTCAGTAATTTGATTTCAGATCTGATAATAAGTTGTATAATCGCTGTGTGAAAATTAGATTTAAATTCAATAAATTAATTCCTGTAAAAATTAAATTTTATTTTTAAATCATCTATTAATTGGTTGAAGGGCATTCAATGAGTACTTGTGTTAATAACATCAAAAATATTTTGGAATTATTACCAGTATTGTAGTTGAAAGTGCGAGTTGATCTACAGAATATTTGATATTCCTGCCATTCAACATTCTATTCTTGCAAACCCAAAACATGGAGACTGACGTTGCCATAGACACATGCACCATTTTTCTATGTCACATCGTTTAATTCCACCTTTGTTTATATATTAGATAGTTGTTCAACCACTATGCCACTACGGTGGCGCTAACTTGTGGCCAAACCTGGAACTTATTTTTAGATGCGTAAAATGATATCAATGTTGCCTAGTTGAAATACAAATCAGAGTAGATGGGGAAAATTAAGTCTTTCCAGGAATTCCATCAACAAATGTTTTTGCTTTCTATAAATGATTTGTTTGACGGAAATCCTTTCGTTTAACGATACATCAATTAACTTTGCCAATTTAGTGCTTGAAAAAGAGAAAAATAGTACACTTTGAAAAGATTGTGTTGTATATAGAGTGCTTCATTTCTAGATCTTAGTAATCTGAAATCTGAAGTGGTTTGAACTTTAACTTCGGTGGTCAATCAGCTAATACTACAACTGTAATTTTGGCAATCATTATTAATTTGCTCAAATGACTGTAATTTTCGGCCAATCATTTTGGTTAGACACATTGATGAAATATCCTTCAGAGAAAGGCATTCTTCTGCCTGGCCGACCATCCCTGAGCTCGATAACTTTCGAATGGAATGAGTTTGACAATTAAAATTTATATCGTAAAGTGAAACGTTTGAAGCTCTGATTTTTCAAAGTTTGAATAACTAATAACTACTCTTGCAAGCAGTTTGACCTAAGCAACCAATCTCACCTTAACGCTTTCAATATTTTCTGACTTAGTTGTCGATTCTCAGCTAAAAAACTTTCTATCTTATGTTTATGGAGTCTGTAAGAATTCTAACTATGTCATGATCCCAATAAATATACGGAAGAGTTTTAAATAAGAGAAAGAATACTTCAAAGAATAAATTTAGCTGAACTGCACTACTAATGAATAATAATGTTTATTTCTTATTAAGTAATCAACATCTGAAAAAAACAGAAAACAATTATTCTCAAAGGTGAGCTCTCTAGGCTTAAACCTTTTGTGAGAATTAAAATAAAAAACTTTAGTTTATAGGTCATCACAATTTTTTTTTCAAACTTTAGTTGTAATGACGCAAATAACTTCCATCGATTGTTGTTAATTTTCAATCAACTTTCTCAAAATTGACCAAAGAGGGTATGATAAGAATGATTCTACAGATATTGAAACAGAATTGTGATTTATTTTCAACAATTACAATAAATGGAGGACATTTGATTAGGTACAAAGAGCTATTATGAACATAAATTTTAAAATAAATTATTTAATTCATGAATATACATATGAACGTGTTGTAAATAAAATACAATATTTCTTTTATTATAACTCAATAATCAACGATTAGAATATCAGTCCATAAGTTAATACGTTAACACTATAAAAAATGGCTTGAATAGAGCGGGAGAATTATGTTCCATGTAATAATTCAAATCAATGCTCACTGAGATTAGTGAAAGATAAGGGAGAGGGGGTAAACAAAGATTGTAAACAAAACAAGATGGTTAGACCCAAATTACAATAAAAACCTCTTTACAATGAATTTTCTTTGTTCACTAGACACTGACACTTCTTGTATGCCTCTCGGACAGCTTCTTGGAGTCCAACGATCCACCAAGCTTTCAAGGGTAGGGTGAAGTAATATATTACTGTTAAATGTTTTGCAGAATAGCAATCTTCTGATTTTTTTTTACGTTGACTTTTAAATTTGCAGATTTGTTCTTACCATATTTATATAACAAACATCTATTCAACAATTTCAACATGTACTCTCTATGTGCAATACAATTTCTAGGACATAGATACCACTCACTCAATGAACGTGTTAACTTTTTTTTTTTTCATTTTTTCCAAGAAGGAAGAAATATTCTTTTTTGAGAATTTTTGAAATTTGTTTGTGAAATTCTACCATGCATAGGTTGGTAAAGTTCGATAGTAGCTCTGTTGGTTTTTCAACAAGCTTGGTCCAACAATATTATAATTTTGTAAAATAAAAGCAAATCTCCACTTTCTGTTAACGGTTCCCAACTTTCAAGAAGCACTCTTGCACTCAAGGCAATTGAATTTATCCATATTTTTTTAATTAAGTATCCACCGAAATAAATCGTTGCACTTCTTTCCAAAGTACCTACTTCTGGAACAACCTCCTCAACTTCAGAACTGGATGAGTCACTTTTTTCTTCACTGGATGTATTTTCATCTATTTCTGGTAGCAATTCAGATGCTGACAATAAATTATCAATATCTAACGATTCAGTGTTTGAAGATTTGGTGCCTTCATTAGGTGTTGGACACAATTAGCCTTGAATGCTGCCTGAAACATCCGCACTGATGGATTCCTGTTATAACCACCTCTCTGGCGAAAAATTGAAAATAAATTTTCAATTATATCTTGATTGATACGGGCAGTAAGTAGAAAGTCAAAACCTTTTTTTTTTTGGTCATTGAATATTATCTCAACCGCATTGATGGTTTGTATCAATCCATCAAAACATGCAACTCTCTTCAAATTTCCTGTTTTATCAATTTTTTGCAAGTTTAACATTGCTTCTTTAGCAACCTTCATTGCATGGAATGCTTCACTGTTTCTGTCTGATAGTGCACGTCGACATTTTTTCTTGTCTTTCAAATTCCTGCTGTTGAGTGCATCGAAACAGGAGTCCATTATTGAAATGAATGCGGCAGTATATTCAGCATTATTATCAATTTCCTGTGTTTCAATAGCAGTTCTGATGGCTGCTGAAACACTATGGCTGAATACTTGGGTTGCAAGTCTGACACTCATTTTTTGAAAAGGCCCTGGATTCATATGATTATCTGTGAGTTTTGGTAAAGCCTTTCCAGTGTTACTCATTTTATCAATGGCATACACTTCACGCACATAATCGAACGATACCAATTTTGATCCTTCCCACAGATAATTGCAATCTAATAAGTTGTTCCGAATATTTTTTATTAGATGAGGAACATCAAATATTGCAAAATATTTACTTTCCCTTATAAAGAAATAAGGCATTTCAGGGGCAACACCTAAGAGTTTGTAAACTTTTTGGTTTGTCGATGCCTGGTCACTAATTACTGCTAATACTTGAAGTCCTGTTTTCTTGAGCTCACAAAGGACTTCTTCTATAAGTTTCTTCAAAATATCTGCTTTTACTCCGTTTTCCGAGAAATAAAAGGCAACTGGAATTTTCCATGATGAGTAAATTCCACGGACCATAAAAACTAAAGCCTGTTTGGCTAAGACTGGTTTCCTACCATGCCTTCCCAGATCTTCGTAACCATCAAAATAATCTTTTGGATTGGAAAACTCAAGACATTGCTTCAGTGCCATTTCATCAAATGCCACAACACAAACTCGATTTTGCGACTTCATTGTATCTACTTTTAGTTTGATACACTTCATTAAGCCTTTGTTGATGCCCGGCCTAAATCTGAAAGATTTCAACCATGTTGAAAGTGTTGAAGGAGAAGGTAAATTTACTTTTTCGATCTCATAAATTTATAGGTTGAAGGTGAATCTGGAACACACTCGAATACCATAAACCAATTAAATTAATTAAATTCACTCGTTGAGGAAGATTCGCAATTGTACTATGAAACAACCTTACGACTAAAGAAGTCTAACGAAACAACTAAGCTGAAGACGTGTTACGCGTGAGCGTTACAAACTGCAAATGAAAGATATGGTCAGATGACAAATGGCAAGAGCCCGTAAATGCAACTTGAGTCTAGATGCAGCGAAATTCGGTTTGGCACAATCTGCAACGCTGCAGACTTAACGTAAACAGATGATCGAAATTTATGAATGGGCGACTTTCACCTAACACGCCATCTAACAATCACCTAACGGTACTAACTTCGGTTGAACAACTATCTAATCTATAAACAATGATTCCACTTGGTTTTCCGTGGTCTACCCGGCATCATAGATATAGAAATATATATATCTCAAAGATAAAGCTATATCTCTGGTTACATTTAGGAAAATCTATAGCCTAGAAATTCGACAGATGTCAAACTGTTGTGAATTCTGGGATGTATTACAAAAAAAATTGTTTTCGCGTAATATAAAAGTTAATATGGAAAGAGAAGACCCAATACAGCCTAAACCGTTGTAAGTTATATGAGGTTATGTCCATTTATTTTAATAAGTCTTTTTGTAGAGAATACTTGAATAATGAGATAAAGGTGGAAGATGTAGACATTGATGAACATTTTACTGATCCAAATGCAACATATAGTATCAACATATGCGACGTGAAAAATGAGGATTTTGGTAGTTATCCTCCCAAAATTTCTGAATCTGCAAATACAGTTTATAATGATCGATATTCTTGTAAAACAGAGTTGACAAATGGGGATGATGTTAAGAAAGCAAATTTGGCCAGGTGAGTTTAGAAATGTGAAGGAAATCCAATCAAATTTTCTATAATCGATTCTTGTTTTTCTAATGGATGTACAGGGTGGGCAAAATTTGTCTATACTGGGGGATCTCAACTATTTAGAAACTGTCATTTTCATGTTGGATATCTCATTAGAACTTTTATTTGAAATATGAAGTTTTATTTCACAGGCACATTTTTGTTATTATTCAGCCATTTTTGAGTAATGAGAAAGATACTTTTACTGCAACAATTGTAAACTTTTGTCTGAAGTTCTTTTATCTTGCTAAAAAATATATCAAGCTGAAAGTGGTCTCAATTGCTTAGGTTTGACTTTCCAATGAAGATTTCGGGGTCAAATTTTGGTATGTCTGGCTGTATATTCTTTATTATCCAAAGGAGGAGCTAGAGTTTTCATATTTACAGGAAAGGTTGATTGTCTATATATCTCAGTCAAGTTTGTTATTTGGTGTCAATAACTGCTAGAATATCTATCTGATCAATTTATAATTTGATGGATGTTTGAAGGATATTTATATAAAATTTTGGATTTAAATGAATTGGGTATTTCAAAGGAGAAGAGCTTACTGGGAGGAAGCTGATGATTTCTTTATGATTTTCTATCTGAAGGATATAGGAAAAGCAAGGTTGGAGATATTTATAACATTACAACAAAATTTAATCTCTAAAGACCCTCTGCAATGTTTAAAAACCCCTTGGGTTATTATGTAAAGAATTATAACTACTAGCATTGTTGAACAATTAGGTGAACCTGATAGGGCTTCACAGTATTATGGCTTGCTCGATTGGGACTTCCACGGGCTGCAGCATTTCAAGCTGAACGGAAGCATGAAATTCTAATAGAATATATTTCATTTCAGTGATGCAAAAATCGAAGACTTAAAAATTCTTCCAAATAATGAAGACATACTGGGAATATCGAGCGAAATTGATGAGAAAAACTTGCATGATATGATTGAATTGAATAATAAATCTAAAAAATTGAAAGAGCTACCTCGAACTAATTTAAGGACTGAGGATGTGCATTTGAAGTCGAAAAAGTACAAGTGTCAATTTTGTGACTACACTACTGCTTCTAAATGGTATCTCCCGCATCATATAGAGTCTCGTCATCTGAATTTGAAATATAAAAGCCATCAGTGTCACCTGTGCGATTTTGCTACAAACCGTAAGCCATATCTGAAGATTCACATGGACGCAGTTCATTTAAATTTGAAGAATCACAAATGCCAATTCTGCGTTTATGCCACCAATCAAAAGAACGAATTGAGGAAGCATATAGATTCGGTTCACTTGAAATTGAAAAGGTATAAGTGTAAATACTGCGATTATGCTGCATGGCGAAAAGCTGATACAAGGAACCATATGCTTTCAATTCATCTGAATTTGAAGAATCATAAATGTCACTTATGTGATCATGCTACGAATACCCCTCAACAATTGAAGAGGCACATAAATACCATTCATGAAATATTGAAACATTTCAAGTGCACATTATGCGATTATGTGACAGTTCGAAAGGAGAGCCTCAAAAGGCATATTGATTCAGTTCATATCAATTTGAAAGAGCATAAATGTCACATCTGCAATTTCGCTTCGAATCAAAAGCTAAACCTGAAAAAGCACATGGACTGTTTTCACTCCGATGGAAAGACTCATAAATGTCATTTTTGTGATTTTGCTGCCAATCAGAAGGGAGATCTCAAGCTACACATGGATTCTGTTCATTCTAAATTGAAGATTCATAAATGCCACTTGTGCGATTATGCTGGAAATCAAAAGCAGTACTTGAAGAAGCACATCGAAAGGATTCATTCGAATATGAAATCATAATCCTGGCCCCTTTAATTTTGCTTTATCATTAATTAAAAATTGGGGTCATAAACATAATTTCTTTAATCGTGGTGCAAATAAGAAGGCAATTTTATATTTTAGAGGAATATTTAGTTCACAATAATTATGATATAACAGCGCTTTTGAATTGATTGTACATGATGTATTTATACTGACTTGTGAATTGGAATGTGAATAAAGATATGATATTCATTTATTTTTTTCATTAATTGGATAACGCCAAAAACAGAGTGAGCAAAAATCCATTCTCACTTCACTTCATAGATCTGAGGCCTCAAAAAAAAAAAAAAATAGAAATATTCAATTTGGGATTTCTTGGACATATCAAAATAAGGGTAGAATCACTAGTTAAATAAAAAAATCAAACATATCATGGACACAGCAGAACATATTGCTGGAAATAAAAGAATAATTCATTTACATTTGTCTTTGTCGAGGTGATCATGAAAGAACTACATTTGTCTTGAATATGTAGAAGAAAATAATAATAATATACTTTATTTCAGGTAAAGTGTATACATGTAATACAGTGAACACTCGAGATGAAACAGGGTCATAAATAATTTTACTCTCATTATATCGTGTAAGCTAGGAAGACTTCTACACTATATGGTTCAATGTTGAGTAGCAGCTTGAAAATGAATTTCTTGTATTGTTGCAGGGTACATTCTCTTCCCAATTTATGTGCTATCTTGTTATGATATCGAATGCACCGATATGCAGGTCCTTTTTCGGTGAGGCTAAGTCTGAGCTGCGGGAATTTTATTGCTGTTGTTCTTGTATTATAATTACTTTGTGTTTTCTCTTCAAAGTAATGCATTTTTTTTTATTATTATAATAGTTACAAGCAATCAGAAAAAAAAATTCTATAAGCTCATTTGATGGCTTCAGAGCTGGACGCTACTAAATGTCATGATGAGGTCCTGTCCAGTGACAATTCCTCTTCAAGTCTCCTTCAAATCTGCTGGCCATTTTCTTTTAAGTCGCCGATCGTTCTGCAATTGAGTCAGTGTTTGTGTGGCTCTCAAGCTTTGTGTGATGTTTTGTGCTTTTTTCTGTTATGACGCTCTTTATATAGGGTATCTTCAGGTCTTCATGTAGTGTTTGATTTGTAACGTACCACGGGGCATTTGTTATCGTTCTGAGGATTTTAGATTGGCTTCTTTGGATGATAGACATGTTCGAGTTGCTGGTACATCCCCAGATCTCGCTTCCGTAGGTCCAGATAGGCTTTATTATAGTTTTATAGATCAGAATTTTATTTTCCAGTGATAGTTTTGACTTCCTACCAATGAGCCAGTGTAATTCCTTTGCCTTCAGGTCTGTTTGTTTTCTTTTTTTGACTACATGCTCCTTCCAGGTAAGCTTTTTATCCATGTGTAATCCGAGGTATTTCACTGTAGGGGATTCTGGTATCTGGACGTTGTTAATTTTTACTGGTGGACACTGGCCTTTTCTCAGTGTGAAATTGACTTTTACAGATTTGGTCTCGTTGATCTTTATTCTCCATTCTTGTATCTGGTCTAAATGAGTCTGTAACAAGTGAGAAGCTTCTACCGGGTCTTCATCGCTCGCTAGTATGGCTGCGTCGTCCGCGAATGTACCCAGTACTGTGTTTGGGTTGGTTGGTAGGTCTGCAGTGTACAATAAGTACAAAATGGGGCCAAGAACACTGCCTTGTGGTACTCCAGATGATATGGGAAAATTGTTTGTCGTTCACTCTTACCCTGAATTTTCTTGTGTCTAAATAGGACCTCAAAAGTTTGTAATATGTTATTGGAAGAAATTTTTTAATCTTGTACAGTAGGCCGGGGTGCCAAACCTTATAAAAAGCTTGACTCACGTCAAGGAACGCTGATGTGCAGTATTTCTTCTTTTCGAGTGCTTCGTTTATGACATGGCTTATTCTGTGTGTTTGTTGCACTGTTGAGTGAGCTGCTCGAAATCCAAACTGGTGGTGTGGCATCCATTGTTCAGTATTTGCGTCTGTGTTGATTCTACGGAGGACAAGTCTTTCGAGGACTTTGGAGGTGACAGGTAGCAAACTAATTGGCCGATATGAGGTCGCACTGCTTGGATCTTTCCCTTGTTTTGGAATTAAAATAATTTCTGCTATTTTAAACTGCCGTGGCCATTGATTCAGTTTCAGTATAGCATTGTAAATATACTTAAGTAGAGTGATTCCCTTATCTGGTAACTCTCTAAGCATTTTCGGTGTTATTTTGTCAATTCCTGCAGTTTTTCTTGTATTGAGGCGACAGAGTTCGTCCTGGACTTCAGTCGTAGTGAAAGGTTTAATTGGTGCTGTGATTTTGGGTATCTCTAGGAGTTCTCTTTCTATCTCGTTATCTCTGACGTCGTTGTGGGGGGTGAATACTGTGGCTAGGTGTTCGGCAAATAGCTTGGCTATTTCTTCGTCGCTTCTGGCCCAATGTGTGTTAGGTGCTGATGTATTACGTATAGCTGATATATGCGTTTTTGGTTTTTTGAAGTTCTTTATTGGTTTCCATATTGAATTATCGAATCTGCTTAGATTTGAGATATACTCTTGAAATGAGTTTTCTTTTAATTCCTTGATTTTCGCTTTAAGTCGATTGGTTGTTTTATTCAGGGTGTTTTTGTCAGCTGGGGAGTGCGTTTGCTGCCATCTTGCTCTTCTCTTCTGTGCAATTAGTTCCTTAATTCCTTCAGTGATATTGTAGGTATAATTTGTCACATTGATTACAGGAGTTGCTTGTTTCACTGCATGTATAATCAGGTTGTTGAATGTTGATAGCACTTCTTCTATTTCATCAGGGGTTTTCAGGCTTACCGTCTCGTCGATATTTTCTCGATATTCGTCCCAATTGGTGCTGCTATTGTGCAGTCTGGGAATTTGTTTCTTGTGGATTATGAAAGCACTGATTGTTGCAATTATGGGAGAATGATCCGAAGACAGGTCATAGCTTGCTTTAATGTCCATGTTAGAATGAGATAAGCCGTTTGTTACGAAGAAATCCAGCAGGTCCGGAATCGTATTAGGATCCATCGGCCAATATGTGGGAGTGCCTGTAGATAAAAAGTTGTAGCCGTTTTCTTGTATGAGACTTGCTAATGCTTTTCCTTTCGCTGTTGTAAGGCGTGAACCAAATAGGGTATTTTTGCAGTTGTAATCTCCTCCGGCGACGAATTTGGGGCCCAGTGTTGAGAAATAGTCGTTGAAATTTTCTTTCTTAATGTTGTGACGTGGGGGGCAGTAAACTGCGGACACTGTTTTTTCGAATGATGCAAGTTCTACCTTTATTGTTGTGGCCTGTAACAGATCTTTCCTGTATTCTGGCAGTTCAATATGCCTTATCGAATTTTTCATAATGATGGTTGAACCGGCGTGAGCGGTGTTATCCGGATGATTCGAGTGGTAAGTGGTATATTGCGGTATTTTGAAGTAAGACTTTTCAGTGAAGTGAGTTTCGCTTATCAGTAAAATGTCTATAGAGTTATGATGGAGAAAAACTTCCATTTCGTTTTTGTGTTGAAGAAGGCCATTGGCGTTCCATTCTGCTATTTTTAAAAAGTTATTGAATTTTACTGATGAGAGTGGTTAACATGTTCAACATCATAGTGTTTTGTTGAATTAGTTGTTGAAACATAATTTTGAATGCATATTTTTAAAAGTGAAAATCAAGCATTCCTGAAGCTGGTGCGGTTAATAAATCTTTTTTTAATATTCCCCTACACGACTCCATTCTCTTCATCTTCCAGATTACAAATATTGCTCTCTTTTGCATCTTCACCACTCTGTCCAAGTTATGTGAGCTACCATAGAAGATGATGCCATACCTCATTTTCAGTCCAGGTATTTACTGAGTACCCCAAGTGAGTAGCAGATAGAACTCAATTGAGCATGAAAGTTGGTGATGTGTTCACTCCAATCAAGAGTTTTTCAGTTTCTCACTTTTGCTTTTTGGCTGGATGTGGATCTTTCTCCGAATTTTTCTTATGGGACATGAATAGTCCAATTCTGTTTTGATGATATTTGTGAACTTTGTCCAGAGAATGTTGACTTCATATTCTGGAATATTCTCCAATATATTCCAATCTGTATTTCTGAGTCTGTCATTTATTTTATGTGGCAGACTATTTTCTTGTACTTGAAGATTTGTATTTAGAATTTGGGCTGTATTATGGTCTGAAATGTAATAGGTGAATATAGTATTATAGATAAAATATGCAATATCTGACTGGTGTTCAAACATTAACTCTGCTCTTGACAATCAGATGGTACTCTTCAGCTATTCCATATACCAAAGGATAGATCCAGAGTATGGCAGATTGCTATAAACATTCCTATTTAATGCATGTGAAGAATTTGCAATAACTTGATTGTATAACTGTTATGTTTTTAGTCTTTTATCTCAGGAAATTCGAAAATTTGATGGGTATTCTATTTTTGAGTATCAAGAAGTACGATATTACATTACATTTCATTTCAAAATTATTCAGTTATCTTATTCACTTTGTATTTATATATGAATACTTGTCCTTATAATCTCTTTAAAACAAATGATATCTGAAAACATTTTATTTCAGTACTGATGAACAGCATAAAAGAAGAATTGATGAAGATAACAATTATGGATTCGTCTTTGAAGACACTTCATCATTCACAATTACAGAAAAAAAGGTTGAAACAGTGACTTGTGATGCCCAAATGGAAGATGCCAATGAGATGGAGTGGAAACATAATTTTTCCGGCTATGTTACAACAGAACAATCTCATCGGAAAAATATTCTTAAAAATGACATTGGCAGCATTCATTCAAATATAGGGAGTTTGCAATGTTATCTTTGCGATTACACAGCTAGTCGTAAAGGACACCTTAAAGTCCACATAGATTCCGTTCACTTGAAGCAGAAGAATCACAATTGTCATCTCTGCGATTATACAGCAAGTCGTAAATATCCCCTGAAAATCCACATTAATTCTGTTCATTTAAATCTGAGGAATCACAAATGTCATCTCTGCGATTATGCTGCAAGTCGTAAAGCAAACCTCAAAAACCACATTGATGCAATTCATTTAAATTTGCGGAAACACAAATGTCACCACTGCGATCATGCTACAAGTCATAAAGCAAGCCTCAAAAGTCACATTGATGCAATTCATTTAAATTTGCAGAGACACAAATGTCATCTGTGCGATTATGCTACAAATCAAAGAGACCAACTCAAAATTCACATTGATACCATTCATTCGAATTTAGAGACTTTGGAATGCCATCTCTGCGATTATGCTACATATCAAAAATGCCATCTGGACAGGCACGTTGATGTGGTTCATTTAAATTTGAGAAATCACAAATGTCATTTCTGCGATTATGCTACAGTTCATAAAAAAACCCTCAAAAACCATATTAATGCCATTCATTTCAATTTGAAATATTTTAAATGTTATATCTGTAACTATGCTGCTAATCGAAGAGATCACCTGGAAAGGCACATAGCTTGTATTCATTCAAATTTGAGAAACCATAAATGTCATCTCTGCGATTATGCGACAAGTGATAAAAAAATCCTCAAAAATCACATTAATGCTATTCATTTTCATTTGGAGACTCTGAAATGTCATCTCTGCGATTTTACTGCTAATCGTAAAAGAACCCTCAAACGGCACATTAATTCCATTCATTTAAATTTGAGAAATTTCAAATGTCATCTCTGCGATTTTTCTACAAATCAAAAATGCCATCTGAAAGGCCATATTGATGCCATTCATTTAAATTTGAGGAACCACAAATGTCATCTCTGCGATTTTGCTACAAGTCATAAAAAAAGCCTCACAAATCACATTAATGCCATTCATTCAAATTTGAAAAATTTTAAATGTCACATCTGCAAGTACGCTGCTAATCGAAAAGATCACCTCGAAAGGCATCTAGCTTCTATTCATTCAAATTTGAGAAATCACTAATGTCACCTCTGCGATTAAGCTTCATATAAAAAAAAAACTCAAACTCTACATCGATACCATTCATTGGAATTCTTAGACTCTAAAATGTCATCTCTCAGATTTGCTCTGGCCACTTTTATGCCATTCATTTAAACTTTAGAAACCACAAATGTTATCTTTACGATCATGTTGCTAAACGAAATCAGCTCCCTAAAATTATATGAGAATGCATAATCGTACTTGGACTTCGTAAAAATTGAATGTTTGAAATGAAATAAAGGCTCTTTTTTACCACATTGTATTTTGCGATTTTCTTTTTAGAAAGATATTGGGCATTTTGATTAGTTCAATTTCCTTTTTGTTATTGATTCGATAAAAAAATTCAAATTGATGACATCAAATCGTCTTTATCTTGAAATATGTTATTTTCATTTCATTTGAAAATAAAACTCTTTCAGTGTTTCGGGAGTGTCTCGTGTGGGACCTTGCCTTACATCAAATTGGTAGGTTGAAAATTAGCACTTTCATGATTTACTCTTCAAATACCCGAAAAATCATCAAGTCTGGCAACAATGTAGCTTATTTTAATGGACGGCTAAAGTTATGAGAAGTCGAGATTGCCGTGACATCTATTACCGTATCGCTAAGATAAAGTGGAATTAGTTCATATTGAGTTACATACGACAAATGAGCTAACTGTACACGACTGAAGTATTTCATTTAATATACTGTTCACTCAGATAATAAACAGATAAAATTGATTCAGAAAATTAAAAAAACTTCGTTCAATACTATAATCCCGTTTTGCCAAACATCTCTTTGAATTTTGTAAGCGGCTGTGCTGCTGTATAGCTGAACAAGAGTCTTTTTCTATATTTTTATATTCATACATATTTGATAGAAAGCACCAAATACTTCATAACGCCAATAAAAAAAACAAAGTATCATTACCAGTAGCAATGTGAAAAAATTTATAAAATGAAAATCAACAGATTCCTTCCCAAAACTGTAGTTGTTGGAGTCTTCCGACATCTATTGTTCCAAAGAAAAACTTATTGTTATGAGGGCATTTACAGAATTCTATTCTACAACTAGACCTGCAATGGTAACTATTGGCTTCAGAATAACTCCAAATTTCGCTGGGGAAATTTAGAAAAATACAAAAGATAATTTTAAATAAAATGTTCAATATTAAGGATATAGATGTAAAAAAAAATTAATTATATTATGAGAATGGTCACAGTCATAGATGAAAATGCTGACATTTTGTTTTAGATTTACAGTCTATGCGATTAACTTTCTTCAATTTGATTTACTCTCAAAGTCATCTGGTCACTTTCCTGTTTATTATGGATATTGAAATAAAAGAAGTAATTCAACCCTATGATTTGTAAGTGAATCAGACATTGTTTCGTACTTCTCGTATATTGTTCTGTATTAATAATTTCTTGCCTTTCTTTTTTGGCAGTGATGTCAAGGTTGAGAATTTCGATCAGGAGTCTGAAATATGTAATAGTGATATAGCTGAAGTAAAAAGGAAAATGTTTTTTGCACCCACTCTGAAATAGACGATATTTATGAAGAGGGGAAGTTTGACAACCTGGACGCTCATGATACTGTTGACGAAAGAGCTTCAAATAGGTATGTTCCTATTTGTAAGATAGTGATGATTGACTTGAAAGGGAATTTAATGTATTCAGAATGCTCTTAGTTTCTATGGCTCATCTGTGTATAAATAATGTAATTTGTTTTAAATACACTGTATAAACTCCTACAACTACGAATTCAAGATGATTTTGGCTAAGTTTAGAATTGTTATAACACATTCAGTTTATTTGTATGTTCAAATACTAGACCTCATCATTTTTTCCAGTGTCAACAAACAGTATCAAAGAAGTGATAAGGAAGATAATGATGATATAGACATAAAAGATATTCCATCACTTGCAATTGTAGATGAAACACTTGATTATAAAGTTGTAAGGGAAGATGTCAATTCAAAACTGATAGAGCCAACGAACCAATTGTTAGGCAATGATTCAACCAGAAAATCTCATCGTAAGAAGAATTCAAAAAATGACATTGATGGCGTATATTCAAATTTGAAAATTCACGAATGCAATCTCTGCAATTATGCTACAAATCTAAAATGCAATCTCAAAGGCCACATTAATGCCATCCATTTAAATTTGAGGAGTTTCAAATGTCATCTCTGTGATTACGCTGCAAGTCATAAAAGCAACCTCAAAAACCACATAAATACCGTTCATTTAAATTTAAATAATCAGAAATGTCATCTCTGTGATTATGCTACGAATCAGAAATGCCATCTCAAAACCCACATTGATTGGGTCCATTTAAATTTGAAAAATCATAAATGTCACTTATGTGATCATGCTACTTTTACCCCTCATCTATTGAAGAGGCACATAAATAACATTCATGAAAAATTGAAATATTTCAAGTGCACATTTTGCGACTATGTGACAGTACGAAAGGAGAGCCTCAAAAGGCATATTGATTCAGTTCATATCAATTTAAAAGAGCATAAATGTCACATCTGCGATTTCGCTTCGAATCAAAAGCGAAACCTGAAAAAGCATATAGACTGCTTTCACTCCAAGACTCATAAATGTAATTTTTGTGATTTTGCTGCCAATCAGAAGGGAGATCTCAAGCTACACATGGATTCTGTTCATTCTAAATTGAAGATTCATAAATGCCACTTGTGCGATTATGCTGGAAATCAAAAGCAGTACTTGAAGAAGCACATCGAAAGGATTCATTCGAATATGAAATCATAAACCTCGCCCCTTTAATTTTGCTTCATCATTAATTGAAAATTGGGGTCATAAATGTAATTTCTTTAATCGTGATGCAAATAAGAAGGAAATTTTATATTTTAGAGGAATATTTAGTGCACAATGATTCTCATATAACAGCGCTTTTGGATTGATTGTACATGATGTATTTATACTGATTTCATCTTGTGAATTGGAATGTGAATAAAGATATGATATGCATTTATTTTTTTCATTAATTGGATAACACCAAAAATATCGTGAGCAAAAAACCATTCTCACTTCACTTCATACATCTGAGGCCTCAAAAAAAGCTACATTTGCACTTTGTCGAGGTGATCATGAAAATACTACATTTGTCTTGAATACATGTAATGCAGTGAACACTTGAGATGAAACAGGGTCATAAACAATTTTACTCTCTTTATATCATGTAGGCTAGGAAGTCTTCTACACTTTATGGTTCAATGTTAAGTAGCAGCTTGAAAATGAATTTCTTGTATTGTTGCAGGGTACCTTCTCTTCCCAATTTATGAGTTATCTTGTTATAATATCGAATGCACCGATATGCAGGTTCTTTTTCGGTGAGGCTAAGTCTGAGCTGCAGGAATTTTATTGCTGTTGTTCTTGTATTATAATTACTTGGTGTTATCTCTTCAAAGTAATGCATACTTTTAAAAGTGAAAATCAAGCATTCTTGAATATGTATAGCTGGTGCGGTTAATAAGTCTTTTTTTTATATATTTCCCTACACGACTCCATTCTCTTCATCTTCCAGATTGTACGTATTGCTCTCTTTTGAATCTACAGCACTCTTTCCAAGTTATGTGAGCTACCATAAAACATCATGCCATACCTCATCATACGCATGCAGTAGGTGTAAACCTCCTGGAATTCCATTGGTTCCTGATATCTCAACTAATCGTGAAGAAATGACGATTGCTCATACGAATGCAATAGGCGTAAACCTCCTGAAATTCCATTGGATCTTGATAGCTCAACTAATCGTAAGTTTTAGCGAGGGACCTGAACTGATCTTAAGTGAAAAGCGGGGAAAGGGGAGGTTTAGATCGTTTCCATTCGAAGATTTAGTGTGAAAAACTCTTTCCTGGGGAGAGTTAATCACTCCCAGTACCCCCTCCGTGAATACGCCACTGTGCTAAATATGCTGAGTGTTCTGTAGAAAGGGTTCTCTCATTATGGTGGGAAAAAAATTAAAAACCTATGGAATTATTGTTGTATATATATATATAATTTAAGAAAATTCGTGACTGAATATAAAGTATATAGATGATTATCGTGGTTTAGCAGTCAAATAAAAAGTAGAAGACTCTTTTATCCTTTACTCGAGCTTTCAAAACAATTTGTTTCTTTTTCAAGAGTGCTGCAAATTATTAAAAATCAATTGGTGAACAGGTTACAGATCTTCAGTACTTACGATAGCGAGATTGATTATGAAATGATGTTCATTAAATCTTAATCTAATTAACATGAATTCAATTCAATTCATCAGGAAGATACATTAATTTCGCTTCATATCATCCAATGAAAATGAAAATTAACATTATCAAAAATTTGAAAACAAGAGTTTTGAGAATATCGCATAATAAATTTAAAGATAAAAATCTTCTGATTCTCAAAGATCTTTTAATAAAAAACGGTTATCCTATTAACTTAATCAATAAATTATTATTCAATACACCTAATGATCTACCACCACGATTAGATGCTGATATACAACCTTTATTACCATCAGAACAACAAAGATTTTTATACCTAACACTACCTTACATAGAAACCCTTACATATAATCTCAAAAGAATACTACCACCTGATAAAATTAAAATTGCAACAAAAATGTAAAACCAGTTAGGTCTATATTCACTAATTTGAAAGACAGAGATAAGATCTTAAATAAATCTAATGTTGTCTACAGCATTCCATGTAAGGATTGCGATCAAATATACATAGGTCAGACTTCCACCAAACTTCAACAAAGGATAACACTACACAAAAGCAATATCAGAACTCTTAAAAATTCCTGTGCTCTTACCAATCATGTGAATTCTGAAGATCATCATCCTGATTATGAAAATATAAAAATATTAGATTCAGAACCTAATTTCAAAAAAGAACATTTATGGAAATGGTGAGAATATCACAATATGATAACTCCATGAACTCTAGGAAGGATATTAACTCTTTGAGCACAATGTATTCTTACTTGATTTCTATAGAAAAAACAAGAAATGTGACTAACGTTTCAAACTTAGATATAAGTGAATAACAAAATCTTTTAACACCGAACATATGTTCTTATTCTAAGTAATCTGATTCTAAATTAAAGCTTGTATTGTATATCACATATGCCTAGCTCTCAAGATTCCACTTCGATGTTCACGTCTTTAAATGACATCCAAAATTGTCAATCATTATTATATTTTTGAGCTATCATAATTTAAGGTCTTGAATTCATGTAAATTAGATTAAGATTTAATGAACATCATTTCATAATCAATCTCGCTATCGTAAGTACTGAAGATCTGTAACCTGTTCACCAATTGATTTTTAATAATTTGCAGCACTCTTGAAAAGAAACAAATTGTTTTGAAAGCTCGAGTAAAGGATAAAAGAGTCTTCTACTTTTTATTTGACTGCTAACCCACGATAATCATCTATATATATATATATATATATATGAAATAAAGCTCTTTCAAAAGTTGATACGTTTGATTTTGTAAACTAATTCATTCTATTTGTACTTTGGTAAATTGTTTCTACAAAAAAACTGTTTTACCACATTGTATTTTGCGATTTTCTTTGTAGAAAGACATTGGACATTTTGATTAGTTCAATTTCCTTTTCGTTATTGAAGTTTGTTATTCATTCGATAAAAAAATTCAAATTGATGATATCAAATCGTCTTTATCTTGAAATATGTTATTTCATTTCATTTGAAAATAAAACTCTTTCAGTGTTTCGGGAGTGTCTCGTGTAGGACCTTGCCTTACATCAAATTGATAGGTTGAAAATTAGCACTATCATGATTTACTCTTCAAATACCCGAAAAATCATCAAACCTGGCAACATTGTAGCTTATTTTAATGGACGGCAAAAGTTATGAAGAGAAGTCGAGATTGCCGTGACATCTATTACCGGATCGCTAAGTTAAAGTGGAATTAGTTCATATTGAGTTACATACGACAAATGAGCTAACTGTACACGACTGAAGTATTTCATTTAATATACTGTTCACTCAGATAATAAACAGATAAAATTGATTCAGAAAATTAAAAAAACTTCGTTCAATACTATAATCCCGTTTTGCCAAACATCTCTTTGAATTTTGTAAGCGGCTGTGCTGCTGTATAGCTGAACAAGAGTCTTTTTCTATATTTTTATATTCATACATATTTGATAGAAAGCACCAAATACTTCATAACGCCAATAAAAAAAACAAAGTATCATTACCAGTAGCAATGTGAAAAAATTTATAAAATGAAAATCAACAGATTCTTTTCCAAAACTGTAGTTGTCGAAGTCTTCCGACATCTATTGTTCCAAAGAATAACTTATTGTTAGGAGGGAATTTACAGAATTCTATTCTACAACTAGACCTACAATGGCAACTATTGGTGGTCAGAATAACTCCAAATTTGGCTGGGGAAAAAACCTCTTTAGAAAAATAAAAAGATAATTTTAAATAAAATGTCCCATATTAAGGATATAGATGTAAAAAAAAATAATTACATTATAAGGATGGTCACAGTCATAGATGAAAATGCTGACATTTTGTTTTAGATCTACAGTCTATGCGATTAACTTTCTACAATTTGATTTACTCTCAAAGTCATCTGGTCACTTTCCTGTTTATTATGGATATTGAAATAAAAGAAGTAATTCAACCCTATGATTTGTAAGTGAATCAGACATTGTTTCGTACTTCTCGTATATTGTTCTGTATTAATAATTTCTTGCCTTTCTTTTTTGGCAGTGATGTCAAGGTTGAGAATTTCGATCAGGAGTCTGAAATATGTAATAGTGATATAGCTGAAGTAAAAAAGGAAAATGTTTTTTGCGCCCACTCTGAAATAGACGATATTTATGAAGAGGGGAAGTCTGACAACCTGGACGCTCATGATACTGTTGACGAAAGAGCTTTAATTAGGTATGTTCCTATTTGTAAGATAGTGATCATTGACTTCAAAAGGAATTTAATGTATTCAGGATGCTCTTAGTTTCTATGGCTCATCTGTATACAAATAACGTAATTTTTTTAAATACACTGTATAAACTCCTTTAACTACGAATTCAAGATGATTTTGGCCAAGTTTAGAATTGTTATAACACATTCAGTTTATTTGTATGTTCAAATACTAGACCTCATAATTTTTTTCAGTGTCGACGAACAGTATCAAAGAACTGATAAGGAGGATGATGATATTATAGACATAAAAGATATTCCATCACTTGCAATTGTAGATGAAACACTTGATTATAAAGTTGTAAGGGAAGATGTCAATTCAAAACTGATAGAGCCAACGAACCAATTGTTAGGCAAAGTTTCAACCAGAAAATCTCATCGCAAGAAGAATTCAAAAAGTGACATTGAAGGCGTATATTCAAATTTGAAAATTCACGAATGCAATCTCTGCGATTATGCTACGAATCTAAAATGCAATCTCAAAGGCCACATTAATGCCATCCATTTAAATTTGAGGAGTTTCAAGTGCCATCTCTGTGATTACGCTGCAAGTCATAAAAGCAACCTCAAAAACCACATAAATACCGTTCATTTAAATTTAAATAATCAGAAATGTCATCTCTGCGATTATGCTACGAATCAAAAATGCCATCTCAAAAACCACATTGATGGGGTCCACTTAAATTTGAAAAAACATAAATGTCATCATTGCGATTTCGAGACAAATCTGAAAAGCAGCCTCAAGACGCACATCGAGGCTATTCATTTAAATTGGAGAAATCACAAATGTGACCTTTGCGATCATGTAGCGAACAAAAAGAGCAGCCTCAAGAGACACATTGAAGCAGTTCATTTAAATTTGAAGAACCATAAATGTCTTATCTGTGATTACTCTTCTAATTTCAAAAGCGCCCTGGAATCTCACATTGATTTGGTTCATTTAAATTTGAAAAATCACAAGTGCCCTTTCTGCGATTATGCTTCAAATCGAAAATGGCCCGTCAAAAACCACATTAATAAAGTTCATTTAAAGAGCTTCAAATGTCATCTCTGCGATTTTTCTACAACACGAAAGGGTGACCTTAAACGGCATGTTAATGAAAATCATTCTAATTCAAAGGATCACAAATGTCATTTCTGTGAGTATGCTGCAAGTAAAAAGAGTCACCTCAGATGCCATATAGATGCCGTTCATTTAAATTTGAAGAATCACAAATGTAATTTCTGCGATTTTGCTGCTGGTCGGAAGAGTACCCTTAAAACTCACATAAACGCCATTCATTTGAATTTGAAAAATTTCAAATGTCATCTTTGCGGTTATGCAACGAGGCATAAATATACCCTCAAATATCATATTGATGCAGTTCATTTACATTCGATAAATCACGAATGTAATTTCTGTGATTATTCTACAAGTGCAAAACAGAACCTCAAAAGACACATGGAGAGTAATCATTCAAATTTGAAAAATTACAAATGTGACTTATGCGATCATGTAACGAACACAAAGAGCAACCTTAAAAATCATATAAATACCATTCATACGAATAATTTATGTCAATAATAACACATTCTTTATTAATTCATAATCAACAAATATTCAAACTATCTTAATTGCCAATAAGTGCCAACAACACACAGAAATCATATAATTCTCCTCTCATATATGCTCTTCAGGCTTAAAATGAAATTTTGATATTTTGATGACCTTGGTATCAATGTGAATAAATGCTTAGAGGAACAATTACCCCGCAACATTGATTAAGAGAATTTTAAATAAAAATGATACATATCTCCCAAGAACACACTCCACGGCGAAAAGATTTTTTAAGGTTCCCTATATTAAAGGGCTATCTGAGAGGGTCGGTCATCTCTTGAGAGATGAAATAGTTGAAAAAAAAACTGCATCAGACTCAAAATCAAATGTCGTTTATAAAATACCTTGCCGTGACTGCGACAAGGTATACATAGGTCAGACCAACAGATATCTTAAAACTAGGATAGCCGAACACAAAAGAGACTGTTAATATTCACAATCCCATTAAAAATAAAGACAATAACACAGCATTAGCTGAGCATAGTTTAAATACGTTACACTCTTTTAATTTTGAAGGTGTCACTGTTTTGGATACTCAAAACAACTTAAAGAAAAGATTGTTCTGTGAAATGCTAGAAATTAAAAAAGATGCAAATTCCATTAACAAGAGGAGCGATATTGATAAATTGAATACGGCCTATTTTGACCTCATACAGAGAATACAAGATTTATAACATCCATGGATTTGTTTTGTTTCATGTTCCCTTGAGTTTACGTACACATTATTTCGTTTTTCTTATTTGATAGTTATCAAATGATTAACACTGAATGTGATCCATCCGGTTCATTTTTCTTTGGTGCGTTTATTTCGTTCAATTCAGTCAGCTGTATAAGATGTCCTTTATTTATTCATCCTCGTTGTTTTTAATTTTTAAATTGACAATAGAGACCAACTGACAATGTGAGTAGCTTCCGATTATTGTATGTAATTGTGTGATAATTTCAAAGATATTTTTAAGCATATTTATTACTTTATCAGTCTGATTAATGTTTTTAATCAATTCTGTTCTCTGGTTCTTTGAATCTTTACTTGTTTTTACTGTTAAGTTGTCATTTATTTTAGAGCCCTGAGAATGATTTAAAATAAATCGAAACGTCGGCATTTGTCTTATTGATTCTTTGAAAATTTTTGACCGAAAAGAAACCTCTAAGCATTTATTCACATTAAAATGAAATACTTCATTTTGATTAAATATACAGGGTGTTTGAAAGAGAGAAGTAGAGGTTTTAGTCTATTATTCATTTCTGCTAAAATAACGGTAAGGTAAAAAAAGTGAATGATTACTTTGTCTCCAATCGTATTTTAGAAATAGACTTGATTAATTTCAACAATTACACCACAGCAGAGTGTGATCAAATAGTGAAACAGGTCAGAGGAAAAAGGAAAAAATCTCAAAACCTATGTAGTACAAAACTGTATAAATTCAGCTACACTATAATAATAATTTATTTGCATTTCAAAAGTTATTACAGATAATAAATTAGAAATGAGGTCAAATCAGTTCCAAGAACCTTTAGATGGTCAGGTAAATGATTAAATAATTTTATACACATATAGTGTGGATGCTTCTCTGTAAGAGTTACATGATGTATCGGATAATGAAAATCTCTGGATCTCGTAGGGTATCGATCATTGACTTGAAGATCAAACTTTTCCCTGTTTTTGAACAAAAATTTCAAACTTCCACTCGATCTATTTTGTCTTTTGTGCTTCTATCAGTGGAGAACAAGACGTCCGTTGTTTTATTTTCATTCATCCCCAACCAATACATTTGTGTCATCAACATATCCAATAATGTATAATAAATCTTCCTCAAGGATGTTATAGAGGTCATTAATAAATAAAATAAACAATACTGGTCCCAAAACACTACCCTGTGGTACTCCATGTTGACATTGTTCTATCGATGATTTAGCCTTTATTCCAGGTTTCTTTTTAACAACTCTCTGCTTGCCGTCTGTCAGGTAGGATTCCAACAACAATAATACGTTTCCTCCAATTCCCATTTTTTTGAGCTTTTTCAATATAGATGATCTTGATGAACAGTCATAGGCTCTTGTGAAGTCAATAAAAAGGGCCAATGCTAAGTTGCCGTGTTCTGTGATATCTATTACCAACTTTGAAAACTCGAAAATAGCTCTTTGTGTGGATCTTCCTCAGAGATAACCATCTATCAAGTAAATAAGGTTCGATCCTAACCAGGAACTGATATACTTTCTTCTTGTAGGCATTGAGTTCTTTAATAGTTCTCAGACTCTCTGGAAGTAAGTTATATAGCTTCATACACATATATTTACTATTGTTCTGAGCTAGATTGAGGGAAATCTTAGGATACATGTAGGGTGCCCTACTGTATGGTTCGAATTGAACAATGAAATTGCAAATCGTTTGTATAGATTATTTTATCCTGAAATCTTCTGGGCAAGGCGTTGTAGAGTCTAATTGCACTGTAGAACGCCGCATTCCCCATCGTTGTGTTCGGTGTACAGGATAGTTTTAAGGATGCATTCTTCTTGTGTTATTTGTGTTCTCGGAATTTGAGAAGTAACCATGGTGTTTCCTTATAAATAGCTGCAACCTGTATATAAATAGTCCATAGATCATCATAATTCCATTTTTTCTGAATTCCCCATGGCATGATCGCCTTTAGGTGAGTCTATACAGGGTGATTCTTTGACCACTGCATTAATTTTAACCATAGGTTCTTGAGATTAAAATATACACTTTTTTTCTCATACCGTTTTTCGATATAAGCATTTTGAGTTTTCAGATTGGGCAAATACCCCTCTGTAGTCCAGTTTAGTTTGAATGAAAATTACCTTCCACTGCATCCACTATTCAATCTGAATTGTTTAAAAATATTATTTTCCCTTTAGGAAATGAATCACTCACTTATGATTCATCAGATGATTATATCGATTTAATTCCTTCAGCTTCAAATATCTCAAAACTGGTGCAATTTAGGAAAAAGGATGATGAATGATTTTATCTGCAAAAAAGACTAATGATTCTAGGAAGTACAAGATATGGACTTTTAGTTCAAGTGATATTTGTTTTTCATGCAATTTAACCAATCTGTAGAGTAGTAGTGAGAAACCCACAAGAAATGGAATAAATCTATTGACGCCAAAATATGCATTACTGTTATCAAAAACCTACAAGAGATCATTTCAATTGATATTGTCGTTTGAATATTATGTCCCTGCATCTATTTGAGAATTTTTCCCAGGCTGTGTTCACTTCACCTGTATTTGAAAGTAAATTATTCCAATTTTCACCCTGAATTAAACTAACCAAAATATCAGCTTTATTGTTGTTGAATATTCTTGTTTCTTTGTAAATATTCCTTTCATTTGAGGGGAAATATGATTCTCAGAAACCTGATAGTCGCCTTTTATATTTGTTATGGTATGAGATCTTAGCCTGCTATGTATAGTTGTATAGCCGAGCATTCAAAAATATTCAGTACACTCAAATCAACTAGATCCTACATTATAGAAAACCTAAGTGGATTAATCATGTATTAAATGATGTTTTTTAACGAAGGTAAGAGGTTTGCGAAAACCTACATTTCTTGTACATGTGCGTTTTTAACAAATGGCTAGAGCCTTTGAAAGAGAACATATTGTTTTGTTTTAGTTTTTATTTAAATCATGGATATACATTTTATATAATGTTGTATAACTAAAAATATACAGAAATATATTTTCAAACATTAACTTTTGTATTAATTTTTTTTATGGATTGTCTCTGTGTATTTTGAACAATATAACATTTCACAACATAAGCTTAGATACACTTGTATGTCTGTGATTATTCAATCTGAATAATGTCCTAATCTACCTATCCTTTGTGATGAATGAAATTCAAGAAAGAAACAGTTGTGCAAACTTCATCTTTTAGTTTCATTGAACTCTATATCAATACCTAGAACTGCTCCATCCTTGCAATGCCATAGCCAGGGGGGTGAAAGTACTCCACCAAATATGGCGACCAGAAAACGGAAGCATACGTAATAACTATTTCTTTGTTCATATTCGAACAAAGAAGAGTTTTGAGGTTTGACTGATCCCAGATATTGGGGAATAGCGCGAAGTAAATAATGTAACTTGACCAGTGCCAACATCCACATAGAACAATGCTGAAGAAGACAAACAGACAAATTTTACTTTTTAATCATAATTAAATTGAATGTATGAAAATACTTTTTTTTTGTTACCAAGATGTACAAAAAAAAATGAATATTGGCAACCATGAGTTTTATTTCTTCTTTGTTACGTCAAAAATTAAAAAAACTGAAAAAACTCATGTTTTTGAAGGAAAACTGAGATAGGCGACATTTCGGAAGAATTCGCATTTAAATTCTGCAATTCGGAAAACTAGAATCTTGAGTATCAGGGGTACCTGGAGCAACCCGTGGAATTTGCTGGATAGGCAACCAGAAGAATTGTCTCGGGTATTTATGGCAGCCTACTTGGTCAATTTAACGGGGCACTCCGGATACCTCCTCGCATTCCTGTGATCCCAATACAAATCTTGAAATTTAATTGAGGAATTTTGAATTCAGGCTTCAACTGAATTTGATATCATTTTGTAGATTTGTATTAGGATCAAAGGAATGAAAGGAGGTATCCAGAGTACCAGGGCGCCCCATGATATGTGATGGGTAGGCGATAAGTAGAACATTCTCGGGTATGGTTGGTTGCCTACCTGGTCAATTTAATGGGGCACTCCGGGTACGCCGGATACCTCCTCGGATTCCTATTATCCTAATACAAATCTTGAAAATTGCATGAAATTGAATTGAAGAAATAATTAATGAATTCTTTGTTTTCAACTAAAGTAAAACTAAATTTCATATTATACTATTTTCTAGATTTGTATTAGAATCACAGAAATGCGAAGGGTATCCGTCGTGCCAAGATGCCCCATGAAATTTGATAAGTAGGCATTTAGTTAAACATTCTCGGGTATTGTTGGTTGCCTACCTGGTCTATTTGAAGAGACACTCCTTGTACGCCCGATACCTCCTCCAATTCCTGTGAACCTAATACAGATCTTGTAATGTGTATGAAATTTAATGGAAGAAAATCTTTAATGGATTTAGTTTTCAACTAAATTCTACATTTGTATTAGGAGCACAGGAATGCGAGGAGGTATCCGGCGTACCAGGGTGCCCCATGAGATTTGATAGGTAGGCCATCAGTAAAATATTCTTGAGTTCTGTTGGTTGCCTACGTGGTCATTTTAACGGGGCACTCCTGGTACGCCGGATACCTCCGCGCATTCCTGTGCTCCTAATACAAATCTGGAATTCAGTTGAAAGAAAACTAAATCCATTAATACCAGAGCCTTCAGCTTGTCGTAATAGGCCCCGCTGAATGAGGCGATGGCCTCCTTACGTTAGATGAAGATGAAAGTGGGCATCGACGAGATGTTGTACTCTATCGCTATGTCTTCGCTTCTTCCCAATCGTTCACGCCCATTTTTCGAAAGAGAACCAATAGAATTAATTTGTTAATGTTGTAAAAAAAAACCTAAACTGAAATTTATACTTCAAAAACATCATTTTTACATATCACATGGGTCATCTTCCTGTATATTATTGTGTGGGATGATTGTACCTCACCTTTAGATATTCAATTTTGTTTCATGTTGAAGATCAATAACTGCCATATCAAATTCAATACTATGCCGCACATATTTAATTGAGAATGATTTTGACCAGAAATATTATATTGATATTCGCCGTACGTGACAGTGACTCACACAAATCTATGAAAATTGAACCTTAGGCCCCGCCCATCTGACATTTTGGTTAATTCGAATCAATCTAGGGAATTGTTACGAAAATCAACAATAGCTGAATATATTTGTTGAATTATTGTAATATACGTAATGAACAAAATTTTCGAAACTTGAAAATGCCAATTCAAAGATGAAATATACCGAAAATACATGGACTCAGTGCTATAACAAAGAAAACCTGGTATTTAATTATTCTGGCCAATCAAAAACGTACCCAATCAAGGTGAAATAGACCGAAAACACGAGGACCAATCAAAGATGAGAATGGAAGATTGAACACTCTGAAGTCGACCTAGGTAATGTTATTATTATTAATATTTCTTTATCTCAAGGACTGTTTTCTGATTGGCCTGTAAACAAATGAGATCGACGTTAGCCCGCCCACAACAATCTGTTGATTTATCACAAGGACGTAAAATTGAAAACACCCACTTTAATTTATTGCTCGAATTATCTCATCTCATTGAATTGATCAAGTGTATTCTTGAACGTGTAAATAAGTCAAAGATAATCTAAAATTGAATTTTATAGTGTTACATTTTCCGATCCAAGTATCAATGATAAATTTATTTATTCTAGGAAACACTGTTTTCTGATTGGCTGTTTAAACAAATGAGATCGACATTAGCCCGCCCACAACAATCAGTGCTTTATCGCAAGGACTGTTTTCTGATTGGCCTGTAAACAAATGAGATCGACATTAGCCCGCCCACAACAATCAGTGCTTTATCGCAAGGACTGTTTTGTGATTGGCTGTTCATTCAAACGAATGAGATCGACGCCGACGTTAGCCCGCCCACAACAATCAGTGCTTTATCGCAAGGTCTGTTTTCTGATTGACTGTTTAAACAAATGAGATCGACGTTAGCCCGCCCACAACAATCTGTTGATTTATCACCAGGACTTAAAATTGAAAACACCCACTTTAATTTATTGTTCGAATTATCTCATCTCATTGAATTGATCAAGTGTATTCTTGAACGTGTAAATAAGTCAAAGATAATCTAAAATTGAATTTTATAGTGTTACATTTTCCGATCCAAGTATCAATGATAAATTTATTTATTCTAGGAAACACTGTTTTCTGATTGGCTGTTTAAACAAATGAGATCGACATTAGCTCGCCCACAACAATCAGTGCTTTATCGCAATGACTGTTTTCTGATTGGCCTGTAAACAAATGAGATCGACGTTAGCCCGCCCACAACAATCAGTGCTTTATCGCAAGGACTGTTTTGTGATTGGCTGTTCATTCAAACAAATGAGATCGACGCCGACGTTAGCCCGCCCACAACAATCAGTGCTTTATCGCAAGGTCTGTTTTATGATTGACTGTTTAAACAAATGAGATCGACGTTAGCACGCCCACAACAATCTGTTGATTTATCACCAGGACTTAAAATTGAAAACACCCACTTTAATTTATTGTTCGAATTATCTCATCTCATTGAATTGATCAAGTGTATTCTTGTACGTGTAAATAAGTCAAAGATAATCTAAAATTGAATTTTATAGTGTTACATTTTCCGATCCAAGTATCAATGATAAATTTATTTATTCTAGGAAACACTGTTTTCTGATTGGCTGTTTAAACAAATGAGATCGATGTTAGCCCGCCCACAACAATCTGTTGATTTATCACCAGGACTTAAAATTGAAAACACCCACTTTAATTTATTGTTCGAATTATCTCATCTCATTGAATGGATCAAGTGTATTCTTGAACGTGTAAATAAGTCAAATATAATCTAAAATTGAATTTTATAGTGTCACATTTTCCGATCCAAGTATCAATGATAAATTTATTTATTCTAGGAAACACTATTTTCTGATTGGCTGTTTAAACAAATGAGATCGATGTTAGCCTGCCACAACAATCTGTTGATTTATCACCAGGACTTAAAATTGAAAACACCCACTTTAATTTATTGTTCGAATTATCTCATCTCATTGAATGGATCAAGTGTATTCTTGAACGTGTAAATAAGTCAAATATAATCTAAAATTGAATTTTATAGTGTCACATTTTCCGATCCAAGTATCAATGATAAATTTATTTATTCTAGGAAACACTATTTTCTGATTGGCTGTTTAAACAAATGAGATCGATGTTAGCCTGCCACAACAATCTGTTGATTTATCACCAGGACTTAAAATTGAAAACACCCACTTTAATTTATTGTTCGAATTATCTCATCTCATTGAATGGATCAAGTGTATTCTTGAACGTGTAAATAAGTCAAATATAATCTAAAATTGAATTTTATAGTGTCACATTTTCCGATCCAAGTATCAATGATAAATTTATTTATTCTAGGAAACACTATTTTCTGATTGGCTGTTTAAACAAATGAGATCGATGTTAGCCCGCCCACAACAATCTGTTGATTTATCACCAGGACTTAAAATTGAAAACACCCACTTTAATTTATTGTTCGAATTATCTCATCTCATTGAACGGATCAAGTGTATTCTTGAACGTGTAAATAAGTCAAAGATAATCTAAAATTGAATTTTATAGTGTTACATTTTCCGATCCATGTATCAATGATAAATTTACTTATTCTAGGAAACACTGTTTTCTGATTGGCTGTTTAAACAAATGAGATCGACATTAGCCCGCCCACAACAATCAGTGCTTTATCGCAAGGACTGTTTTCTGATTGGCTGTTTAAACAAATGAGATCGACGTTAGCCCGCCCACAACAATCAGTGCTTTATCGCAAGGACTGTTTTCTGATTGGCCTGTAAACAAATGAGATCGACATTATCCCACCCACAACAATCAGTGCTTTATCGCATGGACTGTTTTGTGATTGGCTGTTCATTCAAACAAATGAGATCGACGCCGACGTTAGCCCGCCCACAACAATCAGTGCTTTATCGCAAGGACTGTTTTCTAATTGGCTGTTTAAACAAATGATCTCGACGTTAGCCCGCCCACAACAATCAGTGCTTTATCGCATGGACTGCTTTCTGACCTAATACAAATCTTGAAAAGTGTATGAAATTTAGTGGTCGAAAATCGTTAATGAATTTAGTTTTCAACTAAATTCCAGATTTGTATTAGGAGCACAGGAATGCGAGGAGGTATCCGGTGTACCAGGGTGCCACATGAAATTCGATAGGTAGGTAATTAGTAAAATATTCTTGGGTACTGTTAGTTACCTACGTGGTCATTTTAACGGGGCACTTCGTAACCACATCCTATTCAAGATACATTGAAGAAAAAAAAATTATACACATTTTTCAAAATTTTGCAGAAACTACTGGCAACATTGTAATGGAATTTTATAGGAATATGTTTTGGAAGCTGATACATCCAATGAATTCGTTTTATGTCTCACTCTCGTAGAGGGCGCTAGGTACACGGTTCGTACCAAGTAGCATTGAACATAACTTTTTTAGTATCAGATTTCAATTTCAAGAGTACTTAAATCTCATTCAATTTCACCCAAAAAAGGTACTCTTGGCAAAACTCGATACTTTGTACCGTTTTCGGAGTATTTTGATATAAAAATTATGAAGTGATAACCGATGTTCATATGAAGTAATGATAAAAATTGTATTTATCAAACAAAAAATTCAAAAAAAGGCTAATAACATAAATATGATTTCAATTAGAGTAGGTGTTCAAAATGCCCTTCGGTTTCACGAATACACAAGGCTATCCTTTTTACTAAAGAATCCATAAATCTTCTAAATGGTTGGGAGTCAGCTGTGAGATCATTAAAGTGACGTTGTATTCTATCTTTCAAAACTTGCGGTGAATTTACCTCTGCAGCATAAACTTTTTCTTTAAGATACGACCCAACTGTGTAATACAAGGGATTAAAATCACATGACCGAGGAGGCCAATGAATCGGAGCTTCTGCACCTCTACCAATACATCGATTCGGAAAATGATTACTCGACCAATTACGACACCTTCTATCAAAGTGCGGTGGAGCTCCATGGTGCATAAAAAATAGATATCTTCGCTCGTTTACCGTTAAATTTTCTAATATCTCGAATAAGTGATTACTTAAGAAGTCCAGGTACATATCACCATGTAAATTTGCAGGTAGAATGTGATAACCTAATAATTTGTTGCCTAAAGTTGCTGCCCAAACATTAACTTTAAACGAGGGCATGCTTTTAGAGAAATCTCTCAAGTAATTTATTTCCGTATATTTTTATTCATTTATTTATACAAAGTAAAAATGTACATCTATAATTTAAATAAAATCTGAATAGATCAAAAAGTTCAACATTATTAAATTCAAAGGCTCTAGCAATATATGCTAGTTAACCTCTTCGTCAATTGAAAAAGTGCCATTGATCACTGTTGGCATTTGTTACTTTTCAAATTTGAATGATTGCGATCGATATGTTTTTCAAGGGCGTCTTTTCGTCCAGCAGAGTAATCACAGAAATGACATTTGTGATTTTTCAATTTGTAATGAACGGCCTCAATGTGACTTTTGAGGTGTCCTTTTTGATTTGCAACATAATCGCAGAGATGACATTTGTGATTCTTTAACTTTAAATGAACTGCAGCAATGTGGTCTCTGAGACCTTGCTTTTTGCTCCCAGCATAATCGCAGAGATCACATTTGTGATTCTTCAGTTTTAAATGAATTGTATCAATGTGGCGTTTGAGGCTCGCTTTAACACTTGCAGCATAATCGCAGAGATGACATTTATAATTCTTCATATTTGAATGTACTGCATCAATGTGATTCAAGTAGACACTGTTGTGTTTGTTCAAATTCAAATGTACGGCATTAATGTGGATGATGAGGCGTTGTTTTTGACTAGTAGCGTAGTCGCAGAGATGACATTTGTGATTCTTCAAATTCAAATGGACAGCATTAATGTGAGTTTTCAGGTTTCCCTTAAAACCTGCTACATAATCGCAGAGATGACATTTGTAATTTCTCAGATTTGAATGAACAGCATCAATATGGTTCTTGACGTTGTAACTACTAGATGCAACATAATCGCATAGATGACATTTGAAATCTTTTGAGCTCGGATGGACAGCATCGTAGTGAATTTTCAGGGTTCTTCTATATCTTGTAGCATAATCGCAGAGATGACATTTATGTTTCTTTAAATTTAAATGTATTGTATCAATGTGGGTTACGAGGTGTTGTTTTTGATTTGACGATAATCACAGAGATGACATTTGTGATTTTTCAGTTTTAAATGAATTGTATTAATGTGGCGTTTGATGCTCCCTTTAAAACCTGCAGCATAATCGCATAGATGACATTTATAATTCTTAATATTTGAATGTACTGCATCAATGTGATTCCGAAGGTGCCACTTTTGAATTGACGCATAATCGCAGAGATGACATTTATAATTCTTAATATTTGAATGTACTGCATCAATGTGATTCTGAAGGTGCCACTTTCCAGTTGACGCATAATCGCAGAGATCACATTTGTGATTCTTCAGTTTTAAATGAATTGTAACAATGTGACGTTTCAGGTTCGCTTTAACACTTGTAGCATAATCGCAGACATGACATTTATAATTCTTCATATTTGAATGTACTGCATCAATGTGATTCCGAAGGTGCCACTTTTGAGTTGACGCATAATCGCAGAGATCACATTTGTGATTCTTTAGTTTTAAATGAATTGTAACAATGTGACGTTTGAGGTTCGCTTTAACACTTGTAGCATAATCGCAGACATGACATTTATAATTCTTCATATTTGAATGTACTGCATCAATGTGGCAGTTGAGAGTCCATTTATAATTGCCAGCATAATCACAGAGAGTACATTTGTGATTCTTTAAATTTGAATGGATTGCCTCAATATGGTTCTTCAAGTTACTTTTTCGGTTCGTAGCATAATCACAGTAATGACATTTGTGATTCTTCAAATTCAAATGACTGGCATCAATGTGGCGTTTGAGATAAATTTTTTTATTTGTAACATAATTAGAGAGATGACATTCATGTTTCTTTGAATCTGGGTGAGTTGAATTCATATGAAAATCATGGGCGCTCGTTTCATTTGAAACATGACCACATAGAGGACATTTGAACTGACTTGAATGCCCATTTTCAAAGTGGCATATCAACCCATCCTTTCCATTTAAAGCATGATCTTCTTCAGTGTTATGAATAGAGTGTCCATGGTAGCTTTTATCCAATCTGAAAAATGAATCATTATATTGAAAATATATAAAGAAATGATTCAGTTTCGACAAGAAAAAAGCGAAACTATAAACAGGAAATACTGATATCAGATAATAGAAATAAATTTCTCTGGAAAATTATCAACAAAATCAAAGGTACCACAAATGAAAACACTGAAATACCAGGAAATTCGGAAAAAAAAGCGAACTTATTCAAAGTAAGTAGCAATCAAAACTCACAATTTAAAATCAATGTAACAAGAAAAAACACCATCTTCGAACGACGCACAGTCTCCGAAGAAGGAACATTGAAAACAATCTCTACGTTGAAGAATAAAAACATCTACGGATGTGACGGAATCCCGATGAAATTAGTAAAAGATTGCGCAGAACAAATAGTAAAACACCAAACTTTCCTAATAAATGTTTCCATAAAATATGGTGTTGTCCCAGACCTGCTTAAGGAAGCACTGATAAAACCGGTGTACAAGAAAGGCGAACCAGACAAACACAGAGCTATAGACCAATAAGTCTCCTACCAACATTCTCCAAAATACTAGAGCTAACAATTTCAACTCAGCTTGTGTTATACCTAGTACGAGAAATAATTTTATCACCTTCACCACATGGATAGGTCAAAGGAAAGTCCACAAAGACAGCAATCTCACAGTTTAGCTCAGGAATCTTAGACGCTGTGGAAGATTCAAATGTGATGGTTGGGTTGATGTTGGACCTATCAAAGGCATTCGATACCCTGTCCCATGATCTCCCTACAAAAATTACAAGCATATGGAATAAGGAAAAAGAACTGAAGTGGTTTAAATCGTACCTAAGGTAGACAAAGAGTAATGATCTCCCAGAATGAGAACCACATAATATCGTAGGCAGAATTTACAGAACTAGGAGTACCACAATGAAGCATTTTATGTCCCATCATATTCATTCAGGTTTTCAAACATCAGCAAATATTCAAATTTGCAACTCCTCTCTGAGTCTGATTAGGTGTTGTAATTTCCTGGGTCTTAAACTGGAGGAAACTCTTGTTTGAAGTGAACACATCACCAACCTTTGTGCTCAGTTGAGTTCTATCACTAGGGGGTACTCAGTAAATACCTGGACTCAATGTCAATGAAAACCATTTACTAAGCAGTATTGGAATCGAAGATGAGGTATGGCATCATGTTCTATGGTAGCTCACATAATTTGGACAGAGTGCTGAAGATTCAAAAGAGAGCAATACATATAATCTGAAAGATGAAGAGAATGGAGTCGTGTAGGGGAATATTGAAAAAAAAAAGATTTATTAACCGCACCAGCTATACATATTCAGGAATGCTTGATTTTCACTTTTGAAAATATGCATTACTTTGAAGAGAAATCACCAAGTAATTATAATACAAGAACAACAGCAATAAAATTCCCGCAACACAGACTTAGCCTCCCCGAAAAAGGACCTGCGTATAGCTGCATTCGATAATATAACAAGATAGCACATAAATTGGGAAGAGAATGTACCCTGCAACAATACAAGAAATTCATTTTCAAGCTGCTACTCAACATTGAACCATATAGTGTAGAAGACTTCCTAGCCTACATGATATAATGAGAGTAAAATTATATATGACCCTGTTTCATCTCAAGTGTTCATTGTATTACATGTATAAACTTTATAAAATTTTTATATCAAGGTAAGAAAGATTTGTAAGAGATAAGAAATTATTTTGTGAAATTTATACACATAAAATTTGAAATTTTCTCAAGTGGCAAATCGATAACAAAACCAATACATAAATTCCACCAAAAATATAAAACGTTCATTGTAAAATCGTACCTTTCTCCATTTTTTTCATTCTTCGCATCTATAAATTCTTCTCCATTGAAACTTTTATTTTCGATCTTTTCGTTTTTTGAATCACCAGAGATATCTTCTCTCTTAATTATGCATGTTTCTCTATCATATATTCTGTCCATATGTACATTTTCTTCGTTCTTGATTTCAACATTTTCAAAAAGGTCACCACTGGAAAAAACAAGGAATTTGAAATATGTTTTCTTGTCTTATTTATATTATAAACCAATAAATAACCTGAACATTGTATTCAAATCAAGAATTATAATACAGTACAATCACGATACTGTGAACAGGCGCTCGTTCGAACGGCTCAATGGCGTGAACAACATTTTTTTTACATTGACCTCTCTATAACGTGAACAGCTGGAACCCCCGATAATGTGAACACTATTCTCAACGGATAATATTGAATGTTGAGAGGACGTAAATTTCAGTTTTCAAATCCAAACTTGTCCGATACCTCGTCTAAGGTATTTCGAAGCTTGCATAATTTATATTGAGTGATTAATAGGAAGAGTTCTGAAAAACTAGTGTGATACAACATGCCTAGAATAAAAAGTAAATGTTTGTCACTGCATGACAATGCCAGAGTAATTGAAGATTGTAATAAGGGATGAGTGTTACGTTCCTGTCAAAGAAATATGGTGTAGCAAAATCAACAATTTGTGCCATAAAAATTAGATTAGATTGAGTTCCAAATACATTAAAACTTTCAAAACAATTTACAGTAGAAACTCGATTAACCGGACTAATTGTTGTCGTTAGGCATCCGGATATGAAGAAAAGCAGGCTTTATGCATACATATGTAGTACATAAGTAAAATAGTGTTATTCAAAAACAACAAATACATATTAACGAAAATCAATGTTTATTAAAAATGTGTGAAGAGATACATTTTTCAACATTGTAGTTGGTAATTTGCTATATACTTATACAGGGTGGAGATTTGAAAACGAAACAGAGGAGATTACAGACGAAATAAATTTTTTCGATAGAAATGCTCGGACAGGTCGATTTCTGTTTCGAGGGGGACAACTTAAGATGTAGGTTACGGACGCATAGCGCTTCAACCCTTGCTGCTACAACCCCCACCCCCAATTTTTGAATAGGGAAGATGGGGTGAGTGATACCTCAATTCAAGGGTATTTTTATACTGATTTCAGCACTGTAATTGTTTTTTCTTTTTATGCATTAGTTCTCGAAATATTCATGAGTTAGTTAATTTTATCACTTAAATTAATTTTTTGCGAATAATTGACATTTCGTGCTTCCGAAACACCAAAATTTCTGTACTTGTACTTGAAATTGCAAAACATCTACCACTGAACAAATGAAGTCATACTGTACGTGTTAATACTACTAGGGTCAGATGTTCGACTAGCTGTTTTATTCACTGAAATCATTCTCCAACTGTACGGTATCAGAACTAAGAAAGAAGACTTCAAAGTAAAGTAAATAATTTATCAAAAATTCACATCAATTAATTAAATATTCAAATTGTCCACCATTAGCTTCCATACAATGAAATAAGTTTTGTTCGAAACGATGACGCACATTTTGCAGCATTTCTGGAGTGATTTGACGACATTCGTTCCCTATAGGTCTTCTTAAATCTTCTATGGAATCGGGCTGTGTAGAGTAAATTTTACTCTTCAAGAGGCCCCAAAGATAGAAATCTAGTGGTGACAGATCTGGCGATCTAGCTGGCCATTCAGTGGGACCCCTTCTTCCAATCCACCGAAATCTTTGATCCAGATATTCTCGAACTGGTAAGGCGTAGTGTGGAGGAGCTCCATCCTGCTGAAACACAATCTGATCTTCCACATAATTTCCAGCATTGTTTTCAATAATTTCCGTCAAAATTGCATCAATGTGATTTTCCAATAAGTCCAAATACATATCTACAGTAAGATTACCAGGTAAAAAGAACGGGCCGACGATGTTGTCACCAAATATTCCATCCCAAACATTGAGTTTTTCTGGTTGATGAGTATAAACTTCGTGGAACAATCTCGGATTAGCATCGGCCTAATAATGACAATTGTGTTGATTTACTGTGCCGTTTCGAAAGAACGAACACTCATCGGAGAAACAAACATTGTACAGATAATTGGGATTAGCAGTTACTCGTTCACTCATTGTATCACAAAATTCAACACGACGGTCAAAATCATCTTTGTTTAGTGCGTGTGAAAGATGGATTTTGTAAGGATGGAATTTATGATGCTTCAAAATATTTGCAATTCGAGTTCGTGTAAAACCAGATTCATGTGCTAGCTGCCTCGTACTCGTCATTATTCACAGCAATCTGTCCAAGAACAGCTACTTCAGCTGCTTCATTTCTTTCCATGTTTGGTTTTTTATCAGCCACGGACCCGGTTTCTTGAAACTTTGACACTAATTCCAAAACATACTTCCTATTAACATGTTTATCTAAATATCGTTGATTGAAGAATTCTGCATTCATTTTATGCATTAGTTTTCGAAATATTCTCAACTAAGTATTTGAATATGGAAAATGAAGTGGTGTTTTCATAGCACTTGTAGTGTTTTTTGTGAAAAATCGACATTTTGAGCTTCAAGACAATCATGACTGTGGCTTCCTTCCTCCAATCCACTGTCATAGAAATCTTTAATCAAGATGTCGAACAAACAAAGCGTATTGCGAAGGAGCTCAATCTTGCTGAAACTCAATTTAAATTATCTTCGATATAATTTGTAGTATTTCCAATAATATGCGGTAACACTTGATCGATAGAAATCTCCAAAAAGCCCAAATACGTACATATCTCTAATCAGATTATCAGGTAAGAAAATCAAATCATTAATGATGCCACAGAAATATTCCAGTCCCAATTCGTGAAACGATTTCCGACTTAATTATGAAGTGTTTTCTCAGTTGGCTTCAATATGTTTTCATTTTGTTGATTATTGAATTCATATCTTTTTCAAAAAAATAAGAATCGGTAATTTTTTATTTATTACGAACAGATCATTAAGTTGGCTTACTGGTTCTTTGACATGTGAATTATTCTTAGTTTTGAATCGAGACTTGTATGTGTTCTAATTCATTGTTCGACATGGTTTATTCAATTGCAGAGCGGGTGGAAATAATTTCACTTTTTTTTTGCGAACAATCGATGTGCGAATAGAACCGCAGAATTCTTCAATCAACGACATTTAGATGAACATGTTAATAGGAAGTATGTTTTGGAATTAGTGTCAAAGTTTCAAGAAACCGGGTCCGTGGCTAATAAAAAACGAAACATGGAAAGAAATGAAGCAGCTGAAATAGCTGTTCTTGGACAGATTGCTGTGAATAATGACGAGTACGAGGCAGCTAGCACATGAATCTGGTTTTACACGAACTCGAATTGCAAATATTTCGAAGCATCATAAATTCCATCCTTACAAAATCCATCTTTCACACGCACTAAACAAAGATGATTTTGACCGTCGTGTTGAATTTTGTGATACAATGAGTGAACGAGTAACTGCTAATCCCAATTATCTGTACAATGTTTGTTTCTCCGATGAGTGTTCGTTCTTTCGAAACGGCACATAAATCGACACAATTGTCGTTATTGGGCCGATGCTAATCCGAGATTGTTCCACGAAGTTTATACTCAACAACCAGAAAAACTCAATGTTTGGGCTGGAATATTTGGTGACAACATTGTCGGCCCGTTCTTTTTACTTTTACTTTTTCTTCTTACTGGAGATATGTATTTGGACTTATTGGAAAATCACATTGATCCAATTTTGACGGAAATCATTGAAAACAATGCTGGAAATTATGTGGAAGATCAGATTGTGTTTCAGCAGGATGGAGCTCCTCCACACTACGCCTTACCAGTTCGAGAATATCTGGATCAAAGATTTCCAAATCGGCGGATTGGAAGAAGGGGTCCCACTGAATGGCCAACCAGATCGCCAGATCTGTCACCACTAGATTTCTATCTTTGGGGCCTCTTGAAGAGTAAAATTTTCTCTACACAGCCCGATTCCGTAGAAGATTTAAGAAGACGTATAGTGAACGAATGTCGTCAAATCACTCCAGAAATGCTGCAAAATGTGAGCCATCGTTTCGAACAAAACGTATTTCATTGTATGGAAGCTAATGGTGAACAGTTTGAATATTTAATTAATTGATGTGAGTTTTTGATAAATTATTTACTTTACTTTGAATAGTATTATTTCTTAGATCAATACTTCAAATCGTTCTGATACCGTACTGTTGGAGAATGATTGCAGTGAATAAAACAGCTAGTCGAATATCTGACCCTAGTAGTATTAACACGTACAGTATGACTTCATTTGTTCAGTGGTAGATGTTTTGCAATTTCAAGTACAAGTATAGAAATTTTGGTGTTTCATGGTCATTATTATTCGCAAAAAAATTAATTTAAGTGATAAAATTAACTAACGCATGAATATTTCGAGAACTAATGCATAAAATGAAAAAACAATTACTGTGCTGAAATCAGTATAAAAATACCTTTCAAATGAGGTATCACTCACCCCATCTTCCCTATTCAAAAATTGGGGGTGGGGGTTGTAGCAGCAAGGGTTGAAGCGCTATGCGTCCGTAACCTACATCTTAAGTTGTCCCCCTCGAAACAAAAATCGACCTGTCCGAACATTTCTATCGAAAAAACTTATTTCGTCTGTAATCTCGTCTGTTTCGTTTTCATATGGCCACCCTGTATAATATCAAAGTGCTGGCATAACATAATGGCAGAACCAAACACAAATGAAGATGTCCTGCTGTTGAGTGTTTTAAAGCAAAGATGGGACAATAAGAGCCATGATATTATAAAGGATACTATGACTTTGTTGAAAGCTATATAGGTCCAGTAAGTTTTTTGTTCGGACATTCAATTATTTGTCTACTTATATATGTACTGTCAATTTAAGATCAATATTTCTTCGCAAAAAATTGAAACCTGGAATATGGTAACAGTATCCAACCACATCGAAGAGAGTGATAAGGATAGCATATCAGATGACGTTGAAATTGCTGGTGTAGAACAAGAACTGTCAACTATTAATCACCATGAAGCTATTCAAGCCTTAAATGTTTCAATGGAGTGGGCTACTCAAAATGGTGTTAATATAAGAGACATCTTAGTACTTAAATCTATACAAGAGAAGGCCATCTTGAAAAGTGTTTATGCCAAAAAGGTGCAAACTAAGATCTCACAACTTTTTTAACCATTGCGAATCTTCGATTAGAATGTATTTTAGTTTTCTCAGATAATAAATCTGTTTAGCAATATGTTGTTGTTTGTATTTCAGTGACCTCCGATAACATGAACAACCTCTATTTTGTGAACAACCCTGGTTTTATTCTATTCACGTTATCGCGGTTGTATTGTACTAATAAATAAAAACATGATTTCTCCAGTTTTTCTCAAAAAATTCAGATGTTGCATTTTGTGATTTGGGGAACATACCGGTGGACGATTTTTTGTCTTCCTCACTGTTGTATTGACAACACATTTCATATCAAAACATCTGAATTGAATTTAATCATAATTTGGGATTTTGATACCCCTTTACATGAAAACATACAAAATTCTATTAAATTGAAGAAAAGCTATAAAAAAAATACGAGGTGAGTGAAAAATTGACTCTACAGGTATTCCATTTATACCTAAGTAATTATTTTACTTTTTAGCCTTGAAAAAGAATCACCTAAGATTCGAAACGTTGGCGATGTGTTAAATTTTTGATTACATTAAATTTGTCCAAAATCCTGCAATCATTATTTAATTATTCAGATTGTTATTCTGAGTGTATTTCAAATCTTAATTGAATACACAAAGACTTAGAACTGAGGATTAAGCCATGGATTAAATTTCCTGCGGAACAAATTGATCGTCAACCAAAAACTCCTTCATTCTGTCAAAATTATTATAGAATGTTAGTTGTAAAAACATACCATTTTTCATTTTTTTCACTGATTAAATTCTCAGTCTTCACATTAATAATTTCTTTCGCACGGAAACTTTTATTTACGATCTCCTCGCTTTTAAAATCGACACAGACAGCTTCTCTCTTAATTCTGAATATGTTTCTTTCATATATTCCATCTTGATGTACACCATTTCGTTCGAGCTTGATTCCTACATTTTCAATAAGATCTCCACTGAAAAAATGGATTAACTATAACACAAAAAAATAAATACACAATTGCAGATAAATATGACGAATGAATTAAAAAAAGGATGCAAAGATAGCAATTATGACCGTACTTACCATTTGGCTTGCATGTTTATATTTTCATTTACGACCATTATTTCCAGAGACGGTCAACTCCATAGACAAAGTACCTTTCATACATTACCTATTACAAATAAAATTCAAAGTGGAATTCATGAAATGAATTTGAGTTCCTCTACAGTTTTGTTGTTTCTGCGCGCTCGTTCTAGTTCAAACCGAGAAGGGTCTCAACCATAGACAAAGATACTTTGTCTATTCGTCAATGAATATATACTCCCCCTAATTATTCACGCCCATAATTCAGAAGGGAGCCAATGAAATTAATTCGTTTTATTAACAAGAAGGAAGACTGAACCCAGTTCATATTAATTTAACATTGAAAAATGACGTGATATAATCTTTTTGATTGTTGAAAATAAACAAATTCTTGTAAAAATTTCAATGAACATGTATACGCTTCCCAACAATTCATGGCCATTTTTCTGAATGGAGAAAATGAAATTAATATGTTTTATTCACAACAAACAAGATTGAAACCGGTTCATATTAATTTTCCCTTAAAAACCACGTTGCGCAATATTTTTGACTGTTAAAAATACACTGAGCCTGTGAAAAATTCGAATGAATAACTATAATCGAATATATACGCCTCCTAATTGTTCACGCCCATATTTCAGAAGGGAGCCAATGAAATTAATTCGTTTTATTAACAAGAAAGGCGACTGAACCCAGTTCATATTAGTTTAACATTGAAAAATGACGTGATTTAATCTTTTTGATTGTTGAAAATAGACAGATTCCTGAAAAAAATTCAATGAACATGTACACGCTTCCCAACTATTCATGCTCATTTTTCTGAATGGAGAAAATGAAATTAATTTGTTTTATTCACAACAAACAAGATTGAAATCGGTTCATATTAGTTTACCTTTGAAAACCACCTTGTACAATCTTTTTGATTGTTAAAAATACACGGAGCTTGAAAAAACTTCGAATGAATAACTATAATGGAATATATACGCCTCCTAATTGTTCACGCCCATATTTCAGAAGGAGCCAAAAAATTAAGTCGTTTTATTAACAAGAAGGAAGACTGAACCCAGTTCATATTAATTTAACATTGAAAAATGACGTGATTTAATCTTTTTGATTGTTGAAAATATATAGATTCCTGTAAAAAATTCAATGAACATGTATACGCTTCCCAACTATTTACGCCCATTTTTCTGAATGGAGAAAATGAAATTAATTTGTTCAGGAGGTTGACGCCTATGCATGCGTATGTAAAGTCGTCATTTCTTTACGATCAGTTTAGATATCAGGAACCAATGGAATTTCAGGAGGTTCACGCCTACTGCACTGCGGGTAATTAACGCCCCCTCCCCAGGAAAGAGTCTTTCAAGCGGAATCTTCGAATGGAAACGATCTAAACCTCCCCTCCCCTTTCCCCACAAGATCAGTTTAGGACCCTCGATAAAACTTGCCACTAAACATAAAACAGTATATGCACGCGGGCGCTCAGACAGCTAGCGGCGGGCCTGGCAGGACTTTCTTGATACAATTTTAAATGAAATTAATTTAGACATCAATGATTGTAGAGGTCAAGGGTACGATAACGGTGCCAACATGGTAGGAGTAAACAAAGGTGTACAAACCAGAATTTTAAATCTATACCCATTTTTTAATCCTTGTGGCTGCCATAGCTTGAATTATTGCAGACATATCTTTTTTGAAAAAAGCCTGTGCAGATTTGGAAATCGCTTTTGAGCGATGGCGAAAAACGCGATATATCTGGCAATGAATTGGTTGAAGAACTTGTGAGCCTGACTCCATTGTTGGAGGATTTTCAAGCAGCAGATCCCATAGCAGTTCTTCGACTACACTATAGTTGGGAAGCGTGTACATGTTCATTGAATTTTTTACTTTCAACAATCAGAAAGATTAAACACGTCATTTTTCAATGTTAAACGAATAAGAACTGGGTTCAATCTTGCTTCTTGTTAATAAAACGAGTTAATTTCATTGGCTCCCTTCTGAAATATGGGCGTGAACAATTAGGAGGCGTATATATTCCATTATAGTTATTCATTCGAAGTTTTTACAAGCTTTTCAGGAGGGAGCCAATGAAATTAATTCATTTTATTCACAAGAAGCAAGACTGAACCCAGTTCATATTGAATAACCTTCGAAAAAACACATTGTGTAATATTTGTGATTGTTGAAAATACACAATCTGATTGTAAAACAAGGTTCGAAGATACGAGGCATAACGTGGCTCCAGTTTTTGGATACCCTCCTCATAAAATTCTGCCGCCTGACTTGTTAACCACTGTGTCACAAATGTTTTGACTTCATTATCGTCTTGCAGACTCTGACTGCCCAGGTGTTTCTTCAAGTGCAGGAACAAATGGTAGTCGCTGGGTGCCAGATCAGGGCTTTTCGTCCACTTTCTGCACCAAATCTTCATTAACGACCCAAGAACGCCCTCTCCGTTCTTCATTATGCACCTTTGTGCGGCCATCTTTAAATGCTCTCACCCATTTCCTTACCATTCCATCACTCATAATGTTTTGTCCGTAAACTTCACAGATCTCACGATGAATATCGATCGGTTTTACGCCTTTAGTACTAAGAAATCGTATAACAGCCCGTACTTCACAATCAGCGGGACTCGCGATTGTCGGAGGCATCTCAGTAAACAACGTATATAATGAAGAATCAGACTGTAATGGCGTCAGTGCGTAGACAAGAGATGAAGAGCGCGGAACGCCGACTGTAGCGCAACGGCGGCGGAATTGCAAAAACGGTACTTATTTAAAAAACATGCCTCGTATATTGATGTAAGATAGTTTATTGTTTGATTATTGTAAAAAAGGGCGTTTCGTTAAATCAGCCAATTTTATATTGTAACATATCAATGAATCAGTAAATCATGTTATTATTTATATTTATATTGTAACATATCAATGAATTAATAAATAATGTTATTTTTGACATTAATTTTTCAAATGAATTGTATTTATATGGTTTCTGAGGTTGCTCTTTGTGTTTGTTGCATGATCACACAAGTGACATTTGTAATTTTCCAAATTTGAATGATTGCTATCGATATGTCTTTTGAGGTTCCGTTTTATACTTGTAGAGTAATCGCAGAAATTACATTCGTGATCAGTCGAATGTAAATGAACTACATCAATATGATATTTGAGGGTGTATTTATGTCTGGTTGCATAATCGCAGAGATGACATTTGTAATTCTTCAAATTTGAATGCATGCCATCGATATGTTTTTTAAGGGTGTGTTTTCGATTTGTAGAGTAATCACAAAAATGACATTTGTGATTTTTTAAATTTGAATGAACAGAATCTAAATGGTCTTTGAGGTGGCCTTTTTGTCTTGCAGCATAATCACAGAAATGACATTTGTGCTTATTAAAATTTAAATGAAAAGTATCAATGTGGTTTTTGAGGTTCCTTTTCTGATTTGCAGCATAATCACAGAGATGGCATTTGAAGCTCCTCAAATTTAAATGGATGACATCAATGTGAGTTTTGAGATTACTTTTTTGACCAGTAGCATAATGGCAGAGATGACATTTGTGATTCTTCAAATTTGAATGAACAACTTCAATGTGAGTTTTAAGGTGAGGCTTTCTACTCGCAATATAATCACATAGATGACATTTGTGATTACTCAAATTCAAATGAACAGAATTAATGTGAATTGTGAGGTTGCTTTTTTGGGATGCTGCGTAATCACAGAGATGACATCTGAAATTCTTCAAATTCAAATGGATGGCATCAATGTGAGCTTTGAGATGGCTTTTTTGAGCAGTTGCATAATCGCAGATATGACATTTGTGATTCTTCACCTTCAAATGAATGGTATTAATGTGACTCTTGAGAGAATCTTTACGATTCGTAACATAATCACAGAGATGGCATTTGCGATTCTTCAAATTTGAATTGATGCCCTTTTTGTCACTTTTTAGAATTAGTTTTCGATGAGATTTTCTGGTTCTAACATTGCCAAACAATTGGTTCTTGCACTCTATTGATTTCGAGTGGACATCTTCCTTCACAAAATCATAATCCAGTGTTTCATCTTCTTTTTTCACATTTCCGAGAGATGGAATATCTTTTACATCAAAATCATAATTGTCCTCATCATTTGTTATTTGGTATTGTTCTTCAATACTGAAACAAATAGATATAATTTACAAAAAATTACGGAGTCTAGAATTTGAACATAAAAATAAAGTGAATGAGTTATAACGATTTGTGAATGTAATCAAGTATGTATTGGTCTTATCTAAAACTTGGCCAAAATCAATGCAAAGTCATATTTATAGGAGTTTATACAGGGTGTTCTGTAGAGGGATGTAAGGACTTCCTAATATAAGGTTTTGAACAAGATTGTGTATAATACGAAATATCATAATATAAATATCATCTTTCAATTGCAACGCTCATTTAGATGACCTTGCATTTGAAAAATTTACAGTTCAAATGAATGGCACCAATGTGCCTTTTAAGATGGCATTTTCAATTTGTTGTATAATCACACAAATGACATTTGTCGATTTTCAAATTGAAATGCATGGCATCGATTTGTTTTTAGAGGTTAAATTTCTCAGTAGCAGCATAATTGCATTTATGACATTCCAACTATCTCAAGTTTAAATGAATAGCGTCAATGTATAATTTCAGGATCCTTTTCCGATTAGCAACATAATTGCAGAGATAACATTTCAAGGTCTGCGAATTGAAACGCACAGAATCAATGTAGATTTTGAGATGGTATTTTTGATTAGTAGTATAATCGCAGAGATGACATTTCTGATTTTTCAAATTTGAATGAATACAATCTATGTGCCATTCCAGGTGATCCTGTCGGTTAGCAGCATATTTGCAGATATGACATTCAAAATATTTAAACTTTGAATGAACGGCATTGATATGGTTTTTGAGGTTGCCCTTTGTGCCCGTCGAATAATCACAGAGATAAAATTCGTGATTCATGATATTTAAATAGACAATATCAATGTGAGTTTTGAGGCTGCCTTTATGACAGAGATAACATTGAAAACAATCTATAAGGTATTTCAAGTGAATAACCCAGAGTAACCAGGTTATTATTTTGGTCCATCTAGCGGTTATTACTGGTTCTTCTTGATTATTCCTTCGAAATCCAGAAAGAATAACAAGAAATTATCGCTTGAATGCTCAGGTTTGGTTATCCGTGCTGTCATTCTTTTAATTCGCGTTTATTTATGCTCAAAGCTTACCTGAGCATTTATCTGATTGAGATAAAAAGGGCCCATTCCCGAAGCTTATATAAACAAGAAGACATTTTTATAAGCAATTTTTTATTAGCCAATATATCCTTATAATGGAATTACTGAAACTACAATAAATTTAACAAGGAAAAAATAGCAAATTAGACTCTTATAATATCTATACATGTAAAAAAATGATCATAAAAAAATTATTTTGTGAGTAACTAGGAATGAAGAAAATGACAAGAAATGATTAAAATCAAAAATATCAATATTAACAGCTAGTGAAAGGAAGAAAATTAAGTCAAAGAGACAGAATGGGAATGTTTTAATTTTAAAGTCAATGACGAATTTTTTTCCAGAGTTAGAAATTAAATCTATATTTCAAGATTATACTTGATGAAAATTTGAAACAAACACAAAAAGGCAATGAAAGAACTTCTTAACTTATTTCTTGTGGCTATAATTTTCAGGTTCTTCTTGTAATTTTCAAATCATTATCAATATAGATTGCTTCACACAAATGACATTTGCTCTTTGAACCTTTTATTTCTTCTCTTATAGAGTTATCCTGAAATTTGAAATAGAATTGAATATTATCTTTATAACAAATTCAATAAGAATAGATGGTTTTTCTGTGTTACTTCAACTTACTTACAGTTGATGACTGGTTAAGTTTCTCTCTACATTCAATGTTTGCAGCTGCTGATAAAATTTTTGATTACTGCAGCTAACAAAATACACAAGGAATTCTGTTTTTCTCTAATGAAAAGCAAACCTAATCTGTACATTCTCCAATGCTTCTAATGTTTTCCAAATATTTTTTTTACCTAGGTGATTTATAGAAATGAAATTTTTCTCCATTGAATGTATAGTTCCTGCTTCCAATTTTATTTTTGAGTTTTCCTAAAATTTAAATTGTGATCAAATACTTACAGCCCCAAAGTTAAAATTCAAGAAAATCATTGGATTTATAAGTTTCATTTCAACGCACCTTCAGTTGACAGACCAGTTGTATTACTGATCTGTAATTTACGATTTCCACATGATTTTCAGCAACATTATTCAGAAGCACATTATTATATTAGATCCTGAGTATTTCCTTCTTTCAAGAACTGTATTTCATAATTGCTCTGTTTTTTATTATGTTGAAAAACTCTACATTCTTCTTATTTGATATCAGGGGTATTGTGGTCCCATTTTTGATGAGTTCTTTCAATCTAAACGACACAACTTTTCACCCACGTTCTTTAAGTTTTCTTTTGAACCTGTGAATTTGGAAAGAGCGTATTATTTTTAATTTGATCTTAAACTGCCTTAGTTCCTACCTGGAGTTGAACTTCCATTTCGTTAAGTCGAATTCGTGTTGCTACTTATAAAGTTTGTATTATTAATTACCTCTGTGAAATATTCAATAGTCTTTCGGTTCTACCAATATCAGTTTTTCAACTTCCAAATAATTTAAAGTCCTTGCTATTGTTTACTATTTTCATGTTTATACACATCTAACCCTACTTGCTCTAATAACCATAATCGTAACCCTGCTCTCGAGCAGGGTTACAATTTTGGTTATTCTTGACATTCCTCGATCAAATTGAGATTAACTCATGACGCCACGGATCTATAAGCCAAGCTTCTTGAATGCAAAAGGTATTTACCACAAAAGACCAAAGATAACCGGTTACTCTTGGTTATTCGCTTGAAATACCTTTATATTTGAAATAATGCTATCAAGTTCACTTTTAAGACTCTTTTTCCGATGAGATTGTTCGGTTGTAACATAGTCAGACCAATTGTTTTTCCACTCTATCTCATTGACATCTTTCATTTTAACATCAAATTCACTGTTTCAGCCTTTTTTTCTGTACTTGAAAATGATGAATTGTCTTTCAAGACAAAACCATAATTGCTTTCTTTATCAATTCTTCTTTGATGAGATTCATGAGTACTGAAATAAATTGTATCTAGATATCATTTTTCTGAAGAGCAAATTATATGTAGAATATTAGTTTTTAAAAAAGCTGACAGAAAAAATTTCAATTTCCTAATATTCTCAGCTTTTTTGAAAGTTGATTATATTCCTTGAAAACGACAGAAGATGACTGTCGAAAAAAGAACAATATGAGATTATGGTTTTTGCCAAAATAAATAGTTCTACATGAATTATATCATCAAAACTTTCTTGTCAACAGAGTATACAACACAAAAATTATAAGGACAGGTATTCACATATAAATACAAAGTGAATCATAGTAAATTCAAGTAAATATCAAGTTCTTTGCTAGAAATGCCAGAAAAATGAAACCTCTCTTTGAAACTGCCGCATACTTATTCTAAGTTAGTAGATATGTAGCAACTATCAGCTTTTTCAAACTGAATGATCTTCAATGAAGTTATGAGTTTGACAACTCATGCAACCACCCATAAAAACTCATGCGATCGTGAATTCACTTTGATCCTAATAAAAAATATTTTAGTAATGAGAACTTACCTTTCTGAAGTTTTTCTGGCATTATTATCAACGTATGGCAGATCAGATATCACTGCTTTATAATTATTTTCAATATCAGAAGGGGGGCTTAGGGAATTTTCTTTTTTCACTTCCAATGTGCCTCTATTACATATTACAGACTGGTGGGTGAAATTTTCTTCAACTTCTATCATTTCATGTTTAACATCGACTTCACTGCCAGTACACAAATCGATTAATCAATTATTAATGACATTGAGTATAATTTTGAAAACTTACAAGTCATCGCGTTCTACTCTTTCACTAATTTCAATATTCATAGCTTATAAAAAATCCACTTCTTTCTAAAAAAGTAAATTACGGTTGAGTACGATAAGAAATCAAAATGGCAGGCCAAAAAAAATCACAGACCATAAAGTAAAATAAGCAGATTTTGAAGGGTTGAGGAGAGGAGGTATCATTACGGATGTAAGTGTTGATTTAAATTGCACAAATATACATGTAACTTGTGTCGTGATTTAACTAAAAATCGATCATAAAACTTAATGTTTTCTGGAACTTTCTTCATAATTGATTAAGAACTACAACGGATTGGTAGACTAGAAATTTATTCGTAATACTGGGTCATCCTGATGTTCAAGCAGTCGACTTGAAAAAAATCAGCTTTTTCTCAACAACCGACAATAAAAAATGAATAGATTAAAAATTAAACGAAAGCATAAAAATGATTTTCAATAATTGCAATTTTTATTCTCCTTATCTCCATCCTCCATATATAAGATCACAGATATAAGTGATCAAATCTATATGAAGTTAGCAGCCTCACCAGCAAATAGAAACCTCGAAGTAATCCGATCAGCCAGCGGCGTCGATCAGCGACTCGCTACCTTGAAAAGCGTTCGAATTGACAACGTTTACGATCAAACAGAAGGAACCAACTCTCACTGATCACAACTAAAATCAAAATTTTTTATAAAAGCCTTCCAGAAATAATAACCTATTTTAAATCGCTCTTCACAAATTGACTTAGCACTTAAAGCTTTATTTAGTCAATTGATTGATTGTTGAAAAAAGAGATACTTCTTGATATTCTGGAGGAGATGAAATGCAAACCAGAAGAACAACTCTATTCTATGAATTTCCTAAAATATCTCGAAGAATCAACTATAAAGGAGATCCTCAGAAAGAAAGAAAAGGATTCTTTGAAAAATACTGATATAACAGAAACTTTTAATTGCGATATAATCAAAGTTTTTGATGACCAATAATAATGATCACTGACCAATTGGGACAAAAGTGTCAATTAGGCAAGATACAACCATCCTGGACTCCTTTCATTTTTTTTCAAGAAGATCCATCATTTTTCATTCTCCTTTTCTACCAAGTGTTAGTCGAGATATCTAGTTTTTTTTTTTCATTATACTGTATTTTGTTTCAGACAATTTTCGTGAATAAAACACTACTACAGCCAAATTAGAACCAGCCTATCCTTAAAAACATTACAGTCTACAGAATTTCGACCAGATGCTGTTATTGTTTAGCAGTATAATTGCAGATATAACGTTATAAATGTCTCCAGTTCAAATGAATGGTTTCGATGTGTCGTTTGAGATTACATTTTCGATTCGTAGCATAATCACAGAAATGACATTTGTGGTTTCTCAAATTTAAATGGATTGAATCAATGTGCCTTTCGAGTTGGGATTTCCGATTTGTAGCATAATCGCAGAGATGACATTTTTGGTTTCTCAATTTCAAATGAATAGAATCAATGTGAGTTTGGAGGTTACATTTCTCATTAGCAGCATAACTGCATATATGACATTTAAATGGTCTCAAGTTTAAATGAATGGCACCATTGAGGATCCCTTTCCGATTAGTAACAGGACCACATAGATAAGATTTCAGGGTCTCCGAATTCAAATGAATGGTACGAATATGCCTTTTGAGATGGCTTTTTCCATTGGTAGCATAATCGCAGAGATAACATTTGTGATTTCGCAAGTTTAAATGAATAGCATCAATGTGCCTTTTGAGATGGCATTTTCCATATGTAGCATAATCACAGTGATGACATTCGTAGGTTCTCAAGTTTAAATGAATGGCGTCAATGTGTTTTTGAAGGTGGTTCTTCTCATTAGCTGCATAATTGCAGATATGACATTTAAATTGTCTCAAGTTTAAATGGACAGCGTCAATGTGGGCTTTAAGGCGCTCTTTACGATTCGCTGTGTAACCGCAGAGATGACAATTGTGATTCTTCTTTTTCAAGTGAACGGCATCTATGTGGACATTGAGGAGCCCTTTACGACTAGCTGTGAAGTCGCAGAGATGACAAATATGATTCCTTTTCTTCAAGTGAACGGCATCTATGTGGACTTTGATGCAACTTTTACTACTAGCTCTGTATTCGCAGAGATGACAATTGTGATTCTTTTTCTTCAAGTGAACGGCATCTATGTGGACTTTGAGGCGCCCTTTACGACTAGCTGCATAATCGCAGAAATAACATTGGAACCTCTCTATATTAGAATGAATGCTGTCAATGTCACTCTTAAGACTCTTTTTCCAATGAGATTGTTGGGTTGTAAGGAAGCCAGACAAATTGCGTTTTGATTCTATTTCTTTGGCATCTTTCGTTTCTAGATCATAATTCACTGTTTCAGGCTTCGTCACTGTACTTGTATATGATGAATTGTCTTCTCTGACAAATCCATAATCGCTCTCTTTATCAATTATTTGATGGTATTCATCAGTACTGGAATAAAATGTATCTAGATATCATTTTGTCAAAGAACAAAGTATATAACACAAAAATTAATTGAATGAATGAATTGAAAAATGAATATGAAATGTGATGTTTAATTGTAGTTCCTGATACTCAAATAAACAATTCCCATTAAAAAAAGTTAGCAGAGAAGGTAAATAAGTTGTTGAATTTATAGTCAGAGCTTCCTTATAACGCTATTTGGTACGGTTCATTTTTTGATGGCAAAATGAATTGGTTTTCACTAGTTCTGACCAGCAATAGGCCAACACACAATAGTCCATGAGTGAAATATCTTTTTAGTTCAAAGGTTTGGAATTGAGACTTTTCAATAGTTAATACAAAAGATGTTACTGATAAAGTTTCATTTCATCAATCTTGAATAAACAATTAGAATAATGTCATACAAAATTTTTCCAATTCACTTAGATCTTAAGAAATATTTCACACCAACACAGTCAAACCGTTTCATTTAATTATCAAACTTTCCACCCACAAACCAAGATAAACTAACCTTTTTCAAGTAATCTCACATATTATAAATGAAAGTAGTTCATATCAATAAACACTATTTACTGCAAAAAACTAAAAGATAGGGATTTGATAAGTCAAGTTATTTCCGTTCCTAAAGGCCATACATAAAAACTAATGTTATCGTGAATACATTCAATTCACTTTGATCCTGATAATCAATATTTCACAGTTGAGAACTTACCTCTCGTAAGTTTTTCTGACATTATTCCCAACATGTAGCAGATCACATCTCCCTGCTTTATAAATATTTTCAATTTCAGAAGGGGTGTTTCGGGAATTTTCCTTTTTCACTTCACTTGTATCTATATTACATATTCCAGACTCTTGGGTGAAATTTTCTTCAACTTCTATTATTTCATGTTTAACTTTGATTTCACTGCCAGTACACAAATGGATTAATAAATTATTAAGGAACTATTTATTATATGTTTGAAAGTGAGACTAAGGTTGATTTACTTACAAGTCATCGGGTTCAGTTGTTCCACTAATTTCAACATTCATAGCTTATAAATTCACTTATCATAAAAGTAATTAGCATACAATTGTAGGGGGTGTTGATAAAAATAAACCAGCAATAAATTACCTATATCATCAATATTTGAAACAAATAGACACAAAATATTCTGTATGAATAAAATCTAATACTTGTACGATCAATAAATCATTTTATTTCGAATTGTATAGATACCATAAGGGTGATACCTCCTTATCTCGTCCCTCCATGGATTAGATCACAGATGAAAGTTAACGAAACCATTTGAAGTCGGCAGCCTCAGCCAGCAGATAAAAACCTCGATGTAATCCGACCGATCAGTGGCGTCGGTCAACGACTCGCTACCTTGAAAACCGTTTGAATTGACAACGTTTACGTTCAAGTAGAAGGAAGCAAGTCTCACTAAACACAATAGCAAAGTTTTTTATAAAAACCTTCCAGAAATAATAACCGATTTTAAATTGCCCTTGACAATTTGCGCTAAAATATTTATTTAGTCAATTGAAAAAAGTTCATGTTGAATAAAGAGATACTACTTGATATTCTAGAGGAAATGAAATATCTAAAACTGATTTTTGACTGTCTCTAGTAATAATTTCCATATAATATAGTCATTACCCCTTGATAGGCAGCTAATCTACACAACCAACATGGTAGTACAAACCGAATGATATCATTAGATATGCAAATTAGAAGAATAACTCAATTTTATGAATTTTCCAAAATATCTCAAAGATCAACTTCAAAAGTGACCATCAGAAAGGAAAAAATAAGATTATTTTGACAAATACTGAAACAAAAACATTTAATTCTTATATAATCAAAGATTTTGATGACCAGTAATCAATCAAAAAAGTGATGCATAACATCAATACAAATTGAAACAGGTAGAAGAAAGTCCCATTACAAGAATATATATATAATTATGATTTTTGAGAATGCCTTTCAGATTCACTGCACAATCGCAGAGGTGACATTTATAATTCTTCTACTGAGCACAATCAATATTGATTCTGAGGTGGTCCTTTTGAGAGGCGGTGATATCTCAGAGATGCAATCTATAATTCTTGCTATTTAAATGGATGGCATGGATGTGGTTTTTGAGGTTGCCTTCTTCATTCGAGGCATCATTGCAGAGATGACATTAGTGATTCTTCAAATTGAAATCAACTTGAATCAATAAGAATTTCGAGGTCACACTTTCGACTCAAAGAATAATAACAATTTGGAATGAATGGCATCAATGCATATTTTGAGACTTCTCTTGGTCCCTGTAGAATACTCGCAGACATTGCATTTATGATTCTTCAACTAAGAATATAAAGCATCATATGTATTTGGAGGTTTCTCATTAGCAGCATAACAGCATATATGACATTTAAATGGTCTCAAGTTTAAATGATTAGCGTCAATGTGGTCTTTGATTCGATTAGCCTCAGAATCATAAAGATTAGGTTTCAGGGTCTCTGATTCAAATGAATTGTATGAATGTGCCTTTTGAGATGGCTTTTTCCATTGGTAGCATAATCGCAGAGATAACATTTGTGATTTCGCAAGTTTAAATGAATGGCATCAATGTGCCTTTTGAGATGGAATTTTCCATATGTAGCATAATCACAGTGATGACATTTGTAGGTTCTCAAATTTAAATGAATGGCATCAATGTGTTTTTGTAGGTGGTTTTTCAAATTAGCAGCATAATTGCATATATGACATTTAAATTGTCTCAAGTTTAAATGGACAGCATCAATGTGGGTTTTAAGGCAGTCTTTACGATTAGCTGTATAATCGCAGAGATGACAATTGTGATTCTTCTTCTTTAAATGAACGGCATTTATGTGGACATTGAGGAGCCCTTTACGGCTAGCTGTGAAGTCACAAAGGTGACAAATATGATTCCTCTTCTTCAAATGAACGGCATCTATGTGCACTTTGATGCAACTTTTACTACTAGCTTTGTGTTCGCAGAAATGACAATTGTGATTCTTTTTCTTCAAGTGCACAGCATCTATGTGTTCTTTGAGACGTCCTTTACGCCTAGCTGTGTAATCGCAGAGATAACACTGAAAACTTTCTAGATTTGAATGAGTGTTATCAATGTCACTCTTTTTCCAATTAAATTGTTGGGTTGTAATGAAGCCAGACAATTTTTGTTTCCACTCGGTCTCATTGATGTCTTCCATTTCAACATCATAATTCACTGCTTCAGGCTTTTTCTCTGTACTTGTGAATGATGAGTCGACCTTCATGAGAAATCCATAATTGCACTCTTTATCAATTCTTCTTTGATGATGTTCATCAGTACTGAAATAAATTTTATCTAGAGCAAAGAATGTAACACTTAGTATTCACATACATATCAAAAATAATAGTCTAGGGGACATATGAATTTATTCATATCTACAATAAACTTTCAAAACTATTACATTTAATTCAGTTAGATGCGAATAATCAATATTTTAGCGATGTGAACTTACCTTTCGGAAGTATTTCTGACATTATTATTAACATATAGCAGGTCAGATCTCCCTGCTTTATAATTATTTTCAATTTCAGGAGGGGTGCTCCAGGAATTTTCTCTTTTCACTTCAATTGTGTGTCTATTATATATTCCATACTGGTGGGTGAAATTTTCTTCAATTTCTATTATTTCCTGTTTAACATCGACTTCACTGCCAGTACACAAATCGATTAATAAATTATTAATGATATTTAGTATATGTATGAAAGTGAGAGTAAGTTTGATTTACTTACAAGGCATTGTGCTTAATTGATTCAGTAATTTCAATATCCATAGCTTATAAATCCAACTTTAATCACATAAGTGAATTAAGATGGTTGATAGCGAAAATTTCAAATAATAAAACTATATTATATGATTGACAGTGATAAATAAAATGGCAAGCCACACATGAAATCCGAACATAAATTAGACTATCGAGGGTAGAGGAACGGAGGTATCATTCCGTATGTAAAAAGTTATAATTGAATAATAATATAGATAGTATTTAATTAAACATCAATATTTTTCCCACCTATGATATGTAGTTAGTGAAGACATACGCTTTTGACATTTCGCATTGACAATTGGGGTGGGGACGTACGTCGTATGTGATGCTCGATTTTCATCGTTCGTTGCACCCTCCTGGCTGCGACGTAGTTGAAAAGAAGGAAGAATAAGAACATGTCTATAGCGCCCTCTGCTTCAGGTTCATAGAATGTCCGTATACCTGAGGGAGTATAAAAGAGCATACTCGAGGTAGCTCGTCCTGTTCGGTCTAGTTCAAGGTAGGTCAAGAGAGGTAGTGACGTGAAGCTAGCAGGTGACCGTGGGAGTACGTGAAGAAGCGGTTGGCTGGCGACTCAGAATAAAGAATCAAGGTATTTTATATTCTATGGCTGGCGAGGCCATGGCAGTAGGGTTAAGAAGGTGACGTGAAGGATGTTACATATGAAGTATAGGGATTGTACATTTTGACATATTCATGTAGTAATTAAAGGTATTTGAAATTATTTGTTATTGGAATTTATATTATCGAACCCCAAGTTCGTAACAATATAATAATAACTCTGCACTTCTCTTTCTCCTCCAACAATCAGTGCCACATCAACACACAAACGACATCTATGCTTATGCAATCCTCCTCCCCATCTCTACCCCTATAGATAAAATCACAGATATAAGTTAACAATTCTGTTTGAAGTTAGCAGCCTGCTAGAATCCTCGAAGTAATCCGAGACTTGCTGCGCGTGAAAAGCGTTCGAATAACAGCGTTTACGTTTGATCAGAAGGAATCAAGTTATACTTGGATATTTATTTTCGAGTAACTTATTTCATATATATTGAGAAGTTTACTGATTACAACTCTGACGGTCTATGTATATATATAATTTGATTTGCCGTTTATTTCAGTGATGAATTTTATTTGGGTACTTGGCAATGTCGGGAATGATAGAAGTTTAACGATTTTGATTATTCCCAACATTGCCAAGTACCCAAATAAAATTCATCATTATATATATTCATATATACAAATAATATACACTGCTCAATATGATAGTACAATTCGAATGATAGAAAGACAAATCAGAAGAACATTAAAAAATTTTCCCAAGTATCTCTCAAAATCAACTTCAAAAGAGAAGACTGATTCTCAGATAGGAAGAAACAAGATAAATTTGAGACATGCTGATGAATCATTTAATTTAATTAGTACATAATTGAAGATTTTGATGACTTTTACAATAATAACTCAATAAAGTGATGCACTACAAATTGAAACAAGTAGAAAACAAGTTCCATCAAATAAAATTAAAAACCCCAAGAGATAACATTTTGTGATTGTATATTATTGTTTTTTGAGTTTCAGATTCTCAGCATAATCACAGAGATGACATTTGTGATTCTTCAAGTTCAAACGGATATGATATTCAAGATGCCGTTTATAATTAGAAACAAAATTGCAGAGATGACATTAATGATTCTTAAATTTGAATTGAGTGGCATCCATATGAACTTTAAGGCTTGGCTTCAGACTTTAGAATAATAAGATTGCATTCTTCAATTGAGAATGTATAGCATCAAAGTGTTTTAAGAGACTGCTTTTGCTACTCGTCACATAATCACAGAGATGTCATTTGTGATTTATTAAATTTGAATGAACACAGTTAATATGGACATCTAGGTGGCTTTTTTGGCTATATGTATAATCACAGAAACTGCACTTATGGTTCTTCAAATTCGAATGTATGGCATCAATGTGTTTTTTCAAACTGCCTTTGAGACTAGTAGCATAATCGCAGAGATGACATTTGTGATTCTTCAAGTTCAAATGAATAGAGTCAACGTGACTCTTCAGTCTCCCTTTCTCACTTGAAGCATAATCGCATAGATGACATTTGTGATTCTTCAAATTTGAATGAATGGCGTCAACATGCCTCTTCAAATTCCCTTTTTCACTTGCAACATATTCGCAGAGATGACATTTGTGATTTTTCAAATTTGAATGAACAACATCAATGTGAATGTTAAGGCGACTTTTTCTAATCGCAATATAATCACATAGATGACATTTGAAATTCCTCAAATTCAAATGGATAGCATCAATGTGAGCTTTGAGATGGGTTTTTTGAGCAGTTGCATAATCGCAGAAATCACATTTGTGATTTTTCAAATTTAAATGAATTGCATCAACGTGGTGTTTGAGGGTGGCTTTCAAATTTGTGGCAAAATCACACAGATGACATTTGTGATCCTTCAAATTCAAATGAATGGCGTCAATGTGCCTTCTAAGTTGGGCTTTATCATTTGTGGCATAATCACACAGATGACATTTGTGATTCTTCAAGTTCAAATGAATGGCGTCAATATGCCTCTTCAGTTTGCCCTTTTCACTTGCTGCATATTCGCAGAGATGACACTTGTGATTTTTCAAATTTGAATGAATGGCGTCAACGTGCCTCTTCAGTTTCCCCTTTTCACTTGCAACATATTCACAGAGATCACATTTGTGATTTTTCGAATTCGAATGAACAATATCAATGTGAATTTTAAGCTGAGTCTTTCTACTCGCAATATAATCACATAGATGACATTTGTGATTACTCAAATGAACAGAATTAATGTGAATCGTGAGGTTGCTTTTTTGGGATGCTGCGTAATCACAGAGATGACATCTGAAATTCTTCAAATTCAAATGGATGGCATCAATGTGAGCTTTGAGATGGCTTCTTTGAGCAGCTGCATAATCACATAGATGACATTTGTGATTCTTCAAATTTGATTTGATGACATGATTGTCACTTTTTACACTTCTTTTTCGATGAGATTTTCTGGTTCTAACATTGCCAAACAGTTGGTTCTTGCACTCTATTGATTTCGAGTGGACATCTTCCTTCACAAAATCATAATCCAGTGTTTCATCTTCTTTTTTCACATTTCCGAGAGATGGAATATCTTTTACATCAAAATCATAATTGTCCTCATCATTTGTTTTTTGGTATTGTTCTTCAATACTGAAAAAAATAGATATAATTTACAAAAATTACGGAGTCTAGAATTTGAACATAAAAATAAAGTGAATGAGTTATAACGATTTGAGAATGTAATCAAATATGTATTGGTCTTATATAAAACTTAGCCAAAATCAATGCAAAGTCATATTTATAGGAGTTTATACAGGGTGTTCTGTAGAGGGATGTAAGGACTTCGTGATATAAGGTTTTGAACAAGATTGTGTATAATACAAAATATTATAATATAAATATCATCTTTCAATTGCAGGGCTCATTTAGATGATCTTGCATTTGAAAAATTTACAGTTCAAATGAATGGCATCTATGTTCCTTTCAAGATGGCATTTTCAATTTGTTGCTGCATAATCACACAAATGACATTTATCGTTTTTCAAATTTAAATGAATGGCATCAATGTGTTTTTGGAGGTTAAATTTCTCAGTAGCAGCATAATTGCATATATGACATTCAAACTATCTCAAGTTTAAATGCATAGCGTCAATGTGGCCTTTCAGGATCCTTTTCCGATTAGCAACATAATTCCAGAGATAACATTTCAAGGTCTGCGAACTGAAACGAACAGAGATGGTATTTTTGATTAGTAGTATAATCGCAGAGATGACAGATGACAATTGTGATTCCTCCGATTTGAATGAATGGTATCAATGTGGATATGGAGGGTAGAGGGAAGGAGAACAATCTCTTAATGCGCATCTGATCGAAAAGTGTCCAGCGGAGTGGAAGAAATAGAGTAGTTCGAGAAATTACCACAATGGCGCTAGTATAGCAACAGTGTAGAAATGAATCCAGATGGATGGGATGAATTCAGTTTGGTACATGACACAGTTGAACGTTGTTGAAGTCGAATCGTGTGGTTTCAGAATCAGAAAATATAACCTATAGAATAAGTTTTGACCTGTGGGAAGTAAAAAGATTTTTGTGAAGTATTATTATTTTTATTGCCTGTTTTGAACATTTTAGGAGTAATAATGGAAAGAATTTGTGCAGGGAGAAGTAGCGGCCGTAAAAAAAGAATAAAGGAGATGATCTACCCCAGTCATTGTCATTTTTCCGACCAACAGTATGTAGAAAATATTTATTATATATATATATATCCTGTGATTTTTCATCAGAAAAAATTTTCGTTATTAGTTATTACAAAGATTTAGTAAGGGAAAGATTTAGATACCGATAGGAAAGTTTTAGGATGTAAATATAGCATTAGGTGTACAGGAGTTCAAACTTTTTTTTTCTTCCAACTCTCATTTGTTCTTCAAAGTAATTAATATTTACTTTTCAATTGACATAATTTGGTAATTTTGGAAGTAGGTGGCCAGATATTCAAATTACCTGGCGCCCATATATAGAATTATTCTTTCCATATTCTGGAGGGTAACCCACCCTGTGTAATCCAGTTGATCACCTTTTGTTACATCTAGTCATATCTAAATTTAAATATTCTGAGTGTATTTCGATCAGATTACTTGTAATAAAGCGATACCACGTAACAAGCTGACATTAGAAAATTTTTCAATTTCCTAAAATGTCAGCTTTTTTGAAAGTTGATTATTCGCCTTGAAAACGACAGAAGATGTCTGTCGAAAGAAGAACAAAAAGATAATATGGTTATTGCCAAAATAATAGTTCTACATGAGTTCCATCATAAAAACTTTCTTGTCAGCAGAATATACAACACAAACATTATAAGGACAGGTATTCACATATAAATACAAAGTGAATGATAGTAAATTCAAGTAAATATTAATTTCTTAGTTAGAAATGCCTGAAAAATGAAGCCTTTCCCCACAACTGCTGCATACTTCTCTTAAATTAGCAGAAATGTAGCAACTCACAGCTTTTTCAAACTAAAGGATCTTCAAGAAAGATATGCGTTTGACAACTCATGCAACCACCCATAAAAACTCATGTCGGTAATGCAGTTCAAGGTCCCATCGCATTTTTTATGATTTTGTAATTTTAGGGTGCTTCAGATAATTTTCCGAGGAAATTTTTTTTTTCAAAAATTCTTTTTTTTCCATGTTCCACTGTTTGAAATGGCAAAAAATAAATTTTTACATCGTTTTTTGTTATGACTGAACTTAACCGTACCTAACATAACAAGAAAATAGCAAATCTAAAATAGTTATTTATTATACAAGGCAAAAGAGTATTAGATTTTAGCTCGAGGTTATGTTGTCACCCGACGCGAAGCAGAGGGAGACAAAACACCGAGCCACCAAGAGTGTGGTGGAATTATTCAATGATTAAAAGTATGTTACGTTCCAATAATAATGTAGACATTTCAAAATATTTCAAACTAATTACATTTCTGAAACAAAATGGAAAAGGTTACACGCCCAAGAAAGCTGCGATTTTTAAGAGTACATAAATAAGTGATTTTTTAAATAATGCACCCGATGAAGTTTACTTATAGCCAAGGTTGTTGTTGTATTTGAGATTGCAGGAGCTTGTCGACTTTGTGAAATCAGCCAGGTAACATTAGATGATACTGAAGATTCGGGAAAGTTATTAATTGTGAAACTGAAGCAAACAAAGAATGATGTAAACAGGAGATTTGTAGTTACTGAAGAATATATCAAATATTACTAAATGTACATAGCCCTTCGTTCAGCAGCAGCAAAAGATCGCCGCCTGTTTTATGCATATAGCAATAGAAAATGAATCAATCAGGTTGTGGGTAAAAATCTGTTTTATAAGTTACCTGAAACAGTAGCAAATTTTCTTCAACTTGAAAATGCTAACTCATATACAGGTCATTTATTACGAAGATCGTCTACTACACTTTTAGTTGAAACTGGGGGAGACTTGATGACACTAAAGAAACATGGCGGTTGGAAGTCATCAACGGTCGCTGAAGGGTATGTTGATGAATCGGTAGCACACTGAACAGAAATTACTAATGAAGTGTTTAGAACGCATGCCAGTTCTGAAATAACACCTGATTTGCGACCAGGTACATCAACAGTAGTTGTGACCATGTCAGAGAATATTATTTCAACACAAAAAAATTGATCTGTTGTACCGAATAGTTCAAGGAACATGTCAATCACGCAATGCACATTTAATAATTGTACTTTTGATATAAAATAAATGTAACTTATATTGAATAAAATATTTTAAAATCAAATATCTTCCATCATCTACCTGTATAAATATCCGGGGAAAAAAGTATTCACTTTTTCACACAGAAAAAAACAGATTTTTTTTAAGTAGTAGTTTCATTTTTTTTCTTAAATTTTGGCATTATTTATATTAAACCTAACTTAAACTAACCTAACCAGACCAGAAATGATGTAAAATATAAGAAGGGTCCTTAAACTGCAAATTAACCCTCATGCGATCGTGAATTCAAGTAAATATGAAGTTCTTAGTTAGAAATGCCTCAAAAATGAAACCTTTCGCCACAACTGCTGCATACTTCTCATAAGTTAGCAGAAATGTAGCAACTCTCTGGTTTTTCATACTAAAGGATCTTCAATGAAGATATGCGTTTGACAACTCATGCAACCACCCATAAAAACTCATGCGATTATGAATCAACTTTGATCCTATTAAAAATATTTTAGAGATGAGAACTTACCTTTCCGAAGTTTTTCTAACATTATTCTCAACATATAGCAGATCAGATATCCCTGCTTTATAATTATTTTCAATCTCAGAAGAGGGGCTTAGGGAATTTTCTTTTTTCACTTCTAATGTGTCTCTATCACATATTCCAGACTGGTGGTTGATATTTTCTTCAACTTCTATTATTTCACGTTTAACTTCGACTTCCCTGCCAGCACACAAATCGATTAATAAATTATTAAAGATTTTTTGTATAATTATGAAAGTGAGATCAAAGTCGATATACTTACAAGTCATCGCGTTCTATTCTTTCACATATTTCAATATTCATAGCTTTTAAATCCACTTTTTTCCACAAAAGTATGTTACGGATGAGTACGATAAAACAAGATGGCGTGCGTAAAGCATAGATAAATAAAGTAATTAAGAATTGTGTTCTGTGATGGCATGAAATGAAAAATTCACAGAACATAAAATGAAATTATCAAATTATAGAGAGTCGAGGAAAGGAGGTATCATTCCGTATGTAAGTGTTTATTTATATTGCACAAATAAACCTGTTCTTGTGTTGTGATCTGATTAAAGTTCTATCAGACAACTGAATGTTTTCTCGAACTTTCTTCATAATTGATTAAGAACTACAACGGATTGGTAAACTAGGAAACTATTCGTAATGAATACTGCATCATAATAACTTGAAAGAAGATCAGCTTTTTTCTCAACAACCGACAATAAAACATGAATAAATTATAAAATACACGAAAATTTCCCAAGTCAGTATAAAAATGATTTTCAATAACTGCAATTTTTATTCATCGCCGACAATCAGTCACATCAACACACAGGCGACATCTACGCTTAATCAATTTCGTTAGATACTTTGATCAGCTATTGGCTTCTGCTGCCTAGCGATACTCACTCTGGTGGCGGAAATTGAAAATAATCTGAACTAGTAGTGTATAGAGGATTTACATAGGTTTTCGTGCCATTTTCTGATACTCTTGTTGTAATCTCAGCCTCAAGTCAAAGGCAAATAAAGAATTATTGGAAACTTTTATTTCCAACTTGATTAATTCCAATCAGGTTGGAAGTGAATTAGTTTCCATTAATTCAAATTCAGAGAAATATGAAATTGGAATTTCTTACTTTCGAATAGCCCGTCAATAACCCTCATTTACCCCCACCAAAATTATACCACCTCTACTCATTAGCTTCATTCGGGTTCGTATTTTCCTGACTGTTCTGGGACAGTCCTCAGGGTGCGCAGAACTGATGCGTAATAGCTGAGGATTTTTGATCATTTTTGGACCATTCTTGGACAGTCAGAAAATTATCAGAGAAATGCAGAACCCGAACAGCAAAATGAGGATTAAAAATGGAGAGAGATAGGTACAGTTTTAGAGGTTCTTTGTTTAATTGCGCATGCCAGACAACAACTTTCAAGCACTTGGTTGTTTTTTTCACTTGTGTTTACGAATATTCGTCAGGAAATGTTTGACAAATAATATCTTGTATGAAGGTAAGTAATGATGTTTCTGTAATAAGCTGTATTAATACGTTAATTATATTGTTTCCAGGTTTTCACTAACTGTGTGAATAAATAAGAGAAGGAGAAGCATTAAGAATAAGAGACAAAACTAATTGTGGTTGGGAGTCGAGTTTTATTTTGGAGTACTTAATCTTACAATCCATAAAAATGAATGACTAAATAAGATGGAAAGAAGAATTATTTGTACCTAGATGTTTAGACAATATAAGACTAGGTGATATTTTCTTCCCCATTAAATGGAAAATTAATACAAGGGGTATTAGAAAGAATAGTGGCCAATAATCCTTATTGCTTACTTCAGGATAAACATCGGTATAACCTGCAACAAAATGGATATTCTCTTGTGGAGTGTACAGAAAAATATGCAGAGAGGTTGAACAGTTACTCAAAATTCATAATGCCAAAATATCACCAAGTGTATCCATGTGTAAAATCTAGTCATTGTACTCCGTAGTGCTACTTTTTGCAATAATCAAACCTTTCCAATTTTTTTTCAGAGCTGTTTTTTGTAAGATATTGGAACTTACTATAAAACAATGAAATAATGATTGCAGCAAATCAATTTTGATATTAAAAATAGTAGACAGCATGTATAGCAATATATGTGTTTATGTTTGTGATTCTATTTAATCAACTGATTTAAAAGTTTCAAATGCTCTTTTTAATACATTATAACAGAATTTTGATTTGTCATATTTGCAGTTTCAGGATTGTCGATTCCTAAAATATGTTTATTGGGGTATACCTAATTTTCAAGAATTGGATTCAAAAGCGAAAGAATGTTTATTTCAATCGACAAAATTATTGAAGGTTGACAATCATAGTAAATTGGGTGAAGATATCTCAACATATAATGTATGTTGAAAGAACTCATTTTAACCCTGAAATCTGTTTGATAAATCACACAAGGGATCGAACACTAATGTAATGGATTTTGAAGAAACTGGTTGTTTGTATTTATTAGATGTAAATAATTGGTATATCAAGCTGGTAAAGGGATTGTGTTTGAACATCTGTAAAGTTTCTAGCTTTTCATGTGAGTGTTTCACCTTGTCCAGACCTATGGGGAGTGCTGAAATTAATTATTCAAATTCTTTTTGTATGTGTTTATATGAATCTGTTATCTGTTTGGCATCAGTGCTTCAAATCAAGCATTGCTCTACAGTTTATGTATCGGAAGAAAAATTCTTGTTTATATGATCTTTCTTGTTGAATATTCTGATAGTTTCTTGGTGCCTTATATAAGAAAAATTGTTTATAGAACTAATATCTGTTCTGTTTTGGCATGGGTACACTAGTGATCTATCATCACAGAGTTGGTTTTCTTTGAAACTCAGATGTGTTGTTGAAAATTCAGTCGAGTTGATACTGAATCTAGATTTCCTAGAATTAATTTTTTTATTGTGAATATTAGTCTATATATAATTGTGCTCTATTTGATAAAAAATCAGTGAATAATTTTGCATTGTAGTCAGCCTCATGAAATCAGTTCATTGTATTTATGTATTTCAAGGTGAATCTTGTGACATTTAAATTTGTTGTATTACCCATAAATAAAAAGCTTCTTCATCTTTGCAGGAAATCTTATTTCATACCCACTATATCAAATCAATTTATACCTAAAATCTAAATTAATTCAATGATGTGATAATAGCTAGTTATACAGATCTGAACGTGAAAATATTTCCAAAACATTATTGAACGCAAAGTAAAATTGGTAAATCAGTTAACCATACAATTTACCTATATAGGTAAGGGATTGCTCTGAATTCTGAAGTAGTTAATATTTCAGTTTATACTATCAATAATATTCATGTGTTAATGCAACCACTGTCTGAATATGGGTGATGCAACAAAGCACAGAAACTAGATCTATCGAAATGTTTTGTTTGATACAGATTCACTGTTCAGTATTAATCAGGTGGGATTATATATATATTTTGAGAATTTTAATAATGATAAGTAATTTGAATTGCGCTATTATAGTACTCAACTGTTTCTAACAACATTAAATTTTTGGTTTGTCGATGAAAATTTGATAAAACATTATTCTAACTATGGAAAACAATTTCATGCAGACGAAGCTCTCAAACAGATAAAGTTCGCTAAGAATTTCATTCATAATCAGGTTGCTGATAAATAAACTGAGATTCTCATTTCGTTTCATCAAAAATTTGAATTTTTGTAATATACCTAGATACATGCGCACATTACCTTTTTGAATATAATGGTTTCAAATTGTTAATTTAAAAGGAGCTTTTAATGCAATTGGTAGTAAACTTTGATGTAAAGGGAAATCTTGATTTATTTCTCGTGTAAAATTACGAATTTACCACAAATTGCGTTTTCAGGTGATCGTTGTTTAAGGGTTGGTAGCATTTGTAGTCCGCAAAATATCCTGAACTGATACTTGCTCTTGAGTAGGTACCGATTTTGACTGTACTGGAACTGTACTGGGATTGTACTGAAAAAACCCGAACAGCGAACCAATTTGAAAATTTGGTCCAAAGTTTGTCAGAGAAAACCCGAACAAGTTGAATTTGGCAAAATGCGCAAACTCGTAGGACTATTTGAATCGGTTACAGCAGAAAATTTCAATTTAATTCTCCTGTTCATATAAGCCATAAATTGAAAGAAAAGCAAATAGATTAATGAATACGTCAATATTGAATCATAATGCACATTTTTAATATTGCCGATTTGTTGACGAGACCTGAAAAAAATTCCTTTTAATAAAGCTATTTTTCACATACCTACTTAAAAATAGTTAAGGAATTCGAAAAGATTATTTAGAAAACTTGAATCATTGTAATAAATAAAGTTGTACAGTTCTTGCAATTTGAATTGGACAACTCAAGGAAATAAAGAAAACTCATAATCCTGCCCCCAAAAACCTTTTTTATTATCAATTTATAATCATTTAACTTAATACCAATTTATTCATGATATGAAACCATCTATGTTTAGATTTGTTTATATCTGTTAACGGATGCAGATAAAATTCAAACATTTCAAATTACGAAAGAAATTGGTTAACTCCTCCCTCCTAAGGCGGTTCTACGGTAAAATCCTAAAATGGTCCTGAGGATAGTCCCAGAACCGTCAGAAAATAATCAGAAAAAAATCCTGATATAACCTGAACATCGGACTACTCGGTTCGAAATTAGTCAGAGAAAACCCGAACACCGAACACTGAAATGCGCATGATTCTGATGGTTCTGGAACAGTCAGAATTTGAACCCGAATGAAGCTGTTTAGTTCGGCTGATATCAGCATCAACCGTTAGTGTCGCGAAATCGTAAAAATCGGATAGTTTCCGATCCATATACTTTTATTTCTATTTATCCTGTATAATATGTGGAATTACTATTGTTGTCTGCCTCAATGCAATTCATGGGCGAAAAAAAATGCCTAAATTAAGTTTTCACCTATTTCTTCCTGAAAACCAAATTAGGACATATGTATATTGAAACTTCCTTTGGAAGGCAACTGATAGATCGAAGAAAGGCTTGGATCAATAAACTAAAGATAGGAAAACCTGTTACGAAATTTATGAATGTGTCCTTCCATTTTCTGGAAAAAGATCATTGATATACTATCTATATATATAATTGCATATATGACATTTAAATAATTTTCTCAAGTTTAAATGGACAGCATCAATGTGGGCTTTAAAGCAGTCCATAGGATTAGCTGTGTAATAGCAGAGATAATAATTTTGATTCTTCTTCTTTAAATGAACGGCATCTATGTGGACATTGAGACGTCCTTTACGCCTAGCTGTGTAATCGCAGAGATAACATTGAAAACTTTTTCCAATTAAATTGTTGGATTGTAATGAAGCCAGACAAATTGTGTTTCTACTCTGTCTCATTGAAATCTTCCATTTCAACATCTTAATTCACTGCTTCAGGCTCTCTGTACTTGTGAATGATGAGTTGTACTTCATTACAAATCCATAATCTCACTCTTTATCAATTCTTCTTTGATGGTGTTCATCAGTACTGAAATAAATTTTATCTAGAGCAAAGAATATAACATACATATCAAAAACATAAGTCTAGGGGACATGAATCAAATTGAGGTATTCCGAGAACTGGTGCATAAGTGTCTATTTTCAATCTGCAACATATTCTAGATGAAGGTTGTCTGTTCTTTCTCTATTAACAAATTTTCAGAGTAAAATCAAAGAAAGCAGAGAACACTAGGGTTAATATACATACAATATATTCAACATAGTCATGTGATAGGTAAAGTCAAGAAATTTATTTAGTCAGAGCTTCCTTGTGGAGTGTATTTGATATGCTCCATTTTGTGATTACAGAATTAATTAGTTTTCAGTAGTTCTGACCACCAATAGACGAAAACACAATTGACCATGATTAAAATATTATCTTCTTAGTTCAAAAGTTCAGACTTAAATAGTTAACACAAATGAAGATTCAACTGATACATTTCGTTTCATAAAAACCAATATTTTTGTTTTGAATTTATTCATATCTACAATATACTTTCAAAAGTATTCATTACATTTAATTCAGTTAGATGCAAATAATCAATATTTTAGTCTGTCTAATTTTCACTTTATTGATATTATTACGACCGGTTTAGGTTGTTAAACCATCTTCTGGTGTTAGGTACAGACTAAAATATTTCGTGGGTTTTAAATCTATGGGATATTCAAAAAAGTGGTGAATGGTTTATCTCTATTTGGGTGTTAAGTGGGGACACATTGGGAATATTGAACAGATTTGTTATCTCCATCGCTTCCAGCAAATTTAATTTCAGGCCTTTCTCGCATTTGTGAAGGATTTTAAAATTTACGATATCCATATGATGTTCTTCAGTCACGATATGATCATAAACTGCGGACTGTTTACCTGATTTCAGATGTTCTTTTAATCTGGTCTCAAAATTTCTACCGGTTTGACCTACATATGCAGCGTTGCAATTTTTACAACAGATTTTATAAACACCTGAAGTTTTCTCGGGTTTTAGTTTGGATTTTGAATTATATAATATTTTACCTAGGTTTGGACGTCCTGAAAATGTTGTTTGGAATCAAGTTTAGAAAAATAATTTTGGATTTGGATTGATAATTCTCGAAATAAGTGATATGTATGAATTTATTAGTAGGGTTTTCTGTGGTAGTGAAAAGCATATTAATGGTTTTCAGCTTTCTTTTTTTTTAAATTAGTTTGTTTACTAGGATTCTCGGAAAATTATTATTAGTTGCAATTTCTTTGATTTTATCAATTTCAGATTGTAAGTTAGCGTTCGATAAAGGTATGGTGAATGCTCTGTTGATCATAGATTTCAGAGCTGCCAGTTTATGATTATCAGGACTGAAGGAATCATATGGTATTATGGCTTCTGAGTTTGTGTCTTTTCGGTAGATGTTAAAGTCAAATGTGTTTCTATCTCTACTTATGGTCAAATCTAGAAAGTTAATCGCTTTGTTGCATTCAATTTCCAATGTAAATTTTATTTTAGGGTGAATTGAATTGAGGAAGTCAAGAAACATTTTTATTTGTCTATTTGTTCCATTGAATCCTACTATAATATCATCAACATACCGGAACCAGAAAATGACGTGATTTTTTGATAGGTCATTTGTTTTTATGAATTCATTTTCAAGGTGATTCATGAATAGATCTGACAATAATGGGCCCAAAGGTGATCCCATCGGTAAACCTGAATTTTGAAAATATAATTTGGATTCGAATTTAAAGTAATTTTGGGATAGGCAAATTGAAAATTACTCCTGAATTTCTGAAATTAAGAGGGTTTGCCCCTAGTTGGCGAGTCACTTCGTAAAAATAACGTTAACCCCTCTTAATTTCAGAAATTCAGGAGTAATTTTCAATTTGCCTATCCCAAAATTACTTTAAATTCGAATCCAAATTATATTTTCAAAATTCAGGTTTACTGATGGGATCACCTTTGAGCCCATTATTGTCAGATCTATTCATGAATCACCTTGAAAATGAATTCATAAAAACAAATGACCTATCAAAAAAACACGTCATTTTCTGGTTCCGGTATGTTGATGATATTATAGTAGGATTCAACGGAACAAATAGACAAATAAAAATGTTTCTTGACTTCCTCAATTCAATTCACCCCAAAATAAAATTCACATTGGAAATTGAATGCAACAAAGCGATTAACTTTCTGGATTTGACCATAAGTAGAGATAGAAACACATTAGACTTTAACATCTACCGAAAAGACACAAACTCAGAAGCCATAATACCATATGATTCCTTCAGTCCTGATAATCATAAACTAGCAGCTCTGAAATCTATGATCAACAGAGCATTCACCATACCTTTATCGAACGCTAACTTACAATCTGAAATTGATAAAATCAAAGAAATTGCAACTAATAATAATTTTCCGAGAATCCTAGTAAACAAACTAATTTAAAACAAAAGAAAGCTGAAAACCATTAATATGCTTTTCACTACCACAGAAAAACCTACTAATAAATTCATACATATCACTTATTTCGGAGAATTATCAATCCAAATCCAAAATTATTTTTCTAAACTTGATTCCAAACAACATTTTCAGGACGTCCAAACCTAGGTAAAATATTATATAATTCAAAATCCAAACTAAAACCCGAGAAAACTTCAGGTGTTTATAAAATCTGTTGTAAAAATTGCAACGCTGCATATGTAGGTCAAACCGGTAGAAATTTTGAGACCAGATTAAAAGAACATCTGAAATCAGGTAAACAGTCCGCAGTTTATGATCATATCGTGTCTGAAGAACATCATATGGATATCGTAAATTTTAAAATCCTTCACAAATGCGAGAAAGGCCTGAAATTAAATTTGCTGGAAGCGATGGAGATAACAAATCTGTTCAATATTCCCAATGTGTCCCCACTTAACACCCAAATAGAAATAAACCATTCACCACTTTTGAATATCCCATAGATTTAAAACCCACTAAATATTTCAGTCTGTACCTAACACCAGAAGATGGTTTAACAACCGAAACCGGTTGTGTAATAATATCAATAAAGTGAAAATTAGACAAAAATAATTGTTTTCTTTCAATATTCAAGATGGATTTTCACAAAATAAATGAGTCATCAATTCATTCTATTCTATCAATATTTTAGATATGTAAACTTACCTCTCTGAAGTATTTCAGACATGATTATCAACATATAGCAGGTAAGATCTCCGTTTCATAATTATTTTCAATTTCAGAAGGGGTGTTCCGGGAATGTTCCAAAATATCGCTCGAAATCAACTTTAAAAGAGAAGGTTGATCTTCAAAAAGGCAGAAACAAGATAAATTTGAGACATGTTGATGAAACATAAACTTTAATTCCTATATAATTAAAGATTTTGATGACTTTTACAATAATAACTCAATAAAGTGATGCACTACAAATTGAAACAAGTAGAAAAAATGACTGCGACAAGTACCATCAAATAAAATTATAAACCTCAAACATTTGTGATTCTTCAAGTTCAAATGGATATGATCTTTGAGAACACTGACATTCTTTCCTTTCGAATGTCAACACAAGTCTTTTGCATGTCAATTTTCCTATCAGTCACTCCAGCTGCGCAAATAAAATACAAAAGGCACTAGGAGGTATAATCTGAATTTTTCATTGAATTCAAATAAATTTCTCACAATTTTGACTGAAATAGAGAAAATATCGTCTAATACTCTTTGCAGAAGGCAATTCCAACACTCATGCGTTCAAAAACTCCCTCCTTCGGCGCTCGTTTTTGAATTCGTGTTGGAATAGCTGCCCATTCTGCAACTTATTTTAGAATATACTATTATGATTTCATTTATAATTAGAAGCAAAATTGCAGAGATGACATTAATGATAATTAAATTTGAATTGAGTGGCATCCATATGAACTTTAAGGCTTAGCTTCAGACTTGAGAATAATCACAGAGATTGCATTCTTCAATTGAGAATGTATAGCATCAAAGTGTTTTAAGAGACTGCTTTTGCTACTCGTCACATAATCGCAGAGATGTCATTTGTGATTTATTAAATTTGAATGAACACAGTTAATATGGACATCTAGGTGGCTTTTTTGGCTATATGTATAATCACAGAAACTGCACTTATGGTTCTTCAAATTCGAATGTATGGCATCAATGTGTTTTTTCAGACTGCTTTTGAGACTAGTAGCATAATCGCAGAGATGACATTTGTGATTCTTCAAGTTCAAATGAATAGAGTCAACGTGACTCTTCAGACTCCCTTTCTGACTTGCAGCATAATCACAGAGATGACATTTGTGATTCTTTAAATTTGAATGAACGGCGTCAACGTGCCTCTTCAGTTTCCCTTTTTCACCTGCTGCATATTCGCAGAGATGACATTTGTGATTTTTTAAATTTGAATGAACAACATCAATGTGGATTTTTAGGCGACTCTTTCTAATCGCAATATAATCACATAGATGACAGTTGTAATTACTCATATTCAAATGAACAGAAAAAATGTGATTTTTGAGGTTGTTTTTTTGACATGCTGCGTAATCACAGAGATGACATTTGAAATTCCTCAAATTCAAATGGATGGCATCAATGTGAGCTTTGAGATGGGTTTTTTGAGCAGTTGCAAAATCACAGAGATGACATTTGTGATTCTTCAAGTTCAAATGAATGGCGTCAATGTGCCTCTTCAGTTTTCCCTTTTCACTTGCGGCATATTCGCAGAGATGACATTTATGATTTTTCAAATTTGAATGAATGGCGTCAACGTGCCTCTTCAGTTTACCTTTTTCACTTGCAACATATTCGCAGAGATCACATTTGTGATTTTTCAAATTTGAATGGATGGCGTCAACGTGAATTTTAAGGTGAGTCTTTCTACTCGCAATATAATCACATAGATGACATTTGTGATTACTCAAATTCAAATGAACCGAATTAATGTGAATTGTGAGGTTGCTTTTTTGGGATGCTGCGTAATCACAGAGATGACATCTGAAATTCTTCACATTCAAATGGATGGCATCAATGTGAGCTTTGAGATGGCTTCTTTGAGCAGCTGCATAATCGCAGAGATGACATTTGTGATTCTTCAAATTTGAATTTTTGTCACTCTTTAGACTTCTTTTTCGATGAGATTTTCTGGTTCTAACATTGCCAAACAATTGGTTCTTGCACTCTATTGATTCCGAGTGGACATCTTCCTTCACAAAATCATAATCCAGTGTTTCATCTTCTTTCTTCACACTTCCGAGTGATGGAATATCTTTTACATCAAAATCATAATTGTCCTCATCATTTGTTATTTGGTATTGTTCTTCAATACTGAAACAAATAGATAGAATTTACAAAAAATTTGAACATAAAAATAAAGTGAATGAGTTATAACGATTTGTGAATGTAATCAAATATGTATTGGTCTTATCTAAAATTTAGCCAGAATCAATGCAAAGTCATATTTATAGGAGTTTATACAGGGTGTTCTGTAGAGGGATGTAGGGACTTCCTGATATAAGGTTTTGAACAAGATTGTGTAAAATACAAAATATTATAATATAAATATCATCTTTCAATTGCAGGGCTCATTTAGATGATCTTGCATTTGAAAAATTTACAGTTCAAATGAATGGCACCAATGTGCCTTTTAAGATGGCATTTTCAATTTGTTGCATAATCACACAAATGAAATTTCAAATTTAAATGAATGGCATCGATGTGTTTTTAGAGGTTAAATTTCTCAGTAGCAGCGTAATTGCATATATGACATTTAAATTGTCCCAAGTTTAAATGTAGCCTTTGAGGATCCTTTTTGATTAGCAGCAAAATCGCAGAGATAACGATTCAGGGTCTGCAAATTGAAATGAACGGAATCATTGTGGATTTTGAGATGGTATTCGGGAATAATAATTAAGTTGAACTCTTAGGGCATAGATAATAGAAAGAAATAGATAGAAATTTAGGAATTTTAGGGTTTTGATTATTAGAAAAATAGGTTAATAGTTATTAATTAGTAGAAAGATTTAGTAAGGGATAGATTTAGATACCGATTGGAATGTTTTAGGATGTAAATATAGCATTAGGTGTACAGAAGTTCGAATTTTTTTTTCCTACCACCACTCATTTGTTCACTTCAAAGTAATTAATATTTACTTTTAAATTGACATAATTTGGTAATTTCGGAAGTAGGTGGCCAGATTTCCATGATTCTTTTCCATGTTCTAGAGGGTAACCCACCCTGTGTAAGCTAGTTGGTCACCTTTTGTTACATTTAGTCATATCTAAATTTAAATATTCTGAGTGTTTTTCGATCAGATTACTTTTAATAGAGCCATACCACCTAACAAGCTGACATTAGAAAAATTTTCAACTTCCTAATGTCAGCTTTTTTGGAAGTTGATTATTTGCCTTAAAAAAGACAGAAGATGTCTGTCGAAAGAAGAACAAAAAGATAATATGGTTATTGCCAAAATAATAGTTCTACATGATTTCCATCATAAAAACTTTCTTCTCAACAGATTATACAACACAAAAATTATAAGGACACAGGTATTCACATATAAATACAAAGTGAATCATAGTAAATTCAAGTAAATATCAAGTTCTTTGCTAGAAATGCCAGAAAAATGAAACCTCTCTTTGAAACTGCCGCATACTTATTCTAAGTTAGTAGATATGTAGCAACTCTTAAGTTTTTTCAAACTGAATCTTCTTCAAGGAAGATATGCAATTGACAACTCATGCAACCACCCATAAAACACCGCCTTGTTTATGTTTCTGGAATTCAAGGCAGCTTCAGTAGACCCCCTAAAGATAATTTTCCGAGAAAAATTATTTTGCAAAAATTCTTTTTTTTTCCATGTTCCACTGTTTGAAATGGCAAAAAATAAATTTTTACATCGTTTTTTGTTATGACTGAACTTAACCGTACCTAACATAACAAAAAAATAGCAAATCTAAAATAGTTATTTATTATACAAGGGAAAAGAGTATTAGATTTTAGCTCGAGGTTATGTTGTCTCCCGACGCAAAGCAGAGGAAGACACAAAACCGAGCCATCAATAGTGTGGTTGAATTATTCAATGATTAAAAGTATGTTACAATCCAATAATAATGTAGACATTTCAAAATATTTCAAACTAATTACATTTCTGAAACAAAATGGAAAAGGTTCCACGCCCAAGAAAGCTGGGATTTTTACGAGTACATAAATAAGTGATTTTTTAAATAATGCACCCGATGAAGTTTATTAAATATCCAAGGATGTTGTTGTATTTGGGATTGCAGGAGCTTATCGAATTTGTGGAATCAAATAACATTAGATGATATTGGGTAAGTTATTAATTGTGAAACTGAAGCAAACAAAGAATGATGTAAACAGGAGATTTGTAGTTACTGAAGAATATATCAAATATTACTAAATGTACATAGCCCTTCGTCGAGCTGCAGCAAAAGATCGCCGCCTGTTTTATGCATATAGCAATAGAAAATGAATCAATCAGATTGTGGGTAAAAATCAGTTTTGTAAGGTACCTGAAACAGTAGCAAATTTTCTTCAACTTGAAAATGCTAACTCATATACAAATGATTCATTTCGAAGATCGTCTGCTACGCTTTTAGTTGAACCTGGGGAAGACTTGATGACACTAAAGAGACATGGCGGTTGGAAGTCATCAACGGTCGCTGAAGGGTATGTTGATGAATCGGTGGCACACTGAACAGAAATTGCTAATCAAGTGTTCAGAACAAAAGCCAGTTCTGAAATAACACCCAATTTGCGATCAGGTACATCAACAGTAGTGGTGTCCATGTCAGAGAATATAATTATAATTACTATATTATATAGACTATATTACATAGACAAGAAAATTCGTCTGTTGTATAGAATAGTTCAAGGAACATGTCATTCACGCAATGCACATTTAATAATTGTACTTTTGATATAAAAGAAATGTAACTTATATTCAATAAAATATTTTAAAATCAAATATCTTCCATGATCTATATGTATATATATCCAGGAAAAGTTATATTTTGTCACCTCTCAACAGAGATGAAATGTCAAATTTTTTAAACCGTCACAGAAACAACAAAACTTTTTTTCTTCAATTTTGGCATTGTTTTTTTTTTAACCTAACTTAAACTAACCCATAGACCTTATATACTATGGACCGATAATGAGAGAGAGGTCCCGAATACTAGAGTGATGGAAGATTTGGGGGCAACCTGTCAACGCTGATTTACGACTGTAACAGATGATTCACGTCATAGATAATTTCAAAATTGGCGGGAATCTGATCTGTGGGGAGAATTCACAGTTGAGCGTATTTGAGATTGTGTTCAAAATTTTTCAAAGTCTGCTTTTAAGGTCAAAACAAAATATAACATTTATTGCTTATTTCATTGTTCTTTTCAGAACAGTATATTCAAAATGCCGAAAAGTTGTTCTGCTTATCATTGCTCCGTACACCAAAGGTGGAAACATTAAATTTCACGGGTAAGATACCTAAGCTGTACTTATTGATCGAAATTCGGTAAAAATTTATGGATATTTCAGTTATCCAAAACATTTTATAGTCTTGAAAATACATATAACATTTTATCATTATTCAATTAACTTCAGGTAATGAAAACTTAAAACATAAGTGAAATAGCACAGTGAAATAGCATGGTTAATCAGATCATGGAGTTATGGAGAAATATGGACGAAAATAATAGTTATTTCAAAGATAAGTTAACATTCTCAACAAAAAGTTACAAGGTACTCATTCTTCAATTTATTTTCAGGTGAATTGTTCTATCAATTCAAGGAATTTACAAAAATGTAAGACTTCCGTGTAGGATGATATTAAAATGAAATAATATCTCAAGAGTTATATTTCATACAGCATATTCTTCTTATTGAATATCTGCTTTATTTTGAAATAGATCAACAATACAAATATTGGCTTGTTTGGTGAAAAGGACAGGCCCCCGAGTTCATTCCATAAATTATATTCCATGATTTCTCCATAAACCAAATCCATAAGGAAATTTCATTGTTACATGCTGTTAGGCCAAAATAGGATTGAATACTTTCAACTAGTCATTCATTTAGGAGGAGAAATACCAAATTAATACTGATCATTTCAAAGATAAGTTGCATTAATTTCAAAAATATAGGAATATTTATTTTTCAACTCTTTTTTTAGGTAAGTTCGTCTCTGAATCTAGTAAATCATCAACAATTTGGAACTTTAAATAGAAGAAATAATATAAAAATCATCAAATATTGTAACATCTCTCAGGTATAATTCATACAGAACATTTTTAAATGAATATATAGTATTACTTTTTAAAATAGATCGCAAGAATATTGACTGAAGATACGACAGATCCCTGAGGTCAATTAATAAATTTTGTTCTGACATGCTGAAGAAGTAAACATTTTTCCATACGGACACTTTGGGCCAAATGCATCAAGGAATTTTATTTTTACATATTTCCAATTCTTTCATATAATGAGAAGTCTTATTGACAACACATACAAATCATCACTAATTCAGGAGCCAGGTTTTTTTTTACTGGGGTTTTTCCTAAGCTCTGATATCATATGCGGATTGTATATAGTACGCCGTCACTAACCCTTTACCAAACACAGTTACATTGTTCGCTAACAGAATATTGAATTGATGAATTTATTTATATGTAATGAACATTCTGAATAAAAACTTTTAATCTAAATTTGCTGCTTTATTATCAAAGAAATCATAGTGTAAATGAGTGTAAAAAGATTTCAGTTTGAATTGACAAGATTTATTCACAATAATACACTTTATCACTCAAAATTAAGTAATCGCTCACTAGAAAAATATGAATATTGATGGAGATTTTTAAGCACCTTGTTCAGGTAAGCATGAGTATCAATTGTATGAAATATTTAAACAGATAATAAATCAACTTGATATTGTAACTACAAAATCAAGTATCCTCATGATGTTTTTTCTCTTGTTGAGAACATCTTCATCATTAACTTACAGCAAACTTCAGAACACATTGATTACCTAAATCATTTTCGGAATCAAGAAAATATATATTCTGAAAAAATAGTTGAAAAAATTAATGGTTTCAATCAAAACTAAGCGAAATGTCCATATTTATTAATGTAGTGATCCTAACCAAATTCCTTTTGTTTACATATATCTGAAATCTCATCAATCACGATTGTGACAGGTCGACCCCATCTTTTCTCTCTCTGTTTGTACCGATGTAACGCATAAGATCGTCTCTAGTGTCTACCGAGACGAAATCTTAACAAAAGCCAGAAGACACTTAGTCCATAGTATATACCGTCTATGAACTAACCTAACCAGACCAGAAATGATGTAAAATATAAGAAGGGAAGTATTAAACTGCAAATTAACCCTCATGCGATCATGATTTCAAGTAATTATGAAGTTCTTACTTAGAAATGCCTGAAAAATGAAGCCTTTCCCCACAATTGCAGCATACTTCTCATAAGTGAGCAGAAATGTAGCAACTCTGCTTTTTCATACTAAAGGATCTTCAAGAAAGATATGCGTTTGACAACTCATGCAACCACCCATAAAAACTCATGCGATCATGAATCAACTTTGATCCTATTCAAAATATTTTAGAGATGAGAACTTACCTTTCCGAAGTTTTTCTAACATTATTCTCAACATATAGCAGATCAGATATCCCTGTTTTATAATTATTTTCAATATCAGAAGAGGGGCTTAGGGAATTTTCTTCTTTCACTTTTAATGTGTCTCCATCATATATTCCAGACTGGTGGATGATATTTTCTTCAACTTCTATTATTTCACGTTTAACATCGACTTCACTGCCAGCACACAAATCGATCAATCAATTATTAAAGAATTTTTTTATAATTATGAAAGTGAGATTAAGGTAGATTTACTTACAAGTCATCGCGTACTATTCTTTCACTTATTTCAATATTCATAGCTTTTAAATACACTTTTTCCACAAAAGTATATTACGGATGAGTACATTAAGAAAACAAGATGGCGTGCATAAAGCATAGATATATAAAGGTATTTCAAGCGATGAACCAAGAGTAACCAGGTTATGATTTTGGTCCATCTAGCGGTTATTGCTGGTTCTTCTTGGTTATTCCTTCGAAATCCAGAAAGAATAACCAGAAATTATCGCTTGAATGCTCGGGTTTGGTTATCCGTGCTGTCATTTTTTTGATTCGCGTTTATTTATGCTCATAGGTTATCTGAGCATTTATCTGATTCAGATAAAAAAGGCCCATTCCCGAAGCTTATATAAACAAAAAGACATTTTTATAAGCAATTTTTTATTAGCCAATATATCTTTATAATGGAATTACTGAAACTACAATAATTTAACAAGGAAAAAATAGCAAATTAGACTCATATAATATCTATACTTGTAAAAAAATGATCATAAAAAATTATTTTGTGAGTACCTAACTAGGAATGAAGAAAATGACAAGAAATTATTAAAATGAAAAATATCAATATTGACAGCTAGTAAAAGGAAGAAAATTAAGTCAAAGAGGAACGTTTTAATTTTAAAGTCAATGAGGAATTTTTTTCCAGAGTTAGAAATTAAATCTATTTTTGCATTATTTCAAGATTATACTTGATGAAAATTTGAAACAAACACAAAAAGGCAATGAAAAAACTTCTTAATCTCTTAACCTTAGGAATGGCAATGACAAATCTCATGATGGTTTTAACAAACAATATTTTGAATTTGTATATTTCAGTTTATTCCAATTTAAAAAAAATAGAGTTATTTGGTCACTTCTACTGGTTCTTCTTTCAGTTTAACGATCTACCTTAAAATTGCTACCATATTGTGCATTCTCAGAACACCCAAACTATTGATACGATGCTTTGCAGATACTCTCAGTACACATAACATAAATTTGAAGCAACCTGAAAATTTATCTTTTCATAGTTTCATTAACAGAATTCTCAAAGGATTTTTATTGATGTGGCTTTAATTTTTAGGTTTTTCTTGTAATTTTCAAATTATTATCAATATAGATTGCTTCACACAAATGACATTTTCTCTTCGAGCCTTTTATTTCTTCTCTTACAGAGTTATCCTGAAATTTGAAATAGAATTGAATATTATCTTTATAACAAATTCAATAAGAATAGATGGTTTTCCTGTGTTACTTCAACATACTTTCAGTTGATGACTGGTTAAGTTTCTCTTTACATTCAATGTTTGCAGCTGCTGATAAAATTTTTGATTACTGCAGCTAACAAAATACACAAGGAATTCTATTTTCTCTAATGAAAAGCAAATCTAATCTGTACATTCTACAATGCTTCTAATGGTTTCCAAATAATTTTTTTAACTAGGTGATTTATAGAAATGGAATTTTTTCTCCATTGAAGTTTCTGCTTCCAATTTTATTTTTGAGTTTTCCTAAAATTTAAATTGTGATCAAATACCTACAGCCTTCAAAGTTAAAATTCAAGAAAATCATTGGATTTATAAGTTTCATTTCAACGCACCTTCAGTTGACAGACCAGTTGTATTACTGAACTGTAATTTACGATTTCCACATGATTTTCAGCAACATTATTCAGAAGCACATGATTATATTAGATCCTGAGTATTTCCTTCTTTCAAGAACTGTATTTCATAATTGCTCTGTTTTTTATTATGTTAAAGAAACTCTACATTGTGGTCCCATTTTTGATGAGTTCTTTCCATCCAAACAACACAACTTTTCACCCACGTTCTTTAAGTTTTCTTTTGAACCTGTGAATTTAGGAAGAGCGTATTATTTTTAATTTTATCTTAAATTGCCTTAGTTCCTACCTGGAGTTGAACTTCCATTTCATTAAATAGAATTCGTGTTGCTGTAGTTTGGATTATTAATTATCTCTGTGAAATATTCAATAGTCTTTCGGTTCTACCAAGATCAGTTTTCAACTTCCAAATAATTCAAAGTCCTTGCTATTGTTTACTATTTTCATGTTTATACACATCTAACCCTACTTGCTCTAATAACCAAAATCGTAACCCTGCTCGAGAGCAGGATTTGACATTTCTCGATCAAATTGAGGTTAATTCATGACGTCACGGATCTATAACCCAAACCGCTTGAATGCAAAAGGTATGTACCACAAAAGACCAAAGATAACCGGTTACTCTTGGTTCGTCGCTTGAAATACCTTATAGTGTAATTAAGAGATGTGTTCTGTGATGGCATGAAATGAAAAATTCACAGAACATAAAATGAAATTATCAGATTATAGAGAGTCGTGGAAAGGAGGTATCATTCCGTAAGTTAGTGTTTATTTATATTGCACAAATAAATCTGATACTTGTGTTGTGATCTGATTAAAGTTCTATCAGACAACTGAATGTTTTCTCGAACTTTCTTCATAATTGATTAAGAACTACAACGGATTGGTAAACTAGGAAACTATTCGTAATAAATACTGCATCATAAGCCTATTTCAAGCGGAAGATCGATCATTATTCTGGTCTTTCTAGCAATCATTGCTTATGACACAAGATGTAATGAAATGACCGCTAGAAGGACCAAAACGATGACCAACAATGATTATAATAACTTGAAAGAAGATCAGCTTTTTCTCAACAACCGACAATAAAACATAAATAAATTATAAAATACACGAAAATTTCCCGAGTCAGCATAAAAATGATATTCAATAACTGCAATTTGTATTCATCGCCGACAATCAGTCACATCAACACACAGGCGACATCTACGCTTATACAATTTCGCTAGATACTTTGATCAGCTATTGGCTTCTGCTGCCTAGCGATACTCACTCTGGTGGCGGAAATTGAAAATAATCTGAACTAGTAGTGAATAGAGGATTTACATAGGTTTTCGTGCAATTTTCTGATACTCTTGGTGTAAACTCAGAATAAAGTCCATAGTCGGAGGTTGTAATCATTGTTTCTTTAAACAATGGTGTAATCTACCGTTTCAAAGGCAAATAAAGAATTATTGGAAACTTTTATTTCCAATTTGATTAATTCCAATCAGGTTGGAAATGAATTAGTTTCCATTAATTCAAGTTCAGAGAAATATGCAATTGGAATTTCTTACTTTCGAATAGCCCGTCAATAACCCTCATTTACCCCCACCAAAATTATACCACCTCTACTCATTTAGTTCGGCTGATATCAGCATCAACCGTTAGTGTCGCGAAATCGTAAAAATCGGATAGTTTCCGATCCATATACTTTTATTTCTATTTATCCTGTATAATATGTGGAATTACTATTGTTGTCTGCCTCAATGCAATTCATGGGCGAAAAAAAGCCTAAATTAAGTTTTCACCTATTTCCTCCTGAAAACCAAATTAGGATATACGTATATTGACTCTTCGTTTGGAAGGCAACTAATAGATCGAAGAAAGGCTTGGATCAATAAACTATAGATCGGAAAACCTGTTACGAAAATTTAGGAATGTGTTCTTTGCTTTTTCTACTATCTATATATATAATTGCATATACGGCATTTAAATAATTGTCTCAAGTTTAAATGGACAGCATCAATGTGGGCTTTAAAGCAGTCCATAGGATTAGCTGTGTAATAGCAGATATGATAATTTTGATTCTTCTTTAAATGAACGGCATCTATGTGGACATTGAGGCGTCCTTTACGACTAGCTGTGTAATCGCAGAGATAACATTGGAAACTTTTTCCAATTGAATTGTTGTATTGTAATGAAGCCAGACAAATTGTGTTTCTACTCTGACTCATTGACATCTTCCATTTCAACATCTTAATTCACTGCTTCAGGCTCTCTGTACTTGTGAATGATGAGTTGTACTTCATGACAAATCCATAATCTCACTCTTTATCAATTCTTCTTTAATGGTGTTCATCAGTATTGAAATAAATTTTATCTAGAGCAAAGAATATAACACCAAGTAATCACATACATATCAAAAATAAAAGTCTAGGGGACATGAATTGAATTGAGGTATTCCGAGAACTGGTTCATAAGTGACTATTTTCTATCTGCATCATATTCTAGATGAAGGTTGTCTGTTCTTTCTTTGATAACAGAGTAAAATCAAAGAAAGCAGAGAACACTAGGGTTAATATACATACAATATATTCAACATAGTCATGTGATAGGTAAAGTCAAGAAATTTATTTAGTCAGAGCTTCCTTGTGGAAGGTATTTGATATGCTCCATTTTGTGATTACAGAATTAATTAGTTTTCAGTAGTTCTGACCACCAATAGACGAAAACACAATTGACCATGATTAAAATATCATCTTTTTAGTTCAAGAGTTGAGACTTAAATAGTTAACACAAATGAAGATTTAACTGATAAATTTCGTTTCATAAAAACCAATATTTTTTGTTTTGAATTTATTCATATCTACAATCTACTTTCAAAAGTATTCATTACATTTAATTCAGTTAGATGCAAATAATCAATATTTTAGATATGTAAACTTACCTCTCTGAAGTATTTCAGACATGATTATCAACATATAGCAGGTAAGATCTCCTGTTTTATAATTATTTTCAATTTCAGAAGGGGTGTTCCAGGATTTTTCCAAAATATTGCTCGAAATCAACTTTAAAAGAGAAGGTTGATCTTCAAAAAGGAAGAAACAAGATAAATTTGAGACATAGTGATGAAACATAAACTTTAATTCCTACATAATTAACGGTTTTGATAACTTTTACAATAACTCAATAAAGTGATGCACTACAAATTGAAACAAGTAGAAAAAATGACAAGTTCCATCAAATAAAATTATAAACCTCAAGAGAGAACATTTTGTGATTGTATATTATAGTTTTTTGAGTTTCAGATTCACAGCATAATCACAGAGATGACATTTGTGATTCTTCAAGTTCAAATGGATATGATATTTAAGATGCCGTTTATAATTAGAAGCAAAATTGCAGAGATGACATTCATGATTCTTAAATTTCAATTGAATGGCATCAATGTGAACTTAAGGCTTAGATTCAGACTTGTGGAATAATCACAGAGATTGCATTCTTCAATTGAGAATGAATAGCATTAATGTGTTTTAAAAGATTGCTTTTGCTACTCGTCACATAATCGCAGAGATGACATTTGTGATTCTTCATGTTTGAATGAACAGTATCAATATGGTATTTCAGGCTGCATTTATAATTTGCAGAGTAATCACAAAGATGACATTTATGTTTCTTCAGCTTCATATGAATGGCTTCAATGTGAGTTGTGAGGTTACGTTTAACATTGGTAGCATAATCACAGAGATGACATTTGTGATTTTTCAAATTTGAATGAACACAGTTAATGTGGACACTAAGGTGACTTTTTTGGCTACATGTATAATCACAGAAATTACATTTGTGATTCTTCAAATTCGAATGTATGGCATCAATGTGTTTTTTCAGACTGCTTTTGTGACTAGTAGCATAATCGCAGAGATGACATTTGTGATTCTTCAAGTTCGAATGAATCGCAACAATATGCGTTTTAAGGTTCTGTTTTAAATTTGTAAAATAATCACAAGAATCGCATTTGTGATTCTTCACTTTTAAATGGATAGTTTCAAAGTGGGTTTTGAGGTTGCGTTTTTCATGGGTCGCATAATCGCACAGGTGACATTTGTGATTTTTCATATTTGAATGGATGCCATCTATGTGCCGTTTCAGGTGGACTTTTTGATTGGCAGCATAATCACAAAGATGACATTTATGCTCTTTCAAATTCAAATGAATGGTGTCAATGTGGGTTTTGAGGTTGCTTTTTACATTTGTTGCATAATCGCAGATATTACATTTGTGGTTTCTCAAATTTGAATGAATGGCATTAATGTGCTGTTCAAGGTGGAATTTTTGATCAGCAGCATAATCACAGAGATGGCATTTGTGCTTCTTTGTATTCAAATGAATCGTATTAATGTGGGTTACAAGGTTGCTTTCTTGATTCGTAGCATAATCGCAGAGATAACATTTGAAATTCTCATCATTCATTTTTACTTCTTTTCTTCGCTGGAATTTCTCAAAGCTGAAATGAAAATTACATTTTATGTTACTTTGGACCTTGTAGATGGTAACAAAAAGTATAGGAATAGAACTTATTGGAAATTGTATTTCATTGACAAGAAATATTTTTTTCTATGTTTGAAACCCAATTTGATGCTTTGAATTTAGTCACTCATTTCAGTTTTGAATTATAATTTACAGAAATGACATAAGAGAAATATTCTGCAAAATGAGTTTTTTATTATATGGAAAAATGATGGGACGTATTTCATAAATTGTGATTCAAAATTCGAAATAAAAATCGACATTGAAAATGTATCTATTGATTTGTCAGTCGCAATGCTCTTGTTAAAGGGTTGTACTATTATTGTTAGGAGCAAATCTACATAGAAAAGCTCCCGCACTCTAAGATGTACAAGGCTGCAATTAAGGCCTATCTTATTCATTGAATACTCGCAGTCAATAAGCTGAAGTTATCTCTTCTTACATCTAAAGAACGAAGTCCAATTGTCTCTTGATTATAATTTTAAGATGACATGTTCAACACGGTTTTGTATGATACCCATTTCAGGAATTTCCTTTGTACTTTGTTTAATACATTATCTATGGACATTATTAATGGTGACCATACTACAATGGAATACTCCAATATATTTCTAACATTTGAGCACTAAACAGCTTTCACTGTATCAATATTATTAAAGTGATGCATAGATCTTTTGATGAACCCAAGCATTTTGATTGCCTTATTAGTGATGAACTGCATGTGAAGAATGAAACTCATTTTTTGATCAAACAAATAAACCCCAAAGTCTTTGATTACATCCATGTCCACCAGTTTTTACTGATTCAACCGGCATCCAAATGTAAAAGTTGATTTCAGTCTTCCAAACTTCATCACCTGAAATTTCTCCACATTAAGTTCCATCTGATTATACCAACACCACTTCGCGACCCCATCGAGATCCCCCTGTAAACACTCACAATCCGCAGTAGATGAGATCTGTTTAAATATTTTTAGGTCATCAGCGAACAGCATGTACATGCTGAATCTGATCATTCTTCCTATATCATTGATTTAAACAAGGAATAATAAAGACAGATAAAGAATAATATTATCTTAGATGGTAATCTACATGACAAACAGTCAAGAGATGAAAACCCACCTCCTTGAAGTTTTGTCGTCAACAGTGTCCAGCTGGTTAGTTATTCCGGCCTCATAAACACCTTCCATGTCATCAGGGGTGCCCAAAGAATTTTCATTTTTCACTTCAATTGTGTCTTTATTACACATTCCAGATTCGTGAGTGAAATTTTCTTCGATTTGAATAATTTCATCTTCAATCTTGATATCACTGCCATAACACAAATCGATGAATCAATAAATGAAGAACGATTTTAATAAGTACGGAAGTAACCACTAAAGTTGATTTACTTACAAATCATCGGGTTTAGTTGTTTCATTAATTTCAATATCCATAGCTTAAAATTTCACTTGTAAGCCCTAAAATTAGCATCAACAACAGACAAATAATCAAACATCTTAATACCAACAACAATGTGGACTATCTCAGGAGATCGGCATATCAACTGGCATACAACAAGGAGACAGCCTGAGTCCGCTACTCTTCAATCTTGTAATGGACCGAATTGTTGAAAGAGTGAAGATGGTACAGGCAGGATATAGGATGGGAAGCGCGCCTTGAATATTATGTGCTACGCAGACGACGCCGTTCTAACAGCTGAAGATGAATATGATCTTCAGCGCCTTGTATTCGAGTTCAGGAAAGCTGCAGAGGGGCTGAATATGGCTGTCTGCACTAAGAAGTCCAAGAACATGGTAATCGCCAAGGATGTAAGATAGTAATCAACGGAAAAATTTTAGAGCAAGTGTCAAGATTCAACTACCTAGGGGTGACCATATCCAGTGAACGATGCGTCGTAGAGGAAGTCCGAACACAGGCGCACAAAGCAGCAAAGATCGGATGATGAACTGCATGTGAGGAATGAAACTAATTTTTTGATCAACAAAAAAATAAACCCCAAGGTCTTTGATTACATTCATGTCCAGTTTTTACTGATTTAACCGGTATCCAAATGTAAAAGTTGCTTTCAGTCTTCTAAACCTCATCACCAGACATTTCTCTACATAAAGCTCAATCTAATTATACCGACTCCACTTCGCCACCCCATCGAGTTCCCGCTGTAAACACCCACAATCCGCAGTAGATGATATCTGTTTAAATATTTTTAGGTCTTCAGCGAACAGCAAGTACATGCTGAATCTGATCATTCTTCCTATATCATTGATAAAAACAAGGAATAATAAGAACGGATAAAGGATATTATCTTAGATGGTAATCTACATGACAAACAGTCAAGAGATGAAAACCCACCTTCTCGAAGTTTTCTCGTCAACAGTATCCAGCTGGTTAGTTCTTCTGGCCTCATAAACACCTTCCATCTCATCAGGGGTGCCCAAAGAATTTTCATTTTTCACTTCAATTGAGTCTCTATTACATATTCCAGATTCGTGGGTGAAATTCTCTTCGATTTGAATAATTTCTTCCTTAACCTTGACATCACTGCCAGAATACAAATGGATGAATCAATAAATAAGGAACGATGTTAATAAGTACGGAAGTAACCACTAAAGTTGATTTACTTACAAATCATCGGGTTTAGTTGTTTCATTAATTTCAATATCCATAGCTTAAAATTTCACTTGTAAGCCCTAAAATTAGCATCAACAACAGACAAATTCTGTTAGGAGAAAGCAACATGGCCGACCACTAAATATCACAGATCGTCGCTCTTTGTCTATGTCACAGATCATGGTAGTTTTTCTACAGTCACAGATGTAGGTTTCCATTATAGACACAGATTAGCAAACCTAATTGAAGCAGTGACGTCTACACCACGTCATAGATAAATAAAAGTCGCCTCGAAAATGAATTTAATTAACTACGTTTACGTTCGATAAGATGGAATCAAGTCGTACTTGGAATTTTAAATTGATTTTGTGAAAAGCCAACTGATGATAACAAATAGTTGACTAGAAGTAACAACTGGTGCTAAATATATATTATTTTAAAATCTCTTGTAGAAAAAAGACATCTTTCTTGATATTATGGAGGAGATAAAATATCACAATATGCTTTTTGACAGTATTTAGCAATAGTTTCCATAAAATATAACTACCCTTTATGGGCAACTAAGTAATCTATACTGACAACATGATAGCACAATTCAAATGATATTATTAGAAACTCAAAACAGAAGAACAACTATCAGAAAATATCTCTCAGAGTCAACTTTGAAGGAAAAGCTGATACGCGGTGTTACTGCAACTCATTGTTATTAGTTGCATTCATTTATTTTCTATTCCAAGTTGCTTGCTCGTTTCGTGCGGCCCACGTATGTTCATTTCTTTCCCTATTGGCGCGTAACATATGTTGGAGCATATGACCTGTGCCAGACGAAAGAAGAACGAAGTCGTCGTTCATACACACATCGACGCTCGTTCGGTACAGTGCAACACTTTCTTCGCAGTAAATTTCTCGTTAATTTCTACAAATTAGAACTCTGGTGAAAAAAGTGACTATTTCTCGCTCGTGAGTGACACGTTGATTCAGCCGTACTGTGAAACCAGGTAGGCAAAAGTCAATGCTCCACATTCGATTTCTTTCGAGTCATTTTTTCTTATCAGAATTTCATTGTTAATTTTCTTTCGTTTTCATTTAATTTTCAAAGGCCCTTGTCGTGCCACGCGGAAAGGAAGAAACGAGATAATTTTGAGGCACATTGATAAAACAAACTTTTTGATCCTTCTTACAATAATTTATTAAAAATGTGATGCACTACAAATTGAAACAGGTAGAAAAAATCACTGAGACAATTCCTATCAGATAAAATTATAAATCTTAAAGCGACAACACTTTGTATATTATGGTTTTTTGAGACATTTGTGATTAATTAAATTGAGGATTCTTAGGTGGTCCTTTCGCCAGACTGTGTTGCAATTTATAATTCTTCATATTCAAATGGATGGCACCAATGTGGCTCTTGGGGTTGCGTCCTTCATTGTTGGTATAATCACAGAGATGACAATTGTCATATTGAAATGAACAAAACTAATATGGTGAGTTGACCCTTATGACATTTATAACATTTCATTTGAAATGAAAATGGTATCAAAATCAATTTTAAGGCCTATCTTCAGTTTCATAGAGTAATCGCAGAGATGACATTTACAGTTAGTCAAGTTTAAAATGGATTGCGTCAATATAGAATTTGATGTGACCCTTTTATCTAGTACATTAATCACAGAAATGGCATTTTAAATTTATCAACTAAGCATGCTGAGCATTAATGTGTCTTGAGAGATGACTTGTGCTATTTGTCACATAATCACAGAGATGACATTTGTGTTTCTTCAACTTCAAATGAACAGCTTCAATGTGAATTTTGAGGTTACGTTTTTGATTAGCAGCATAATCACAGAGATGACATTTGTGATTTCTCGAATTTGAATGGATGCCGTTGATGTGCTGCTTAAGGTGAGTTTTTCGATTAGCAGCAAAGTCACAGAGATGACATTTGTGGTTTCTCAAATTTGAATGGATGGCGTTGATATGCTCTCTAAGGTGAACTTTTTGATTGGCAGCATAGTCACAGAAATGACATTTGTGGTTTTTGAGATTTGAATGAATGACATTGATATGAAGTTCAAGGTGAACTTTTTGATTAGCAGCATAGTCACAGAGATGACATTTGTGGCTTCTCAAATTCAAATGGATGGCGTTGATGTGCTGTTTAAGGTGACCTTTTTGATTAGCAGCATAGTCACAGAGATGACATTTGTGGTTTCTCAAATTTGAATGGATGGAGTTGATGTGCTGTTCAAGGTGAACTTTTTGATTCGTAGCATATTCGCAGAGATGGCATTCAAGTTTTATAGAACTCAAATGAATGGTATTGATGTGGGATTTGAGGCTACATTTCAAGTTTGAAGAATAATCGCAGTGATGACATTTGAAATTCTCGTCATTCATTTTGGATACTTCTTCTTTTTGCTGGACTTCCTCAATGCTGAAATGAAAATTACATCTTATGTTAATCTGGACCTTATAGATGATGAAAGAAAGTATAGGAATAGAACTTATTGGAAATTAAGAAACATTTGACAAGAAATATTTTTTTCTAATTTTTGGAACCCAATTTGATACTGTAAGTTTGGTCACATCAGTTGTAAATAACAACAGGTTGGAAAAAAAACCCAGTAATTTCAGTATAATTTTGGTACTTAATACAATATAGTTATAATCACTTGTTAATGCTCAAATATGCACCCATTTTTTCAGTTTCAGGGACCCATTTCAACTCCGCCAGCAGCTGATACTGGATGGATCGAGTAGTCCAGTGGAGGCTGCTGCCGAACCCAAGCCAAGATGAAGGAGCAGGGTTCAGAGGTGAGGCTAGCACCCTGCCTCTGGTAAATACATGACCTGCTCCAAGTACTGCTGAAGAAGCCTCGGAACACGGACGGATCAGAAAGGTTGACGACACGGCACGAAAAAAGGAAAAAACGATTATGGAGAAGGAACAGACTGCGTCTCGCTTGTTGGAATGTTACATCATGGAATTCAAAAGACCAAGAAATTATCACAGAGATCACTAGTAGTGGTATAGACATTTGCGCGATATCGGAGACTAAAAAGAAGGGAAGGGGTACCACCAGATACAGAGACCATATTCTGTTTTACAGTGGAGTGGACAAGGCTTGCAGAGCGCAAGCGGGTGTGGGCATACTGATGCATGTAAAGTTTGAAACGCTGGTGGATGATATTACTTATGTTAATCAAAACTTAATGTATATAACACTAAATATAGAGAAAGAAAAACACCATATCATTAGTATATACGCACCAGATATAACAAAACCACGAGAGGAATGACAACGATTTTTTGACCAACTACAGGAGACACTCAGAATTCTGCCCAACAATGACATAATGGGTGATTTCAATTCCCGAATTAGTAATCAGGTGATACCAGGGGTGATGCAGGGATATAATGAGGAAATACTGAATGAGAATGGAAATATGCTGCTAGACATATGCGCGCATAATGAGCTAAGAATTAACAACACATTCTTCAATTATAAGGAACATCACAAGTACACATTTCAAAATACAAGAGGACAGAAATCTATGATCGACTTTGTGATAACAAATAGTCAAATATTGGATGTTCGAACTTTGACTTCAGCTAATGTGGGCACACAACATGGACTGGTGCTCTGTGAATACCGCTTGAAACTAACAAAAATAAGGAAGAGATTACCTATCTACATCAATAAGTTCAACACGGAGTCGCTGAGAGACGATGGCACAAGAGTTTTGTACCAGCGCAGATTGAACGAGAAAATTTCCCAAAATATTATAACAGTGGAGGGCAGTGTAGAAATGGCCTGGAACAAAATCAAACAGAATATAATACACAGCGCAAAGGAAGCAATAGGGCAGAGAAGAATCAATGTCAACGGTAGGAAAAATACCAAACCTTGGTTTACCGATGAAGTGAAAGATCTGTCGAAGGAAAAGAAGATGGCATACATCAAGTATATAAATAATAGGTCACCCGAAGAGTACCAGAAATATAAGATAATAAGGAATAAAACGAATGATGGGATTAAAAAACTGAAGAAGGAATATTGGGAGCGGTTTTCTCTGAACAATATAAAAGCGGAAACTTGGACCACATACTATCAGAATCTATATGGCAATTGCACTGAGGACAGAGAGGAACAACTACAGGACTGTCAAGGAACACATGACGAGGGGGACACTGTAACTATCGAAGAAGTTCAGACAGCCATACAAAAACTCAAAAATCGTAAATCACCCAGAGCGGATAACATTACTAACGAAATGATCGAATAAGGAGGAAGAGAAATACATCAGGAAATAACCAAACTTTTTCAAATTATCATCAAAACCAGTGAAGTACCTTGCGAATGGAAAACCAGCTTATCTATACCTATATACAAGAAAGGGCAAAAATAAGGACCCCGATAATTATAGAAATATAACTCTACTGAACTCCTCTCATAAACTGTTCACTAAGATACTAACTAATAAAATCTCCAGTCAAGTAAACATATCTGAGGACAACAAGGATTTAGACACAACAGGTCAATGGTGGACGCGATTTTTATTTTGAGACAAATGATAGAGAAATAAATCGAGTTCAACAAACCCATGTTCACATGCTTTCTCGACTTGACAAAGGCCTTCGACAGAATTAGACTGCACGATGTTCTTGAAACCCTACAAGCTAAAAATATATGTAAAAATATAAAACAATAATCAAACATCTTAATACCGGCAACACTAACAGGATAAAAACACAATGTGGATTATCTCAGGAGATCGGCATATCAACTGGCATACGACATGAAGACAGCCTGAGTCCGCTACTGTTCAATCTTGTAATGGACCGAATTGTTGAAAGAGTGAAGATGGTACAGGCAGGATATAGGATGGGAAGCCGCTCCTTGAATATTATGTGCTACGCAGACGACGCCGTTCTAACAGCTGAAGATGAATATGACCTTCAGCGCCTTGTATTCGAGTTCAGGAAAGCTGCAGAGGGGCTGAATATGGCTGTCTGCACTAAGAAGTCCAAGAACATGGTAATCGCCAAGGATGTAAGATAGTAATCAACGAAAAAATTTTAGAGCAAGTGTCAAGATTCAACTACCTAGGGGTGACCATATCCAGTGAACGATGCGTCGTAGAGAAAGTCCGAACACAGGCGCACAAAGCAGCAAAGATCGGATGATGAACTGCATGTGAGGAATGAAACTAATTTTTTGATCAACAAAAAAATAAACCCCAAGGTCTTTGATTACATTCATGTCCAGTTTTTACTGATTTAACCGGTATCCAAATGTAAAAGTTGCTTTCAGTCTTCTAAACCTCATCACCAGAAATTTCCTACATAAAGCTCAATCTAATTATATAGACTCCACTTCGCCACCCAATCGAGTTCCCGCTGTAAACACCCACAATCCGCAGTAGATGATATCTGTTTAAATATTTTTAGGTCTTCAGCGAACAGCAAGTACATGCTGAATCTGATCATTCTTCCTATATCATTGATAAAAACAAGGAATAATAAAGACGGATAAAGAATAATATTATCTTAGATGGTAATCTACATGACAAACAGTCAAGAGATGAAAACCCACCTTCTTGAAGTTTTCTCGTCAACAGTATCCAGCTGGTTAGTTCTTCTGGCCTCATAAACACCTTCCATCTCATCAGGGGTGCCCAAAGAATTTTCATTTTTCACTTCAATTGAGTCTCTATTACATATTCCAGATTCGTGGGTGAAATTCTCTTCGATTTGAATAATTTCTTCTTTAACCTTGACATCACTGCCAGAATACAAATGGATGAATCAATAAATAAGGAACGATGTTAATAAGTACGGAAGTAACCACTAATGTTGATTTACTTACAAATCATCGGGTTTAGTTGTTTCATTAATTTCAATATCCATAGCTTAAAATTTCACTTGTAAGCCCTAAAATTAGCATCAACAACAGACAAATTCTGTTAGGAGAAAGCAACATGGCCGACCACTAAATATCACAGATCGTCGCTCTTTGTCTATGTCACAGATCATGGTAGTTTTTCTACAGTCACAGATGTAGGTTTCCATTATAGACACAGATTAGCAAACCTAATTGAAGCAGCATGGCCAGTGACGTCTACACACGACATAGATAAATAAAAGTCGCCTCGAAAATGAATTTAATTAACTACGTTTATGTTCGATAAGATGGAATTAAGTCGTACTTGGAATTTTAAATTGATTTTGTGAAAAGCCAACTGATGATAACAAATAGTTGACTAGAAGTAACAACCGGAGCTAAATATATATTATTTTAAAATCTCTTGTAGATAAAAGACATCTTTCTTGATATTATGGAGGAGATAAAATATCACAATATGCTTTTTGACAGTATTTAGCAATAGTTTCCATAAAATATAACTACCCTTTATGGGCAACTAAGTAATCTATACTGACAACATGATAGCACAATTCAAATGATATTATTAGTAAATCAAAACAGAAGAACAACTATCAGAAAATATCTCTCAGAGTCAACTTCAAAAGAAAAAGCTGATACTCGGAAAGGAAGAAACCAGATAATTTTGAGGCACATTGATAAAACAAACTTTTTATTTCTATACAACAAAGATTTTGATGCTTCTTACAATAATTTATCAAAAAGGTGATGCACTACAAATTGAAACAGGTAGAAAAACTCACTGAGACAAGTCCTATCAGATAAAATTATAAATATTAAAGAGACAACACTTTGTATATTATGGTTTTTTGAGACATTTGTGATTAATTAAATTGAGGATTCTTAGGTGGTCCTTTCGCCAGACTGTGTTGCAATTTATAATTCTTCATATTCAAATGGATGGCTCTTGGGGTTGCGTCCTTCATTGGTGGTATAATCGCAGAGATGACGTTTGTCATATTGAAATGAACAAAATTAGTATGGTGAGTTGACCCTTATGACATTTATAACATTTCATTTGAAATGAAAAATTTCAAGGCTTATCTTCAGTTTCGTAGAGTAATCGCAGAGATGACATTTACGGTTTGTCAAGTTTGAAATGAATAACGTCAATATGGAATTTGATGTGACCCTTTTATCTAGTAAATAATCACAGAAATGGCATTTGTGATTTATCAACTAAGCATGCTGAGCATTAATGTGTCTTGAGAGATGACTTGTGCTATTCGTCACATAATCACAGAGATGACATTTGTGTTTCTTCAACTTCAAATGAACGGCTTCAATGTGAATTTTGAGGTTACGTTTTTGATTGGTAGCATAATCGCAGAGATGACAATTGTGATTTTTCAAATTTACATGAACACAATTGATGTGAACAGTACGGTTGCCTTTTTGGCTGCATGTATAATCACAGAAGTGACATTTGTGGTTCTTCAAATTTGAATGTATGGCATCAATGTGTTTTTTCAGACTGCCACTGTGACTGGTAGAATAATCGCAGAGATCACATTTATGCTCCTTCAAATTCATATGAACGGTGTCGATGTGTTTTCTGAGGTTGCTTTCTACATTCGAAGAATAATCACACAGATGACATTTGTGGTTTTGGAGATTTGAATGAATGGCATTGATATGATGTTCAAGTTGAACTTTTTGATTAGCAGTATAATCACAGAGATGACATTTGTGTTTCTTCAACTTCAAATGAATGGCTTCAATGTGGGTTTTGAGGTTATGTTTAATATTGGTAGCATAATCGCAGAGATGACATTTGTGATTTTTCAAGTTTGAATGAACACTGTTAATGTGGACACTTAGGTTACTTTTTTGGCTACATGTATAATCACAAAAATCACATTTGTGATTCTTCAAATTCGAATGTATGGCATCAACGTGTTTTTTCAGACTGTTTTTGTAACTAGTAGCATAATCGCAGAGATGACATTTGTGATTCTTCAAGTTCGAATGAATTGCAACAATATGCATTTTAAGGTTCTGTTTTAGATTTGTAAAATAATCACAATAATCGCATTTGTGATTCTTCACTTTTAAATGGATAGTTTCAATGTGGGTTTTAAGGTTGCGTTTTTCATGGGTCGCATAGTCGCACAGATGACATTTGTGATTTCTCATATTTGAATGAATACTTTTTATGTGCCGTTTCAGGTGGACTTTTTGATTGGCAGCATAATCACAAAGATGACATTTGTGGTTTTTGAGATTTGAATGGATGGCGTTGATATGACGTTCAAGGTGAACTTTTTGATTAGCAGCATAGTCACAGAGATGACATTTGTGGTTTCTCGAATTTGAATGGATGCCGTTGATGTGCTGCTTAAGGTGAGTTTTTCGATTAGCAGCAAAGTCACAGAGATGACATTTGTGGTTTCTCAAATTTGAATGGATGGCGTTGATATGCTGTCTAAGGTGAACTTTTTGATTAGCAGCATAGTCACAGAAATGACATTTGTGGTTTTTGAGATTTGAATGAATGACATTGATATGAAGTTCAAGGTGAATTTTTTGATTAGCAGCATAGTCACAGAGATGACATTTGTGGTTTCTCAAATTTGAATGGATGGCGTTGATGTGCTGTTTAAGGTGAACTTTTTGATTAGCAGCATAGTCACAGAGATGACATTTGTGGTTTCTCAAATTTGAATGGATGGCGTTGATGTGCTGTTTAAGGTGAACTTTTTGATTAGCAGCATAGTCACAGAGATGGCATTTGTGGTGTTTGAGATTTGAATGAATGGCACTGATATGATGTTCAAGGTCAACTTTTTGATTAGCAGCATAGTCACAGAGCTGACATTTGTGGTTTCTCAAATTTAAATGGATGGTGTTGATGTGCTGTTTAAGGTGAACTTTTTGATTAGCAGCATAGTCACAGAGATGACATTTGTGGTTTCTCAAATTTAAATGGATGGCGTTGATGTGCTGTTCAAGGTGAACTTTTTGATTCGTAGCATATTCGCAGAGATGGCATTCAAGTTTTATAGAATTCAAATGAATGGTATTGATGTGGGATTTGAGGCTACATTTCAAGTTTGAAGAATAATCGCAGTGATGACATTTGAAATTCTCGTCATTCATTTTGGATACTTCTTCTTTTTGCTGGACTTCCTCAATGCTGAAATGAAAATTACATCTTATGTTAATCTGGACCTTATAGATGATAAAGAAAGTATAGGAATAGAACTTATTGGAAATTAAGAAACATTTGACAAGAAATATTTATTTCTAATTTTTGGAACCCAATTTGATACTGTAAGTTTAGTCACATCAGTTGTAAATAACATTAGGTTGGGAAAAACCCAGTAATTTTAGTATAATTTTGATACTTAATACAAAATAGTTATAATCACTCGTTAATGCTCAAATATGCACCCATTTTTTCAGTTTCAGGGACCCATTTCAACTCCGCCAGCAGCTGATACTGGATGGATCGAGTAGTTCAGTGAAGGCTGCTGCCGGTCCCAAGCCCAGATGAAGGAGCAGGGTTCAGAGGTGAGGCTAGCACCCTGCCTCTGGTAAATACATGACCTGCTCAAAGTACTGCTGAAGAACCCTCGGAACACGGACGGATCAGAAAGGTTGACGACACGGCACGAAAAAGGAAAAAACGATTATGGAGAAGGAACAGACTGCATCTCGCTTGTTGGAACGTTACATCATGGAATTCAAAAGACCAAGAAATTATCACAGAGATCATTAGTAGTGATATAGACATTTGCGCGATATCGGAGACTAAAAAGAAGGGAAGGGGGGGGGTTCTGGACCCTCTGGGGTGAACGATTCTGCGGACAATCCTTCTGCTTATGATGAGTAGAACTGCAAGTAAGACAAGATCCCCATTGTCTTTTCGGTTTTGGGCACGATAATGCTATATGACCTTCTTCAAAACAGTTGAAGCATTTTCCTGAATTTTTCTTCATTGACATCGTCAGTTGAAGAGTTCTTCCTTCTGTTTTAATATCGGGACAAAAACTAGTGTTAAAAGTTCTTGGCTTCACTGGATTGCTAACATGTCTATTTTTCCTATCATTTATGATTCTGTCGAAAGTCATCAAATCATGAAACAAGTCATCAACGTTGTCGTGTCTTTTTGACAACGTCATAGCAGCTAGTTCTCGTAAGGCAAGCCCCACAATAATCTGCTCCTTTTTTTCCTCATTGGTAAGGTGTAAATCACTACATAATTTCACCTTTTCATGAAAATAAATACTTAAATCTTCCTTAGGCCCTTGGACCCTATTTGACATGGCCTTCCATGTGGCTGTAATACTTTTGTGTGGAATGAACATGTTCGAAAATCTAGCCTTGAAAATATCCCAATGTATTAAATCTTTGAAATTGGCTTCATACCATGATCTTGCTGCTCCAGTTAACTTGGATTTTGCAGTTTCTAATTTAAATGATTCTGGCCAGTGGTGTAATAATGCTGAAGTCTCGATAGATTCTAACCAATGTTGACTCAAATTCAAGTCTTGGCCATTAAAAGATGAAATTGATTTTGAAAAATCAGGGAACACATGGTAGGTGTCCTGTGATTGACTTTGCATCGCTGCTTGGGTTTGATTTGTTGCCAATAATTGAATTACTTGAGCATTTTGTTCCAATAGTGCATTCATTGTTGAAATAATATTGTTTTGCATACCTTGTTGCTTGGATTGATGAGTACTAGCGAAATTCTCAAATTCACTTTCATAATAAGAACGACCTGATGCTTCTTTTCCATCGTTCTCCATTTTGATGATCGACGAAATGTTCAAAAATACTAATCTGAATTAATCTTCTGCAACCTCACACCTGAACTGTAGTGGAATCGTTGGGAACGTGGTCAGGAAATTAATATTCACAATATTCAAAGTATTGGGAGCTCTATTTCTCAAACACATAAATTATTATTCTTCGAAAACTAACAGAATCAGCAACCATGTGCTTTTCTCTCTAAGTCTAAAACGCAATTAATTCTTTCAGGTTAAAATTAAAAACATAGATAAAATAATCCTCTATGAACCAACAGATAACCAAACCTACATTCTTCTTCTTATTAAACAATGGTCAGCACACCAATCACAGGCGCATTCTATCAAATGTACTACATAACTAATAAAATCTCCAGTCAAGTAAACATATCTGAGGAACAACAAGGATTTAGACATTTAAGTCAACGGTGGACGCGATTTTATTTTGAGACAAATGATTGAGAAATCAATCGAGTTCAACAAACCCATGTTCACATGCTTTCTCCACTTGACAAAGGCCTTCGACAGAATTAGACTCCACGATGTTCTTGAAACCCTACAAGCTAAAAATGTATGTAAAAAAAATAAAACAATAATCAAACATCTTAATACCAACAACAATGTGGACTATCTCAGGAGATCGGCATATCAACTGGCATACAACAAGGAGACAGCCTGAGTCCGCTACTCTTCAATCTTGTAATGGACCGAATTGTTGAAAGAGTGAAGATGGTACAGACAGGATATAGGATGGGAAGCCGCTCCTTGAATATTATGTGCTACGCAGACGACGCCGTTCTAACAGCTGAAGATGAATATGATCTTCAGCGCCTTGTATTCGAGTTCAGGAAAGCTGCAGAGGGGCTGAATATGGCTGTCTGCACTAAGAAGTCCAAGAACATGGTAATCGCCAAGGATGTAAGATAGTAATCAACGGAAAAATTTTAGAGCAAGTGTCAAGATTCAACTACCTAGGGGTGACCATATCCAGTGAACGATGCGTCGTAGAGGAAGTCCGAACACAGGCGCACAAAGCAGCAAAGATCGGATGATAAACTGCATGTGAGGAATGAAACTCAATTTTTGATCAAACAAATAAACCCCAAGGTCTTTGATTACATCCAAGTCCAATTTTTACTGATTCAACGGGTATCCAAATGTAAAAGTTGATTTCAGTCTTCTAAACCTCATCACCAGACATTTCTCTACATAAAGCTCAATCTAATTATACAGACTCCACTTCGCCACCCCATCGAGTTCCGCTGTAAACACCCACAATCCGCAGTAAATGTTTAAATATTTTTAGGTCATCAGCGAACAGCAAGTACATGCTGAATCTGATCATTCTTCCTATATCATTGATAAAAACAAGGAATAATAAGAACGGATAAAGGGTATTATCTTAGATGGTAATCTACATGACAAACAGTCAAGAGATGAAAACCCACCTTCTTGAAGTTTTCTCGTCAACAGTATCCAGCTGGTTAGTTCTTCTGGCCTCATAAACACCTTCCATGTCATCAGGGGTGCCCAAAGAATTTTCATTTTTCACTTCAATTGAGTCTCTATTACATATTCCAGATTCGTGGGTGAAATTCTCTTCGATTTGAATAATTTCTTCCTTAACCTTGACATCACTGCCAAAATACAAATGGATGAATCAATAAATAAGGAACGATGTTAATAAGTACGGAAGTAACCACTAAAGTTGATTTACTTACAAATCATCGGGTTTAGTTGTTTCATTAATTTCAATATCCATAGCTTAAAATTTCACTTCTAAGCCCTAAAATTAGCATCAACAACAGACAAATTCTGTAAGGAGAAAGCAACATGGCCGACCACTAAATATCACAGATCGTCGCTCTTTGTCTATGTCACAGATCATGGTAGTTTTTCTACAGTCACAGATGTAGGTTTCCATTATAGACACATTAGCAAACCTAATTGAAGCAGCACGGCCAGTGACGTCTACACCACGTCATAGATAAATAAAAGTCGCCTCGAAAATGAGTTTAATTAACTACGTTTATGTTCGATAAAATGGAATCAAGTCGTACTTGGAATTTTAAATTGATTTTGTGAAAAGCCAACTGATGATAACAAATAGTTGACTAGAAGTAACAACTGGTGCTAAATATATATTATTTTAAAATCTCTTGTAGAAAAAAGACATCTTTCTTGATATTCTGGAGGAGATAAAATATCACAATATGCTTTTTGACAGTATTTAGCAATAGTTTCCATAAAATATAACTACCTTTTATGGGCAACTAACTAATCTATACTGACAACATGATAGCACAATTCAAATGATATTATTAGAAAATCAAAACAGAAGAACAACTATCATAAAATATCGCTCAGAGTCAACTTCAAAAGAAAAAGCTGATACTTGAAAAGGAAGAAACCAGATAATTTTGAGGCACATTGATAAAACAAACTTTTTATTTCTATACAACAAAGATTTTGATGCTTCTTACAATAATTTATTAAAAATGTGATTCACTACAAATTGAAACAGGTAGAAAAAATCACTGAGACAATTCCTATCAGATAAAATTATAAATCTTAAAGAATCAACACTTTGTATATTATGATTTTTTGAGACATTTGTGAATAATTAAATTGAGGATTCTTAGGTGGTCCTTTCGCCAGACTGTGTTGCAATTTATAATTCTTCATATTCAAATGGATGGCACCAATGTGGCTCTTGGGGTTGCGTCCTTCATAGGTAGCATAATCGCAGAGATGACATTTGTGATTTTTCAAATTGAAATGGTCAAAACCAATATGGTGAGGTGTTGAAGAAATGTTCAAGATTCTATGATTTTTATGTGTTAAACCAATGTATCTGAGAAAAACAAAAAGGTTTTTGCTCTCTTTCTGATTCATTAACTGTCTAGAATAATAAAAACTTCTAGAACTAATGATCAGAATTTTAATAAAAACTGTTGAATTTGTACAGTTTTTTAACATGAAGTGACCCTTAGGACATTTATATCACTTCATTTGAAATGAAAATGGCACCAAAATTAATTTCAAGGCTTATTTTCAGTTTCATAGAGTAGCCTCAGAGATGACATTTACAGTTTAAATGAATTACGTCAATATGGAATTTGATGTGATCCTTTTATCTAGTACATTAATCACAGAAATGGCATTTTAAATTTATCAACTAAGCATGCTGAGCATTAATGTGTCTTGAGAGATTACTTCTGCTACTCGTCACATAATCACAGAGATGACATTTGTGATTCTTCAAGTTTGAATGAACGACATCAATGTGGCATTTCAGGCTGTCTTTATAACTTGCAGAATAATCACATAGATGACATTTGTGCTTCTTCAACTTCAAATGAACGGCTTCAATGTGGGTTTTGAGGTTACGTTTAATATTGGTAGCATAATCGCAGAGATGACATTTGTTATTTTTCAAATTTACATGAACACAATTGATGTGAACAGTAAGGTAGCTTTTTTGGCTGCATGTATAATCACAGAAATGACATTTGTGGTTCTTCAAATTCGAATGTATGGCATCAATATGTTTTTTCAGACTGCCATTGTGACTGGTAGAATAATCGCAGAGATCGCATTTATGCTCCTTCAAATTCATATGAACAGTGTCAATGTGTTTTTTGAGGTTACTTTTAACATTCGAAGAATAATCACATAGATGACATTTGTGGTTTTTGAGATTTGAATGAATGGCATTGATATGATGTTCAAGGTGAACTTTTTGATTAGCAGCATAATCACAGAGATGACATTTGTGGTTTCTCAAATTTGAATGGATGGCGTTGATGTGCTGTTTAAGGTGAACTTTTTGATTAGCAGCATAGTCACAGAGATGACATTTGTGGTTTCTCAAATTTGAATGGATGGCATTGATGTGCTGTCTGAGGTGAACTTTTTGATTCGTAGCATATTCACAGTGATGGCATTCATGTTTTTTATAATTCAAATGAATGGTTTTGATGTGGGATTTGAGGCTACATTTCAAGTTTGAAGAATAATCGCAGTGACGACATCTGAAATTCTCGTCATTCACATTTGATACTCCTTCTCTTTGCTGGATTTCCTCAATGCTGAAATGAAAATTACATCATATATCAACCTGGAACTTATAGATGATAAAAAAAGTACATATAGGGATAGAACTTATTGGAAATTGAGAATCATTTGACAAGAAATATTTTTTCTATTTTTTGGAACCCAATTTGATATTATGAGTTTGGTCAGATCAGTTGTGAATAATAATAAGTTGGAAAAAAAAAACCCAGTATTATCAGTATAATTTTAGTACTTAATTCAACATAGTTTTAATAATGCTCAAATATGCACTCATTTTTTCAGTTTCAGGGACCCATTACTTATAACCAGTATGCAACCACTTCGAAAATGGATTGATTTTGTTCCATCTGGCCAAGGAATTGCAGATGGAATTACGATCCATCAAGTTTTTTCCGACAACTCATGCAGCACCCTAACATCAAGCTTCTTTCGAAGCCAGCCTTACGAAAATTGTCAACTGTTTTTTGATTCATCTTCAACTCCTGAACAATGCTGTTTAAGCTCTCATGCCAGTCTACATAGATCATTTCCAATGTTTTATCAACATTCCTGAAGACAGGCGTTCCAGTGCGTGGTGCATTAAAATCGGCAAAACCAAAAACTGTTTCAGCCGCCTGACTTGGATTCTCCATCTTTGATTATCTAAGATGGTTATCTATATGACGAACAGTCAAGAAATGAGAACCCACCTTCTTGAAGTTGTCTTGTCAACAGTGTCTGGCTGGTTAGTTCCTCCGGTCTCATTAACACCTTCCATCTCATCAGGGGTGCCCAAAGAATTTTCATTTTTCACTTCAATTGTGTCTCTATTACATATTCCAGATTCGTGGGTGAAATTCTCTTCGATTTGAATAATTTCTTCCTTAACCTTGACATCACTGCCAAAATACAAATGGATGAATCAATAAATAAGGAACGATTTTAATAAGCACGGAAGTAACCAATAAAGTTGATTTACTTACAAATCATCGGGTTTAGTTGTTTCATTAATTTCAACATCCATAGTTTTCAAATTCACTTCTGAGCCCTAAAATAAGCATCAACAACAGAACGTTTCTGTTGTGGAAAAGCAACATGGCGATCACAAAATACCACAGATCATAGTATTTTTACAGTCACAGATGTAGGTTTTCATTCGAGTCATAGAGTACCAAACATATTTGAAGACAGCAGCCTCAGCGAGCATATAAAATCCTCGAAGTTATCCTATGGGCCAGTAGCGTCACGAAAAGCAATTGAATTAACTACGTTTACGTTCGATAAGAAAGAATCACCTGGTACTTAGAATTTTATTATTGATTTTGTGAATATTGAAAAACTATTACATGAGTTTATTATATAAACCATCTTGAAATGATAAAACAATAACAATTTTGAATCGCTGTTCACAAGATGCCATAGGGCTTTCCAACGTTCTAACCTCAAATGTGTCAAAATGGCCGCTGTAGGAAGAACAAACGTTTGTTTGCATTGAACGCTGTGTTGTTTTATCATTTTTGTAATGAAAGTTTTTAAGATAAAATGATCGCATATTCCTTTCGAAGTTTGTTCTTTCGGTGAAATGATTGTTAAAGAATAGTGGAAGATTGTTGAATAGATTATTTATAAAGCGAATTATTTGAAGTTTGAAATAGAAGTGCTTAATACTCTAATTTCTAACGTATATAATTTCTGTTGTTATACGTAAAATGAGTGAAACGAATATGAGTGAATATTTCCATAAACTTCAGCAAGAGTATCCTGATGTTGCAGCACATTATTTAGAGAATACAACCCCAGATCATTATTTATTGTTATAATTTCTTCAATAACGCTGTTATAAAAACTCTAATTATATTCATCTTGGAATGAGTGCAAAATAAATATTTTTTTTATAGTAAATAGTAATTCTTTATCATTGTTCTTTAATATAAGATCTGAATGCTAATTAATTGTGACTATTTTGATGAAGATATATCTCATAAAGAAACTACATAATTTAGTGAAATGTTTTTATTTATAAAGGAACAACTGATGGGCATAAATTATTCAAAGCACATGAAACATGAACAAATTCATCCAAAATATTTTGTCAGATACTCTACCACCCCAACCATCACTTATGAAACTTATTGAACCCTATGGTGTAATGCCTATTAAATATTTCACAGTCTCGTGGTGTTTGTAATTTGACCATGACTGTGCTGCTGAAAGTAAATTGCTAGGTTTTTGTGTTCTTATTTCGAAGCAATCAATAATCAGAGTGGTTTTATCTTGGAAAGACTCTTTTGAAACATTGTGGTGAATGTTTCAAGATTGTGGCCCTCTCTGGAAATACAATCAAACCTTTATATCATAAATACATTGTATGTAGCACGTTTTTGAAATATGTTGAAGTGCAGGATTTACTAATGCCAAATCGATAAGCCAAATCTGTTAAGTCTGAATTTAGACGTAATTTAATTAGCGTTAGCAAAATCTGTTCTCCATGATATAACGCAGTGGTCGAAGTAATTTTGATATCATCTCTTCACTATCGATATCTGTCTGAACAGCTCTCGAATTCTAATCTTCCTCAGGCAATGCTTTCAAAGTATCTTCTTCACAAGATGTTGAAGGTTGGTTATTGCTAGCACAATGTACCTATTCATTTAAAAACTATCAATACAAATTGATTAATACATAAACATTGCCCAATTACCTCTGAAAATTTGACTACGGACAGAAGTAGTCTGAACAAGAGATTAAATAATTAGAATTATTATAGTAATATACTATAATATACAATGGTAACACTTTTATTTCAACTATATTATCTTACCTTAGCACTACTCGATTCGTGCAATGATTCAATGCCTTACCTCATCTTTTAACATATCTCTGGTCATTCTTCGTTTAAAACGATAAAGTTTTTTTTCAGCATCTTCTGAACATGTACTATTATGTTTTTCATATCCCAAATTCAGTGAGGGAACCCAGTCTGGGTTTAACATGTCCATTAGATCTGCTGGAGCTCCTTGAATAAATTAAGCTTTCAGTGCATATAAAACTGTCAAACAATCAAGTTTTTACCTGAAATAAAATGCTTTGAGCATACTAATGAGTATTTGAGCTTTGTGAGTGTCAGATCACTTCGATATATAGCATTTATCCAACGATCTCGTCTTAAAACCGACAGTTTGTTCATTTCAATCTTATGCTTAAAGTTAAAAATAGCAGGAATTCGGAAAAATCTAACACTGTCACGGGTTCCTACACTTCCACAGCCAACAATACAACAAAAATTAGGCATTTTGTATGAAAAACAATTAAGTATTTCACTCATTTTTACAAATAACACTAACTAACTATTTACTTGTAAACAAAGGCTTTGTTTTTCCTACAGCGGCCATTAAACAGCTGATCGTGACAGCAGGTTGGAAAGCCCTATTTCTCGAAACAATTAATAACCGTTTGAATAACACAACAGGATAAATCAGTTATTTTAAAAATAAACACTATCTATACTTAGATACTATATACAATTTGCAATGGCAAGCAGTCTCAATAACGTTTTTCTCTAGTTAACGACAAGGGTCAAAAAATCGTCACACGAAATGTATATTTGGAAATTTTCATGTACAAAAAAAAGTAATGAACAAAAAAAAATCTTGAAAGAACACACATAATACTTTAGTACATAGTGGTTCTTTATTCAAAGCATAATACATAATTATTCCAGATTATGACAAAAGGACCAAGATGGCGGCCAGCAGAACTGGAACGGGTTTTTTGGTTGATTACAAAAAGCTTTTAATGAAACGTTGATTTAAATTTTTCAGTTACAACTGATCGGTGATGAATGAAAACGGTCAATAAGCTCTACTATTAATGAGTCTACAGGCCATCATCTTTTATAATGTGTTCTAGGATGCCTAATATAGAGTTTATATAAACGGGTTACAAAGCTTACTTAAAACCTTGGAGTATATAAGAATAGACCCCTTTATTTACATTGAAAAGTATAGCATCTGAAACTTAGAGCTGGTCGATTGTAATGTATTAAGCTGGTCCACTCTGGTCATAAAAAAATTTTCATGTTGCAAATTGAGCAAATAGTAGGTTACTCTATTCCCCTATAATTGTGAATAAATACTTGTTCTCCAATTTGCATTCAAAACGTTGTATAAAATTTTATATTTTGAAACTGTCTTATCGGATATATTAGCAAGAAGTAAAAGAAAAACTTTTACTATCTAGCTTCGTCTATCTTATATAGTCTAAGCTTGAAACAACTTACAGTTAAATTCTAAAGTCCATTTCACAGAAAGTTTATTAATGCTTATATTCTAATCGTAGTAAGTTTCTGTATACATCTGATTTTTCTAATGAGAATACCTTACAGAAGAATTTTGACCAAATTGGCATGAATAATAGTATTACTGTCTTTTGAAATGTCCTTGAGAATAGCTGCATAAATCACATAGGAGATTCTCTAAATTCAAATGAACAGCATCAACGTAGGTGGGATTCAAGACGTTTGTCATTCTTACTATAATCTTAGAGATTACTTTTTTCCAATTTTGAACGAATGACATCAATATTACACCGACCATTACAAAAATTGCAGAGATCAGATTTGTGGAGTTTTAAATGAATGCCATTCAGGGCTATTCACTAACTCAAGTTGCTATGAATAGCCACCGAAAATCGTGGTCATCTTCAAGGTCAGTTACTAAGCGCGAAATCGGTATTCACTATTCAAGAAAGTGGTTATGAAAGTTACTTTGCATAACGACTAGTGACTATCCCTAGTAGTTTACTGGCAACTGCTTTATAGGTGTAGCTATCGATAAACACTCTTGTCGGCTACTGTTTGTTTATTGTTTTTTTTTTCATTCATGTGAAAAATTAGAAGTTTTAATCGAATTAGAATGACATTTTTAGTGCAAATGAACTTTTTAATGAATTTGGAATTACAAAGGTATTAATATAGAGTATTGTAGGGTAAATGCGCCACTGCTGCAAAGGCTTAACGCTGTCTTCATATTATTATTATTCAACTCTTTTGTGAGTTGCATTCACAGTTCTCCAACTTTTACTGATTCAGCTGGCGATAGTTTTACTTTCATCATCACTTTATGTTCGCTCAGGAAATTCATCATAAATTGATATCTTCATTGCTTGCCTTTTTAAACCTGTTATGTCTAAAATAAGAGATGTTAAATTAAAAATACCGAAAATTGTCTTTTATATAACCTCATCCTTCTTCCATAATTACAGTACAGATTCTTCGAAAATAATTGAAATTTTTTCCCAACTTTCTTTAACGGTCATTTTTCGTGATTTTGAAGGTTATGTATGTGCTTATTCCACAGACAAATCCATATCATTTGTCTATGGTTGAATCGAGAAAACGGACATTTGAACTATTTTGCGGTGTTGCCATGACTCTCTTCACAAAAAGTTGTTATGATAACAACAGTTGTTAATGGTTAGTTAGAGAATACCAAAAAAGGGTAGCAGTGGCTATCGAAAGTTGTTCTACGAGTTGCTTTGGATAGTCACGGCGAAAGCAACTTGAGTTAGTGAATAGCCCTGATTAATGTGCTTGATTGAGATAACGTTTCCAAAATGTCTCATAATCGCAGAGATGACATTTGTGATTTTTCAAATTTAAATGGGTTGGACCGATGTGGATTTTCAGGTGATACTTTCGATTCACAGTATAATCGCAGAGATGACATTAGTGATTCTTCACATTCGAATGAATTCCATCGATGTGAATTTTGAGGTTACGTTTTTTATTGGTACCATAATCGCAGATATGACATTTGTGATTCTTCACCTTCAAATGAATGGTATTAATGTGACTCTTGAGAGAATCTTTACGATTCGTAACATAATCACAGAGATGACATTTGTGATTCTTCAAATTCAAATGAAGGGCATTGATGTGTGCTTTCAGGTAACCTTTGTAATTTGTGTCATAATCGCAAAAATGACATTTGTGATTCTTCAAATTTAAATGAACGGCATTAATGTGGATTTTGAGGTGTTGCTTCAAATTCGTGGCATAATCGCAGAGATGACATTTGTGATTCTTCACATTTAAATGAATGCGATCGATGTGAATTTTGAGGTTACGTTTTTGATTGGTAGCATAATCGCAGATATGACATTTGTGATTCTTCAAGTTTAAATGAACGGCATTAATGTGGATTTCGAGGCTGAATTTTTGACTTGCGGCATAATCGCAGAGATGACATTTGTGATTCTTCAAATCTAAATGTACGGCTTCAATATGGTGTTTGAGGAAGGCTTTCACACTTGTCTCATGACCACAGAGATAGCATTTGTAATTTTTCAAATTCAAATGGACAGCATCAATATGGTCTTTGAGGCGACCCTTTCGAACCGTAGAAAAATCGCAGATGTGACATTTATGGTTCTTCATATTGAAATGAATGGCTTCAATATGGTTTTTGAGGTAGTCTTTCCGACTTGTCTCATAGTCACACAGATGACATTTGTGATTTTTCAGATTCAAATGGACAGCATCAATATGGATTTTTAGGTTGGCCTTGAGAGGTGTCTCATAATCACAGAGATGGCATTTGTGATTTTTCGAATTTGAATGAGAAGTATTAATATGGATTTTGAGGTCACTTTTTTTAACAGTGGAATAATCACAGAGATGACAATTGTGGTTTTTCAAATGAATGGCATTAATGTGCACATTGAGATTCTGTTTCCAATACGTTTCATATTCGCAAAGATGACATTTGTGATTTTTCAGATTTAAATGAGTAGAATTAATGTGGGTTTTGAGGTGATTCTTTCGACTTGTTGAATAATCACAGAAGTGACATTTGTGTTTCTTCAAATTAAAATGAATGGCGTCAATATGGTTTTTGAGGTAGTCATTCCGACATGTCTCATATTCACAGAGATGACATTTGTGATATTTCAATTTCAAATGAATAGCTTCAATATGCTTTTTGAGGATGCCTTTCCGACAGGTCTCATAATCACATAGATGACATTTGAAATGTTTTAACTTCAAATGGATGGTATCATTGTGATCTTTGAGAAGACGCTTTTGACTCGTAGAAAAATCACATAGATGGCATTTATGATTCTTCAAATGAACGGCGTTAATGTGCCTATTGAGTTTGCTTTTCTGAATTGTCTTATAAGCGCAGAGATGACATTTGTGATTTTTCGAATCTGAATGAATTGATTCCACCTGGGTTATCATAAGGCCCATCAGAGTATTATCATAATGGAATGGCTCAGACTTGTCATTGATAATCCTCTCAGAATATTTTATCTCGTCATTCGAAATTTCTTCTTTCTGCTGGGCTTCTTCAACGCTAAAATAAGTAAATTCATATTACTGTAGATCTCACGAGCTCGTAATATGATTTTGGAAAGTATAGAAGACTAGCATCAAAGTGAATGAAGTTTAATGGCATGCCTGAAAAAAAAGAATATTGTGATGTCTGATGATAACTACCCTAATGCCAGTTATCTATTAACTCCCTAACTAGAAGATAGGTGAATTTGGTATATTAGAGGCGGATTGCATGTTTGTATGTTTTTATGACATCATTTAAATATATTTCTCTGTTGCACATCAAAAAAATTGGAAATTTGAAATACTTCAAACAGGGCGTAAAAAAGTACTTATTGAATATGGAACCATAAAGTTCTTCAGACTATATTACATGAGATAATAATTAATTATTGACATTATTCAAACACATCTCCATGTTTTACATTTTATTTTTGAAATAAAATGACATTATTATTATTATTATGAGAATATCTTCTTATGTATAATAGATGACAGTGTAGAAATCCTTTCTGGCAGCATAATTGCAGGGATGTCATTTAAGATTCTTGAAGTTCAAATGAACAGCATCAATGTGGGTTTTGAGGTTACGTTTGTAATTTGTATCATAATCACAAAAACGACATTTGTGATCTTTCAAACCAGAATGAATGCCATCAATGTGCCTTTTGAGATCTGCTTTTTGATTTGCAGCATAACCGCAGATATCACATTTGTGATTCTTCAAATTTAAATGAACAGCATCCATGTGTGCTTTCAGGTTACGTTTGTTTTTTGTGTCATAATCGCAGAAGTGACATTTGTGATTCTTCAAATTTAAGTGAACGGCATTAATGTGAATTTTGAGGTTACGTTTTAGATTGGTAGTATAATCGCAGATATGACATTTGTGATTTTTCACACTCAAATGCATTGCATCGATGTGCTTTTTGAGATCTCCTTTTCGACTTGCTGCATAATCACAGATATGACATTTGTGATTCTTCAAATTTAAGTGAACTGCATTAATATGAATTTTGAGGTTACGTTTTTCGTTTGTAGCATAATCACAGATATGACATTTGTGGTTCTTCAAATTCAAGTGAACGGCATTGATGTGGTTTTTGAGACCTCCCTTATGAACTGCAGCATAATCGCAGAGATGACATTTGAGATTTTTCAAGTTCAAATGAACGGCATCAATGTGTAATTTGAGACTCCACTTCGTCCCTGTGGAATAATCGCAGAGATGACATTTATGATTCTTCAAGTTCAAATGGATGACATCAATGTGATCTTTGAGGTGGTGCTTACGACTTGCAGAATAATCACATAGATGGCATTTGTGATTTTTTAAATTTAAATGAACAGAATCAATATGAATTTTAAGGTGACCACCTAGACTCGTAGAATAATCACATAGATGGCAATGTTTATTCTTCAATTTGGAGTGAATGGCATCAACGTGTATTTTGAGACTTCGTTTCGTCCCGGTAGAATAATCGCAGAGATGACATTTATGATTCCTCAAATTCAAATGAACAGCCTCAATGTGGATTTTTAGTTTACCCTTTCGACTTGAAGAAAAATCACAGAGATAGCATTGATGATTTTTCAAATTCATATGAGTGGCATCAATGTGCTTATTGAGAGTGTCTTTATGAAGCGTCGTATAATCGCAGAGATGACATTTGTGCTTCTTTGTATCTGAATTAATTGATTCAATTAGCGTAATATCATGATTGAATAGCTCAGTTTTATTGTCATCATAAAACACCGGTCGGAGATTGGAAATATCTCCACTCTGCTGGGCTTTCTCAATACTGAAATAAGTTAATTTATGTTACTCTTGGCCTCACTGATAATTTAAGAAAGCTAGCATCAAAGTGAATGAATTTCAATTGAACTGATAAGCATGTCTAGCAGTCAGCCAGCCATTCAATTTGTTTTGTTGCCCAACTAGATGATGAGTTCGGGACACTACAGATGGTTTGTATATTTGTATGTGGCGGTCTCAGTAGCGAAATACTGCAAAATCGTTGAGAAACAAATCTAATTCGCTGTTATTTTACAGAGGCTTTGGTGTGGAAATTTCTGTTTTTTGTGACGTTGAAGAGGTATTCGAGTTGATTCGATTTTCATAACTTCTCAATAATATTATGAATAAATTCTGTGGATCCAGACGTACCATCTATCTACTACGAAATTATCTAATTGGGTAGTTGGTAGAATAAATATATTATGGAAGGAAAACAGTTGAGCATATTCCTGCAGTTATTCTATGGCAAGCTCAAATTTTGCTGATTTCTTAATTTAAAACTGTAAATCTATAGTCAGATCTCATGAAACTATTGTTACTCGACTTATATTTACGTAGTATTATATCTTTCACCTCCGGAACATGTGAATGAAACCAAATACTAATAATCTGTAAGAAAATATATATCCGATGGGTAGAGTAGAAATTCAATGTGAAAGTACTAAAATTTTACTAGCTTACTAGCACAATTTAAATACAATCTTTCATCAAAGAAACAAGGAGTTTCAATCAAATTTGACAAATTTTCTTGGTATAGGTGTGGTCTAATAATGTCTGATTGACCATTGAAAGATTCAGCTGTCGGTTGCACCAACCTTTCAATAATGAAAAGGGTAATTGAAAGGTTTGCCTAATATACGATATGCTCAAAATTGCTAGGTATCGACTGACTAGTTCATTCTAACTGTATTGAAGAACTTTGTGGAAATCATTATATTCTTTGTCACATGTTGTTCCCCACAAGGGCAGGGTTCACTTTCACTCGTGTTAAAGGATAAACCATCTATGAAAGTTGCACAACTTGAGTGTTTCTTTGAAAAGCTAAGAATCAATTAAACAGAAAACTAAACATAATACTGTCACAAGAGTATCAATTGTGATTTCAAAAGCATTAAAACTATTTTTCCTCATTAACTTAGAAGTAATGAATATTGAATATATGGCTTCCCAGTTCGTCATTTTTCTTCATTTTCTCAACGACGTCATTGAGGTTGAATCTCAGGAATTCATCGGATGTTTCAAAAATCACCTTTCTTCTAACCAAATTTATAAAAATATCTTAAGAACCTTGACAAATTCCAGGAAATTCACTTTAAAATTAACCTATTTACAACGTTATCCCAGCATTTATGCCGAAAGGCGCCACCAGATGTCTCATTTCAGAAATAGATAAACTGCCTACACCCAAAATCATTCTAAAAACCAGACAAAAACAGGTAGAATGAAAATGGCTGAAACTCTACAATTCCATACCAGGCAACAGCAAAAAGATAAAAAATCTGAAATACTTCAAACAGGGCGTAAATAAACTGATTGAATATAAAACCGTATAGTTCATCAGATTATATTACATGAGAGAATACTTAACTATTGACATTACTTTATATATTATATTATTATTATATTATATATATTATTGATATTATTTAAACTGATCTCCATGTTGTACATTATATTTTTGAAATAAAACACATTATTATTAAGAGAATATTTGTTTAGTATTTTATTTATTTATTTGTATCCCTTCTGAATGGCTGCATAATTGCAGAAATGTCATTAACGATTCTTGAAGTTCAAATGAACGGCATCAATGTGGGCTTTGAGGTTACGTTCGTTATTTGTATCGTTATCACAAAAACGACATTTGTGATTTTTCAAATTTAAGTGAATAGCATTAATGTGAATTTTAAGATTACGTTTTAGGTTGGTAGCATAATTGCAGATATGACATTTGTGATACTTCAAATTTAAATGAACGGCATTAATGTGAATTTTGAGGTTACGTTTACCGTTTGTAGCATAATAGTAGATATGACATTTAGAATGAACAGCATTAATGTGGATTTTGAGGTGAGTCTTTCGATTCACAGAATAATCGCTGATATGATATTAGCGATTCTTCACATTCGAATGAATGCCATCAATGTGAATTTTGAGGTTACGTTTTTTATTGGTAACGTAATCGCAGATATGACATTTGTGATTCTTCACCTTCAAATGAATGGTATTAATGTGACTCTTGAGAGAGTCTTTACGATTCGTAACATAATCACAGAGATGACATTTGTGATTCTTCAAATTCAAATGAACGGCATTAATGTGAATTTTGAGGTTACGTTTTCCATTTGTAGCATAATCGCAGATATGACATGTGTGATTCTTCAAATTAGAGTGAAAGGTATTGATGTGGTATTTGAGACCCCCTTTATGAACTGCAGCATAATCGCAGAGATGACATTCGTGATTCTTCACATTCGAATGATTGCCATCGATGTGAATTTTCAGGTAATTTTTCCGACTCGTAGAATAATCGCAGAGATGACATTTGTGATTCTTCAAGTTCAAATGGATGACATCAATGTGATCTTTGAGGCAATGCTTACGACTTGTAGAATAATCACATAGATGACATTTGTGATTCTTCAAATTTAAATGAACAGAATCCATATGGATTTTGAGGTGACCATCTTGACTCGCAGAATAATCGCAGAAATGACATTTTTTATTCTTCAATTTGGAATGAATGGCATCAATATGAAGTTCGAGACTTCGCTTCGTCCGTGTAGAATAATCGCAAAGATGACATTTATGATTCCTCAAATTTAAATGAACAGCTTCAATATGAACTTTCAGGTCACCCTTTCGACTTGTAGAAAAATCACAGAGATGGCATTGATGATTCTTCAAATTCAAATGAATGGCATCAATGTGCCTATTGAGGTTGCCTTTCAGAAACGTCGTATGATCGCAGAAATGACATTTATGTTTCCTCAAATTCAAATGAACAGCTTCAATGTGGAGTTTTAGGTTAGCTTTCCGAATCGTTGAATAATCACAGTGATGGCATTTGTGCTTCTTTGGATCTGAATTAACTGATTCAAATTGCGTAATATCATAATTGAAGAGCTCAGTGTTATTGTCATCATAAAATATTGGTATGTCAACGGAAATTCCTCCACTCTGCTGGGCTTTCTCAATTCTGAAATAAGTTAATTCATGTTACTGTAAGCTTCACAGACTCAACAGATAATTTTAGAATATAGAAAGCTAGCATCAAAGTGAATGAATTTCAACCAAACTAAAAAGAAGGTTTTGCAATGAGCCATTCAATTTGTTTTAGTTTCTCTAAGTAGAAGAATAGTTTGGCATTATAGGCGGTCTGCATATGTGTATGTGGCGACCTCAGGCGCAAAATACGGCAAAACCGTCGAGAAACAAAAAGAATTCGCTGTTATTTTACAGAGTTTTTATCGAGGAGATGGTGCGGAAATTTCTGTTTTTTTGTGACATAAAATACACTTATCTCTATGTTGTACATCAAAAAGATAGAATACTTTGAATACTTCAAACAGGGCGTAAAAAATTGCTTATTGAATATGGAACTATATAAATCTTTAGACTATATTGCATGAGAGAATATTTAATTATTTACATTATTCAAACTCAACTCCATGTTTTACATTTTATTTTTGAAATAAAGACATACTAATATTAATATGAGAATATCTTCTAAGTTATAAGAGATTGCATTCGAAATTGTATCCCTTCTGAATGGATGCTTATTTGCAGGGAAGTCATTCAAGATTCTTGGTGTCCAAATGAACAGCATCAATGTGGGCTTTGAGATTTTGTTTATTATTTGTTTCATAATCACAAAAATGACATTTGTGATTCTTCACACTCAAATGCCCGCCATCAATGTGCTTTTTGAGGTCTCTTTTTCGATTTGCAGCATAACCGCAGATATGACATTTGTGATTCCTCAAATTCAAATGAACAGCTTCAATGTGGATGTTTAGGTTACCTTTCCCAGTCGTAGAATAATCACAGATATGGCATTGATGATTCTTCAAATTCAAATGAACGGCATCAATATGCTTATTGAGGTGGCCTTTCAAAGACGTCGTATGATCGCAGAGAGGACATTTATGATTCCTCAAATTCAAATGAACAGCTTCAATGTGGAGTTTTAGGTAAGCTTTCCGAATCGTTGAATAATCACAGAGATAGCATTGATAATTCTTCAAATTCAAATGAACAGCTTCAATGTGGGATTTTAAGCTACTTTTCCAATTCGTAGAATGATCACAGAGATGGCATTTATGATTCTTCAAATTCAAATGAACGGCATCAATGTGCTTATTGAGATTGTCTCTTTTAAAAGTCGTATAATCGCAGAGATGACATTTGTGATTCTTCAAGTTCAAATGGATGACATCAATGTGATTTTTGAGGCAACGCTTACGACTTGTAGAATAATCACATAGATGACATTTGTGATTCTTCAAATTTAAATGAACAGAATCAATATGGATTTTGAGGTGACGATCTTGAGTTGCAGAATAATCGCAGAAATTACATTTTTTATTCTTCAATTTGGAATGAATGGCATCAATATGAAGTTCGAGACTTCGCTTCGTCCGTGTAGAATAATCGCAAAGATGACATTTATGATTCCTCAAATTCAAATGAACAGCTTCAATATGAATTTTCAGACCACCCTTTCGACTTGAAGAAAAATCACAGAGATGGCATTTATGATTCTTCAAATTCAAATGAATGGCATCAATGTGCCTACTGAGGTGGCTTTTCAGAAACGTCGTATGATCGCAGAAATGACATTTATGTTTCCTCAAATTCAAATGAACAGCTTCAATGTGGAGTTTTAGGTTAGCTTTCCGAATAGTTGAATAATCACAGATATAGCACTGATAATTCATCAAATTGAAATGAACCACTTCAATGTGGATTTTCAGGTCACCCATTCGACTTGTAGAATAATCACAGTGATGGCATTTGTGCTTCTTTGGATCTGAATTAACTGATTCAAATTGCGTAATATCATAATTGAATAGCTCAGTATTATTGTCATCATAAAATATTGGTATGTCAACGGAAATTCCTCCACTCTGCTGGGCTTTCTCAATTCTGAAATAAGTTAATTCATGTTACTGTAAGCTTCACAGACTCAACAGATAATTTTAGAATATAGAAAGCTAGCATCAAAGTGAATGAATTTCAACCAAACTAAAAAGAAGGTTTTGCAATGAGCCATTCAATTTGTTTTAGTTTCTCTAACTAGAAGAATAGTTTGGCATTATAGGCGGTCTGCATATGTGTATGTGGGGACCTCAGGGGCAAAATACGGCAAAACCGTTGAGAAACAAAAAGAATTCGCAGTTATTTTACAGAGTTTTTATCGAGGAGATGGTGCGGAATTTCTGTTTTTTGTGACATTAAATACACATATCTCTATGTTGTACATAAAAAAAATAGAAAACTTTAAATACTTCAAACAGGGCGTAAAAAAGTAATTATTCAATATGGAACTATATAAATTTTAAGACTATATTACATGAGAGAATATTTAATTATTTACATTATTCAAACTCATCTCCATGTTTTACATTTTATTTTTGAAATAAAGACAAACTAATATTATTATAAGAATATCTTCTAAGTTATAATAGATTGCATTCGACAATGTATCCCTTTTGAATGGATGCATAGTTGCAGGGATGTCATTCAAGATTCTTGGTGTCCAAATGAACAGCATCAATGTGGGCTTTGAGATTACGTTTGTTATTTGTATCATAATCACAAAACTGACATTTGTGATTTTTCACACTCAAATGCCTGCAATCAATGTGCTTTTTGAGGTCTCCTTTTCGATTTGCAGCATAACCGCAGATCTGACATTTGTGATTCCTCAAATTTAAGTGAACAGCATTAATGTGAATATTGAGGTCACGTTTTTGACTTGCAGCAAAATCGCAGAGATGACATTCGAGATTCTTCAAGTTCAAATGAACGGCATTCATGTGTACTTTGAGTCTTCCATTCGTCGCTGAAGAATAATCACAGAGATGACATTTATGATTTCGCAAATTCAAATGAATATCTTCAATGTGGCTCTTTAGGCTACTTTTCCGACTCGTAGAATAATCACAGAGATGACATTTATGATTCTTCACATGGACGACATCAATGTGTTTTTTGAGGCCACCCTTACAATTTGTAGAATAATCACATTGATTGCACTTGTGATTTTTTAAATTCAAATGAACAGAATCAATATGAAATTTGAGGAGACCACCACGACTTGTAGAATAATCACATAGATGGCACTTGTGATTTTTCAAATTTGAATGAACAGAATCAATATGAATTCTGAGTTGACTACGTTGACTCGTAGAATAATCACATAGATGGCAATTTTTATTATTCAATTTGGAATGAATGGCATCAATGTGAGCTTTGAGATGTTTTTTTTTAGCAGTTGCATAATCGCAGAGATGACATTTATGATTCCTCAAATTTAAATGAACAGCTTCAATGTGGATTTTTAGTTTACCTTTCCGACTCGTAGAATAATCACAGATATGGCATTGATGATTCTTCAAATTCAAATGAACGGCATCAATGTGTGTTTTGAGAGTCCACTTTGTCCTTGTAGAAATATCGCAGAGGGGACATTTATGATGCAAGTTCAAATGTATGACATCTATGTGATTTTTGAGTCTTCCCTTCGTCTCTGTAGAATAATCGCAGAGATGGCATTTATGATTCTTCAAGTTCAAATGAACGGCATCAATGTGCTTATTGAGAGTGCCTTTATGAAACGTCGTATAATCGCAGAGATGACATTTGTGATTCTTTGGATCTGAATTAATCGATTCAATTTGCGAAATATCACAATTGAATAGCTCAGCTTTATTGTCATCATAAAATACTGGCATGTCAATGGAAATTTCTCCACTCTGCTGTGCTTTCTCAATACTGAAATAAATTAATTCATGTTACTGTAGGCCTCACATACTCAACAGATAGTTTTTGAATATAGAAAGCTAGCATCAAAGTGAATGAATTTAAATTAAACTAAAACGAAGGTCTTGCAATGAGCTATTCAATTTGTTTTATAGAGTTCCTAACTAGAAGATGAGTTTGAGACACTATAGGCGGTCTGAATATTTGTATGTGGAGATCTCAGTAGCGGAATACTGCAAAATAGTTGAGAAACAAAATGAATTCGCTATATTATCTCTATGTTGTAGTTCAAAAAGATAGAAAATTTCAAACACAGTGGAACTCGCTAGTAACGAACACGTTATATAACGAACATTCGATTATAACCAATAAATATAACATCCCAGTCAAAACTAGGTATTCTTACATATGAATACGTCCGGCTGTAACGAACCTACTTATTGCGAACGCTCTTGTATAGCGCCCTATTTTTTTCATCGAAGGAGCGAAGTTGATAATGATTTTACTGGGTATAACGAACTATCGGAGATCTTTCAGCTGTATGGATTTCCCCTCTTCTTGCGGAGTATGCAAACGTAAAGAACGTGTTAGTTTCTCGATTTTTCATAACGATGGCGGAGCGTAATTCTACGATAACTTCGATAAAAAACTACGAGGTTCGTCTAAGCCAGATGTCAATAAAGCTCTATTGCAGTGGTTCACTTTGAAAAGAAGTCAAAATGTTCGCATTTCTGGACTCATTCTTCAAGCCAAAGCTTCAGAATTTGAGAAAATGTGTCAACAGACACTGAAATTGTATGCTCCAGAGGCGGGATTGACAGGTTTAAACGAAGATATGACATCAAATGTGAAAAAATTCACAGTGAATCTGCCAATGTATCTTTGGAGGTAACAAATCAGTGGCTCACTTCAATTCGGCCAAATCTGAAGCGAAAGTACAGAGAGTGTGATATCTTTAATGGAGATGAAACAGGTTTGTTTTTCAAAATGACACCGCTAAAATTTAAGGGGGATAAATGTTCCGGAGGCAAGATGTCCAAGGAGCGCCTTACCCCGTTTCGAATATGGCGCAAAAACAAATATCTGATACCCTTTCTAGACACCTTGCATATAATCTGTGAGAAAATACAGGGTGTGGCAAAAGTCGTTTTACCGTTTTGCATATGAGAGAAAAAAATATAACATCAATAATTATTTGTGGCCTCACATTCCATGTTTGAATTGTTTCCTCCCCTCTTCAACACATATACAGCATCGTTTAGTCACGGTGAAACAAATTTTAGGAAAAAATTAGCAGGGCGACCTGAACGCGCTATCAATTGCGAATTTACGATACAGTTTATGCACCTTTTCTCGGGTAGGAACTTGCTTATTTGGAAATGCTGGTTAAATTCTTTGAAAATTTCAGCATAATCTCCATCAAGTTTTAGGTAAGAAGTGCGCAAACAAACAAGTGTACTTTACACGCGGAGCCATGGCAACAAACGCACTGTAAACGTACACAACAAAACTACTACACGCGGACAACTCAGCACGCTACGTTTCAGCTGTCTCCTTCCGCCCTGGCCAAGAATACTCGAATGCGTAAATACCAGACAGTGTAAACTGATTTTTGCCGCACACTGTATATTTCCATATATTAGTAGTAGAGTAGAAATTCAATGTGAAATTACTAATTTTACTAGCACAATTTGAATACATTCTTTCATCAAAGAAACATTGAGTTTTAATTGAATTTGACAAAGTTCTTTGCTGATGGTTTGGTTTAATAATGCCTGATATATCATTGAAAGATTCAGCTGTCGGTTTGTGGAAATCATCACATATTTTTGTCACATGTTGCTCTCCAGTAGGGCAAAGCTTACTTTCACTCGTTTCAGAGGATGAGCCCTCTTTGCAAGTTGCACAATTTGTGTGACTCTTTGAAAAGTTAAAAGTCAATCAACTAGAATAATGAACGTAATACTGACTGTCACATGGGTACATACTAGGATTTCAACAGCATGAAAAGTGATATAACTATTTTTCATCATTTCTTCATTTTCTTAGAGACGTAATTTGAGTTGAAAATCAGAAATCCATAGGATGTTACAACAATCGCCTTGCTTCCAACCAAAGTCATAAAAATATCCTAAGAAACCTGAAAACTCCAGAAAATCCAGTTTAAAATTAACCTATTTACAAAGTTATCCCAGCAATTATGCCGAAAGGCGCAACCAGATGTCTCATTTCAGAAATAGGTAAACTGCCTACACCCAAAAACATTAGAACAACCAGTCAAAAACAGATAGAATGAAAATGGCTGAAATACTTCAAACAGGGCGTAAATAAATACTCATTGAATATAAAGCAATTTAGTCCTTCAGATTATATTACATGAGAGAATACTTAACTATTGACATTATTTAAACTGATCTTCATGTTGTACATTTTATTTTTGAAATAAAGACACATTATTATTATTAAGAGAATATCTTTTTAGTATTGTATCCCTTCAGAATGGCTGCATAATTGAATATAAAACCATATAGTTCTTCAGAATATATTACATGAGAGAATACTTAACTATTGATATTATTTAATCTTATCTTTATGTTGTACATTTTATTTTTGAAATACAAACACATTATTATTTTTATGAGAATATCTTCTTAGTTATAATAGATGATGGCATTTGAAATTGTATGCCTTCAGAATTGCTGCTTATTGCAGGGATGTCATTTAAGATTATTGAAGTTCGAATGAACAGAATCAATGTGGGCTTTGAGATTACGTTTGTTATTTGTTTCATAATCACAAAAATGACATTTGTGATTCTTCACACTTGAATGAATGCCATCAATGTGAATTTTGAGGTTACGTTTTTGATTGGTAGCATAATCGCAGATATGACATTTGTGATTCTTCAAATTTAAATGAACAGCATCAATGTGTGCTTTCAGGTTACGTTTGTTATTTGTGTCATAATCGCAAAAGTGACATTTGTGATTCTTTAAATTTAAGTGAACAGCATTAATGTGAATTTTAAGGTTACGTTTTAGGTTGGTAGCATAATTGCAGATATGACATTTGTGATTCTTCAAATTTAAGTGAACGGCATTGATATGGCTTTGGAGGCTCCCTTTCTGATTCGCAGCAAAATTACAGAGATGACATTTGTGGTTCTTCAGATTCAAATGATTGGCATTAACGTGGGTCTTGAGGTTACCTTTTTGGCTGGTTCTATAATCGCAGATATGACATTTGTGATTTTTCAGATTCAAATGGACGCCATCAATGTGGGTTTTGAGATTAATTTTATTATTAGTAGCATAATCGCAGATATGACATTTGTGATTTTTTACATTCAAATGGATGCCATCAATGTGGGTTTTGAGATTAATTTTGTTATTAGTAGCATAATTGCAGATATGACATTTGTGATTCTTTACATTCGAATGAATACCATCAATATGAATTTTGAGGTAATATTTCCGATTCGTAGAATAATCGCAGAGATGACATTTGTGATTCTTCAAGTTCAAATGGATGACATCAATGTGATCTTTGAGGCAATGCTTACGACTTGTAGAATAATCACATAGATGACATTTGTGATTCTTCAAATTTGAATGAACAGAATCAATATGGATTTTGAGGTGACCATCTTGACTCGTACAATAATCGCAGAAATGACATTTTTATTCTTCAATTTAGAATGAGTGGCATCAATATGAATCTCGAGACTCCGCTTCCAACCTGTTGAATAATCGCAGAGATGACATTTATGATTCCTCAAATTCAAATGAACAGCTTCAATGTGGATTTTTAAGTTACCTTTCCGACTCGTAGAATAATCACAGAGATGGCATTTATGATTCGTTAAATTCAAATGAATGGCATCAATATGCCTATTGAGAGTGCCTTTCTGAAACGTAGTATAATCGCAGAGCGGACATTTGTGCTTCTTCAGATCTGAATTAATTGATGAAATCCGGATTTTCGAACAACCCATCGGCTTAATATCATAGTTGAATAGCTCAGTGTTGTTGTCATCATAAAATACCGGCGTGATATTTGAAATTTCTCCACTCTGCTGGGCTTTCTCAATTCTGAAATGAGTTAATTCATGTTACTGTAGGCCTCACAGACTCAACAGAATATTTTAGAATATAGAAAGCTAGCATCAAAGTGAATGAATTTCAACTGCACACCTAAAATGGAGGTTTTGCAATAAGCCATTTGATTTGTTTCCCTAACCAGAATATGAATTTGGGACAGCTCTAGAGATCAGGTTCGATTTCACCCTACGCTTGATATGCCTTTGTTTTATTTATCGAATATTCCATGCCTTGAATCACTCGGATTGTTCATTACATGCAGATGGAATTCACGATTGCAACAGAAAGAGAGGTTAGCGATATAAATAAAAATTGAAAATGGAATTGAATACATGATTCATTTCAAATCATCGCAGAACGAAATCATCTCTTTTGGCATAAACAAAATTGTGTGAATGTACAACAACGGTTTAGACGAATAAAAGAAGAAGTTGAGACAACATGAGGAACTGAAAAGACAAAAAATGATACATCAATAACTTGACGCGTTTGCAGTTGAGGAATCAGAAAGAGAGAACGACCTGAAAATGAAGGTTGTAAACTTTCAAAAAAATTAGGTGTTGGAAGAATTTACCCAGCTAGGTTGTGTACTTTGATAATAAAATTTTTCAAATAAATTCCAATTCCACCCCGTTTCAAAGTTATAATCGATTTAAGGTTTCAAATTGAGCTATGCCACTATTGGACAATTTTTGAGATTACATACAAAATTTAGCTCCAGCTGTATGTCAGACAATAATATATATAACTTTTTTCTGGACTGGTTCCGTAGCTAGCTGACCCAGAGAATGTTGAAATTGATGATACTTCTTAAGTTTGCATTCTAATAGGATTAGGGTTCCCCAGGGCTCCGAACTGGGACCACTACTTTTCTATTGTTCATTAACGATTTGCCTATTCACATGGCATAATTTCTTCTGGTGTTATTTGCAGATGATACATCGGTTGTGATCTCGGTCACCCCTCACGTAACATCTTACTCTGGGGAAACTGGATAGATTCAATAGCTTTCATACCTCAAGAATGAATATCTCATCTAATATTTAATTCAAGTACCGAAATATCTTGCAGGCAGATCATAGATGAAAATAATATATAATACTTTCCTTAATTGGACCAAATATGTGACATATAGTATAGGGAATCAAGAAATTCTATTATAAACAGATATCTCCATAAATTTTCTTCTTTGCAAAAAAAAAAATGGCAAGAGGTAGAAATGAGGGAGATATGGATCAATATAATAAGAAAAATTTGGTTGGAATAGTTGTTTGATCCAGAGGCGTTTTCCAATGTTATTCATCATTGTGTAATAAGATTCTCCATCTGTTGCTTTATTTTAATTGTGTATTTTGGCGACTTCTATCAAGTTTTTCGAAATATCCTTTCTTTGATTGTGCAAACTATTATATATATATATATATTTTTTTATGGACGTCAAGGGTATTCTTTTGTAATTTTTATTCCCATTTGCTGGACCATTCACTACCTGACAACATCAAAAAGATAGAAAATTTAAAATAGTATAATGGGGTATATAAATACTTATTAGACATGGAACCATATATTTCATCAGAATATTATACATAAGATAATACTTAATTACTGATATCTTTTCGATTTGCGCGATAATCGAAGAGATGACATTTATGACTCTACAAGTTCAAATGCATGACATCAATGTGATTTTTGAGACAATACTTACGACTTGTAGAAAAATCACATAAATGGCACTTGTGATTTTTCAAATTTAAATGAACAGAATCAATATGAATTCTGAGGTGACTACCTTGACTCGTAGAATAATTACATAGATGACATTTGAGATTCTTCAAGTTCAAATGAACAGCATCAATGTGTATCTTGAGACTCCACTTCTTTCCTGTGGAATAATCGCAGAAATGACATTTATGATTCTTCAAATTCAAATGAACAGCTTCAATGTGGATTTTTAGGTTACCTTTCCGACTCGTAGAATAATCACAGAGATGGCATTCATGATTCTTCAAATCCAAATGAATGGCATCAATGTGTCTATCGAGAGTGCCTTTATGAAACGTCGTATAATCGCAGAGATGACATTTGTGCTTCTTTGGATCAGAATTAATTGATTCAATTTGCGTAATATCATAATTGAGGAGCTCGGTGTTATTTTCATCACAAATAACCGGCCGGTGATAGGAAATTTCTCCACTCTGCTGGGCTTTCTCAATACTGAAATAAGTTGATTCAAGTTACTGTAGGCCTCTCAGACTCAACAGATAATTTTAGAATATAGAAAGCTAGTATCAAGTAAATGAATTTCAACTGAACTAAAAAGGAAGTCTTGCAATAAGTCATTCAATTTGATTTAGCTTCCCTGAATAGAAGATGAGTTTAGGACACTACAGACGGTGTATATTTGTATGTGGCGACCTCAGTAGCAAAATACTGCAAAATCGTTGAGAAACAAAACGAATTCGCTGTTAATTCAACGGAGGCGTTGGTGCGGAAGTTACTGTTTTTTTGTGACGTTGAAAGGTATTCGCGTTGATTCGATTTTCATAACTTCTCAATAATATTATGAATAAATTCTTTGGATCCAGACGTACCATCTATCTACTACGAAATTATCGTATTGGGTAGTTGGTTTTCTCAATGCATAATATATAAGGATATTTCAAAAAATTTTTGGCTTCACACAAAAGTGGCACAAGGGAGTAATGAGGAAGATATGGATCAATACAATGATTAAGTTTGGTATAAATATTTCTTTGATATAGGGGTGTTTTCCAATGTTATTCATCCAAAACTCGTGGATAGCAACCTGAAAATTTCCAACAAATATGCAGTTAGTTAACATTTCATAGGCCACCAGAAGAGTACTGAACTTGATAGTCACTCATTTAATTCTTCTTTCTTCAGGAGATATCTATTATGGAAGGAAAACAGTTGAGCATATTCCTGCAGTTATTCTATGGCAAGCTCAAATCTTTCTGATATCTTAATTCAAAACTGTAAATCTATAGTAGAATCTCATGAAACTATTGTTACTCGACTTAAATTTATGTAGTTTAATATCTTTCACCTCCGCAACATGTGAATGAAATCAAATACATATAATCTGTAAGAAAATATATTTCCAATTGGTAGAGTAGACATTCAATGTAAAATTACTAATTTAACTAGCACAATTTAAATACATTCGTTCATCAAAGGAACAATGAGTCTTACTTGAGTTTGACGAATTTCCTTGCTGAAGATTTAGTTTAATAATGTCTGATTTATCATTGAAATATTCAGCTGCCGGTTTGTGGAAATCATCACATAATTTGTCACATAACGTAATTTAAGTTGAAACTCAGAAATCCATAGAATGTTTCAACAATCTTTCTTAAAACCAAATTCATAAAAATATCCTAAGAAGCCTGAAAACTCCAGAAAATCCAGTTTAAAACTAACCTATTTACAAAGTTATCCCAGCATTCATGCCGAAAGGCACCACCAGAAATAGTTAAACTACCTAGACCCAAACATTCTAATAACCAGTCAAAAACAGGTAGTATGAAAATGGCTGAAACTCTACAATTCCCTACCAGACAACATCAAAAAGATAGAAAATCTGAAATACTTCAAACAGGGCGTAAATAAATACTCATTTAATATAAAACTATTTAGTTCTTCAGAATATATTACATGGAAGAATACTTAACTATTGATAGTATTTAAACTTATCTTTATGTTGTACATTTTATTTTTGAAACAAAGGCATATTATTATTTTTGTGAGAATATCTTCTTAGTTATAATAGATGATGGCATTTGAAATTGTATGCCTTCAGAATTGCTGCTTATTGCAAGAATGTCATTTAAGATTCTTGAAGTTCGAATGAACAGAATCAATGTGGGCTTTGAGTTTACGTTTGTTATTTGTTTCATAATCACAAAAATGACATTTATGATTCTTCACACTTGAATGAATGCCATCAATGTGAATTTTGAGGTTACGTTTTTGATTGGTAGCATAATCGCAGATATGACATTTATAATTCTTCAAATTTAAATGAACAGCATCAATGTGTGCTTTCAGGTTACGTTTGTTATTTGTGTCATAATCGCAAAAGTGACATTTGTGATTCCTCACACTCGAATGCATGCCATCAATGTGTTTTTTGAGATCTCCTTTTCGATTTGAAGCATAATCGCAAATATGACATTTGTGATTTTTTACATTCAAATGGATGCCATCAATGTGGGATTTGAGATTAATTTTGTTATTGGTAGCATAATCGCAGATATGACATTTGTGATTCTTTACATTCGAATGAATACCATCAATATGAATTTTGAGGTAATATTTCCGATTCGTAGAATAATCGCAGAGATGACATTTGTGATTCTTCAAGTTCAAATGGATGACATCAATGTGATCTTTGAGGCAATGCTTACGACTTGTAGAATAATCACATAGATGACATTTGTGGTTCTTCAAATTTGAATGAACAGAATCAATATGGATTTTGAGGTGACCATCTTGACTCGTACAATAATCGCAGAAATGACATTGTTTATTCTTCAATTTAGAATGAGTGGCATTAATATGAATCTCGAGACTTCGCTTCCAACTTGTTGAATAATCGCAGATATGACATTTATGATTCTTCAAATTCAAATGAACAGCTTCAATGTGGATTTTTAGGTTACCTTTCCGATTCGTAGAATAATCACAGAGATGGCATTTATGATTCGTCAAATTCGAATGAATGGCATCAATATGGCTATTGAGAGTGCCTTTCTGAAACGTAGTATAATCGCAGAGAGGACATTTGTGCTTCTTCAGATCTGAATTAATTGATGAAATCAGGATTTTCGAACAACCCATCGGCTTAATATCATAGTTGAATAGCTCAGTGTTGTTGTCATCATAAAATACCGGCGTTTTATTTGAAATTTCTCCACTCTGCTGGGCTTTCTCAATTCTGAAATGAGTTAATTCATGTTACTGTAGGCCTCACAGACTCAACAGAATATTTTAGAATATAGAAAGCTAGCATCAAAGTGAATGAATTTCAACTGCACACCTAAAATGGAGGTTTTGCAATAAGCCTTTTGATTGGATTTTGATTTGGATTGTTCATTACATGCAGATGGAATTCACGATTGCAACAGAAAGAGAGGTTAGCGATATAAATAAAAATTGAAAATGGAATTGAATACATGATTCATTTCAAGAAACTGGATCGCAGAACGAAATCATCTCTTTGGGCATAAACAAAATTGTGTGAATGTACAACAACAGTTTAGACGAATAAAAGAAGAAGTTGAGACAACATGAGGAACTGAAAAGACAAAAAATGTTACATCAATTACTTGACGCGTTGCAGTTGAGGTATCAGAAAAGGAGAACGATCTGAAAATGAAGATTGTTAAATTTCAAAAGAATAAGTTGTTGGAAGAATTTACCCAGCTAGGTTGTGTACTTTGATAATTAAATGTTTCAAATAAATTCTAATTCTACCCCGTTTCAAAGTTATAATCGATTTAAGGTTTCAAATTGAGCTATGCCACCATTGGACACACATAATTTAGTTCCTGCTGTATGTTAGACAATAATATATATAACTTTTTTCTGGACTGGTTCCGTAGCTAGCTGACCCAGAGAATGTTGAAATTGATGATACTTCTTAAGTTTGCATTCTAATAGGATTAGGGTTCCCCAGGGCTCCGAACTGGGACCACTACTTTTTCCATTGTTCTTTAACGATTTGCCTATTCACATGGCATAATTTCTTCTGGTGTTATTTGCAGATGATACATCGGTTGTGATCTCGGTCACCCCTCACGTAACATCTTACTCTGGGGAAACTGGATAGATTCAATAGCTTTCATACCTCAAGAACGAATATCTCATCTAATATTTAATTCAAGTACCGAAATATCTTGCAGGCAGGTCATAGATGAAAATAATATATAATAATTTATGTTTCAAGAAAATTTCCTTAATTGGACCAAATATGTGACATATAGTATAGGGAATCAAGAAATTCTATTATAAACAGATATCTCCATAAATTTTCTTCTTTGCAAAAAAAAATGGCAAGAGGTAGAAATGAGGGAGATATGGATCAATATAATAAGAAAAATTTGGTTGGAATAGTTTTTTGATCCAGAGGTGTTTTCCAATGTTATTCATCATTGTGTAATAAGATTCTCCGTCTGTTGCTTTATTTTAATTGTGTATTTTGGCGACTTCTATCAAGTTTTTCGAAATATCCTTTCTTTGATTGTGCAAACTATTATATATATATACATATTTTTTTATGGACGTCAAGGGTATTCTTTTGTAATTTTTATTCCCATTTGCTGGACCATTCACTACCTGACAACATCAAAAAGATAGAAAATTTAAAATAGTATAATGGGGTATATAAATACTTATTAGACATGGAACCATATATTTCATCAGAATATTATACATAAGATAATACTTAATTACTGATATCTTTTCGATTTGCGAGATAATCGAAGAGATGACATTTATGACTCAACAAGTTCAAATGCATGACATCAATGTGATTTTTGAGACAATACTTACGACTTGTAGAAAAATCACATAAATGGCACTTGTGATTTTTCAAATTTAAATGAACAGAATCAATATGAATTCTGAGGTGACTACCTTGACTCGTAGAATAATTATATAGATGACATTTGAGATTCTTCAAGTTCAAATGAACAGCATCAATGTGTATCTTGAGATTCCACTTCTTTCCTGTGGAATAATCGCAGAAATGACATTTATGATTCTTCAAATTCAAATGAACAGCTTCAATGTGGATTTTTAGGTTACCTTTCCGACTCGTAGAATAATCACAGAGATGGCATTCATGATTCTTCAAATCCAAATGAATGGCATCAATGTGTCTATCGAGAGTGCCTTTATGAAACGTCGTATAATCGCAGAGATGACATTTGTGCTTCTTTGGATCAGAATTAATTGATTCAATTTGCGTAATATCATAATTGAGGAGTTCGGTGTTATTTTCATCACAAATAACCGGCCGGTGATAGGAAATTTCTCCACTCTGCTGGGCTTTCTCAATATTGAAATAAGTTGATTCAAGTTACTGTAGGCCTCTCAGACTCAACAGATAATTTTAGAATATAGAAAGCTAGTATCAAGTAAATGAATTTCAACTGAACTAAAAAGGAAATCTTGCAATAAGTCATTCAATTTGATTTAGCTTCCTGAATAGAAGATGAGTTTGGGACACTACAGACGGTTTGTATATTTATATGTGGCGACCTCAGTAGCGAAATACTGCAAAATCGCTGAGAATCAAAACGAATTCGCTGTTATTTTACATAATTCTTATCAAGGCGTTGGTGCGGAAATTTCTGTTTTTTGTGAAGTTGAAGACGTTTTTGAGTTGATTCGATTTTGATAACTACTCCGTAATATTATAAATAAATTCTTAGGATCTTGACGTATCATCTACTACGAGATAATCGTATTGAGTAGTTGGTTTTCTCAATGCATATAATAACAGATATTTCAGAAGGTTTTTTCCTTAGTGTATAATTCCATTAAAGAAATGAAACGAATAGAATGTTTATGGAGGAGGAAATGGCACAGATATGTTATAATTTCGTTGTACATGTGGACAAAATACATCGCAAAAACCCATGATTGATGTTATCATACAACTGCAGATGTATTACAAGACACAATATAGTTATTAACCCAATTTATGAGATTACTTGAAACTGGAATATGACTTTTAAATGTTCTTAGGGTATCAAGTGTTGAAATTGGATTTTTTTTTATATAATTTACATAGATATATTATCGGGTCGAATAAATCAATTATGGAAGGAAAACAGTTGAGCATATTTCTGCAGTTATTCTATGGCAAGCTCAAATCTTTCTGATTTCTTAATTTAAAACTGCGAATCTATAGTTAGATCTCATGAAACTATTGTTACTCGACTTAAATTTACGTAGTTTAATAATAATTTCACCTCCGCAACTTGTGAATGAAATCAAATACATATAATCTGTAAGAAAATATATTTCCAATTGATAGAGTAGATATTGAATGTGAAGTTACTAATTTTACTAGCACAATTTAAATACAATCGTTCATCAAAGGAACAATGAGTCTTACTTGAATTTGACAAATTTCCTTGCTGAAGGTTTGGTTTAATAATTTCTGATTGACCATTGAAAGATTCAGATGTCGGTTTGTGGAAATCATCACATATTTTTGTCACATGTTGCTCTCCACAAGGGCAGAGCTTACTTTCACTCGTTTTAGAGGATGAGTCCTCTTTGCAAGTTGCACAACTTGTGTGACTCTTTGATAAGATAAAAATCAATCTAGAATAATGAACGTAATAGTGACTGTCACATGGGTACATACTAGGATTTCAACAGCATGAGAAGTAATATAACTATTTTATCTCATTAATTTAGAAAAAATGAATATTAAATACATGGCTTTCCAGTTCGTTATTCTTCTTCATTTTCTTAGAGACGTAATTTAAGTTGAAACTCAGAAATCTATAGAATGTTTCAACAATCTTTCTTATAACCAAATTCATAAAAATATCCTAAGAAGCCTGTAAACTCCAGAAAATCCAGTTTAAAACTAGCCTATTTACAAAGTTATCCCAGCATTTAATTTTTTTTTCGTTTCGCCACCAGAAACAGGTAAACTACCTAGACCCAAACATTCTAACAACCAGTCAAAAACAGGTAGAATGAAAATGGCTGAAACTCTACAATTCCCTACCAGACAACATCAAAATGATAGAAAATCTGAAATACTTCAAACAGGGCGTAAATAAATACTCATTGAATATAAAACCATTTAGTTCTTCAGAATATATTACATGAGAGAATACTTAACTATTGATAGTATTCAAACTTATCTTTATGTTGTACATTTTATTTTAGAAACAAAGACATTTTTGTGAGAATATCTTCTTAGTTATAATAGATGATGGCATTTGAAATTGTATGCCTTCAGAATTGCTGCTTATTGCAGGGATGTCATTTAAGATTCTTGAAGTTCGAATGAACAGAATCAATGTGGGCTTCGAGATTACGTTTGTTATTGGACTCATAATCACAAAAAGGACATTTGTGATTTTTCACTCTAATGCATGCCATCAATGTGTTTTTAGAGGTCTCCTTTTCGATTTGAAGCATAATCGCAGATATGACATTTGTGATTCTTCAAATTCAAGTGGACGGCATTGATATGGCTTTCGAGGCTTTCTTTCAGATTCGCAGATATGACATTAGTGGTTCTTCAGAATCAAATGATTGGCATTAATGTGGGTCATGAGGTTACCTTTTTAGCTGGTTCTATAATCGCAGATATGTTATTTGTGATTCTTCAAATTTGAATGGATAGCTTCAATGTGGATGATGGGGTTTCGTTCATCAATGGTGGCATAATCGCAGAGATGACATTTGTGATTCTTCAAGTTCTAATGGATGACATCAATGTGATCTTTGAGGTGATTCTTACGATTTGTAGAATAATCACATAGATGACATTTGTGATTTTTCACATTCAGATGGATGCCATCAATGTGGGCTTTGAGATTTATTTTTTTATTGGTAGCATAATCGCAGAGATGACATTTGTGATTTTTCAAATTCATATGAACAGCTTTAATGTGGATTTTTAGGTTACCTTTCTGACTCGTAGAATAATCACAGAGATGGCATTTATGTTTCTTTGAATTCAAATGAATGGCATCAATATGAATTTTGAGACTCCACTTCTTTCCTGTGGAATAATCGCAGAAATGACACTTATGATTCTTCAAATTCAAATGAACAGCTTCAATGTGGATTTTTAGGTTACCTTTCTGACTCGTAGAATAATCACAGAGATTACATTCATGATTCTTCAAATCCAAATGAATGGCATCAATGTGTCTATCGAGAGTGCCTTTATGAAACGTCGTATAATCGCAGAGATGACATTTGTGTTTCTTTTGATCAGAATTAATTGATTCAATTTGCGTAAAATCATAATTGAAGAGCTCGGTGTTATTGCCATCACAGATAACCGGCCGGTGATAGGAAATTTCTCCACTCTGCTGGGCTTTCTCAATACTGAAATAAGTTGATTCAAGTTACTGTAGGCCTCTCAGACTCAACAGATAATTTTAGAATATAGAAAGCTAGTATCAAGTAAATGAATTTAAACTGAACTAAAAAGGAAGTCTTGCAATAGGTCATTCAATTTGATTTAGCTTCCCTGAATAGAAGATGAGTTTGGGACACTACAGACGGTTTGTATATTTGTATGTGGCGACCTCAGTAGCGAAATACTGCAAAATCGCTGAGAATCAAAACGAATTCGCTGTTATCCTACTACTATTATAAAGGCGAAAATTTGTAAGTATGGATGTATGGATGTTTGTTACTCTTTCACGTAAAAACTACTGAATGGATTTGAATGAAACTTTACCACAATATAGCTTATATCAGAATAACACATAGGCTACAATTTTTGAGGTTTCTAATGTGAGGTCGTAAAAAGAACACATTTTTTGCGCTTACATTGCAAAAGCTGACTGAATCCTACAAGATAGATCAACACAATTTACTACAGTATTGTACAACATAAAAAGGTCTACAAAAAAGTCCGTGATGGTATATGTTTATCTCTTAGGAATAACCCACAATAACCATTTTTTATCCTTTACTTTGTACGAGAAATAATGGCTTATTTACGAAGCGATTTTAAGTAATACAGTATTAATCCTTATCCAATTAAGTATCTTAAATACATTGTGCATTTAATAAAGATCAATATGGCTTTTTACAGCATGTAAATTAAATAAATATTTTCGAAGATATCACAGATTTAAAATGCAGAGTCATAGCAATTTCGGGGATAAATACCGTTTCGGTGATAAATACCGGCAGCGGTGCCAGGCGAACGGGGCTTGAGGGGAGCGGGGCAGGTGCGGTGGGGAAGAAGTGGCTCATCGCTGAGTGCGCGACCCGAACGCGCGCAGACGCGTGAGGGCAGACGTCGTTGACGGTTGTGTCCGTTTTGCGAATTTTCAAGGCACTAGCGATTTGATAAAAACGTATGGTCGCCTACTTTAAGTAATATAGGCCTAAGGTTAGTTATTGTCAGGTTTCTTTTTGGTTAGGAGTTACACGTACAAAAAGATACTCCATTTTTACGAATTACTTCATTGATAATTCAATTTCTATATAGATAGGTTACTTACAGTTAATTATAACAAATTATATAAATAGGTTAATTATAACGAATTACTTCATTGATAATTCAATTACTATATAGATAGGTTACTTACCGTTAATTATAACAAATTATATAAATAGGTTAATTATTGTTGTATATTTGTTCTATGCTCTGCACTGTTATTCTATATTTATGTCACAAAGGACGCGGCCATTAGAAAAAAGGCGCCATTGCAGCAATGTACATGTAAGGAACGTGTTGCTTGGTTAATAAAGTTTTATAAGTATCCAGATTTTTATTATACAGAGTACAAAACATGGTGTCAGGTGTGCATGTACATTGATTAATTTATCGTCGCTGCTAATTTGTTTGATCTACGAGTGTAGTTATTGAAAAAAAAAAAAAAAGAAAAGTTAAAATGGATATGTTCAGACCTCCAGAACCACTTCAATCCCAGGATGTAAAGAATTGGCAATTCTGGAAGCAGAAGTTCGAGATATTTTTGAAGGCAACAGGAAAAACTTCAGACCAAACCCCAGAAGATGTAAAAGTGGCCGTTTTGCTGAATTGCATTGGAGATCAGGGTATAGATGTCTTCAATACATTTGCTGAGAATAAAAAGGATACCTTGGCTAATGTCCTTGGAGCATTTGACGATTATTTCCTGCCCAAAACAGTAATTCCTATGGAAATGTTTAAATTCAATAGTTTAAAACAGGAGCACAACCAATCTATTGATTCGTACCTAACAGAATTGAGAAAGCAAGTAAGGTTGTGTGATTTTCAATGTAAAAATGAGGCATGTAACACCAGTTACGAAGAAAGAATGATCAGAGATAGACTGATTGTAGGTCTACAGGATCAGCAGATACAGGCCAGATTGATAAGGGAGTCAGATGTGACTGTAAACAGAATCATAGATTATGTCAAATCTGTAGAACTAAGCAAAGAACATCTCAAAGTTCTAAACCCTGAAAATGAGGTAAATACTTTGAAAATGTAAAAAATGTTCGTACGAACATGTGAGAAACAGATGCCCAGCATATTATAAGACCTGCAAAACTTGTGGACAAAAAGGACATTTCGCTAAGATGTGTGAGAAGAAGGCCACTGCAGAAGAAGAAAAGGATACCAGTCATAAAGTGGACAGCGTCGAGACGAGCAAGATGCTGATCCAGCAAACGAACAATGAACTATACATTAACGAATGCAAAGCAGACACAAACTCTGAGGCATGATATGAAAATCTGTATGTCAATGAAATGCAGGTTAGCTTTAAACTAGACTCAGGATCAGATGTAAGCATTTTACCGTTTAACATATACAGGCTTTTAAATATTAGGCAAAATCTAGAAAAGTCAAATGTTACTCTTATCTCTTATGGGAATTTTAGATCTAAATCTTTAGGTACCATAAAATTGCAGTGTAGATTTAAGGATGATGTTAAAGTTGTAAAATTTTTAATAGTAGATTTCCAGGTAGAACCTTTGTTAGGCTTAAAAGATTGCTTATGTTTAATTTAATCAGGAAAGTAGATTCGGTGAATTCGATGTGTTCAGGAGAGCAAATAATTCAAAGACATAACAGTGTTTTCTCAGGTTTAGGTAAAATTCCAGGCGAAATAAAAATTTAATCACAAGATGGTTATGTACCGGTGGTACAGTGTCAAAGAAAGGTTCCATATAGTTTACATGAAAAACTTAAGACAACATTAGACTCGTTGGAAGTTAAAGGGATAATAGAAAAAGTAAACCAACCTACTGAATGGGTCAATAGCCTGATAATTGTAGAAAAACCAGATAAGACACTTCGATTATGCATAGACCCTAAGCCACTCAATAAATTCATTAAACGTGAAATATTTATGATCCCTACTGGTAAAGATATTATGTGTAAATTGTCAGGTAAAAAGATTTTTAGTGTCATTGACATGAAGGATGGATTCTGGCAGTTACAGCTAGAAGAAAAAAGTTCTCAGTTATGCACTTTTAGTACTCCATTTGGGAGATATAAATTTAACCGTCTTCCTTTTGGACTAAATAATGCGCCAGAAATTTTCCAAAAGAAAAACTTCGAAATTTTTGGCAATATTCCGAATGTTGAAATTTATTTTGATGATATAATTATTGCAGGCATTGATGAAAAAAGTCACGATGAAGCACTTGAAGCCGTTTTTGAAAAAGCACGCGAAAACAACATTAAATTTAATTCAAATAAGTTCCAATATAAGCTAAAACAGGTGAAATTTATGGGGCAAATAATATCAGAGAATGGTGTGAGGCCTGATGATGAAAATATTTCAGCGTTAAAAGCTGTTACAAGACCTAATTCGAAAAAGGAAGTACTTAGAATTTTGGGTTTGACTAAATTCTTTTCAAAATTTATACCTAATCTCTCTCAACTCACTAGTAATCTCAGAAATTTAACTAGAAAAGATGTTTCTTTCCACTGGGAAGAAAAACATGAATCAGAACTTGAAATTTTGAAACAATTGATTTCGTGTACTCCAGTACTTAAAATCTTTGATCCCAACAAAGAAATCACAATTCAGTGTGATGCTTCTTGCGAGGGTCTTGGTTATGTATTATTAAAGGAGGGACATCCTATTTCATTTGCTAGTCGTTCATTGACCTCGTCTGAAAAAAGGTACGCACAAATTGAAAAGGAACTTTTGGCGATAGTGTTTGCTTTTTTGAAGTTTCATAATTTTGTATACGGTTATAAAGTGACGGTACAAACTGATCATAAGCCACTTATTCCTATTTTTAGAAAAGACTTAGAAAAAGTCACATGTCGTTTACAACGAATGCTTTTACAATTGTTAAAATACGATATAAATGTCACGTATTTACCAGGTAAAGAAATGTTGGTTTCTGAATTATTGAGTCGTGCCTATGTAAAAGTTAATGATTTTGATTCTGAGCAGGAGGAAGAAATTAATTTTGTCGTACATTCTTTAACGGGTCATGTACCAATGTCAGAAGCTAAAAAAGCAGATTTCGCTTATGAAACTAAAAATGTTCCGATATTGTCCATTATTAGGGATTATTGTGAGAAAAATTGGCCAAAAACAGACACAAAATTAAATAAAGACTTAAAATTTTACTACAAGTTGAAAGAAAACATTTATTTATCTAATGGAATGCTATTGCTTGATTCTAAAATAATTGTTCCTTCAAAACTTAGAAAGGAAATGTTACAAAAAGTACATTATCCACACTTTGACGTAGTGAAAACGAAAATGGGAGCTAGACAGTTGTTTTACTGGCCAAATCTGAGTAAAGAAGTAGAAGAATTCGCCTTGAACTGTGAAACTTGTCAAATAAATCAAAATTCGAATGCTAAAGAAAGCTCAGTTAGTCATGAATTACCAAATAGACCAAATAGACGTTTTCTCCGATTTTTTCGAATTTAATAGGAGAAATTACCTAGTATTTATTGATTCCTATTCAAACTGGATAGAATGTAAGGAAACCCGAAGTAAGACCTCGGAGGAAGTTATTACAATGTGTAAAGAAAAATTTTCTCAATTTGGTATTCCTGACAGATTTTATTCAGATCATAATCCATATAATTCAGAGAATTTAAAAAAATCGTATTAGAGTGGAATTTCGAATTAGTGTTCAGTAGTCCACATCACCATCAATCTAACGGGCTGGCTGAAAAAGCCGTATCTATAATGAAAAATATGTTGAAAAAATCTGATAAGAAAGAAATTCATGAGTTAGTTTTAGAGTATAATAACACTTCTATTCCGTCACTTTCACACTCTCCGGCAGAGTTATTTTTGAATAGAATCACTAAAACTAAAATTATAATCTCAGATAAGAATTTGGAAACAAAAATAGTAAAGAGAGAATATGTTCAGGAAAAGTTGGAACATAAATCAGATAAGCAAAAACAGTTTTACAATAGGTCGGTAAAGGATTTAAAACCTCTGAAGGAAGGAGAAAACATACTTATACAGAAGGGAAAAGGATGGGAAAAAGGTAGAATAAATAAAGTACTAAGTGATAGATCATACATAGTGGAAAGTGAAAACGGGAGTATATTACGACGCAATAGAAAATTTCTCAAAAAGACTAATTTAAGGCCTAGCTTTGACATTGTGAGCACTGATATAATCTATGATGGTCTTGTATTTGCAGGTTCAGAGCAAGCCAATAAAAACAATTTGATTAGAGAGAACTCTATTGAATATGTTGAATGCAACTCGGATCTAGACTTGAATTTTCTATTTAATGAGAATCCTGATAATCAAATCTGTGTACCCATAGAAAGTAGACAAGACTGTATACGAATAAGAAATCACCCCAAATATTTAGATGATTACTGTCTTGATTTCTGAAGTTGATAATGTTAAAAAAAAAATGTTTTTTTTTTATTGTTAGAGGAAGCGTGTTGTATATTTGCTCTATGCTCTGCACTGTTATTCTATGTTTATGTCAAAAAGGACGCGGCCATTAGAAAAAAGGCGCCATTGCAGCAATGTACATGTAAGGAACGTGTTGCTTGGTTAATAAAGTTTTATAAGTATCCAGATTTTTATTATACAGAGTACAAAACAATTATAACGAATTACTTCATTGATAATTGAATTACTATATAGATAGGTTAATTAAATAGGCAAGGATTGCATTAGAGCAGCTATACTCAACCTGCGGCCCGCGGGCCGCATGTGGCCCGCCGGGCCTTTATCAGTGGCCCGCGTACACTCAGAGATAATTGTATACTATTTTGAATTTCGCGCCCATTCGCGACGCGTCGGCGAAATAGTGCACGAGCAGCAGAGAAAAACAATAGGTAACTAGATAGCCGGCCGCGGTCGGCGGTGCGTTCCATCCAGTGAGTGTTTGGCAGAAAGGGAGGTCCGCGAGCGGGAATCCCTCTTCTACGTAAGCGCGTGTCGTTCTGTTTGCCGGTTGCAACTTGTTTTGAGTTTGACTTATTGAAGTTGTTCAGTGTTTCGTTATTGTTTTAATTTAAAAACAATGTCAGGAGTATCTTCTAAGTATAAACGAAAGATATCTGATGAAAATAGATTGTTTCAAGATGAGTGGAAACTGAATATTTTGTTGTGCCTAACAAAAACAGTGCAGCTACTTGTTTGATATGTCGTGAAAGTATTACATTGAAGAAATACAATATTTCTCGTCATTTTACTACAAAACATAAATCGTTCAACGACACGTTTCCTCCTGGATCGTCTTTAAGAAATGAAAAATTGCAGTTTTTAAGAGATCATTAAATCAACAACAGAATGTTATGTCTGTTGCATTGTCACAAGACTCCGCGGTAACTAAGGCATCATACGAAATTTGTTACATTCTTGGTAAGCATATGAAACCTTTTACAGATGCAGAAATCGTAAAAGAATGCTTTGTTAGTGCTGCTGATATACTTTTTGATAAATTCAGTAACAAGAAACAAATACTAGCTGATATAAAAAAATACAGCTTTCCGACTCGGCTGTGAATCCCGATTTAGAAGCAGTAATGAAGACAGTAATCAATATTGTCAATTATATACGAGCAAAAGAATTGAACCACAGAAAATTTACAAGTCTTTTGGAAGAATTAAAAAGCGAGTATAGCGACGTCCTTTTACATACCTCGGTGCGATGGCTTAGTAGAGGAAAAGTTTTGGAAAGGTTTTTTTCTTTACGCCATGAAATAATGCTTTTTTTAGACCAAAATAATAAAATTTACCCTGAATTACAACAGGATGAATGGTGGTGTCTTTTAGCTTTTCTTTGTGATATCACAGAAAAATTAAATAATGTGAATCAGAGTTTGCAAGGTAAGGATAAGATAGTCTCCAATATGGCCAATACAGTATTTGCTTTTGAAGAAAAGATAAGTATTTTTTATAAAGAATTACAGAACAAAAATCTGCAAAATTTTTCCACTATGTTAAAGACCACAGAAGACCTTTCCAACATTTCTGAGAAAAACTGTGTTATATTTTTGGATTATATAACTGCACTGTTAAACGAGTTCCAAAAAAGATTTCAGGATCTAAGAAAAATAAGAAAATGTTTGTTACTGGTAGAAAATCCATGGCATTTAGAAACAACAACTATTGGTGAGTTGGTTTCAGTTTTAAACTGTAATTATTCACAGTTGTTTGATGAATTCATCGATTTTAAAAATGACACCAACCTAGAAGTTCTGTTTAAAGAAAAAAGGAAAACAAAGAATATGTAGAATTTTGGAGCATTGTTCCCAAAAATATAAAATGGTTCAGAGAAGTGCCCAAACCTTATTAACATTTTTGGGTCTACGTATCAGTGTGAGTCGTCATTCTCAAAAATGAAATACATAAAGAACTTGTATAGGAACAAACTTACAGATTCTCACCTGGATGATGTAATAAGGTTAGCGTGCAGCGACAAGCCAGATCTGGACAAAGTAATGAAAAAGCGTTCACAGTTTCAAACATCACATTGAATGATTTACATCTGTTATTACTATTTTTCAAAATTTTAGTTTCTGTCTTATCGTTATCTTGGCTAATATTTTTAATTTTATTGTAACTACCTTCACTTTCTCGACCATTAAAGTGATTTTGGAAAACTAATTCTTTTTACTCCTAAATTATTTCTGCTTGCGGCCCGCGACATCATGACTAAACCGTGTTTGTGGCCCGTATAAAAAAAGGTTGAGTACCGCTGCATTAGAGTACAATCATAACAATAACTACCGTACTGTATTTTTTGGAAGTATAGAAACAACACCTACTTAAGAATTATGCCGATGACTACAGAAACATCTATCTACATTTTGCACCTAGATGTGTATTATAAGTCAAATTTCACCCGAGCGAAGCCGGGTTTTCATCTAGTTTTACATAATTCTTATCGAGGCGTTGGTGCGGAAATTTCTGTTTTTTGTGAGGTTGAAGACGTTTTTGAGTTGATTCGATTTTGATAACTACTCCGTAATATTATAAATAAATTCTTAGGATCCTGACGTATCATCTACTACGAGATAATCGTATTGAGTAGTTGGTTTTCTCAATGCATATAATAACAGATATTTCCAAAAGGTTTTTTCCTAAAAAAATGGCACAAGAGAGAAATGGGTAAGATTATTGATCAATACAAAGATTAAGATTGTTATGAATATTTCTTTGATATAGAGGTGGTTTCCAATGTTATTCATCCAAAACTCTAAGTGGATAACAACCAGCCTGTAAACTCCAGAAAATCCAGTGTAAAACTAACCTATTTACAAAGTTATCCCAGCATTTATGCCGAAAGGAGTCACCAGAAACAGGTAAACAACCTAGACCCAAACATTCTAACAACCAGTCAAAAACAGGTAGAATGAAAATGGCTGAAACTCTACAATTCCCTACCAGACAACATCAAAATGATAGAAAATCTGAAATACTTCAAACAGGGCGTAAATAAATACTCATTGAATATAAAACCATTTAGTTCTTCAGAATATATTACATGAGAGAATACTTAACTATTGATAGTATTTAAACTTATCTTTATGCTGTACATTTTATTTTTGAAACAAAGACATTATTTTTGTGAGAATATCTTCTTAGTTATAATAGATGACGGCATTTGAAATTGTATGCCTTCAGAATTGCTGCTTATTGCAGGGATGTCATTTAAGATTCTTGAAGTTCGAATGAACAGAATCAATGTGGGCTTTGAGATTACGTTTGTTATTCAACTCATAATCACAAAAATGACATTTGTGATTTTTCACACTCTAATGCATGCCATCAATGTGTTTTTTGAGGTCTCCTTTTCGATTTGAAGCATAATCGCAGATATGACATTTGTGATTCTTCAAATCCAAGTGGACGGCATTAATATGGCTTTCGAGGCTTTCTTTCAGATTCGCAGATATGACATTAGTGGTTCTTCAGAATCAAATGATTGGCATTAATGTGGGTCATGAGGTTACCTTTTTAGCTGGTTCTATAATCGCAGATATGTTATTTGTGATTCTTCAAATTTGAATGGATAGCTTCAATGTGGATGCTGAGGTTTCGTTCATCATTGGTGGCATTTGTGATTTTTTACATTCAAATGGATGCCATCAACGTGGGCTTTGAGATCTATTTTTTTATTGGTAGCATAATCGCAGAGGTGACATTTGTGATTCTTCAGGTTCAAATGGATGACATTAATGTGATCTTTGAGGTGATACTTACGATTTGTAGAATAATCACATAGATGACATTTGTGATTTTTTACATTCAAATGGATGCCATCAATGTGGGCTTTGAGATTAATTTTTTTATTAGTAGCATAATCGCAGAGATGACATTTGTGATTTTTCAAGTTCAAATGGATGGCATTAATGTGATCTTTGAGTTCATTTTTACGATTTGTAGAATAATCACATAGATGACATTTGTGATTTTTTACATTCAAATGGAAGCCATCAATGTGGGCTTTGAGATTAATTTTTTTATTAGTAGCATAATCGCAGAGATGACATTTGTGATTCTTCAGGTTCAAATGGATGACATTAATGTGATCTTTGAGGTGATACTTACGATTTGTAGAATAATCACATAGATGACATTTGTGATTTTTTACATTCAAATGGATGCCATCGATGTGGGCTTTGAGATTAATTTTTTTATTAGTAGAAAAATCGCAGAGATGACATTTGTGATTTTTCAAGTTCAAATGGATGGCATTAATGTGATCTTTGAGGTCATTTTTACGATTTGTAGAATAATCACATAGATGACATTTGTGATTTTTTACATTCAAATGGATGCCATCAATGTGGGCTTTGAGATTAATTTTTTTATTAGTAGCATAATCGCAGAGATGACATTTGTGATTTTTCAAGTTCAAATGGATGGCATTAATGTGATCTTGGAGTTGATTCTTACGATTTGTAGAATATTCACATAGATGACATTTGTGATTTTTTACATTCAAATGGATGCCATCAATGTGGGCTTTGAGAATAATTTTTTTATTAGTAGAATAATCGCAGAGATGACATTTGTGATTTTTCAAGTTCAAATGGATGGCATTAATGTGATCTTTGAGGTAATTCTTACGATTTGTAGAATAATCACATAGATGACATTTGTGATTCTTCAAATTTAAATGAACAGAATCAATATGGATTTTGAGGTGACTACCTGGACTCGCAGAATAATCGCAGAAATGACATTTTTTATTCTTCAAATTCAAATGAACAGCTTCAATGTGGATTTTAAGGTTATCTTTCCGACTTGTAGAATAATCGCAGAGATGACATTTATGATTCTTCAAATTCAAATGTACAGCTTCAATGTGGATTTTTAGGTTACCTTTCTGACTCGTAGAATAATCACAGAGATGACATTTATGTTTCTTTAAATTCAAATGAATGGTATCAATGTGCGTATTGAGAGTGCCTTTATGAAACGTCGTATAATCGCAGAGATGACATTTATGATTCTTCAAATTCAAATGAACAGCTTCAATGTGGATTTTAAGGTTATCTTTCCGACTTGCAGAATAATCACAGAGATGGCATTTATGATTCGTCAAATTCAAATGAGTGGCATCAATATGCCTCTTGAGAGTGCCTTTCTGAAACGTTGTATAAACGCAGAGAGGACATTTGTGCTTCTTCAGATCTGAACAACCCATCGGCTTAATATCATAGTTGAATAGCTCAGTGTTGTTGTCATCATTAAATACCGGCATGTTATTTGAAATTTCTCTACTCTGCTGGGCTTTCTCAATTCTGAAATAAGTTAATTCATGTTACTGTAGGCCTCACAGACTCAACAGAATATTTTAGAATATAGAAAGCTAGCATCAAAGTGAATGAATTTCAACTGCACAGCTAAAATGGAGGTTTTGCAATAAGCCATTTGAATTGTTTTAGCTTCCCTAACCAGAATATGAATTTGGGACAGCTCTAGAGATCAGGTTCAATTTCACCCCACGCTTGATACGCCAATGCCTTACTCATTGGACATTCTTTGTACCATGAACCAAGCCGGGTAGTTCTGTTTGGACGATTCTTTAGCGCAGATGGGCGTACACGTCAGAAAAAGGGTTCCCTTTGTTGTGAAACTCCATTGTTAGATTATTCAAAGCGTTGGTAGAGAGAACAAACTTGTTTAGTTTTAGATGGTGAAAGGATCTTTCAAAATTAAGTTAAAAATAATTAGTTTCAATAATGAATGATATTAAAGCTTATTAATTATACCCTATTTAGATATTCTGGTAAAACGAAAACCGAATGTTATATCCATTTCCTTGAATGTTTTGATTATTCAATTCATTGTAATCAATATTTAGGTTATTTCAGCATGTGACTTGATCTATTGTAGGTTTTTTTCTTCTGTGACTTGAATAATAAATTTACCTTCATAGGTAAAATTCGTTGAAAAAGATGGATTGGTTTAAATATTAAGTATATTAACTTTAAATAATAACAAATATGATGAATCTTGCAGAGGTGTTTTCAGGAATCCTGGAATATTGACTATATATGCATTCTACATACAAGAATGTGTCCTTTTCGTTTGGAACAACCTAGCTCTATTTGAGCAGCATGAAAAGAGAAGAACTTTCTAAGATACAAGAAATGGTGACTTTATCTATCCCAAGCCTGGCCTGCCACCAGAACAGATATGTTTGAAGTTGTATAATTCTCTTCCTGGGAATATAAAATCAATTTCAAATACTTCATGTTTAAAAAAAAGTTTATTCGAATATCTTTATCAATTGGAGCCATATTCTTTGAGAGAATTCAATTCTAATTTTATGAACCAATATTTTAGTTTTTCTGTTGTTTTCAACACTATTCATTTCATTTCCGTATTTGTGAAGATGATAAAGAATTAAAGATTATTATTATTATTCTTAGGTCGTCTTTATTTAGTGGACTATTCCCAAAACATCAAAAATATAAAATATTTGAAATATTTTAAATGGGGCGTATATAAGCACTTATTGAACATGGAACCAAATAATGCATCAGATTATATTACATAAGAAAATACTTAATTATTGACAAAGTTACAAGAGATTGCATTCGACATTGTATCCCTTCTGAAAGGCTACTTAATTGCAGCGATGTCATTCAAGATTCTTGAAGTCCGAATGAACAGCATCAATGTGGGCTTTGAGGTTATGTTTGTCCTTTGTATCATAATTACAAAAATTGCATTTGTAATTCTTCACGTTTGAATGAATGCCATCAATATGAATTTTGAGGTTACGTTTTTGATTGGTAGCATAATCGCAGATATGACATTTATAATTCTTCAAATTTAAATGAACAGCATCAATGTGTGCTTTCAGGTTACGTTTGTTATTTGTGTCATAATCGCAAAAGTGACATTTGTGATTCTTCACAATCGAATGCATGCAACCAATGTGTTTTTTGAGGTCTCCTTTTCGATTCGAAGCATAATCGCAGATATGACATTTGTGATTCTTCAAATTCAAGTGAACTGCATTGATATGGCTTTCGAGGCTCCCTTTCTGATTCGCAGCGTAATCGCATATATGACATTTGTGGTTCTTCAGATTCAAATGATTGGCATTAATGTGGGTCTTGAGGTTACTTTTTTGGCTGGTTCTATAATCGCAGATATGACATTTGTGATTCTTCAAATTTAAATGGATAGCATCAATGTGGATGCTGAGGTTTCGTTTATCATTGGTGGCATAATCGCAGAGATGACATTTATGATTTTTTACATTCAAATTCAAATGGATGCCATCAACGTGGGCTTTGAGATTTATTTTTTTATTGGTAGCATAATCGCAGAGATGACATTTGTGCTTCTTTACATTCGAATGAATACCATCAATATGAATTTTGAGATAATTTTTCCGATTCGTAGAATAATCGCAGAGATGACATTTGTGGTTCTTCAAGTTCAAATGGATGACATCAACGTGATCTTTGAGGTGATGCTTACGATTTGTAGAATAATCACATAGATGACATTTGTGATTCTTCAAATTTAAATGAACAGAATCAATATGGATTTTGAGGTGACCATCTTGACTCGTAGAATAATCGCAGAAATTACATTCTTTATTCTTCAATTTGGAATGAATGGCATCAATATGAATTTCGAGACTTCGCTTCGCACCTGTAGAATAATCGCAGAGATGACATTTGTGGTTCTTCAAATTCAAATGAACAGCTTCAATGTGAATTTTCAGGTTACCTTTTTGACTCGTAGCAAAATCACAGAGATGGCATTCATGTTTCTTTAAATTCAAATGAATGGCATCAATGTGCCTATTGAGAGTGCCTTTATGAAACGTTGTATAATCGCAGAGATGACATTTGTGTTTCTTTGGATCTGAATTAATTGATTTAATTTGCGTGATATCATAATTGAATAGCTCAGTGTTATTGTCATCATAAAATACTGGCATGTCAATGGAAATTCCTCCACTCTGCTGGGCTTTCTCAATTCTGAAATAAGTTAATTAAAGTTACTGTAGGCCTCACAGACTCAGCAGATTATTTTAGAATATAGAAAGCTAGCATCAAAGTGAATGAATTTCAATTGCACGCTTAAAAAGAAGATAGTATAATAGGTCATATAATTTGTGTTAGCTTCCCTAACCAGAATATGAATTTGGGGCGAGATTTCAAATCCCTAGAGATCATGGTCAATTTCACCCTACGCTTGTCGGAGCCTCTTAAGTCCAGGATCTATCTATCTATCGTTCAACGATAGGAACACATTAGCTGCTAAACATTAGAATATTCAATATGCTTCATATCGAGTAATGTATTTAGCCACTAATTAGTTTGTGGAAGTTTATTATTACATCAAGTGATGAGAGAGCTTATGTTGAGTTACTTCTGTTTTCTTGCCACCATTAAGTGATTGCTTACTGCTGATCATGTATATTTCTGACAGTCATTTATGATCATGTTCCTGACGGTTATCCTGATTATTATTCACTTATGTTTAATATGATGATATCAAGTGGTGAGAGATATTTTGTTTAATTATTTCTAGGTTTTCTTGTAATATTAGTATAGATGGTCTTATTATTAATGCTAGTTTTCTTGCTGTTGTTAATGTTTGTTTCCTTACTGTTGATTATTTATGTTTCACTGTTTCATCAAGTGGTGAGAGCAATTTCGTTCATTTATTTCTCTGGTTCAAAACGCTATCTATCTATATGCTTGTATTACATGGTATTTCTTTATTGGGGTCTTGGGATTGTGGACCATTGTGTCCTAGAATGTAGGTTCCATTACCGTAGGGGACCAAACCGTTACATTCATATGCAATACGGCATGAGAAAATATACTTTACTTTCTTTCATTTTTTGTCAGAGCCGCCGTTGGAACTCCATGACCTTACCCGTGTTCCAATTTCCTTAGCTCATACAATATTTATGAGTCGCATATCTTAGGGCCGTGATTATGACGATGGTAATAATTAGTCTTTTGCTATACTATTTTATTGAATCTGCCACAACTGCCATGATTATTATTCTTACTGTATTATTGAAGTTGTACCCTTAATTGCTGATTGATTTTTTTTTTTGTAATCACAATATTGGCACAAATGGGACAAGGAATAAATGAGGGAGACATGGATTAATACAATGAGAAAAGTTTGGTAAGAAAATTTGTTTGATTTAGAGGTATTTTCCAATGTTATTCATCATTGTGTCAGTAAGATTCTTCTTCTGTTTCTCTATTTTATTGGTGTATTTAGGTGACTTCTTTTAAGTTTCACGAATTTTCTAACTTAGATTGTATAATCTATTTTATAAGTTTTTATTTTTCAGGACTGTCAGGGTTATTCTTGTGTCGTTGTGATTCCCATTTGGTGGACTATTCCCACAACATCAAAATTATAGAAAATTTGTAATATTTTGAATGGGGCGTATATAAGTACTTATTGGACATGGAACTAAATAATTCATCAGAATATATTACATGAGAAAATATTTAATTATTGATATTATTTCAAATCATATCTATCTTGTATATTTTATTTTTGAAATAAAGACACATTATTATTATTATGAGATTATCTTTTTAGTTATAATAGATGCATTTGACACTGTTGGATCCCTTCTGAGTGGCTGCATAATTTTACGGATGTCATTTAAGATTCTTGAAGTTCAAATGGACAGCATCAATGTGAATTTTGAGGTTACGTTTTTTATTGGTGACATAATCACAGAGATGACATTTATGATTCTTCAAATTTAAATGAATAACATCAATGTGTGCTTTCAGGTTACGTTTGTCATTTGTGTCATAATCGCAAAGGTGGCACTTGTGATTCTTCAAATTTAAATGAACAGCATTGATGTGAAATTTGAGGTTATGTTTTAGATTGGTAGCATAATCGCAGATATGACATTTGTGATTCTTCAAATTCAAGTGAACGGCATCGATGTGGATTTTGAGGTTGGATTTTAGACTTGTTACATAATCACAGAGATGACATTTGAGATTCTTCAAGTTCAAATGAAATTTATCAACGTGGTGTTTGACAGATAATTTGTGATTTGCTGCAAAATCACAGATATTACATTTGAAGCTCCTTAAATTTTTGTGCACCGCATCGATGTGGCTTTTCAGTTGATGCTTACTACTTGTAGAATAATCACATAGATGGCATTTGTGATTCTTCAAATTTAAATGAACAGAATCAATATGGATTTTGAGGTGACCACTTTGACTCGTAGAATAATCGCAGAGATGACATTTATGATTCCTCAAATTCAAATGAACGGCTTCAATGTGGATTTTTAGGCTACCTTTCTGGCTCGTAGAATAATCACAGAGATGGCATTCATGATTCTTCAAATCCAAATGAATGGCATCAATGTGCCTATTGAGAGTGCCTTTATGAAACGTCATATAATCGCAGAGATGACATTTGTGTTTCTCTGGATCTGAATTAATTGATTCAATTTGCGTGATATCATAAATGAATTGCTCAGTGTTATTGTCATCATAAAATACTGGCATGTCATTGGAAATTTCTCCACTCTGCTGGGCTTTCTCAATACTGAAATAAGTTAATTCATGTTACTGTAGGCCTCACAGACTCAACAGATAATTTTAGAATATAGAAAGCTAACATCAAAGTGGATAAATTTCAACTGCACATCTAAAATGGAGGTTTTGCAATAAGCCACTTGATTTGTTTTAATGTATGGCTCTTAATATGGGTTGATGATATAATTGTAACCGGCAGAAATAGTGACTTTATTCAACATAAATTAGAACTAGAATTTAATGCTAAAAATCTGGGAAAACTTCAAAATTTTTTAGGAATGGAAATTATCGAACGAGATCACAAATGGCTTATCAGCCAGAAGAAGTTGATAATTAAAATCATAGAGAAATTTAATCTACATGAATGTAAAGAAGCTCAAACACCTATGGAACCAAACTTCCAAGTTGAAGATCAAGAAGTTATTAAGGTACCATATAGGGAAATCATTGGATCCTTACTTTATATTGCTACAATCAGCAGACCTGATATAGCATATTCTGTAATATTTTTAAGTAGATTTTTGGAAAAACCGACACAGCAAGTATGGAACGCTGCAAGAAGAATTGTACGATATCTAAAAGGTACTATCAACTTGAATTTGACTTATGAAACAAGCGATGAAAACTTTGAGATAACAGCCTACACTGATGCAGACTGGGGAAGCGATCAACTAGACAGAAAAAGTGTAAGTGGTTGTGCAATATTTTTAAATAAAAATTTAGTGACGCGGATATCGAATAAACAAAATGTAGTAGCTCAGTCAAGTTGTGAGTCTGAATATCTAGCCAGTGCGGTGGCTGCTTCTGAGTTACTTTACTTAAAGGGTATTTGTGCAGATTTTGAATTGAACATTTCAAAGACAATTTTATTGATAGACAATCAAAGTGCTCTTAAACAAATTGAAAGCTTTGAAAATAGTAAAAGGTCAAAGCATGTTGACATTAAAGCTCACTTTATCAAAGACATTGTTGCAAAAGGCTTAATCAAACTATCATTTGTAAGCACAAGTGAAAATGTCGCTGATATTTTTACTAAATCTCTACAAAGAGAAAAATTTGTTTATTTTAGGAATATGTTGAATGTAAAATAATTTTAAGGTATTAATATTATTTGTTCGCAATTTAAAATTTGTTATGAATATTTAAATTGAAGGGGGATGTTGAACATACCAACCACTGACAATGACATAAAATATATCTCTGTGACTTAACCAACAAGTTGCACAAGTTGTCGTACGTTCAGACGTTGTGTGGTACAAGAATAAAAAGTTATATTGTGTGCACAGTTTTATTCAACTTATAACAAAAATATTCCAAATCCTAAATATAATTTAACAAAATATGCTGAAATCACAAGACTTTGGTTCAAATTTTCAAAATCCGTTGGTCAAAAACGTGTAGCAAAATTTAGAAGCGACATTGCACGCTTGGAAATCGACAAAGACGCTGTTCCAATTTCTTTACAATCATCGTCAATACCACTCAACAAAAATAAAACTATAGTGGCAAAAAGAAAACATTTTCCGCTGATTTCGGCTTTGGCAATCCCAAGGAGGTACTTTCGATGCTATTGTTTATGAGTACAATCGTTTTCATTCAAGAGAATTGGTGTACGTTGCGTTATCAAGAGTAACTAGTATAGAAGGTTTGTTTTTAGTCACTGAAGAAAACGCAAGGACGAGCTGGAAATTTCATCATGGCAGAGTAGGAAACGCACAGGTGGAAGAGTCAGACGCAACAAAAAATCAAAAGAGGTCATCAACTCATCGACAAGATTTATCAGTTGAATTAAAACGATTACGTGAAAATCCTTTGCAAACTATCACCAAAACACTTCTAGATTTTATTTCTAAGAATAATAGATTGTCTATTTTTTCATTCAACTGTCAAAGCTTACGTGCGCATGTAGATGATCTAGCAATTGACGCTCTTGTTAAAAAGATGAATGTGCTAATTTTATCAGAAACTCATATGGGTAACGATGAAATAATTGATATTCCGAATTTCAACTATGTTGCGAGTTTAGGAAGAAATGATCGTCCAGCGGGAGGAGTAGCTATATATCAAAATAAGAACTCAATTCATTATTGCACAAATTATATGGATGTGCATGTGAAATACAATAGCATGTTTAATGCTACTGTTTCTGATGTTGGTGATATTTGTACAAGTCGTTGCCACTCTGGTGATAATCAGTTCATTATTATGGTTGCTGTTTACATCTCTCCAAATAAGTCTTTGCGTGTTATACGAGACTTCTTGTACGAAAATTTATTCTTTTATTCTCATGACGCATCTGCATTGCTTAAAAAAATTGGAAAAAGCTTTGATAAATTGCCAATGATTTTAAGTGGAGATTTCAATATAAACTTTGCAGACGATAAAAATCAATCATTAATTTGTAACATTTGTAATATTATGCTGAAGGAAAAAAGAAAAATGTCTGTGGTCCTAACCTTATTATGTATTTTTCTATGGTTGCGCGCGAAGCGTACGAATGGTTAGAGGTTAACGTCACTTATGCTTATGTTCATGCCGCGATCAGTCGCTTATGTTATGTGTTTATGTTTTATGATACCAATATACTGAATTTGAAATTATCTGAGTTTAAGTCATCAATCGCCAACCAGCAAATCGACTACAGTTATCAGGTGTGGGGTTGGAGACTTTTATCACAGTATCTTTCGAGGAAATCAAGGATCGCCAAAAAATGGATAACCAGACAACGTCAATGGATGCACCCGCCAATATAACTTTGGACGACCTGGTTCACGCTACGGTAAAAGCCATGATTATGCATGATAAAGAAAGGACACAAACCACCAATGTCAGTGCACCACGTCTAGTTATAAGCAATTCTGAGATTTCCACGTTACTACCGACATTTAATGGAAGCAGCGATCAAGACGTAGAATCATGGATAGAAAGAATAGAATCCGTACAGAATATTTACTATGTCCCTGACAAATTAATGCACGTGATAACTGCTGGAAAATTGGAAGGTAACGCTAAAAAATGGTACTATTCCAAAGTAGACCACGTGCTAATGGATTGGGAAACTCTCAAGGACGAAATGAGACGACTCTTTGTATGCAGGCAAGTATTTCTAAAACGTAAATTTGAGAACCGGAAGTGGAACAGGAACGCGAAATTCACGGAATACTTTCACGATAAAATCATTTTGGGTAATAATGTCAATGTCCCTGAAGATGAAAAGGTTGATTACATCATAGATGGATTCAACGACACCACGATGCAGAATTTGGCGAGGATGCAAAATTTTAGGTCCTTCCACGATCTACTCGCAACGATGAGAAATGTAGCTGAGAGAACATCTAGTTCGCAGAGTTCACACAAAAACCATCGACAGAATTAAACAAGGAACAATAGCAGCACATCATCTACTGCCCAAAGGAAACCAAAATGCTTCAATTGCAATAAGGAAGGTCATCTAGCTGAAGAGTGTAGACAACCCAGAAGACCAAGAGGAAGCTGTTTTGAATGTGGATCGTTGGAACACGTAGTTAGGTCCTGCCCTAAGAAGAACGGAACAGCAAGAAGAACAGATCAAGCTCCAGACAGTACGACGAGCATCAGTTTGATGGATCTGAAGCAACCATATATGTGTAATATTTTCTATGAAGTAGAATTGGAAAATTTGGTTCGTGAGTATTCAATTAGTTCCATTGTGGATTCGGGAAGTCCTATTAGTCTGATCAAAGTAGAATATGTCCCGAAAGAATTGTGCCTTCCCTGTGGAGACAGTATTAATTTTACGGGTATTAGTGGTTACAAAATTGACATATTAGGCACATTTTCGACTATGATTTCCATTTCAAATGTGAATGTAGAAATGAAGTTTTATGTTGTACCAAATTCATGTATGTCATATCCTAGCTTATTGGGAAGAGATTTCATATCCTCTCCTGATGTAAATGTGTTCATGGGAGATAATTTAGTCATTTTAAAAAACACATTTAGCAACCAAAAAGCTTTAAACAACAATTTTGCAACAGAATTACTCAACATTGAGATTGAACCTATTCCAAATAACACTGAACTGAATATTGACCCAGGTTTGCCATGTGATATCGGGGAAAATTTTGAAAAATTGTATCAGTCAGAATATATTGATGGACCTCTTTCTAATTGCAGTGACCATGATTTTAAGATGAAATTAAGTCTCACTAATTTGCAGCCAATAAGTTTTCGCCCAAGAAGAATATCCTATACAGACAAAGCAAAGTTGCAGGATATCCTAGATAATCTCCTAAGCGAGGGTATAATACGGAAAAGTGATTCACCTTATGCATTCCCCAATAGTATTGGTAAGGAAGAAAAATTCTGAGCTTAGACTTTGTATTGATTATCGCGAGTTGAATAAGGTTACCGTTAGAGACAATTATCCGACACCTTTTATTGAAGATATGATGGATCGCTTGAAAGATAAGAAATTTTATTCTTTAATGGATTTAAAAAGTGGTTTTCACCAAGTTAAGATGGATGAAGACTCTATTAAATACACTTCATTTGTAACCCCGTTAGGTCAGTTTGAATACGTTAAAATGCCTTTCGGTTTGACAAATGCACCCAAGGTTTTTCAAAGGTTTACAAATTTGATATTTCAAGACTTAATACGAAGAAACAAGATTTTAATTTACATAGATGATATCTTGATTGCTACAGAGACCATTGAGGAACATTTTGAGATTTTAATGGAAGTTTTTATTGTGTTGAGACAAAATCAGCTTGAACTACGAATCGATAAATGTTACTTCTTTTCCCGAGAAATCACATATTTAGGTTATATTATAAATGAGAACGGTATCTGCCCAAGTAGAGAAAATATCCAAGCAATTGTCAATTATCCTGTGCCACAAACCTCAAAAGAAGTTCATAGATTTTTAGGGCTAGCTAGTTATTTTCGAAAATTTGTTAAAGACTTCTCTAATATTGCCAGGCCGTTGTATGATTTAATTCATAAAGGCAGCGAGTTTAAATTTCAAGAGAAGGAACTGAACTCTTTTGAACATTTAAAGGACATCATGTCAAAAGCACCTGTAGCAATTTATTCTCCTATCGCAGAAACAGAGCTACATTGCGATGCCAGTGCAGCAGGTTTCGGTGCAGTTTTGTTGCAGCGTCAGAAGTGTAGTAAATTCAAACCAATTTTTTACTTTAGTCAACGCACTACACCGACGGAGGCAAAGTATCACAGTTTTGAATTAGAGACGTTGTGTGCCATTTATGCAATAAAGAGACTCCATGTATATTTAGCCGGGATCAAATTCAAAATAGTGACACTGCGATAGTTTTCGATTGACGCTCAGTAAACAGCAGATCAATCCAAGAATTGCAAGATGGGCATTGTTTTAACAAAATTATGATTACATCATTGAACATAGAGCCGGCAAACGTATGGCTCATGTGGACGCTTTAAGTAGAGCTACCGGAATTCTAATTATTGAGGAAAATACATTGGAGGATAATCTCACTATCGCTCAAAGTCGGGATCCTCTTACTGTAGCCATAAAGCATAAACTTTTGTCGAGCGAAGATAAACGCTACGAATTACACAATGGGTTAGTCTACAAAAAAGGTGGAACTCGTGGGAAAACTCTATTTTATGTCCCATCGAATATGGAAAATAAAGTAATTTTCAGTTGTCATGATCAGTTAGGTCACATAGGTGTAGATAAAACTTCTGAATATTTAGAAAGGACATATTGGTTCCCGAGGTATAGAGAAAAGATTAAAAATTATGTACAAAATTGTCTGAAATGTGTAACCTATTCGTCAGTTTCTGGTAAAACCGAAGGAGAGTTGCATAATATCCCAAAAGGAAAAGTTCCATTCAAACGATACATATTGATCATTATGGCCCGTAAGAAAAGACACCATTGGGAAAACGTTATATTTTCGAGATTATCGACGCTTTTACGAAATTTGTCAAACTGTATGATGTCAAAACAACTAAGACTATAGAAGTAATTCATAAATTAGAGATTTATTTCAATAATTACAGCAGATCGGTTAGAATAATATCAGATCGTGGTTCTGCATTTACTTCACAGGAATTTGACGAGTACATGAAGCGCAATAATATTGTTCACGTGAAAGTAGCGACACACACACAAGGCAAACGATCAGATCGAGAGAATTGATAGGGATTTAACGCCAATGCTTTCCAAATTATGCACGACGAAAAATAAATGGGACAATTATTTAAATCAGGTAGAATTCGCAATCAATAAGTCCTATTGTAGATCCATCGATGCTTCTCCATCAAAACTTTTATTCGAGTACATCAAAAAGATCCTTACGATCATTTAAGAGGAATTCTTGATGACAACGATACAGAGGATAGAGACACTAAGGGACCGAGCCAGTGTCCAAAATAGTAAAGTTCAAAATTATAATAAGAAGTATTTTGACGAGAAACATCATAAACCTAGGAAATATAACATTGGAGATTATGTAATGATTAAGAATATAGACGTTACTCCAAACGTCAATAAGAAACTCTTGCCAAAGTATCGAGGACCTTATGAAGTAAAAAGGTCCTAGACAACGACAGATATGCACTTACAGATGTTCAGAATTTTCAAGTCACACAAAGACCTTTTGAAGGCGTTTGCAGCCCTGAAAATATGAAGCCGTGGCTTCAAAACTGTTAATTTTATGTCTGATATCTTCTGACTTTTATAATTAAAATCATTTTTATTGTCTTATGTTCCTGTATTGTTTGTTCTGTTGTTATTATTTAGATTGTAATACACATTATGTACGAATTTATGTTTATGTATTTCTCAGATGATAACTCAATCGGGTCGATTAAGGGTCAGGTGGGCGAACTGTAACATTTGTAATATTATGCTGAAGGAAAAAGAAAAATGTCTGTGGTCCTAACCTTATTGTAATACTTTTAAAATAATTTCGACTAATTTAACCTAACCTAACCTTATTGTAAAACTTTTAAAATAATTTCGACTAATTTATTGAAGTATATAGCACATGTTACGGCATCTTCATTAATAAGAATGCTTTTTTGAATAAAATGCAAATTTGCAGCCTCTTCAACCGATATATTCGCATTATTTTTCAAATTATGTAACAATTGTAATAATTTAAGCCATCCAATTTCATTAGCGCTTATAGTAAAGAAAACAGTTGGCTTGCCGTATTGACGAATCATAGCAAAAGATCTCTTTTCCTTTCTGCCCAATAGTATGCTGAATTCGAATAGATCAAGGAATGCCAAATTAGTTTCAATGCAGCCGTGAATATTATCGTCAGATTGTATTTGCTCTTTACTTATTGCAATATCTTGGCCGACATGCTTGAATGCAATATGAAGAGAGTCCCTAATTCTAATTCTCATTATTTTCATAGCCATGTACAATAAGTGTTGAGGGGTTACTCCACGTCTATCAGATCTCCTTAATTCACTCGTAGCCATCATGAAGGGTGTGACTGCATTCTTAAATTCTCTGAACTGCCCCCAAGTATATTTGTGGAAAAGATAATTCTTCAGCATGTTCGTCAAATAACAAACTCTTTGGAACATTACCTAAAAATGAAAGCAAAAGTAAATAATACATATTATGTATCTTCTTGTTCAATAAATTAAAGAAACATAAAGACAAAATAAAAATCTACCTTCGCCTGGAGCGATTCTCAGGTACATATCGTCGTTCCACATCAATGTTTGCTGCTGTGCGATTAAACTTTCCTCGATGGATATTTGTTCTAAAATATCATTGTCGCCATCTTCATCAAATATGATTTCATCTTCAACGTCATAACTTTTATCGTTCAAAAACCATCATCAACTAAAACACCGTGAGGACTTGTAAAGAGGAGTATCTTTCAAATATCGTAACCACACTTTTATTTTCTCTTGGTCACTATACCATACACATAGCTAGATTTGTGAATTTTTTCCTTTTTATGTGAACTGTTATTGCATGATCATCATCCACTTGTCTTGGTAACTGATGTATCATTGTGTTGACTTCAATTGGAACATTTATCACCTGCCCGTATATTCCATATTGACCGTGAACATGCCGAAGCCTTCGAATTTGCATAAATGGAATCCTTGGAGATATAAGTCTTTCATTTATCAAGTCCAAAGGAAAGTCTTTAAGACAGTCTGGAAGTGGTGGATATTTAAATCCATTGTAAACTGATAGTGGTGGAATACGTTCCTTTTGAATGGCTGTAAAGCAAGTCGAACATATTTTTATTTTCAGTATAGCAATGTTTGAGAGCAATGTTCTTATAAATTCAATTTTTGGAGTTGCGTCGGTATTCTGAAAATATGTCAAATCTTTCCTAAACCACAGTCGGTCACAAATGTCACAAGCATAACCAAAGTCATTTTCGACAAAATCCTTTTCAAATTGTCGATGAGCAGAAGAATTCTGTTGAAAAGCAGAATATGTTTGAAGATGTATATTAGGTGGAGGTGATTCAACAACTTGAGAACGAAAATGCCTTTGACGCACTCTATCTTCGATAGAATCGTAGTTAGTATGTCTTGATAGACTTGAAGGTACATCTCTCGACAATACATCCGCAATTTGGGAACTACCGATCACTGGTGGAGCATATGGCACATCTTCAGTAGACAAACCTGCAATTTGTGAGGTATGAATAACTGATTGTCCATCCAGTACATCTTTGGCAGATGGGCTGTTTGTAAATTTGATGTTCTTTTTTTATCTCTATATCGCTTAGAATATTCTTTGTTTTTCAGCTTTTGATTTCTTTCATCTTCTTTGTTCTTTTCATCAACAGAGAAGTAAGGCGTAAAGTGCAACTCACGAAGATCAAGATGAATCCAATTATCTGTATTATTTGCTACAAAATGACAGAAAATAGTATCTTCATTTTTTGAAACTACGTTGAAATAGTGATAATGCACACAAATATTTTGATTGTAAATTTTTATGAACAGTATAAACAATCCAAATCTCCATACTCATTGTTACTTGAGAGTATGTTATATACTTCCTGTGGATTGTGGCAAGAGTTTAAATAAGGTGAATCACGTAATTGTCTTCTTAAATCACAAGTCGAAATTTGAAGTTGCAGAACACGAATGAGTGAGTGGAAAAGACAATTACCATCACCTGAAATATCTGTAGTTCTGTGTAGAATGACTTCAGGGTAATGCATTTGTGACTCTCTTCATATATACTGAAGTTGTTGGGTGAGAAAGTGATTTCGTTCGAGCTGTTCATTTTCTAAATTTTGAGAAACCTTGCACTGCACAACATTCTCTTGGTCTTGATTACTATCCAATTTTTTTTTTTTCTGCAAAAAAACAAAGAAATCGTAATATAAAATAAAATAATAACAAAATATGAATCATATACTTATATTATAATATTTAAAATATGAAATTTAATTACATTTGCATATCATCCAATTTCTTTTGGAACAATTCTTCTACATTTTTCTTTAAACCTTTTGTACGTTGATAATATACCCTTTGATTCTCACGATGTCTTTTTCTTTTTCGTGCTTCTTTTATTTCCTTCGAATCTTTTTGCTCCAAATTTTTTTTACGCTGACGAAATGCCCTTTGGTATTCTCGATTTCGTTCTTTTTTTCTTTCTCTGAAAAATGGAGATTATTTATTATTACTTTATTTCATTTATTTTTATTCGAAATTATTTTTTTGGTAAACCTACACCGCAAATGGGCTTACTGTGGTGTCATGAAAATGTAAGTTAATGCTATAAAGTATAAACATATTACAAATATTACATCTATTATGTGTCAATACAGACTAGATCGAAACCTAATCTTATTATTTAAATCATAATTATTACTATTATTATTATTCGTTTTTTTACGTTTTATAGTTCTCAGCTTATAGCTGGTTTTCTTGACGGCAGTTACGGGCTAAAGCCAAGTAAGAGTTTTTCATCTAGTAATTTATAAAGTACTTACTCATTTTCTTTCACTACTTCATCATCACTTTTTTCATTAATAGATTCACTTTGTTCGATTTCCATAATTTATGTTAAATTATATTTAGGATTTCGGAATATTTTTGTTCTAACTTGAGTAAAACTGTGCACAAATTATAACTTTTATTTTAATACCACACAACGTCAGAACGTACGACAATTGTACAACTTATTGTTATTGGTTAAGTCACAGAGATATTTTATGTCATATACTATGTTGACCATAGAATAAGCATATATCAGTGTCAGTGGTGGGTATGTTCAACAATTTAAACAATTCACATTTATGAATACACAACAGTGTATTTACTACACAACAGTCAAGCAATCAGCTGTCACCATTCTTGCATACGCGTGGGACGCTGTACATAAACACATACGGTCATTCGCGCAAGCGCCCTGTGCCGCCTAAACAGAGCAGCACACTCAGACACGGTAGAAAGAGTGGGAGATACTAGTTCCTCTCCCTTCGCCTCGATCTTACGCTTTTCGATCACCATCACGTGACCCTGACGCGAGTTTGAACATTTTTACCCATACAAATAAAAGTGCTCAGCGCCGCTAAAGAAGTTTTCACTTCAAAAATTTGAAATATTTCAAATGGGGCGTATATAAGTACTTATTGGACATGGAACCATATAATTATTCAGAATATGTTACACGAGAAAGCACTCCATTATTGATATTATTTAAACTCATCTCTATGTTGTAAATTTTATTTCTGAAATTAAGACATATTATTATTGGAACGAAGTGATAGTAAAACCGTAAGAAAAAATTCGTGGAATGAAACCGTTAAATGAGACGTACGCAGGCGCGACAGTCGTATACACAAGCGAGATGTGTATAATACCTTTCTCTTTCTTTCTTTTAGATCTCTCTTATCGTCTCTCTCTATTACCATCCCGCCGAATTCATGGACAAGCACATGGCGAATACTTATATTATAGATACATATTACTCGTGAGTAGCCACGTTTATTTTCATATCATTTCAAATCGACAAAACAATAATATAAAGATGTGGTGTCGTGGGACAACAGGTAGGAACGAAGTTCCTTCGGTTGATTTAGAATCGACACAATTTGCAAAAAAAAAATCGTGCTCAATTTTATGTAGGTTTGCTTGATTTTTCGCTTACTCATTAGTTTCAATTCAAATACAGGAGAGTATTTATCAATTATCAATTCGGTAATTAATGATTAGCTTTGGTTGAATTCAAATTTTCCGAAAAATGCTGGGATGACCATTATGTTCAATATGAAAAATTAGAAAAAATTCATATATATACATCTGAGTGCTTCTTTTCTTTGAATTTATATATTTTCACTCCACACACAATTTTTCGTAGATGAGGCCAAAAATATAATTCGAAAGAAGGGAGCACCTCATATGTATACACATCAATATTTTTGTATTGTACCTTTCTCGTTTATTTTCAAGTTTCTTCATTTTTTGACGTTCCCTGAATGCCTTTTGATGCTCTGCATTTGTTTTTGGTCGTTTTGCGGGACTGAAAATGATTGAAAATAGAATTTTTGTTTAACTTGAAACTTAAAAAAAATTGACAATGAACATTTTAAATATTTTCATTAGTTTACTAGATATTTTTGCTTTATATTGTACCTTTCTTGCTTATTCTCATTTTTTTTAGCTTTTTGGCGTTCCCTATACTCCTTTTGATACTCTGCTTTGGTTTTTGGTGGTTTTGCAACACTAAAAATTATTAATAAAAATAGAATTATTGATAATATTGATCAATATATAAATATATTTATTCAAATGTTTGGAATTGAAGGAAGAATTTTTTTTAATTATTTAAAAAGATGAGCAATAAACCTTTCAAATATTTTCATTAGTTTAGAGGATAACTTTGCATTATATCGTACCTTTCTTGCTTATTTTTATTTTTTTAGCTTTTTCGCGTTCCCTATATGCTTTTTGATACTCTGCTTTGGTTTTTGGTGGTTTTGTTGTACTAAAAATGAGTAAATATAAATAGAATTATTAATAATATGTATATATATATATAGGACAGGATCAACTTTTAAAAATAAATATTCACACACACACACACACACACAAATATATATAATCTCTATGAAGTTTCGTGGTTTTTTTCTCAAATTTTCCGTATGACCCTGAAAACAGCAAGATAGATAACCTAGAAAACCTTATAGATTTAAGCATGTATACACAATATTAACCAATGTAAAATATTATATATTTATAAATAAACAATTTATTTGCACTGAATAATTTCCCACTATTATCACTGTCGATTGCATTCCAGTCACTTGTTAATTCAGTTGCCATTGTTATTGTTATTTTGACGATTTGAAATTATATGAAGATAAACGTGACTACTCTCGAGTAAAATGTATCTATAATGTGAGTATTTGCTACGAGGTAGTCCATGAATTCATGAGAATATACTATGCATTGGCGGGTGGAGAGGTAATGGTGAGAGAAGGTATGAGAGAAAAAAAAGGTGAAAGAGAAAGGTATTATACAGAATTCGCTTGTGTATACGACTACCGCGCCTGCGCACGTCTCATTTAACGGTTTCATTCCACGGTCTTTTTCTTACGGTTTTACAACCATTTTCAGTTCGGTAGCGCAGCAAAATCATTATCTCCTCCAAGCCTGCCGTGAGGAACGAAAACGAACGAAAAATTTGCTGCAAGAACTTCAGAGATTGTCGTTAAATCCTTTACACAAGCCCGAACTATCTTGGATTTTCTTCAAACTAAAAATGGCATCTTCATAACCACATTAAATTGTCAAAGTCAATAAAGCCATATATTGGATTTGTCGGATTCTGTAATTCAAAAAACTAATTTCTTACTTCTTTCCGAAGCGTGGATGAGCAATGACCAACAGTTTGATATTCCTAATTTCAACTGCATTGTTCATTTCAAGTATGGAGAGTATTTTCAAATCAAAATACTCCGAAAACGGTACACAGTATCTAGTTTTACCAATAGTACCTTTTTTGTGTGAAATTGAAGGATGTTTAAGTACGCTTGAAATTTTGCTCAATAAATCTAATATGTTAGTTATTGAAGGATTGAATCATTGTTGACATTTATTGTATTTATGCGTGTTTTTCAAATATTGGTCGGTGATTTATCAGTTTTATGTAAGCGTGAATAACCGCTGACGAATTCGTCGATACGCGTAGAAAGGGAACAGGTTTTCATTATTATGTTCCGAAGATCTGTAGCGAAAACCTCGCAGTGTATTAAGAAAATAAAGGTTTTGCTCACGAATGTAGTTATATTAAAACCAAGTTGTAACAAATATTAAAAAAGTTATGTTCAATACTACTTGGTACGATCCGTGTAACTAGCGCCCTCTACGAGAGTCAGACATAAAAACGAAACATATTCGTATAAAATTTCATTACAATGTTGCAAGTAGTTTCTGCAAAATTTTGTATCATTTTTCTTTCTTCAACGCCCTGTATCATGAATACGGATAATTTTTTACTGAGCAAACCCCAACTATTTTTCAGTTTTCTACATATCCCAGAGAAGGGGGCCACCTTTTCTTGAAACTTATGTTATGAGGGCTCATTTTTAGCAAAATAAGAAAACCAAAAAAAATTATGCTCTCAAGAACAGAACAAAAATGTATAGAAAAAAATACCAAGTTATTGTGTTGAAAATTGTGTATTTCCATTTGTTTCGTTCTTTCCCTCGCTTCAAATATATCTATGCAAAAGGAGGGTAACGTCAACTGTCGACATTATTGAAGTAATAAAAGAGGCAAAATTTAGAATGCAAATTAATTGTTGGATTTTGTTATTCAAAATAATTAAAGCTAACTTCAATAATTGAAAAGGTATTATAATAATAATATACCTTAATACTGATTAATAAGAATTACTTATAACGACAATAATGAATTTTTTTTTATTATTTCTATTTCTATGTAATTTTATGTTGTCAAACAAAAATAAAGATGTAATTTCAATTGATAATTTGAGTTTCGATTTTTTTTTAATTTTACCTAATTAATTATTTCCTGAAATACTCAATTTCCTGAATAATTTCCTGTACTTAAATAAAAACCAATCAGTAAAATTTAAGAGAAAAATAAAAAAAAAACCTACATAAAATTGAGCACGATTTTTCTTCTGCAAATTATGTCAATTCTACATTGGCCGAAGGAACTTCGTTCCTACCTGGTGTCACACGGCACCACATCTTTCTTTTATTATGAGATTATCTTTTTAGTTCTAATAGATGGCATTTAACACTATAGAAATCCCTTCTGAATGGCTGCGTGATTGCAGGGATCTCATTGAAGATTCTTGAAGTTAAAATGCACAGCATCAATGTGGGCTTTGAGGTTACGTTTGTTATTTGTATCATAATAACATATATTACATTTGTGATTTTTCACACTCAAATGCATGCCATTAATGTGCTTTTTGAGGTCTCCTTTTCGATTTGCACTATAACCGCAAATATGACATTTGTGAGTCCTCAAACTTAAGTGAACAGCATCCATGTGTATTTTGAGACTCCTATACGTCCTTGTAGAATAATCGCAGAGATGACATTTATGATTCCGCAAATTCGAATGAACAGCTTCAATGTGGCTTCTCAGGTTACCCTTAGAATTGGCTGCATAATCGCAGAGATGACATTCGTGATTTTTCACATTCAAATGAAAGCCATCAATGTGCTTTTTGAGGTTACATTTTATATTGGTAGCATAATCGCAGATGTGACATTTGTGATTCTTCAAATTAAAGTGAACTGCATTGATATGGCTTTCGAGGCTCCCTTTCAGATTGGCAGCGTAATCGCAGATATGACATTTGTAGTTCTTCAGATTCAAATGATTGGCATTCATGTGGGTCTTGAGGTTACCTTTTTGGCTGGTTCTATAATCGCAGAGTTGACATTTATGATTCCTCAAATTCAAATGAACAGCCTCAATGTGGATTTTTAGGTGTCCATTTCGACTTGTAGAATAATCACATAGATGGCATTTTATATTCTTCAATTTTAAATGAATGGTATCAAGGTGTATTTTGAGATTTCGCTTTGTCCCTGAAGAATAATCGCAGAGATGGCATTTATAATTCCTGAAATTCAAATGAACATCATCAATATGAATTTTCAGGTAACCCTTTAGACTTGTAGAAAAATCACAGAGATGGCATTGATGATTCTTCAAATTCAAATGAATGGCATCAATGTGCCGTTTGAGAGTACCCCTTCGACATGCAACATACTCGCAGAGATGACATTTTATATTCTTCAATTTGGAATGAATGGCATCAATATGAGTTTTAAGAGTGTGCTTCGCACCTGCAGAATAATCGCAGAGATGACATTTATGATTCTTCAAATTCAAATGAACAGTTTCAATGTGGATTCTTAGGTTACCTTTCTGACTCGTAGCATAATCACAGAGATGGCATTTTTGTTTCTTTAAATCCAAATGAATGGCATCAATGTGCCTATTGAGACTGAATTTTTTAAAAGTCGTATAATCGCAGAGATGACATTTGTGGTTCTTTGGATCAGAATTAATTGATTCAATTTGCGTAATATCATAATTGAATAGCTCGGTGTTATTGTCATCATAAAATACCGGCCGGTGATAGGAAATTTCTCCACCCTGCTGTGCTCTCTCAATACTGAAATAAGTTAATTCATGTTACTGTAAGCTTCACAGACTCAACAGATAATTTTAGAATATAGAAAGCTAGCATCAAAGTGGATAAATTTCAATTAAACCAAAATGGAAGGCTTGCAATAAGCCATTCAATTTGTTTTAAATTCCCTAACTAGAAGATGAGTTTGGGACACTAAAGAGGGTTTGATTATTAATAAGTGGCAAAATCGTTAATACACAAAATGAATTCGCTGTTATTTTACAGAGTTCTTATCAGAAGTTTGTGAAAATTTCTGTTTTTGGTGACGTTGAGATGTTGTGGAGTTGACTTGATATTCATAACTACTCAATAATATTATGAATAAATCTGAGGATCCAGACGTATCATCTTCTACGAAATTCTGGTATTGGTTAGTTGGTTTTCTCAATGCATATGATCTACAGATATTTCCATATATTTTTTTCTATCCAAAAAGTGACACAAAGAGAAATGAGGAAGATATGGATCAATACAATGAGAAAGGTTCGGTATGAATACTTCCTTGACATAGAGGTGTTTTCCGATGTTAGCAATCCTTATGAAAGAATTATCTAATTATCCTTTCTTAGGTTGTGTAAAATCTTTTTTCTTTTCAAGGCTGTCAGAGGTACTCATGTCATTTTCATTACCATTTGGTGGAGTAACTACCTAGGGTTCTCATTGTGATATAGTTGTCATAATAGCTGTATTGTTTGTAGTCAACGAACCTGTATGTTGAAATATTCAGTAATTTTTTATTTTTTCTTTTCCCAAATGGGGGAATCCTATCATTCATAATGTAAAATATTGTTACACTGTTGAAATAAATAAACAAATGAAACTTTGAGTGAATATAGTGAATAGCAACCAGAGATATCCATCAAATATGCAGTGAACATTTCATAGGACACCAGAAGAGTACAGAACTTGATAGTCACTCATTTAATTCAATGATTTTTCCAAAGATTAGTACAATTTCAGTTATTCATGTCGAATTTAACACTACTTACTTCAGGAATTTTAAGGAGTATTAAAAATTTAGGAAGAACTAACGTGAGGTCAGATTGCTTTGGCGGTCTTGTTGAGCTACTTGCGAGTAAATATTCAAACCATAACAAATCTATAAGCACTATGATCAGGTGAACAATAGTCTTTTTCCGTACGGTGGAAAAATGTAATGCAAATATGAACGCCTAATGAATGAACAAACCTATATCTCAAATTAAAAATAACTACTCATAATTTTCCCCCAAGTTTTGTTCGAAGCTATAATTCCCTTCTCCTAAAAACTTACGTGAGTGCTTTTCTAAATTTAGACAACGTATATTATTTCACCCATCGAGATTGAATTCTATCTCTATGATTTCCCGTTACGAAAAATTTTGATTAATTTTACGCCAACTGGCACTGATTAATGAGCCCGGCATTTGTCAATCGATTATCGATCTGTAAATCTATAGTCAGATCTCATGAAACTATTGTTATTCGACTTATATGTATTTAGGTAGTATAATATCTTTCACCTCCGGAACATGTGAATGGAATCAAATACATATAATCTGTAAGAAAATATATTTCCAATTGGTGGAGTAGAAATTCAATGTGAAATTACTAATTTTACTAGCACCATTTAAATACATTCTTTCATCAAAGAACCAATGAGTCTTAATTAAATTTTACAAATTTTCTTGTTGAAGGTTTGGTTTAATAATTGATCATTGAAAGATTCAGCTGTCGGTTGAACCAACGTTTCAATACAGACAAAACTCACTTGAAAGGCCTGATCAATATACAACATGCTAAAAATTTCTGAGTATCGATCGACTTTGTCTTTGCAGTTATCATTTTTCTGAGGATATAGGACAAGAAATCTAAGGGTGCTGTTGTATTGTGGAAGCATTCCACATCTCAATAGGACTATGAAGTGGTTGAAAATGTTAGGTCTTCACAACACAAACATCTCATGTCAATGCAGGTGAATTTTTCTTCTATTTATCTAAATATATTATCCAATTAGAAACAAGTAGTTGATGAGGTACATGACCTGTCGACGTGAAGGACGCCTACACCTTGTCAAGACTTAGGGCCAGTTCCATAATCGAAAATGAAGTCTCCTTTTTCGTAAGAAGTCTCCTTTACAAATGAAACGGGTTCCATAAACCAATTTTAAGGTTGAAGGAAGCTTTGAACTATCCTTCATCATTAAGTCCGGATATTGGGCCTTTACGGAAGAAAAAGTATCCTTTTTTTTACGCATGCTCTATGACTATATAACATAACCTTATTCTGTTCTGTCATTTCATTTCGAATGCTAATGTATTCGTTAATTCCAAAGATCTCTAGATATAAGGTCAATGGTTAATTCATTGTATAGTGCTAGTGTTTTGCTTAGGAGTTCTCTTTGTGAAAATTTGTTTTCTCCACAAAAATCGAAAATGTCTTCAAGTTCGAGTTCTTCCTCATCTGATGATGAACAAGACATATTTTTAAGAAGGACGAAAATTTATAGAAGAAGGGAGCAACATTTAACAACATTAGATGATATCGATTTCATTTAACGAAAACAAGGGTCCTGCGTTTACTGCAGGAAATTGCCCCTGCACTATCATTTCCAACCAACGGGTAAGAAAAATTTTGGAATGTCAATAGTTATTGATTAATAATATGAATGCTTTTTTAGGGGTGGGTGTATAGATCCACTGCAACAGCTTCTTCTGACATTGAGGTTTTATGCCACTGGAAATATGCTGATAACGGCAGGTGACTTCATGGGATAGTTCGAAGAGTGTCTTATGCCATTGCTTCAATTCGTCCAAAGTACATCAAGATGAGCGAAAGTAATGATGAAATGCTGGAGGATGCTGCAAAGTTTTACAGAATCACTAGATTTCCAAGAACTATTGCTGCAATAGATTGCACCCTCATCAAGATAAATTCCCTGGTGGTGATGATGCAGAAATATTTAGAAGCAGAAAGCATTAGTTTGCTCTAAATGTGCAAACAGTTTCAGATGCGGATCTGAGAATCAGAAACATTGTAGCAAAATGGCCTGGATCAGCACATGATCAAACTATTTTCAATAATAGTAATTTGAAAAATTATTTTCATAGTGGAAAATTTGGACGATACCTACTAGTTGGAGATAGTGGTTACACCCTTGAACCCTATCTTATGACCAAACTAGTCGAAGCAATCTCTACAATGAATCAGCCATACGAACAAGAAATGTTGTGGAGAGACAGTATGGTGTATGGAAACGTCGATTTCCTATTCTTTCATCTGGAATGAGTGTTAAGTAGACAACCACAATGGCAATAATAGTTGCTTCAGCTGTATTGTCTGTTTAGATATGAATGACGTATTTCCAGATGAATGGTCAAACGATGTACCAGTGGAAGTGGAGCCATTGGGGTTTCGAAGAGTGGAGAATAATTTGACATCTGCCCTTCAAGCGAGACAGTTAATTATCAATGAAAATTTTGGCAATATATAACTGGATAGATTGTTTCATTAATTTAATGTTTCAATATACATTGAACCATGAAAATATTTTAAATATCCCAATTCTCTGAATTTATTACATATTTCCTTATTTCATTTATTTCCTAGATTAATTCTCAGATATTATGATATATTATTATTTGTTATTAAACACTCAAGCATCCAGTGAAAAGAAAAAATTTAATTATCACTTTTTATTATGTACTAAAATTCGAGGTTCTACATTAAGTTTTGTCTGCAACTCTAAAACTTGCAGCTTCAATAATTCTAATCTGATAGTATGTTCCTCCTGCTTCCTTGTGTATTCATTTTCCAAAGTTTCCTTCTTTTTCTTATAATAAATCTTCTTCGCAAATGACACAGGGTTTCGAACTTGGGTTCTCCGCTTCTTGGTCACCGGCTTCTTCAATTTCTTCGAATTGTACGATGACCAATTCATTTCTCTATGAAATATTACCAAATGCAAACAATAAATCACTAGATCCCAGAATAGCCAACCTTTTTTTTTTATCTAAATGAGGGTGTGATAATATTTATGGAACCGGATGCGCTTTCAAACTTCCTTTAAAGGCGGCTTTCTTGAAAAGCGGCCTTTGTGAAAAAGATCTTCTTAAAGATTATGGAACTGGCCCTTAGTGTTTTTGTTGACTAAAACGGGCGTTTGAGAGATAAATCGGGCAAAGCTGATAGAAGTTTGTAGGCTTTGTGGAATTGAGGGCACAGTTCTTAAGTGGTTAGAAAATTACTTGAGTGATAGATATCAGTCAATTAAAGTAGGTAGAACAGAATCAGCAAAAATTGAAGTTGAGTTTGGTGTGCCACAGGGAAGTGTTTTGGGTCCTTTTCTTTTTATACTGTACATAAATGACAAACAAGTATATCTGTAACAGTTTCATAAATTTATATGCTGATGATGCGGTTGTGTCAGTATCAGGGGCAAATTTTGAACATGTGGTTCAAACAATAAATAATGAGCTGGACATTTTCAAAAATTGGCTAAGATTCAAAAAACTGAAATTAAATGTGTGTTAAACGAAATGAATGATTCTTGGTACAAGACGGAACTGTAGTTCATTTGCTGAGGGAATTTTCAAAATTAAGATAGATTCTGTGGATGTAGAATTGGTTACAGAAATAAAATATCTAGGGGTTATCTTAGACCCGCAATTAATTTCAAATATACATGTAGACTATATGTGTAAAAAGTTAGCTTAGAAACTGTCTGATTGGTCGCGGCATATGATTTATAATGCAATAATACATCCGCATTTCAAGTACTGTATGTCACTATTGATGTACTGTAATAGTGAAGATTTGAATAAGATTCAAATAATGCAAAATAGGGTGATGATAATATTGTTAAAATGTGATCGATATGCTGGGATAGGGTATATGTTGTCGAAATTGAAATTTCTGAATATTTGGCAGATGGTGGAGAAAACCAACTTGATTTTCATTCACATAATTAAAAATAATTTGATGCCTCAATTCATGTCATGCTATTTGATAAAAAGATCGGATATGTTGGATTATAATTTAAAAACGGGGGAAGATCGTTGTATAGACAGGTTTAATACGAATATGCTACAGACATCATTATTTGTTGAAGGGCTTAGATTATATAATTCTCTACCACAGATGGTCAAGTCCTCACCAAACATAAGGGCTCGTTTATACTGGCTGGTACCTTATGCCGTAAGCCCTTACCTTATTCCGTATGCCGTAAGAGTTTCAGTAGGAGTTTATACTGGCTGTTAACTTAACCTTGAGCAGAACATAGAGTTTATGGATTTTGCTGTATGCTTGTTAATAATTGTCATTTTGAATTTGAGTTTCAATGTTTGAAACGTACTGACCATCTTGAATTATAATTTATTATATTATTTGAAATTACTGCTATTAAAACAGAGATCGATTCTGTATTCAATACTCTGATATAAATAATTGCCGCTCTATAGAATGCGCATGTGTCAAAAAAACTCGCCCACTATTACATTCCCTTAATTTGTCTTACTTATAAGATAGTCTTATACACTTATAAGATAATCTAATCTAATTATGTAATATATATATGTAATTTGTCCAAATTATTTATGAATATATATTTCTATGAATTTGTCCCTAGAAGTTGAACATTTTACCGGTAAGGGAAAAGGTTAGGGAATGAGTATGAACGAAAGCATTGAATTCCTATGGTTCAACTTTTAAGGTTAAGGTTACGGCATAAGGTACCAGCCAGTATAAACTAGCCTTAAGTGTTTGAAAGTAGGTTAAGAAATCTTTATTTTCAGTTGTATTTATTATCTTGTACACATTTTGTTATGCTATATGTCTTTTTTTCTGCTGCAAAAATAGTAGCCACAGGCTAAAAAATAAAGCATTTGGTTATGTAAAAAAACTTGAAGTTGTCCATAATACATATTTTCAACAATTTTTCTGCAGTAATCATAGAGTAGAAGACCTAATGAATTAAGTCAGAGAACATGATATCATATTTAATCCATGTTCACCAGAAACCTCTTGCCTTTTTCATAAGTTATTTACATCCATGTGTTGCTTATGGGGTGCTCGTTTCATTATTAAGAACAAAATTTTAAAAGTTCATAGTAAAAATCAAACACTTACAAATGTATGCAACCAATAAAGAATGATTCATAACATATTTCAAGTATCATGAACAATGGTATTTGATGTAATATATTTCATATAATGATACAATATTCACCTGCATAGGTTATGTATTTATGAATTTCGAAGATATAATTGATATTTTAGTAGAATTTGAATTATTCATCATGGTACTTGAACTATAGTGTTTGACAAAGCATTCAATCCAGTGTCACTATGGATTATTTTATTCAGCACAAGTATCAACTTCAAATGAACAATTTATTTCAATGAATGAACTTATTTTCATTAACCTGTAAAATATTGATTGTGATTTTTCCTCTTAGTTTATTTATGAGTGTAGAAAGATATCATTATATTGTAGTTAAAGTGTCTATGTTATAAATTATTGCTAATGAAGCATCTGTAATAAAATATCAATTGTAATTATCTATCATCAATCCAAATACATTAAAAATTGGATAATTCCAGAAACTTTTTCTATTATAACTGTAGAATCCGAACCTTTACAAAAATGGTTTCCATTGTCGGAACCATTGATTTTAGCATTGCAATGTGAAAAATTTTTATTATGAGTGGATTTGATATTTCTCGTTGTATTACAGATACAGCTTCAGCATCATCTATTGTTTCAAAATTATCAAATACTGCCAAAAGTTAGTAGATTTTAAGAACTAGCAAAACAAGGCAGTTTCTCATCTTTAATCGCTACAAACTATGCTCATGGCACTTGTCTATACTAACGGATTACCCCTACTTCCTTCAAGTTGAGACAAAGAATGAGGCTAGACGCTTAATCAATTAACCGAAAATAAAGGCATTGTAACTAGAGGTGGGCGATTACAAATGATCGGCATAATCAATTATTTCAGTACTATTAATTTTAATAATCGAATGATTCCATAATCAAATGATATTAGTAGTTAGAATACCTTATAGCGTTTTACGATGATATAGCGTATGATTCGATGCTGTGAAGCGTGTACGTTTTAATTTCAATGTGATTACGCTCAATAATAATGATATTATTATTATTAACATTCAATTCAATTACCTGAATATTTGCCAATTTGCAAATTTCACAATAGTTCAATGGTATAATCTCAAAATTATTAAAATATGCTTCTCTGATGAATAACTAATATCCAAATTTCGAAACATGGAGTACACTATTATGTGTGGCGGACGGGAGACTCATATAATCGAGTGCTGCATAATAGTCTCTCGGCTTAGACGAGATACGAGAGACTGCATAATAGATTATACGAGCGAAAGATCGTGTTGTCGTCTATGTCTCGTCCCCAATCCCCACGCAGCTGTACTGTACAGATTAGTATTTGTAACTACTAACCGTGATTTATAATAGAGATACCTCAAGACATTTCTATAATCTATAAGATTTCGTAAGTATATCTCATAATCGCCCACTTCTAGTTGTAACCACAACCAATATCATAATGAATACATTTCATCCACTTTGATGCTAATAATCATTAGAAACAAGAACCACCTACCTTCTAGAAGTTATCTCATCAACTGAATCCAGCTTATCATTTCTCCCTGCTTCAGAAATGATTTCTATATTAGAAGGGGCGCCCAAAGAATTTTCTTCCTTCACTTCAATTGCGTCCCTTTCACATATCCCATACTCGTGGGTGAAATTTTCTTCGATTTTAATTTCATCTTTAACCTTGACATCACTGCCGAAACACATATTGATTAGTTAGTTAATAAAAAACGAATTAGTACAAATATCAGACAAAGTTTGATTTACTTACACGTCATTGGGTTGACTTGATTCAATATTCATAACTTAAAACTTATCTTTATCACAATAAAATAACGACAAAGAGTAGAATTATAATTCTATCTGAAAACGACGCTCGACTGTCTGAGAAGATGACAAAATGGCTACCACCGCAGTGCAGAGCATAGACTAAAGGGAATGTCTCTTTCATTCTTTTTAATCTATGGAGTGGAGTATATAGCCTATTTCAAGCGAAAGACCGCTCATTCTAGTGGTCATTGCTTATGGCAATGAATATGATGAAATTAAATGACCGGAAACATCCGAGGATCAAAATACTCGCCTCGCGAAATACTCGGTAATTTCGGCACACCTCCTTATGCGATCGAGTCGGCCATATTCGAGCTGAGTCGTTTGAATCCACATATTCTTATTCGCTTCATTCAAATGAATAACCGAGGAATCCTCGATTTCATATTCGTATTCGTTTCGTTCAATCGAATAACCGAGGATATTCGGCGAGGATCCTCGATTTCATATTCGTATTCGTTTCGTTCAAACGAATAACAGAGGATATTTGGCGAGTATCCTCGATTTCATATTCGTTTCGTTCAAACGAATAACCGAGGATATTTGGCGAGGATTCCTCGGTTAGTCGATTTCATATTCGCATATTCGTATTCGTTTCGTTGGGCTTTGGGTTTTTTTTGCGCGCTTTGGATTTTTTGTGTGCTTTCGGGTTTTTTGCGAGCTTTCGGTTTTTTTGTGCGCTTTGGGTTTTTGTGTGCTTTCGGGTTTTTTGCGCGCTTTCAGTATTTTGCACGTTTTCGGTTTTTATTGCGCGCTTTCGGTTTTTTTTGCAATTTCAAGATTTATTTGATACTTACGCATTCGAGGATTTATCCTCGAAGAATAATCCGAGTATTTGAATACTCGGTTTCCGAGTATTGAAATAATCCGAGCATGCCCATCACTACTGATAATAATCAACCATCTTCCATTTCTTCTCTCTGCCGGTTCCCCTGACACGCAGTCGCGTAACGTGCTAACTTCACCTTCTAACCATAGGATGTATTTTGACAATCAACTCTCTTTTCTCTTTCGATGTACGTGAGGCCAGTGGCGTCTCAACATAGGGTGAAATGGAACTACGATTTTTTTGTATGAAGGAAAACCTAGGATGTTACAACATATAGATTTGCACTTTTCTATGAAATTTTTTTTATAAATTTCAACTAACTTCCTTTTACTCCTTTTCTCTGAAATTAAATTCTGTTGCGAAATTGTATCTGATATTTCTGTAGACGTATCATTGGAGATGTTCTGTGATATATCTATGGAAGACTCTAAAGCACCTTCTAAAATATTTGTGGTAGTATTCGAAGGCAAAGTACATGAGTAACCAGATGTACTAGGAACTGAGTCTTCATGTCGAATTGAGGAAATGGACTTTGAAGCTCGTTCTCATAGCCAGTACTTTACAAGTACATTTTTGGTAAACATCGGGTACTGCAATTGCTTTCAACCTTTTTTTTTTCCTACGTTTGGTATCTTTGGGAAAACATTTCATAACAAACCCTTTTTCTGAGGCATTGGAACAAGCAAATGCTGCACAACCAGGCATTGCTTGAGTTGATTCACCTATGAAAAATACTGACCTATCCATCACTTGAATTTCTATTTAGTCTCGTCACAGCTCGTTGGATGAATCACGATTAATTATTCGATATTAATGGTACTAGAGATGAAACGGATGAGTTAAACAGTATTTCTTCATTTTTGAAGATTTAATTTACAAATAAAAATGTGTCACAGCATTTTATAGATATAAAAGAATATCGAATTGTCCCAAATGCTGTCAAATGATTGAAGATGGCGGCCAGCAGAACTGGCTAACAATATCTTTTTTATCCACATTTTACACTTTCCAAATTGACATGAACGGTATTAGTCTTTTGATATGACCCTTGTGAATGGCTGCCTAATTGCTTATATGTCATTAGAGATCCTCCAAATTGAAATAAATGGCTTTGAGACTACATTCGTCATTTGAATCATAATTGCAGGGATTACATATTTGATTCTTAATGTGGATTTTGAGGTGGTATTTTTGACTTGGCATAGTTGAATTTTTTCACCTATTTTGAATGAGTGGCATCTATATGAATTTTCAGGCTTTGCTTCAGACCTGTAGAATAATCGCAGAGATGACATTTGTGGTTCTTCAACTTCAAATGAATGGCATCAATGTGCCTATTGAGATTGCGTTTAAGACATGTCTTATAATCACAGAGATGACATTTGTGGCTTTTCAAATTCAAATGGACAGCATTAATATGGCTATTGAGGGGACCCTTTTGACTGGTAGAAAAATCACAGAAATGGCATTTATGATTCTTCAAGTTTTTATGAATGGCATCAATGTGCAAATCAAGATTACGTTTCCAACCTGTCTCATAATCACAGAGATGACATTTGTGATTCTTCAACTTCAAATGAAGTGCATCTATATGGGTTTTGAGGTGACGTTTATCGTTAGTAGAATAATCACATAGATGACATTTTATTCTTTTCAATTTGAAATGGATGGCATCAAGGTGGGATTTGAGGTGACTTTTATTATTTGTAGCATAATCGCAGACGTGACATTTGTGATACTTCACATTTAAATGAATGGCATCAATGTGACTCTTGAGTCTGCTCTTTCGCAATGAAGCATAATCGCAGAGGTGACATTTGATATTCTTCAAGTTCAAATGGACAGCATCAATGTGATCTTTCAGGAGATGTTTTCGACTTGTAGAATAATCACATAGATGGCATTTATGAATTTTCAAATTTAAATGAACAGAATCAACATGGATTTTGAGGTAATCCTTTCGATTCGTTGAATAATCGCAGATATGACATTTGAATCTCTTCAAATGAATGGCATATATGTGATTTGTAATATTGGTCTTTGTACTTGTTGCATAACCACAGAGGTGACATTTGTAATTTTTCAAATTTAAATGAATGACTTCAATATGTTTTCTAAGGGTTTGCTTCACACTAGAAGAATAATCACAAAGGTGACATTTGAGATTCTTCACTTTCAAATGGATGGCATCAATGTGGTATTTTAGGCAACGTTTATGACTTGTAGAATAATCACATAAATGGCATTTGTGACTCTTCAAATTCGAATGAACGGCATCAATGTGCCTATTAAGATTGCTTTTCTGACACGTTGTATAATCGCAGAAATCACATTTTTGATCCTCCGATTTTAAATGAACAGCATCAATATGGACTTTGAGGCTGCCCTTTCTACTTGCAGCATAATTGCAGAAATGGCATTTGTAATTCTTCAAATTTAAATGGATTGCATCAATGTGGCGTTTAAGATTGCGTTTCTGGTTTGTCGTATAATCACAGAGGTGGCATTTGCGATTCTTCGAATCTGAATCAATTGATTCCATCTGAGTTTGCACAGGACCCATCAGTGCAACATCATGACCGAATGGTTCGGTCTTGATATCATCAAAAAATACTGACATGTCTTTGGAATCCCTTGTAGAACATGTCATCTTGTCATTTAAAATTTCTTTTATCTGCTGGGCTTCTTCAACGCTGAAATAAGTTAATTCATGTTACAGCAGACAACAGCATTTACCAATATGGTAGTTAAATTTTTTAATTCACTTTCATTACAATAGGCGGTTTGCATCAAAGATATGAAATAATTATTCAATATATTTGGTTTGCAAATTTGTATGTGAAGACCTCGGTGGCGAACTTAGGCAAAATCATTGAGACACAAAACGAAGTCGCTATTATTTTACTGTGTTTTAATCCTGTGGGAATTTCTGATTTTTGTGACTATGAAGAGTTTTTTGAGTTGTTTCTATTTTCATAAATACTCCCTAATACCAGGGCTGCCTTTTTGTATTTCGGAATCAGAGAACAAAAACACAAATTAATAAACGAAAATCGCTTTATCGTTTTTCAAAATATTCCCCATGAAGATCTATACACTTTTGCATGAGTTTGAACCAATTGTCGAAGCACTTTTGCCACTCTGATTGAGGTATCTCCAAAACATGCATTCTGAACGCATCAACTACTTCTTCAGGTGTCGAAAAAAGTTGACCTCTCAGTTTATTTTTTTACATAAGGGAATAAAAAGAAGTCATTCGGTGCCAAATCAGGACTATACGGCGGATGAGACTCATCAAATCGATGTTTTTAGTGCTCAAAAATGCAAAATTGTTTGAGAGCTTCCATTGTCGTGGTGAAGAGTCTTCGGCAGTTGGTTTTCCTGATGTCTTAGAAGACAACAAACAAACAAATAATTGTATTCCATCAACTGTGAATATTTCATAGGAAACTAGTATTGAACTTAATAATCATTCATTTAATACGACAACTTTTTCAAAGGTTGTAAATTCAGTTACATATGTTCAATTTCATTCTACTCAAGAAGTAGAAACTGTAGAAAGCATATGTCCAAGGATAAAGTGACACATATATGCTATAATATGGTTATACATGTGGACAAGATATTTTGCAAAAGCCTATGACTGTTGTCATCATACTACTGATGTATTACAAGACAATATAGATATTAACCCTATTTATAAGATTACTTGAAACTGAAATAAGAAAAAAATGTCATTTGTGTTATCACATTTTGAAATGCAATTTTAGAACTAACCTATTTACAATGTTATCCCAGCAATTATGCTGAATGTCGCCACCAGATGTCTCATTTCAAAAATATGCAAACCGCCTATTTAAGGCATTAGTGCATCCAAACAAATTGTGTATATTGGAATTTACACCTTAATTACGAGAGGAGAATAATATATTTTTCTACGTTGAGCATAAGAGAAGGAAAACTTGTTTTGCAATCAACTGTAAAACCCTTTGTTTGGATCGTACAGAAGATATCACACTAACGCCTCATATAATAATTATCCTAGAAAATATAATCATTATCTTAGGAATAAGAACCTTTTCAAGGGTTTTTTGTCAACAGTCTCGGGCTGATCACTTCTTCCGGCTTCATAAATACTCTTTTCCTCATCAGGGCTGCCCCAAGAATTCTCCCTTTTCACCTCAATTGTTTCTCTATTAAGTATTCCAGACTCGTGAGTGAAATTATCTTCGATTTCAATAATTTCATCTTTAACCATGACGTCACTGCCATAACAGAAATCGATAGAGAACGATTTAGAGTAAGTACGAAAGTGAGACAAATTGATTTACTTACAAGTTATTACGTTCGGTTGTTTCACTAGTTTCAATATTCATAGCTTATTAAATAACATTTACATACTTTTATTTATATATGTTAAATACTTCTCATCATTTGAAACAAGGTAGAGCAAATCACAGAACATCAAATATAATATATATAGCAAAATGGCAGCTACATAGAGAACAGAATTAACAATTTTATACTCTATGGACAGGCCTATAGAGGGTAAAGATAAGGACGTGTCAGTCTTATAGAATAGCTGATCCGAAAATGTCTATCGAAATTGCATAAGCATAGATGTCGCTTGTGTGTTGATCTGACGAAGGGGAGGGGCAAAATGTTGAAGTTGTTGAAAATCATTAATATTCCAAATTTGAAAGTTTCAATTTGATGAGTTTCAGGGATATTTTCACTCAAGTCAATTAAAGTGGAAAAATTGTGTGGTAGCACACAAACACAAAGCCACAATGACGAGTCCAGTGTGTTTGTGTGCCAGGGATGAGTTATATAAAATTTCTTCATTCATGAAGGTTTAATTTACAAATCAAGTGTGACAGCATTTTAAAGATATAAAAGAATATTGAATTGTCCGAGATGCTGTCAAATGATTCAAGATGGCGGCCAGCAGAACTGGAATGGCTCTTTTATTGGTAATAAAGTGCTTTTGGTGAAACGTTTATGTAAGTTTTTGTGTTACTACCGACAGAAACTGAATGAAAATGGTCACTGGAAGCATATCTATCGAGCTGTTCCATGGTACTAAGCTTCTTCAGCGAGCAACCTATCGTATCAAGAGGAAGAAAACTGTTACTATTGAATCTACAGGCCACCATCTTATATAAAGTGTTGTGGGATGCCTAATACAGGGTTTACACAGAAAAGTTACAAACCCTTATAAAGCTTACTTGGAATACACAGTTAAATTATTTGAATGATAGACTGTAGTGTAGTACGAAGAATTTATTAATTATTATAATCTATTTGTATATAACATGCATTTTATTTTATGAAAATATGTTTTTTGACTTAGCATAATCAAATTTTTTCACCTATTTGGAATGAGTTGCTATATGAATTTTCAAGCTTTGCTTCAGACCTGTACAATAATCACAGAGATGACATTTGTGGCTCTTTAAATTCAAATGAACGTTATCGATGTGCCTATTGAGATTGCCTTTACGACATGCCTTATAATCACATAAATGACATTTGTGGATTTTTAAATTCAAATGGACAGCATCAATATGGCTATTCAGGTGACCCTTTTGACTGGTAGAGAAGTCACAGAGGTGGCATTTATGATTCTTCACATTTAAATGGATGAAATCAATGTGGTATTTGAGGGTACGCTTCTGACTTGTAGAATAATCACATAATTGGCATTTGTGACTCTTCAAATTTAAATGAATGGCATCAATATGGACTTTGAGGCTGCCCTTTCTATTTGCAGCATAATTGCAGAGATGACATTTGTAATCCTTCACATTGAAATGGATTGCATCAATGTGTCGTTTAAGATTGCGTTTCTGTTTCGTCGTATAATCACAGAGGTGGCATTTGCGATTCTTCCAATCTGAATCAATTGATTCCATTTGAGTTTGCACAGGACCCATCAATGCAACATCATGACCGAATGGTTCAGTTTTGATATCATCAAAAAATACTGACATGTCTTTGGAATCCCTTGCAGAACATGTCATCTTGTCATTTAAAATTTCTTTCATCTGCTGGGCTTCTTCAACGCTGAAATAAGTTAATTCATGTTACAGCAGACAACAGCATTAACCATTATGGTAGTGAAATTGTTGAATTCATTTTCATTACAATAGGCGGTTTGCACCCAAGACATGAATTAATTATTCAATGTCGTAGGCGAAGTTAGGGAAAATCATTGAGACACAAAGCGAAGTCGCTGTAATTTTACAGAGTTTACATCGATTCATCGTGTGATTTTTGTGACTATGAAGAGCATCTCAAGTTGGTTCTATTTTCATAAATACTCCATGATACCAGGGTTATTATTATTATAAATATTCCCCATGAAGATGTATACACTTTTGCATGCGTTTGAACCAATTGTCAAAGCACTTTTACTACTCTGATTGAGGTAACTCCAAAAGATGCCGGTTCAACCCTCCTTAGGAGGGTTGCGAGCTTTCGTATCGAGAGGAAGAAAACTTACTATAATTAATGAGTCTACAGGCCACCATCTTAAATAATGTGTTCTGGGATGCCTATTATAGGGTTTACACAGAAAAGTTACAAACCCTTACAAAGCTTACTTGGAATATACAGTAAAATTATTTAAATGATAGACTGTAGTACGAAGAGTTTATTAATGATTATAATCTATTTGTAATAAGTTTTTGTAAACATGCGTTACATTTTATGAGAATTTCTTTTTTCAAACACATAGAAGGCATTTGACACTTCAAAAATTAGCATTTACGGTATTAATATCTTTTGAGATGACCCTTGTGAACGGCTGCCTATTTGAGTCGATGTTATTAGAGATTCTCCAAATTTATATCAATGGCTCCAATACGTGCTTTGATCCTACATTTGTCATTTGTATAATCGCAGATATAACATCTTTGATTCTTCGAATTTGAATGACCAGAATTAATATGGATTTTGAAGTTGTCTTTTTTGACTTAGCATAATCAAATTTTTTCACCTATTTGGAATGAGCGGCATCTATATGAATTTTCAGGCTTTGCTTCAGACCTGTACAATAATCACAGAGATGACATTTGTGGCTCTTTAAATTCAAATGAACGTTATCGATGTGCCTATTGAGATTGCCTTTACGACATGCCTTATAATCACAGAAATGACATTTGTGGATTTTCAAATTCAAATGGACAGCATCAATATGGCTATTCAGGTGACCCTTTTGATTGGTAGAGAAGTCACAGAGATGGCATTCATGATTCTTCACATTTAAATGGATGGAATCAATGTGGTATTTGAGGCAACGTTTCTGACTAGTAGAATAATCACATAATTGGCATTTGTGATTCTTCAAATTTAAATGAATGGCTTCAATGTGATTCCTGAGTCGGCTCTTTCGAAATGTAGCATAACTGCAGAGATGACATTTAAGATTCTTCAAGTTCAAATGGACGACATCAATGTGATCTTTGAGGCAACGCTTATGACTTGTGGAATAATCACATATATGGCATTTATGATTCTTCAAATTTGAATGAAATGCATCTATGTGGCTTTTGAGGTGATGCTTATGATTCGTAGCATAATCGCAGAGATCACATTTGTAATTCCTCAAATTCAAATGAATGGCATCAATGTGGCGTTTGAGGTATCGTTTCTGACATGTATAATCACAGAGATGGCATTTGTGATTCTTTGAATCTGAATTAGTTGATTCCGTCTGAGTTTTCACGCGACCCATCAGAGAAATATCATGACCGAAGGGCTCCGTTTTGATATCATCAAAAAATACTGACATGTCTTTAGAATCCTTTTCAGAACATTTCATCTTGTCATTTGCAATTTCTTCTATCTGCTGGGCTCCTTCAACACTAAAATAAGTAAATTTCATGTTACTGCAGATCTCACACTCTCAACAGATGACTTTAGAATGTATAGAAGACAACCATTAACAATTATGGCAATGAGACTGTTTCATTCACTTTGATCACAATAAAGGGCATTAGTTCTGGTCTGTTCTTAGATACAAACAAACTGTGTTTAGAGTAATTTACACATTCAGAAGGGAATTTTTATTTTTGTTCGCATTGTTTCATAAACAATTGCATAGAGAAGGAAACCTTGTTTTGTCGTTAATATTGTAAAATCCTCACTAAAATCCCTTTGCTTAGATCGCTTATATGTACAGATGACGTTACACTTATTTCCCCACATAATCATTTTCTTAGAGATAAGAACTTACCTTTTCAAAGGTTTTACGTCAACAGCGTCCGGCTGATTACTTCTTCCCGCATCATAAATACTATCTGTCTCATCAGGGGTGCCCCAACAATGTTCCTTTTTCACCTCAGATGGGTCTCTATTGAATATTCCAGACTCGTGAGTGAAATTTTCTTCGATTTGTATGATTTCATCTTTAACCTTGACATCACTGACATAACAGAAAATAAATAACGATTTAGAACAAGTAGGAAAGTGAGAAAAAATTGATTTACTCACAAGTAATCAGGTTCAGTTGTTTCACCAATTTCAGTATTCATTGCTTATAAAATATTTCTGATCTTTCAGAAGTGAAACGGGTGAAAACAAAACAAAATGGCAGGCTATATTCACAGAGCGGAACTATGGAGGATAGAAAATAAGAAATCACTCGCAAGTAAAAAGAGACCATCAAAATGGCTCACATGTAGATGTCGCGCGTGTTGTGATTGTACCATAGATAAATAAAAGTATATATATATATTGGATTGTACTAAGGGTGAATCCATAGACAAAGTAGAGAGATACTTTGTCTATGGGTCAATCACAATCAAAATAAAGAAGGGAAATTTATCTGGAAACTACCCCATACTTGCTTATATATTATTAATCTATAAACAATGCTGGAATGTTAATTTTCAACGTTAATAAGTTTTTGTTTTCTTGAATTTTATTTACAATTGATTTAGAACTACAAAGGACTATTGACCTATGAAATTAATCATAATGAATACGAGTCATCGTGATAAGCAACTGAATTGAAAATAGAACACCTTTTATTCTCCACAGCAGTGTGTAACCTCAGAAAATTCCTTCAGCCTTGAAAAATGTTTGAAATTCAGTAATTTCCTACGAAAGAGCTGCTGACAACCACAGAACACTAACATACAAGATATGAAAAAACTAATTTTTGGTAACACCTTAGAACATAGAACCACAGAACAGGTTCTTTATTCAAAGGGTAACACAAATTGGCCGCCATATTTGGTAGTACAGTAACGAAGCAGCGGGAAATGTGAATTACCAAAGCAGCGGGAATTTCAAATTTTCTCAAGCATGCATGGTAAATATGCGCTGAATCATGCCGCTCATGTGAAATTCACGCATAAGCTAGATTAATTATGATAATAATAAGATAAAGAAAAAAGCTGTTATAATTTTTCATCATTTCATTGTTATTCTGGTGGATATTTAAGAATATAATTACAGAGTATAATATCATATGAAATTATTTCCAAAACTCAACAGACTACAAAATTCATTGAATTGAGATCAAGGATAATTAAGTTCATTTGAATGAAAGCTAAGTTATTAAATGATATGAAATTAATGAACAAAATGAAAAAAAACATAAAATGAAGTCGAGAAAAACAAAGGATACTGAAGTAATACAAAAATAAATGAAAGAAGTATATTTTACTTATATTCGCAATAAAATTAACTCAAAAAATTTTGAAAATCATAACATGACATTCAACCATGAATACAAATTATTCAGATGCAGAACATAAAGAATTTACAGAAAAAGTTGAATCTTCAGTAGTGCTAGCACGTAAACAATTGAAAGAATAAAAAATAATAATTTTTACATTTATCGTGCCTTGAGGAACACTTCAGATATAAATCGAAACTAGTCGGCCTTGTTTGAAGAATTGGTTTTATTTCTACTCTAGACCTATTACCTGTCACAAATAAGCAAATGAAAAGAATAAAACGTCGATATCTTTATATCTAGCACTTGTTCAGATTCTTCACTGTGGCTTACATAGTTGTGAAATAATATCTAGAAGATCAATATGAATTAAAGGCAACATTTTTAAATATACTAGAATTAAAAATGTTTTCAATGATAACCGAATTGATTATACTTTCTTGCTAGATCAATATATGAAGATTTTCATTCAGCTGAGATAAACTAAAACGTCTAGATATATAAAAATATGTCAGGAGAGATTGTACTTTTCCCCAGAATCTGAGTACCAAAACTTTCCTTTGTTCATATGTGAACAGAGGTGTCAATCTACCATCTCTTGTCATGCATCAAGTTTAGTGTTCTGGTCCATATTTGGATGTGTACTTTCACCCCCTTGGTATAAAAGACAAGTTAAACCACTTAAAAGCACATCTATCTGAAATAATTTGACTGAATGTCGGTCAGAATAAAACGCAACTACTATATAGTATTTTATTGAAATCTTAATGGTTCACAATAACGCATTAATATATACAGAGGTTATTTAAAACTAAGACATAAATTAATATATAGCTAGTACCTAATATATTTTTTCAACTTTTATAAATCTTTCGTGAAATCACCAGCTTTTATAAAGCTAATCTTAATCAACAATTCTTGCCAGCACGAAATATTGCATTTATTATAAAAGATGCAATTTTTGGTTGTTAACAGCTGAGTCAATAAATTTTTGTAGAAAACTGTTTAAAACTGAAAAACTGACAAGTATGTTTGAATTTGTCAGGCAAAATAAAAAATCAAATGTATATGTGAGATCTCACATCCTGTTTTCAAATATTCTAGTTGAAACTTAGCTATAGTAGGTACATCTATTCTTTGAGAAATATGATGTAAGATAACCTTTAGGAAATTTCTTTATAATGACAGGTCTCAATATGTTTTTCTAGTTGCCCTTTACCGTTCGAAATAAAACTGCAAAAATGACATTTAAGATTCCTCAAACTTGGATGCATAGAATTAATATGAGTATTCAAGTGTCCTTTTTGACTGGTAGCGAAATCACACAGGTGACACTTGTGGCTTTTCAACTTCAAATGAACAGAATCTATGTGTATCTTCAGGTGCCCCTTTTGATTCGAAGCATAATCACATAGGTGACATTTATGACACCTCAATTTCAAATGGACAGAATCAATGTGTCGCCTCAGTGTTTTGTTTTCACATGCAGCATAATCGCAGATGTGACATTTATGGCGCTTCTTGTTTGCATGAAGGGAATCCGTGTGAGATTTCAAGGTTTCCTTTTGGTCTGCAGCATAATCACAGTGAATGCATTTATAAGTTTTCGAACTTAAATGAACAGAATCTATATGGGTTTTCAGATTTCCCTTTCGTTTTGTAACATAATCACAGAGGTGACATTTGTGATTTTTCGAATCTGAATGCATCGAGGTCACATGTGACTTCAGTACTCCCTTGCTATTCGCGGCATAATCACAAAATTGGCATTTATGAGTCTTCAAATTAAAATGAATGGAATCAATGTGTATTTTGAGATGGGACTTATGACTTGCGGCGTAATCACAAAGGAAACATTTATGACTTTTTAGGTTTAAATGGATGGAATCTATATGGGTTTTTAAGTGTCCTCTCTGATTCGTAGCATAATCACAGAATTTGCATTTGTGACTTCTATCATCTGTATGCATATAGTCCATGTGCGATTTCAGATTGCCAAGACGTTTTGCAGCATAGTTACATAGCTGACATTTATAAATTTTTACATTGCAATGAACCGAATCAATGTGTGTTTTCAGGTGTCCCTTATGATTTGTACGGTACTCGCAAAGCTCGCACTTATGGTTCTTCAAGTTTAAATGAACGGATTCAATGTGTATTTTTAGGGTTCCCTTTCGACTTGCAGCATAGTCACACTGGTGACATTTATGATTTTTCAAATTCGAATGGACCGAATCTATATGAGTTCTCATATGTCCCTTATGGTTTGAAGTGTAATTACAGATGTGACATTTATGTCCTTTCAAAGTTGAATGACTTGAATCTATGTGTTCTTGAAGGTAAACCATCTTCGTGGTTGTAAAATCACATAAATGGCAGTTCCAATCTTCTAATTCGAGATCTTCATGCTTAATAGCAAAATTTGAATCAACTGTATTATTTAGTTCTACAGTACGCTCACTCATCTTCTCAAATATAGAATTTTCCTCATTATTGATTCTACTGGGTACTCCTACCGTTTCTTGGGTATCTTGATAAATCTCAACGTCTTCAATTTTTGCAACCCTGCAATGAATTGAATTTCATTATATAGTTGATTTAATGAAAATATAGGGACATTTGTGAGTAAATGCCCAATATATGGAACAGTGTTATACTCAAAGCAGGACAAAAATGATTGTGAGAGAATCAACTAATCAATATGTTGAATAAAAATTAAACAATCACAATTTTCCTTCAGTTTAATTCGAAACTCAAGAGGAGGTCTCTTAAAACCCAACAAAAAGATAGTATCTTTTCCATAAAATCATAAAGAAATTGATATATTCCTTTCAGTAAGCTCTTACACTTAAAATATCTTATTTATTCAAGTCCAAATTATGAATTGCCTGATAGCAACTAAATCTTATAGTCATAGCGATTTTTATATATATGTTCCCAAAGAAGAAAGAAATTCTTTATGATTTTGACAATTTCACGAAAAACAAAAACATCAAAATACCATTAAACGATCACATTCTAAGCTGCAAATTACAAAATTTGAGATCTTCAAATATAGTATAGTCATAGGTTCTTACAATAAGATGTATATTGCAAATTTTATGGATCTCTGACAAGTATCTTATGAGACTTCAAGTATTAAAATAATAGTTTGACATTTTCTAGCATGTCGATTTTACGGAAAATTTGCAAACCGATTCCTTTCACTCTCATTCAAACATCTCTCAAGTTACAAATTGATCAAATGAATATTCGAAGGTTTATTGAGGAAACCAAATTTAAGATGGTCATAACTGCCGAACTATTTGACGCATCTGGACAAATAACGAACTTGACTGAGATAATTGGACGATTATTCTATTTTGAAAACATGAAAACTCTAGCTTATCTCTTTCGAATGACTGAGAGGATACGGCAGAACATACTCAAGTGTGACCCCCGATTCTTCATTAGGAAGTTGAACCAAATCGATTGAGACCATTTTAGGTTAGATATTCAAAAATTACAGACATTTGAGCAAAATGATGACAGCTGCTTCATTGGGAATCCCAACTAATATTCATGAATAAAACATACCTTTTAGGACTATTATGTTCGACTTGATGAATCATCAAAGTTGGGCTTTGATATAAACCTCCAATTGCTGTTTCCGGTGGAAAACTACATGTGCTGAGATCTTCTTTTTTCACTCTGATATCAAACGCCACATTTTGATCTGTGTCTGGGCTTTCAGCCTTGATTTCAATGCCGTTTTCTTCTAGGAATTCACTACAAATGTCAATGAATGAAATTAAGCCTAAATAATAATATACAATTAACTTATGAGTACTTTAGCTGTATTTTTCCTGCAGTTCCGTTGTCGATATTCATTTCTGAATCTCCTTCAAAAGTAAATTATTAGTAGATTATTAATTGATAATTTAAAGCAAAGAAACACAGGACTAGAATAGAAGACAAAAAGAGGTTAGGATAGATATCAACCATAGATTCACAAAAAGAAGATTGGAAACTGTGCGACTAACTTAATTCGAACTTTATCTATGTCTAGTATATGACGTCAATGTTAACCATAGTTGTTGTTACAGAATACTTTTATTTATCTATGGGTTTCAGCGCCAAAAAATATTCTATGTTGAGCAGACCATACTTTTATTCAAAAATGGTTGTCTCTGCTTTTATTTATCTATGGAGCAGATAAATTTAATAACAATTCAATACTAGATATTCATCCTATTTACTTGAATCCTACTCATTTACTAACAATGGAAGTTGATTTTGAAGATCAAATTCAAAGTTTTATTTGTCGTAATAGTGAGAATGTTAAGGTCGAACTATTAATTCAGAATCCTGAGATCAAGATTGAAGATGATTTTACTGATACAAATGATGTATTGGACAAAGAGAAAATTACAATAATGTCGGATGGCATCCGGAGTACCCCACATAAAATAGAAGTTGATGGTTACTGTGCTGAAATATATTCTGAGAGGTGATTACTTTGAATTGAAAGAGGTTATTTTTATTGATTCGCCATTAATCTTTTCGTGTAATTATCAAACAAGCTTTCATCTAAAATGTGTTTTCATAGGTATAACGCAGGGTTATTAATTGTAAATTCTTCCACATTATCCATCTCCTCTCATCCTTTTCACACTGATCCAGAGTCTGGGAAAATGACTTGAAAACATGAAAACTTTCATAAATTTTTTTGCCATTTCTACTGATCTCTTATGTAAATAAAAACCTTCATTTCCTTTCAGTGTTGGAGCTGCCCACCAAAGGGAAGATATTTTCAGAATAAATGATGAAATAGCAAATTCTGACAATGATGTGAAAGGCATTCCATCATTTAGCTCTTCTGCCAAAAATATCGAGACAGTATATTTTGACGATAACATGAATAGTGAGAAGTCAGAATTGAAAATTGAATGCTATCCCTCTGGCTGTCATTTAACCAACGAATCAAACCTTCAGAAACATGTCAATTCTGACAATTCATGTTTGAAGAAACACAAATGTGCATTCTGTGATTATGTTGCAAGCAAAAAGTGCCATCTCAAACGCCACATTGATGCAGTTCATTTGAATTTAAAGAATAACAAATGTCACCTCTGTAATTATGCTACGTTTCGGAGGTATCACCTACAAAACCATATCAACGCTGTTCATTTAAATTCGAAGAACATCAAATGCGATCTCTGCGATTATAGTACAAGTACTACACGCAACCTTAAAAACCATGTTGATGTGGTTCATTTAAATCTGAAAAACAAAAAATGTCATCTCTGCGATTATGCTACAGCTCACATAGGGAACCTCAATAACCACATCAATGCTGTTCATTTAAATATAAAGAGTTTCAAATGTGATTACTGTGGTCATGTTACCAGTACCAAACGCAACCTCCAAGTCCACATTGATGTAATTCATTTGAATTTGAAGAATCACAAATGTCATTTATGCGATTATGCTGCAATTCAAAGAAGTTGTGTAGAACACCACATCAATACCGTTCATTTAAATTTGAGGAATCATAAATGTAATCTCTGTGATTATGCTACGAGTACAAAGAACCAACTCAAAGTACACATCGATGGAACTCATTTACGTTTGAAATATCACAAATGCCATGTTTGCAACTATTCTACATATAAAAAGAGTACCTTAAAAAACCACATCAAAGCCATTCATGTGAATTTATGCTAAGCATACTAGTATATTAATATATTCCATGCAGTTACAAGCATAAAGGGACTTTGAAATTTGATCAGGTCAAACTATTGGTATGTGAATTTTTAAAATGTTTTTCTGATTAAACAAATTTAAAATGAATAAAATATGAAAATTATTTTTATTGATTATTCAAACAGACCCACCAAAAATAAGATCTAACCAGAAGTATTCATTTTTCTCGACTCATGTCATCTCCTCACTATTCTACCTTAATGACCCAATTACAAAGTTTATAGAGATATCTATTAAAGTAGACAGAACCCTATGGTCAAGTAGAAATATCACAGTTTAAAAATATCTTCAACCCTCTCACCAAATAAAATAATACAGATTTACAGGTATTGTCACATACTTGAAGAAAAGAAAGACCGGTTTGTAAATCTAAAATAATTCACTTCTTTTTCTCCTTTTGATGGAAAATATATGTAAATGAACCTCAGGTGGTAGGTAAAATAAAACTATCTAGATTGTTCTCTCTAATTATAATCCAATCTTACAGGCAGATAGACATCCTCCTAAAGAGGTTGGGCAGATTAAGTAAAAATGAATCTACTAGGCTATATAAACTGACCTTTGAAAAGTAGGAGATTGGACTATTTATCATGATTTGACTAAGTTTATGAAAGCTTAATTGAAGTGATATTAAAATAATATAGAACAACTCATTTGGCCAAATGTATTATAGACGTCTATAAGTACTTATAGTTGTCCCAAATAAGCAAATCAATATTGTAAGCCAAAAGTTCAAAAGAATATATATATATAATATGAAAGAAAGAATATTAAGTCAACTTATCAATGTTGAGCTTGTAGAATCTTTTTCTGGCCCTCGTAGTGGGTACTGATGGTGAATCGGCAGGTTGTATGGTATGTTCCAAAGTCAAGATATGGGGTTGCAGCAAAACCTTGTTATCGGGATGGTTGGTGGGCAGACTATGCTGATAGATAGCTGGTAATGATGAATAGATCTACCTCCTTAAGTTGAAAAGCTTATAGATTCCAATTGAATTGTAGGGAAGGTGTTAAATGGGTAGAAATAAAAAGCCTAAAAATCAATCCAGCAATATCCTTACTGAATAGTTTCCCTTTAGTTTCTTTCGACTTACTAATGTGGCTTAATATAGTGGTACCACTATATGGAACTAAAACGAATTATGTGAAAATAACATCCTCTCAAAGAGTAGTTCTGAATAAAATCAAATAATTCCAAAACTATAAACCAGGTTTCGAAAGAATTCTTCTATAATTAGATCCGCAAATTGCGTTTAGATTGGTCAAGAATTGTTATCCAGGCACACTTTTTTTATAAGAATTTCTCCCTTTATTCAAATTCTTGGAGTTTCATAGATTGGTATCTCTGAATTAATTTTAGGTTGGCATGAAAATTGAATGACAACGACAACTATATCTATGGACACCGTCAACTGAACCATTGAATATTCAATTTTCTTTATGTTTTGATGACTTTTATGCCGTCAGTATTTGCAATTATTCAAGAATTTCATGGTTGTATGAAAGATTAACTTTTTCTACTCTTTGGTTGTATGTTGTCTGATATATTTCTGTGTACTGAATTGGTTACACTCTTTGAATAAACTGGTTCTATGTTCTAAGGCATAGATAAATAAAAGTATATGTTCTATACTTGGTCCCTATACTGTGTTCTAACCATAGACAAAGTATACTTTGTCTATGTATTGTTCTAAGGTTACACTCGTAATAAATAAAAGTTGCGCTCGAAGATATTAGATAATTTTTAATACCTTAGACTATAGAATTAGTCTAAGTTTAATACCTTCGATTACACAGTGTTAAACTTACTAGTTGTTTTTTAATTCGCGTTTTGGCTGTAGACATTCAGGCTGCACCTGAATGCCTATATGATTTATTAGATTCGAGTATTGTGATCTTCAGATAAGCTGACATCTTTGCCATGCTGCCTAATCGCGATAGAGGGTTCACAGGAACATCTAGCTTGAGAGGTGAATGAAGAGCCTTTGGTCTTCGTTCGTAGAATCTGGAAGGAGTGGGACAAGGAGTTTTCCAACATAGGGACTTCATAGGGCAAAACATATTCGGTTTTTGTCAGACCTAGCAAAACCGGTTGCACACTTGATTTCGCAATCCGTTTGTGGCTAGAAAGTCAGCAACTCATTTAAGATACAAACATTGTTCTATCCCTGTTTATTTGACTAGAATAGCAGCACTCACCTTTATGTAGCTGTAAAGAAGTAGCAGATCTGAAGCATCTGTTTCCCTTCTGTGAGAGCAACAGAGGCAATATAACAGGCTTTCAGCCCAAAGATTACATTTGCCCATCAAAATATTTGAGTCTGTCTTCTCATATAAAGTAGAAGTAACGAGCTTATTTTTTCATTTCCTTAAGTGCTCAAATATGCATGTGAAGTTTCTGTGTGTTTATTTAGAAAAAAGTTCAGCTTTGTAAGTTCCTTATATTGTCTTTTCAGATCCAACCATGTGTTTGCCATCCTTTGTTCTCCACAGGAGATATTGATTCGAACTAGACTTCTACAGCTCTGCGAGCCAGGGGCTGCCAGCAAGGAAGCTATAGTATTGAGAAGAAGGAGAATAATCCTATTTACTGAAATCTCATTAATTTAATAACAATGGAAGTTGATTATGAAGATCTGATTCAAGTTTTCGTTTGTCGTGACAGTGAGAATGTTAAGGTCGAAGCTTTAATTCAAAATCCTGAGATAAAGATTGAAGATGTAAGAGATAATTTTACTGATACAAATGATGAATTGTACGAAGAGAAAAATACAATATTATCGGATGGCATACGAAGTACCCCAATTAAAATAGAAGTTGATGATAACAGTGTTGAAAAATATTCAGGAAGGTGAGTACTTTGAATTAAAAGAGCCTATTTTTATTGATTTGCCATAAATTAAATAATTAAAAAAATTATAGCACTTGACCTTGTGTCAGTGCTTTTCTGGATTTTTTTTGCTTTTTTTACTGCTCTCATAACGTGAAATAAAACCTTCATTTCTTTTCAGTATTGGAGACACCCACCAAAGGGAAGATATTCTCAGCAAAAATGATGAGATTGACGCCATTCATTCAGATTTGAAGAATCACAAATGTCATCTCTGCAACTATGCCACAAATGATAAAAGCCGCCTCAAATACCACATTGATGCTAGACATTTGAATTTGAGGATTCGCAAATGTTGTTTCTGCAATTATGCTACATATAGCAGGAGCAAATTCGAAGTACACATTGATGCTGTTCATTTCTAATTTGAAGAAACACAAATGTCATATCTGTGATTATACAGCAAGACAAATGAGTCTAAAATGAAACCTTCAGATATATATCGATGTTGAATCATGTATTCAGTGTTGTCTTTTCATTTGATGTAAATATGTCATTGAATATGTAAGTAGCCACTAAGATACAAGTTTCTAATGAATGTTGATTTTTTTTTAAGATTCTTCTATAAGAAAGAATTTTGTTTTGTATAGTATTCATTGCAATTGACAATATATTTTTGAAAAGTTTTTATCAAACATGTTATTTGGCTCAACGCAACCACTGAATTGCTATATATCCATAATATATATATTCTTTTGGACTTTTGGCTGACAATATTTAGTTAGCAAACAATAAAGCATATAGACCAGGGGTTAGTGACGGGGTGTCATACAATTCGGCGTATGACATAAAAGCCTAGGGAAAAAACCCCAGTAAAAAAAACCCTGGCTCCCCGTCTAAGTGTGAAAGTAAAAAAATAAGCTGAAATATATTTTAAGGACTTCTTTCTTCAAGAGTGGTCTTTTATTGATGGAGGCAGAGACTTTTTCAAGTTGCCCACATCGAATCTGGAAATAAAAAGATTGAAGAACGTATTATGCCATAATGGTTTACATGACTTCAATCTTGGAATTAAATTTGTGGAATATATGAAATAATTGGTTGAAGTGGATTGAAACTTTGTCTATGGACAAAATATCTCTTGGTACTTTATCTATGGTTTGCATAAATTTGATAATTTTTTGGTCATTTCCAAAGATATTGAATATTCTTTGGTTATTTGATCTCTCTGGTTAGAACTGAAAGTTGCACTTTGCTAAAAATTTCTGAACACATTTAATGGTTGTTACTGATGCAATGACGAAAAGAATGTTGATATGGAAATGATCAACTATTTTATATCCATCAAAAATTAAAAATAAAATTGGCATTTAACTTAAAAATTGCAGTTTTCGTATTTTTCAGACATCTATTGTTGTGAAGAAGAGGTTATTCTTTATCGTATTTGCAGAATTCTATCCATGATACTAGGACTAACAGATATTCTCACGCGCATATCGGTAGTGACGTCATCAAGAGACCCCTGGTTGGTTGTTAGAACTGATCAGAGATGTCTCCACATGCTGTATATAACCGGAGGTGGTCTATGACGTTGATATTAGTGTTCTGTGACGTTTAACCTTAAATATAAATAACTTTGCGTTTGACGTCTGCTTTTATTTGTATGTGTATGTGTATTGTGAAAGATAAATTATATTCACATTATTCGGCGAAACCTAGAAAACGACGATTTCGAATAAGCCAATAGGCTTCTTATCTCTTGCTGACGTCATGCGCGAAGTTTACAAAACTCGTTCTTCTGGACATTAAAATTAAACTATGCAATGTAAATCTATGCTGGAGACATCTCTGTCTCCTCTAACGAACCAAAGGGGTCTCTTGATGACGTCATGCGCGAATTTGTTCTAAACTCGTACCCCAAGTGAGCTTATCTCTTAGTCCTAGTATCATGATTCTATCCATCTATTAGACCTGCCATCTAGTATCTGCGGTCTGAAACAATATTAGCAAGACTAGGTCACAGAAATTTTGACAAAAATCAGTTGTTCATAGAACTATACAATAATTGAAAAATCCGCTACTATTTAATTTTGTTGTAGGTCAAAAAAATTTCGACCAATTCAATTTAAACTGAAATTAACATATTTTCAACTAGCTTTATAATTTGGCGGCACTCTGTTACCATCTAACGCTCATTCATCATACTCAAAATTCTGTTCATCTTCAGTTTTCATCAATACAAAAAAAAATCTTGACATCAAAATAGAATTAACGGCACTGAAAAATTTATTACTTTAAATGAACGCATACAAAAAGAAATTCAGAATCATCGATTCTAGCAGTGTAAAATAATATCTGAAATCAGCAAAATATCCGTAGATGTTAAAAACTTCAGAGATTCGTATGAAAGTTAACCGCTTGGCATCACTGGACCAGTTCACTCAGGTTATTGATCATTGTTGCCAATGCTAAATCATAGAAATTAAGGAAAAAAGAAGCTCATTCATAGAAATATTGCAGATGTACGGATAATTTTTTTTTTAAATAAAAAGAAATCCTACCAATTTTATGTGGTACATACTAAATACATAGATTTATAAACTTTATTTGGTAGCGCTTGTACTGTTATCTAGCCTTATGTTATAGAAGTGATGATAATTATATAGTATAAATTAGCAACACTGTGGCCCTTGGGGTATCCTTTAAGATAGCAGAGGTGTCATTTGTGGTTCTTCAAATGCGAATGAACAGCATTAATATGAATCTTCAGGTTCTTTTTTTGAGTCGCACCATAATCACAGAGATGACATTTATGATTCCTCAGTTTTAAATGAATGGCATCAATGTGGTTTTTGAGGGTCCCTTTATGACTGGCAGCATAATCACAGAGATGACACTTGTGATTCTTCAGATTTGAATGAGTTGCATCAATGTGATTCCGAAGGTGGCTCTTTTGAGTTGACGCAAAATCGCAGAAATGACATTTGTGACTTTTTATATTCAAATGAATTGCATCAATGTGGTTCTGTAGGTTATGACTAGTAGCTGCAGCATATTCGCAGAGATGACATTTATAGTTCTTTAAATTTGAATGAACATTATCAATATGCACTTTGAGGTTCCCTTTATGATTCGCAGCGTAATCACAAAAATGACATTTATGTTTCTTCAGATTCAAATGGACAGCATCAATGTGGTTCTTGAGGTTCACTTTATAACTGGCTGCAAAATCGCAGAGATGACATTTGTGATTCCTCAACATTGAATGGATTGCATCAATATGGTCTTTGAGATGCTGCTTCTGACATGTTGCATAATCGCAGAGATGACACTTGTGATTCTTCAAATTTAAATGGATAGCATCTATGTGTTTTTTGAGGGTCCCTTTATGACTGGCAGCATAATCGCAGAGATGACACTTGTGACTCTTCAAATTTGAATGAGTTGCATCAGTGCAAATCTGAAAGTTATCTTTTTGAGTTGGAGCATAATTTCTGGCTTGACATTTGGGATTTTTTGCATTTAAATGAATTGCGTCAATGTGGTTCTGGAGGTTGTAACTACTAGATGCAGCATAATCGCAGAGATGACATTTGTGATTCTTCAAATTCAAATGGATTGTATCGATGTGTTGTTTGAGGTGTTGCTTCAAATTTGTAGCATATTCGCAGAGATGACATTTGTGGTTCTTCAGTTTTAAATGAACTGCATCAATGTGATTTTTGAGGGTCCATTTATGACTGGCACCATAGTCGCAGAGATGACACTTGTGATTCTTCAAATTTGAATGAACGTAATCAATATGAGTCTGAAGAGCGCCTTTTTTAGTCGATGCATAATCGCAGAAATGACATTTGTGACTTCTCACATTTAAATGAATAGCATCGATGTGGTTCTGGAGATTGTAACTAGTAGTTGTAGAATAGTCACAGAGATGGCATTTGTGATTCTTCAAATTCAAATGGATGGTATCAATGTGTTGTTTGAGGTGTTGCTTCCAATTCGTGGCATAATCACAGAGATAGCATTTGAACTTCTTAAAATTTTTATGGTGTGTCTCTATGTGATTTTTCAAACTATTTTTTCGATTCGCAGCGTAATTGCAGAAATGGCATTTGTGATTCTTTAAATTTGAGTGCATGGCTTCAATATGATTCTTCAAGCTACTTTTTCGGTTGGCAGCATAATTGCAGAGATGACATTTGTGATTCCTTGAGTTTGAATGGATGGCATCAATATGGTTTTTTAGGTTCTCTTTGAGACTCGCAGTGTAATCACAGAAATGACATTTATGATTCTTCAAATTCAAATGAACGGCATTAATGTGGCATTTGAGGTTCCCTTTAAGACTTGAAGCGTAATCGCAGAGATGACATTTGTGATTCTTTGATTTTGAATTATCACCTTCAATTGCCAAATTAAAATTATTCAAATGTTGGGAGTTTGACTGTTTACTTAAAAGGTAGCCACTCATGTCGATGTCATATGTTTTCCGTTCTAAATTTAGTTCTATCATTTCATTATTAAAACGAACCTCAATCTTTTTGTCTCCACTGCTGCATGCTTTTATGTTTTTCATATTATTTTCTCCATCTTCAGAATGGTAACTTTGATTATAAATTTCCTTCCTCGGCCTGATGTCTTCAAGACTGAAATGAAAAATAAATTTTCCATTGAAATTATTACAATAGATTCAAAAATAAGTGTAACAGTAATTTGAAACTTAATATACAGAAGATGACTATCAGGAAATTAAGTCAATTAAAGGCTTCGATTAAGTTCTATTCCTTATTGAATATTGTCGAATGCTTGGAATTTACTGATAAAAAATAGAACTTAATAAGGACTTTTTATTTACTTGTCTTCGCAATACCATCTGGATATTGCTAGACGTATAGAATTCCATCCAATTTACTGAATATGCATTGATAGCATTAAGAGAATCAATCGTACCTATTGGCAATTAAAAGAATATGTTCTAAATAACTGAAACTTCAATAAAAAACAAAACAATTGCATGTAAAATTATTCATTTATAAATGAAACTAAATAAATATTCAAAATCTACAAAACTTATTCAATTTAACAGTTTATCATCCAAAAGCTAAGAATCCTTTGCATAAGGCTGATTGCCAATATTTATGTAAAATAGCGCAAAAACTTTTATATTGATTTGTACATTTCACTTGATTTACATACAAACATTACCCAAGTGTTGAGAACATACCTTTCTGAACCAGCGTAAACATTATTTCTTTTTTCATCATCTTTGAAACAATTATCTTCAGTATTTACTCTTTCAGATGAAGCCCTACACAAATCTTCGCTTTTCATAACGAACTCTGTTCTGTCATATATTCCAGATTGGTGGGTAAAAGTTTCTTCAATGTTGATATTTTCATATTTGATTTCAATTTCAGAATTCTCACATCTAGGAAAGTTGAAATGTTGTAGCAACTTCATATAAGTAAAGTCAGATCAAGTTTATGATAAATACAATACCTTCTCAAATCAATATAATCTTCATTTCTCTCCTCCTTAACAGTATTTGCTATTTTATATGAAGATAAGAGCTTACATTCTGCTGCCAACATCTCCCTAGCATATAATCCAGATTGATGTTTGAAATTTTCGTCGATATCTGTACTTTCAATCTCCATCACAATTTCAAAATTTGGACTCTATTTCACTCTATATCTCTGGCTTCAGCTCAATATTATCAAATAATTAACACATCACTTCTGGCAATGCGAAATATGTATTAAAAATATTAAAATAGTCATTGACAATTTCTGTTTTTGTAACCATTCCGACACCTATGGTCTCAAAAAGAGATAAAATTTTATCGTTTTTGCAGAATTCTATTCGCCTATATAACCTGCCATCTAGTGTCCCCTTTGATGGTATCATCATTAATTGAATAAAAGATCTTTCTATATAAGAGTTAGATTCTAATTGAATGTATATATTCAATCTAGGTCATTTAATATCTATTGCAAATATTTATTGAGACACCTCAAACAGATACTGTTGGTTTTAATACCAGAATTATTGAGAAAACACAGTGCTCCTCTTCAAATTCAGTTGCTTGAGTATCAGGATGTCCTAATATTTATAACGAATATCAATGTCAAATTATGAATCAATAAATTTTTTTTTTTAAGTTTATCATTCAGTCTTCAGATAAAGTTTAATTGACCTTAAGTGAAATCAGAACACAAACGACATCTATATTTGTGCAATTGCAAGCGGAAATTTTTACACACGGAGTGAATACTTCTCTCCTCTTTCTTCCATGATTACTTGCAACCCGAAAATATGGAGTTATTACTATGTAATAGTATATTCTACTATTTCATTATTTTCATCTTATGATTATGTAAATATGGAGTTTGTTAGGAAATTCTTTTAATTGTATTTCATAAAATTATTATACCCTAGTATTGATCGCTGATGCATGTTATGTATCTATCCACTATTATTCATTCCAATTGATTCAAAACAATGTTTTGTAGAAGAATAACATACTCGTCACAAAATATGCCATTATATATTTACGTTTTGTTATTTCTTCAAGCTCCAAAATTATTTATTCATGTTCTATTTTCTTATGGATCATCCATTAAAATTTAGTGAATCAAAAGCGTGTTTCATTCATATTTATTCTATTAGTACAGTCCATTTCTTGAAAAGTTGTGCCGAGAGAAAGCATCCTGAGCCTTAATCAAAAGAAATGCTTTCTTTTGAGTTCAGGATGTTTTTCTGGGCACTAAAAAAAGTCTTATTTCATTTCGTATAAAATAGGAATACCATTTGCATTTCGCGCCGATTCTAACCATAGAGTGAACCTATTTCTACTCTATGGCTCTAATTACAGGTTTCTAGCGCCCCCTGATGCCTCAGACCCCGAAACACTACCAAAATCGTGGTCGTTTTTAGCACTAGAATTAGTTCCTCGTTTCCTCTCTTGGTATCTTTACTCTAAGGGCCAGTATGAACGGCTACTGAAATTCTTACGGAATACGGTACCGGCCAGTATAAACGAGCCCTTACGGAATTCGTAGTTTTTTACGTTAATAAGTTACTGATTAGAGTTCTAGATTCCAATTCATATGGATGGAAAGGATTCTGCGAATTTGATAGCAGGGTCAAAGCCAAAGAAAATCTGTTGTCTAGGTAGTCTATGGTTGGAAATGGCTTTTTATTCTATGACTGAGGATTTATTTTCTGTGATCTAGTATTGCTAAGGTTAGCTTGGGATTGCTAGTTTTGTTTTGATTAGTTTTACTACTTTTATTAGGATTTGAACCCGAGTTTTCTTTGATTGTGCCAGTCTGATTTTTTTTTGTTTACCGGTGAGTTTATTTCTTATCTTTATATAGTGCTGAGTTTAATTTTCGCTTAAGTCCCTTGGGTCAGTTATACACTTAGTTAACTTCCTTGTTTTAACGTTTATATTACTTTTTAGAGTAGTTAGACTTCTACAGCCTTGGGAGCCAGACTGAGAGACTTACTCTACGTAGAGTTTGGAAATATAGCTGTTCGGTTGTTCTAAGTAATAAGCTTTCTCTGCTCAGGGGCTGCCAGCTAGTAAGCTATCCTATTTACTTGAATCTTACTTATTTAACAATGGAAGTTGATTCTAAAGATGGAATTCAAAGTTCCATTTGTGTTAATAGTGAGAATGTTAAGGTTGAAGCAATAATTCAGAATCCTGAGATCAAAATTGAAGATGTTAGGGATGATTTCACTGATAATAATGTTGAATTGGACGAAGAGAAAAATATAATATTATCGAATGGCATAAGAAGTACCCCAATTAAAATAGCAGTTGATGGTTACAGTGTTGAAAACTATTCAGGGAGGTAAGTACTTCGAATCAAAAGAGGTTATTTTATTGATTTACCATTAATCATTTGGTGTAAATATGAAACAAGCAATGATCTAAAATGTGTTATTGTTATAACGCAAGGATTTAGTTTATTTAATGTTAATTGAAGATCTCTGCTCTTTCCTATCATTCGGTTGTAGCATTCTTTCTATGAAAATACCAGAATATTTACCAAAGTTTATAGTGCCTTCCTCTCTCATTAAGGAAAACACTTGCCTCAGCTCAGTCTGGTTGGGCGTGGATTCTTTTCTTCAGTGGCCAGGTACAAAGAAAAACAAGCATGAAATATGCAATCAGGCCTTATATTATCCTACCAGGACAACTAAAACTTTAATTCGAATGATTAAATCAGAAAATTGTAATGTGCAAAAAGGCCTACGGAGTTCGAATCCAGATAAATTAAAATTATAATAAATTGCACCTTATGAATATGCGACGGCAATTTCATCAATCATGAACAATAAGAGAAATACAATAGCGCCTTTTCAATAGTATTGTGACAATAAAACAACAATTGGGTTGATACTCAGCCTAGGTGTTACTGTGATTTCGTGAAGTCGCTCCAAAGTTGAAAAAAGAAGATGGAAAGGAAGAGACCAACAAAGAGAGATGGTTCCCTTGATGGTAAAGCCTATTAATTAAAAAAAAAATCAATTAATGATGACACGGAATTAAAATACTGACCTCGATTGTTGTGTGGCTCTTTTCTGTCTTAATGTTTGATTGCTCTTATCCTGAATTCCGGAAAATTATTATCAATCCAGATAATAAAATTTTGAGTAGCTTGCAGGTAAATGTTATATCCCAGAATTTTGGATAACAATTTGTAGAAACTGCAATGTTAAGAAAAAACAATAATACAAACTGCCTTTCTTCATTTGCCCACGCAATAACTCGTACTGAAAATATCATGTCTTTTAAATTCCGATATAAACGCTGGTACATATTTTCTCGATGAGCCGTCTGTCGGTGCCGTGGCTTCCACATCGGGATGATGGAATAAAATCAGGTGCTATCTCTCGCGTATTATACTGAACGCAAAATTGAACTGCAACACGGTTCCGGAGTCTGGGAATAATACCTGGCTTTAAGAACTATGTAGAAGAATTCTGATGTGCACCCTGTCAGATATCACTTTCTATCAAGGCAATATCTTTCAAAGAAGTAAAAGCGAAATCAAAATCCACAAAGCCCCTGGACACGACTTAATATCTGTGCAAATCCTGAAAAATCTGCCCAGAAATGCAATAGCTTTTCTCATCACCTTATACAACCGCACTAACCAAAGAATTTGTAAATACCATACATATCAGAAGTCAAACAATACACCTCCACTATCTAGGAGGAAGGACTACAAGCATCAGACGATTAGAAAAGACTAGTCTGAAATAGCAATCAGGTAGAAGTGTCCCTGGACATTTCATTCTCATCTCCTCTTTTTTTTTTTTTTATTTAATTCTCCCTTTCTATTATAGCCAGCACAGGTACTTAAAACCTATATGTGTAGATTGTATCTTTAGCAATGTTGAACATTGAAAAAAAAATTCTAAAACTTGGCCTCATGTCATTGCATTTCTAATTTTTTTTGTTTCTTTTTTACTGCTCTCATACGTATAATAAAACTTTCATTTCATTTCAGTATTGGAGCCGTCCACCAAAGAGAAGAAATTATAAGCAAAAATGATGAGATAGAGAGTTATGACAATGATGTGAAAGATTTTCCGTCATTTATCTATGCTGACAAAAATAAGACAGTATATTTTGATAATGACATGAATTTGAGGAATAACAAATGTTGTTTCTGCGATTATGCAGCATCTAGCTGGAGCGGACTTGAAGTACATGTCAATACTGTCCATTCAAATTTAAAGAAACACAAATGTTACCTCTGTGATTATGCTACTATTGAACAAAGCAATCTCAAACGCCACATTGACACTATTCATTTGAATTTGAAGGATCACAAATGTCATCTCTGCGATTATACTAGCAATGTAAAACGCAATGTCAAACACCACATTAATCTTGTTCATTTAAATTTGAAGAACCACAAATGTCACCTCTGCGATTATACGACCTTTTATAAAGGCACTCTCAATAGGCACATTGAATCCATTCATTTGAATTTAAAAAATTATGAATGTCATCTCTGCGATTTTACTACCAATGAAAAACGCCTTGTCAAACGCCACATTAATCGTGTTCATTTGAATTTGAAGAACCACAAATGTCACCTATGTGACTATGCTACTAATCAAAGAAATTACTTAGAAACCCACATCAATGCCGTTCATTTGAATTTGAAGAGTTTCAATTGTCATCTCTGTGATCATGTTACGAGTACTAAAAGCAAGCTCCAGCTCCATATAGATGGAATTCATTTGAATATAAAGAATCACAAATGTCATCTCTGCGATTATACTACTAATGAAAAAGGCAATCTCAAGCGCCACATTGTTGCCGTTCATTTGAATTTAAGAAATCATAAATGTCATCTCTGCGACTATGTTACTGTTGAAAAAAGCTATCTCAAACGCCACATCAATTGTGTGCATTTCAATTTGAAGAACCATAAATGTCACCTCTGTGATTATGCTGCTAAAGAAAGAAGGCGGTTAGAAAACCACATCAATGCCGTTCATTTGAATTTGAAGAGTTTCAAATGTCATCTTTGTGATTATGTTTCAACAACTAAACAGAACCTCAAACTCCACATCGATAGAATTCATTTGAATTTGAAAAATCACAAATGTCATCTCTGCGATTATGCTACTTTCCATAAAAGGGCCCTCGAAAACCACAACAATACTGTTCATTTGAATTTGAAGGATTGCAAATGTCATCTCTGCGATTATGCTACGTATTTCAAACACACCCTCCAAATCCACATTAATGCAGTTCATTTGAATTTAACAAATCACAAATGTCACTTTTGCGATTATGACACAAATAGCAAATGTAACCTGAAAGTACACATTGACTCTGTTCATTTGAATTTGAAGAAACACAAATGTCACCTCTGCAATTATGCTTCTGTTCGAAAGAGTCACGTAGAAAACCACATCAATGCCATTCATTTGAAAACTTTCAAATGTCATGTTTGTGATCTTATTACGAGTACTAAATTGAACCTCAAGAAACACATCGAAGGCATTCATTTGAATTTGAAGAAGCACAAATGTCATCTCTGCGATTTTGTAGCAAGTTACAAGGGGAAGCTGAAAAATCACATTGACGCTGTCCATTTGAATTTGAAGAAGTTCAAATGTCATCTCTGCAATTATGTAGCAAGTTATAAGGGGAGCCTGAAAACTCACATTGAAGGTGTCCATTTGAATTTGAAAACTCACAAATGTGATCTCTGCGATTATACAACGTTTCATAAAGGCACTCTCAATAGGCACATTGATACCATTCATTTGAATTTAAAATATAATTGATGTGATCTCTGTGACTGTGCTTTCAATGCAGCTGTTCATTTGAATCTGAAGAATCACAAATGTCACCTCTGAGATAATGCTACTTAAAGATGATGTTTATTAATTCAAGACCTCACTGTTACAAATATAATTTCACAATAATGGTTGAATTCATCCTGTTCAATAATTTTATAGTATCCTCAATAATCCTATATCTTATACCAATGATAATATTCTATTAAAGTATATGGCTCACATTGAATAAGCATTTTCATTTTATCATAATTTGCGGAGCAAAACATTAAACAATTTTAAACCCATATATAGGGGAGATTTTTGTGTAAGAGACAATTTGTGAAGCGGATACAGATAAGGCTCAATGTGTCTTGTTTTATTACAAATTAGATACTTGTTGAAGTATTCAGAGTCATAAGTCATGAATACAAGTACTCTATAGATGTACAATCCATATGTAGTTAGTATGTTATTTGCTCTGAAGTGACCTTTACATGATTCCCTTATACCCAATCTTAACAAGATTCTCAACATGAATTTCTGTCTTAGGAAATCCGATTCTATTTCTGAACTAGCACCCCAAAAGATTATACCATATGGTAACATAGAATGAAAGTTTGCATAATAAATCATCTTCAATGTAGAGAAATCAACATTTCGATGTGTGAGCTCCACTTGAGGCTCCCATGCAGCTTTACTCCAAGAAACTTCGTAGTGCGAAATCAGTCGAACCACAACAAAAGCGACATCTATACTTGTGCAATTTATACACTTTTTATGCACGGAGATTGTACAGTTCCCTCAATATAACTTGTAAACCGAAATGATGGTAGCGAAGATTGACATTAAGGTCCGTTTGCACGAAAGCCCCTTGAAATGTCGCTTAAAGTTAAGGGTCGTTTAAATTTATCTCCAGTTGCACGACTGTCACTTAACAGAAACTTAACTAAGCGACGCTTAACTTTCTCAATCTAGTGACATTTCATTTTTCCCTAGATCAATAAAGCGATTTCATTGGCTATACCCACAATTTATACCGAAAAAACGTGGACTCAATACTATCACAAAGAAATCCAGCTATTTAATGATTCTGACCAATGAAAAACGTATCCAATCAAGATAATATAAACCGAAATCACGAGGACCAATCAAAGACGCGAATCTCTAATTTCGCTCCTCTCTTGTTGTTATTTACCGTACGTGACAGTGACTCAAACAAATCCATGACAATTGAATCTTGAGCCCCACCCATCTGACATCTTGGTAAATTAGTATAAACTTAAGGGATTGTTAGGAAAATCAACAATAGATGAATAAATTTGTTGATTTATTGTAATATTCTTAATGATTTGCAATTATGTACCTCACTTTCTTGACTCCAATATTTCAAAACGGCCATGAGGAAGAAAATGTCTTATCCTTTATCGAAATTGCCCTTACAAGAAATTCGAAACTTCAATATGCCAATTCTAAGATGAAATATACCGAAAACCCTTGGACTGGATACTATAACAAAGAAATCTAGGTATTTAATGATTCTGACCAATGAAAAACGTATCCAATCAAGATAATATAAACCGAAATCACGAGGACCAATCAAAGACGAGAATCTCTAATTTCGCTCCTCTCTTGTTGTTATTTACCCTACGTGACAGTGATTCAAACGAATCCATGACAATTGGATAAATTCGTATAAACTTGAGGGATTGTTACGAAAATCAACAATAACTGAATAAATTTGTTGATTTATTGTAATATTCTTAATGATTTGCAATTATGTACCTCACTTTCTTGACTCCAATATTTCAAAACGGTCATGAGGAAGAAAATGTCTTATCCTTTATCGAAATTGCCCTTACAAGAAATTCGAAACTTCAATATGCCAATTCTAAGATGAAATATACCGAAAACCCTTGGACTGGATACTATAACAAAGAAATCTAGGTATTTAATGATTCTGACCAATGAAAAACGTATCCAATCAAGATAATATAAACCGAAATCACGAGGACCAATCAAAGACGAGAATCTCTAGTTTCGCTTCTCTCTTGTTATTATTCACCGTACGTGACAGTGACTCAAACAAATCCATGACAATTGGATAAATTCGTATAAACTTGAGGGATTGTTACGAAAATCAACAATAGCTTAATGAAATTGTTGATTTATTGTAATATTCTTAATGAATTGCAATTATGTACCTCACTTTCATGACTCCAATATTTCAAAACGGTCATGAGGAAGAAAATGTCTTAAGGCTCGTTTATACTGGCCGATACCGGTACCGTAAAAGTTTAACCATTGGAATTCATACTCATTCCGTAAGTTTTTCCGGTAGCGGTAAAGTGTTCTACTTCTAGGGACAAATTCATAAAAATATATATTCATAGAATTATTTGGTTAATTTCATATTTATATATATTAGATAATTAGATTACATTATCTTACAAGGGTATAAGATTATCTTATAAGTAAGACTGAATGTTAAATTGTATTATATTATTACGATAATACATTTTAAAATCTTTTTTGGGTAGTACCAACAGCATTACCATTTCTTCTTGGCAAAAATAGTTGTGAAACATTTATCAAATCTACCGTGGGCTGTTTGTTGAATTCGATTATTTTTATAAACTGAAAACAGGCATTTCAAATCGACCTATTTGATCGTGCAAACGTTTCCTGTGAATTCTTATAAGGTTCCTATTTTAATTAAAAATTATTTTCAGATTTTGCATTCTATCCTATCTTATAACGTACCTGTCGTGGTCTTATAATAATAACCCAATAAAAAACGCCAAATTATGATTATTATTAGTATTCAATCATAAACAAACCATTCATCATAATCTCAGAATTTATCATCCAATATACCTTCGACGATTTCTCCGGTACCCACAAATATTTGTGGGTGTCTATGAGCTCCAGAATCGCACTTTTCCTGTAAGCTTATGAAAATTTAAAGATTTGCTTACAGATGAAAGTAGAATACCACTAGTACATCATTAAGTTTTCAAATTAATTTTGATCGACCTTCAGTCAAATCTCAACATAAGCGACATCTATACTTGTGCAATTTAATAATTAATTAAATAAATTTTGCTGCAATTTTCAAGTCCTTGTTTTTTTTTAATTAAGTATTATTTTTAAATGCAAGGACCTAATATCTACAGCAAAATTTATTTATTTTAGTTTACAAAAATCAATTTGTTCAATTATGTACAATAAAATGTTAATAAATATTCTTTGATCATCTAATTATGATTATTATTAGTATTCAATCATAAACAAACCATTCATCATAATCTCACAATTTATCATCCAATATACTTTCGACGATTTCTCCTGTACCCACAAATATTTGTGGATGTCTATGAGCTACAGATCTCGTCCAGAATCGCACTTTTCCTGTAAGCTTATGAAAATTTAAAGATTTGCTTACAGATGAAAATAGAATACAACCATTTCTTCATCATTCAGTTTTCAAATTAATTTTGACCGATCTTCAGTCAAACCACAACATAAGCGACATCTATACTTGTGTAATTTGGACACTTTTTACATATAAATCAATTTCAAGCGATCAAGATCAAGACCGATCATTGTTAAGGCTCGTTTATACTGGCTGGTACCTTATGCCGTAAGCCCTTACCTTATTCCGTATGCCGTAAGAGTTTCAGTAGGCGTTTATACTGGCTGTTAACTTAACCTTAAACAGAACATAGAGTTTGAATAATTGTCATTTTGAATTTGAGTTTCAATGTTTTGAAACGTACTGACCATCTTGAATTATAATTTATTATATTATTTGAAATTACTGCTATTAAAACAGAGATCGATTCTGTATTACATACTCTGATATAAATAATTGACGCTCTATAGAATGCGCATGTGTCAAAAAAACTCGCCCACTATTATATGCCCTTAATTTGTCTTACTTATAAGATAATCTTATACCCTTGTAAGAAAATCTAATCTAATTATCTAATATATATATATGAAATTAACCAAATAATTCTATGAATATGTATTTTTATTAATTTGTCCCTAGAAGTAGAATATTTACCGATACCGTGCAGTATAAACGAGTCCTAAGACATTTTCTTCCTCATGACCGTTTTGAAATATTGGAGTCATGAGGTACATAATTGCAATTCATTGAGAATAATAATATTACAATAAATCAATTTCAATTCTCTTAATTTGTCTTACTTATAAGATAGTCTTATACACTTATAACATAATCTAATCTAATTATCTAATATATATATGTAATTTGTCCAAATTATTTATGAATATATATTTCTATGAATTTGCCCCAAGAAGTTGAACATTTTACCGGTACGGGAAAAGGTTAGGGAATGAGTATGAACCATAAAGTAATTACATACTCCATAAGTGGCATATAATAACTGTGGGAGTCGATGGTACACATCATAGCAAGTAATTATCCGAAATTTAAAAGATGATATCTCCTGAAGTAATAGTTTCTCCAGATTAAAAATGGTATCAATGTATTTGAAATTTCATTTAGAAGTATAATTTGAAACATTTTTTTCATTACTCCGAAGCCATTGAACGGATTTAGCCGAATAAGAACTTGTCTTAGATATTCATTCCTCAAACCTACTCAGAAAATTTCAGCTGTTCAGCTCATTCCGAAGGGAGGTAATGGTGACTACTGACGGGCATGATAGATTTTGACCATGGATTCTGCATCAGTGAGTCCATACAAAAAGGTTGCTACCACTTTCACTGAAATGCAGACTTATGGGAGGAATTTCCAGGTATAGAAAGAGCTATTAAACACCAGCACTATGTTGACGACTATCTGGATTCTTGTGATTCGGAAGAAGAGGCAATTGAATCGGTAAAAAATGTTATCTGTGTTCATAAGAAAGGCGGTTTCGAAATAACTATATGGATAAGTAATTGTTCAAAAGTATTGACAACAATACCAGCGAATTTGAAGACCGATTCAATCTCTAAAGAAATTGATAGCATAGAACGGGTTGTTGGTAATAAATCAACACTTATATTCTGTGACCAATGTTCTATGAAAAACTATTAACACTACTCTATGTTATGCGTATCTGGTAACCACCCTTGTAACCACGTGTGAATTAAATAATCTTAAGTTGAATCTCTACGAGTGCGTTTCATTTTCTTTTTAAGTTACTTACAATAATTCTTCCAGCTTAACATCACTGGTTTTAGGACTTGATCGGTCTCCTTAAACAGATGAGTTCGTTTTCAAATTTAATTTCAAAATTGCCAGATGATTTATTGTATAATGAAATAAAAGTACCCACAGAACGTGAAGTCCTAAAGGTAGTAATGTCAGTTTTTGATCCTTTAGGCTTTTTGGGGTGTTCGTATACCTAGAGACTACCGCTACTTGAAAAATATCATATAAAAATCTTGAACTTTTTTCATGTTGGGCAGTGTAGAATTTTTCCCTATCAAAAAGTAGTAATTATTTCGTGTGGGAAGTATACCTACAGACTATCAGAAAGTATTTTCCATTTTTTTCAAAATGGCCGCACCAAATAAATATTCAACTGTTTTTTTGTTGAGCAGATTGTTTCCCTATGAAAACGATATAGTATTTTCTTTCCATGGATCTTGTCAAATACGTTTCGATATAAATAATCTGAAACCATTTTCGGTAGGCTGCCAAAAAAAGTAAAGATTAAGTCATCAAAAAGGTTCTGAATATTCCTTAAACCTGATTTGTTTTGTCTAAAGTATTTCAAAATAAAAATAAATAAGACTTGATTTCTTCTTATTGAACGTAAACACAGTCAATTAATATTATTCAGCGTCAAAGCGCAGCGTGTCATTCACCCCCGACGCCACTGGTCGATACGCTCTATGTTCAAATCACAGAGGAAAATTATATGCCATGCTTAGCTCAAGTTTTGTCGACTCGACTTTCAGATGTTAATTTCATTCTTTAAAATCCAAAACGACCGAAAGTAATAGCAAAGAGTAGTTAATCTTTGGTAATAGTTATTAGAATACATTTTTTTTCTTTTCATTATAATGATGGATGTGAAAGAACTTGAAGAAACGTACAATTCCGATTGGTAAGTAATTTGTGTAATCTCAGTATTTCAATACGAATAACAATTTTTACATGATACAAGATAACACAGTGTTTTAACACCACGATGATTGAAATATTTCTTTTTCGCTTTAGTGAAGGAAGAAATGAAGAAATTATGTTTGACAACTCTAAAATCAAAATTGAAGATATTGAGGTTTCTCAAGCTTTCTCCTATCAGATGACAAAGACTGAAGATTCTGGTGGTCTAATGATATGTGATGAAGTGGAAGGTGACGATGATATTGATAAAAATGTGTCTGACAGGTATGTTACATATGAGTTGGTAAATAATAATCATGAATCTTTTAATTTCAAAGACTAGATAATGTATGTTTTTCAACCTTATATATAACTTTTCTACCTTAATGTTCCTAAAGTATCAACCCTCTTTTTTATGTTCTTTAACGATGCCTATTTTTCAAAGTAGCTTTGCTTTGTGTTATTCAAAATTTGTCATTCAAACTTCCCATGAATTTCAATACATGTAGAAAAGATTTGAGAGAGATATTTTTGCTTAAAAGGACGCTAATAGTTCCATCCTAATCGTAGATATTTTACAAAATTTTATGGAAATCATAAACTTGATCTACAAGGTTTGATTCAATGAAAAGTATATTTTGCTTTATGATTTCTAACCACTGTTAATTATATCTCCAATTCTATTATATCCAATACAGGTACTTAATACCTATCTTTAGTTATGTTGAAAAAAAAATTCTAGAACTTGCCCTCCTGTCATTGCATTTCTAATTTTTTTTGTTGCTTTTTTACTGCTCTCATACGTAAAATAAAACTTTCATTTCATTTCAGTATTGGAGCTGTCCACCAAAGAGAAGAAATTATAAGCAAAAATGATGAGATAGAGAGTTATGACAATGATGTGAAAGATTTTCAGTCATTTATCTCTGCTGACAAAACTACTGAGACAGTATATTTTGACAATGACATGAATTTGAGGAATAACAAATGTTGTTTCTGTTATTATGTTGCATCTAGCAGGAGCGAACTCGAAGTACACGTCGATGCAGTTCATTCAAATTTAAAGAAACACAAATGTTACCTCTGTGATTATGCTGCTATTCAACAGAGTCATCTAGAAAACCATATCAATGCCGTTCATTTGAATCGCTTCAAATGTTATCTCTGTGATCATGTTACAAGTACTAAACGCAACCTCCAAGTCCACATTAATCATGTTCATTTGAATTTGAAGAACCACAAATGTAATATCTGCGATTATGCGACATCTCATAAAGGCACTCTCAATAGGCACATTGAATCCATTCATTTGAATTTAAAAAATTATGAATGTCATCTCTGCGATTTTACTACAAATGAAAAACGCCTTGTCAAACGACACATTAATTGTGTTCATTTGAATTTGAAAAACCACAAATGTCACCTGTGCGACTATGCTACTAATCGAAGAAATATCTTAGAAACCCACATCAATGCCGTTCATTTGAATTTGAAGAGTTTCAATTGTCATCTCTGTGATTATGATACGAGTACTAAACGCAACCTCCAAGTCCACATTGATGCAATTCATTTTAATATAAAGAATAACAAATGTCACCTCTGTGATTATACTACTAATGAAAAAGGTAATCTCAAGCGCCACATTGCTGCTGTTCATATGAATTTAAAAAATCACAAATGTCATTTCTGCGATTATATTACCAATGTAAAACGCAATCTCATACGCCACATTAATGGTGTTCATTTGAATTTGAAGAAACACAAATGTCACCTCTGCGACTATGCTGCTAATCAAAGAAGTCAGATAAAATACCACATCAATGTCGTTCATTTGAATTTGAAGAGTTTCAATTGTCATCTCTGTGATCATGTTTCGAGTACTAAACGCAACCTCCAAATCCACATTGATGGAATTCATTTGAATATAAAGAATCACAAATGTCATCTCTGCGATTATACTACCTATGAAAAAGGCAATCTCAAACGCCACATTGGAGCTGTTCATTTGAATCTGAAGAATCACTAATTTCACCTCTGTAATTATGCTGGTTATCAAAGAAGTCACTTGGAAAACCACATCAATGTCGTTCATTTGAATTCGAAGAGTTTCAAATGTCAGCTCTGCGATCATGTTTCGACAACTAAATACAACCTTCAAGTCCTTATTGATACGATTCATTTGAATTTAAAGAATCACAAATGTCGTCTCGGCGATTTTGTTGCAGTTCATAAAGAGGCCACAAAACCACATCAATGCCGTTCATTTCAATCGGAGAAATCATAAATGTAATTTCTGCATTTATACCAAACTCGAGACAACTCAAAGAATACATCGATGGAACTCATTTACATTAGAAGTATTACAAATACCATGTAAATAAACGGATCCTCAAAATGTACATTGATCTATTCTATGCAATTTGTTGTTGGAAGAGTTAAGTGTGAAGGGGCTTTGGAAAATTTGATCGGATCGATCTGTTGGTTAAGTTCAGTGAACAAGTAGGATCTTTTAATGATTCAATTCATACTTACTACAATTTGGCGTTTCCAGCTAACCGTTACCTTCAGGAATTAATGTGATCTAAACTATCAAATTGATCACTCTTGATAAATTTTGTTGTGTCATGTTTGATGAATTGTCTTTGTCTCATGATTTACATTATGGCCATACCTTGACTGAAGTAGTAGGATATGTAGATCCAGGCTCAAATCTAGGACGATTAAAAGAAATCGCTAATCATGCTCTAGTTTTTATGATATCCGGACTTTTTAAGTCTTGGGAACAACCGATAGCCTACTACTTCACTAAAGATGATTTAATTAATTTATTTATTTTTGTTTACGAAAATCAATTATGTACAATAAAAAGTTAATAGCAATTTCTTTATTATAATTCTCGTAACTATTTCACAATATGAATAAATTTTGCTGTAATTATTAGGTCCTTGCTTTTAAAAATAATACTTTATAAAAAAAAGGACTTGAAAATTGTAGCAAAATTTATCCAAATTGTGAAATTATTTCCTATCATTCGATGATAGCATTATCATTAGTTGCTTCCACTGCGGTGGAGGACGCCACGGTCGCTCCGAAATTTTTGTACTTTATCGGCATTTCTCAGGATTAGTTCCATCTACTACTCATAAAGTCGCCACCGTAAACATGCCAAACGAATCGAGGGTGTTGAAGGTCTATCCCTTCTTCATCTATGGTGTACTGCAAACCAAAATTATGGTAGCGAAAATTGACATTAATTGGATGAACATTTCTCTCATATATTATTGTTCTGTGGTTTCTTTATACTGTTTTAATTTTCTGTGGTGCCTTGGTTACCCTTCTTTCTGTTAAGCCATATACTTATAAGATCAATACTGTGGATGTAATAAAAACTTTGAAGCCAACATAGTAGGGTTTGACACCTTTTACCTCACAGCATAGTTTAAATTGTGCATGCGCCAAATCTAGCTGTCAATTTCAATAAGCGGCGATTTTGACTTTTCAGTTTTGCGCATGCGTAATAGAGATGATGCTCGAGATAATCCTGGCATCAATTTTCGGTGCAATTGGCATTGTGTCCTTTTTCCCTTACCGGTGAGTGTATTTTTATCCTTGACATTAATGGATGAACTTTTTCTCATATTTTATTGTTCTGTGGTTTCTTTATAATGTTTGATTAAAACTTTGAAGCCAACATAGTAGTAGTGGTGTGCAAAAAGTATCTATCCAAGAAAAAGTATCGGATACTCGATTAGAATTCGAGTATCGGATACTCGATCTTAAAAATTATGGATACTTGGATACCCATTCGGTTATTCGAAATCAGTGTAAGCCATCTAACGGGTATTCATGCAATTTCGAAAAATAGAATAAAGTTCTACTTTCAAAGTGCTATAGAGTTCTATTTTTAGATATTTTGTTTCAAGTTTTTATTTCTCAACTTGAGACTTGAACATTTGTAAAGCAAAAGCAGCGATTGTTTCGATTTGCGCAGATGCTCCACTACAATTTTTACTATTGGGGAAACAAAGCATACAAGCATTTACCAATCCATCGTCATTTAGTTTTAGTAGTACATTTCAGCATTTCCCATTTAGATGGATTTAGATTCTTTATTTTTTCTGTAATATTTTTTTATTTCAAACCTACCTTTTTAGTTTTTCAGTATAATAGTGCTCTATAAAGGGAGTTTGACAGCGGTTCCAAACCACGAAAATTACAAAAAGTAGAAATATTCCAATGAAATGAAATCTGTCATCAAATTAATCAAATCTGTAAATTTCGTATTTAAGGTTGGACCTTTATTGGCCGCGCCAATTCTAAATGGGGAGTAGAGCCCTCCATAGCTATAACAAATATATATAACATCGAGATTTTGTAAGTATGTATAAATGTGGATACCAAGTATCCAATAAATGTATCCGATACATTTTACGTACATATCGGATAGTATCGGATATTCGAAAGTATCCAAGTTGCACACCTCTACATAGTAGGCTTTGACACCTTCTCTCGCAGCATAGTTTAAACTGTGCATGCGCCAAATCTAGCTGTCAATTTCAATAAGCGGCGATTTTGACTTTTCAGTTTTGCGCATGCGTAGTAGGGATGATGCTCGAGATAATCCTGGCATCAATTTTCGGTGCAATTGGCATTGTGTCCTTTTTCCCTTACCGGTGAGTGTATTTTTATCCTTATATAATGTTGAGCTTGTTTAATTTTCGCTTACGACTCTTGTTAACCTTCTTCGTTTTTATAATGTTTACATTACCTTTTTGAGTGCTTCTTAAGATCTGCTCGTTACAGTAAGATTTTTTTCCTCTTTTGAGTGAAACAAATCCAGAGGCTTGGCGTCGGCTCTGGCTGCTGTATCACTCAGGGCAAATCTTGCCTTAGGCACAGCTGGGTGAAGATATTGGAAATTCAATTAATGTGGGATTATTGAAAGAGGAGCTATTAGTTAACAGGTCTAAACCACAGCAGAACGATGAACTTATGATAGTGGATAGAATAGATGATATCCTAGTGAAATTAAATGAAGACTGTCTTAATAGTCTTCAGCTAATCGCGGTAGATGGTTCACAGGAAGATCTAGCTTGAGAGGTGACCCAAGAGACCTTTGGTCTCCATTAGTTTCTAGAATTCGGAAGGGGTGGAAAAGGAGTTTGCAAATGTAGGGTCTTGAAAGGGCACTAAAAAGTCATTAACAACCTTGACTCATTTAAGATCTGGACATTGTTCTATCCCTATATTTTTGGCTAGGATAGGATTTGTAAACTCATGCAGCTGTGGGAAAGTAGTTGATCTGTTTCTCTCCTGTGAGAGCAACAGAGGCAATATTAACATTTTATGTAATAGGCTTTCAGCCCAAAGATTACATTTGCCCATCAATATATTTCAGGCTGCTTTCTCACATAGAGAAGAGGTAACGAGCTTATGGTCAGACTTCCTGAAGTGCTCAAATGTGCTACCATGTGCTAGATAGTCCATTTAGAGAAAAGTTTAGCATTGTAAGTTCCTTATATTCTGCTTTCAGATCTTACCACATGTTTGCCATCCTTTGTTCTCCACGGGGGGTATAGATTTGAACTAGACTTCTACAGCCCTGGAAGCCAGACTGATAGATTTTCTCTCTACTTAGAGTTTGGAAAAATAGGTGTTTGGCTGTTCCATAGTAATAAGCCTTCTGTACTCGGGGACTGCCTATTTACTTAAATCTTATTTATTCAACAATGGAAGTTGATTTTAAAGATGGAATTCAAAGTTCCATTTGTCGTAATATTGAGAACATTAAGGTTGAAGCAATAATTCAGAATCCTGAGATCAAGATTGAAGATGTAAGAGATGATTTCACTTATACAAATGTTGAATTGGACGATGAGAAAAATATATTATCGGATGGCATACGAAGTACTCCAATTAAAATAGCAGTTGATGGTTACAATGTCGAAAACTATTCAGGGAGGTAAGTACTTAAAAGAGGTTATTTTATTGATTTACCAATAATCATGGTGTAAATATGAAACAAGCAATTATCTAAAATGTGTTATTGGTGTAACGCTAGGGTTTAGTTTAGTTAATGTTAATTGAAGATCTCTGCAGTTATTACGCGGTTCCAGAGTCTGGGATAGGGATTTGAGAGCATATGCCCAAGTCCTTTTCCCACACTCTGTACGCACAATAGTACCTCGGAAACTAGTTTTTTGCTGAAGGAGACTGGAATGCCAAACATACATATTGGGGCTCTAGATTTACAACAAGTAAGGATCGTAAGTTGCTGCAGGGCTTGTGGTAGCTCTGCTACCAATTTTTTGGATTAAATAATGAAATAAATAAATTTAAAAACGTTTATCCCCGGTGAAACAAACTTAAGGTATATCAAAATAATTGAGGTTAATAAAAAGGAACAAAATGGACAATCACTTACCTTGACTCCTGGTTCTTGAACAAACTTGTACCGGTGAAGGGGCCCCTTTCTATGTCGTTGTCTTGTTGAATCTTGTCGGGATTCCTGGGTGCCTATGAAACACTGAATTTTCACAGATTAGTTCGTTCTTTTCGGTTTTTAACACCACTCGATCGTTATTAATTCACTCGTTATATTGTTGGTTATATCTACCATCTGTTCGCGCTCATATATTCTTGAGCAGTGATGTGCAGAGACCGGATTGACATCAGATCAAAGGGAGATGGACAATAATTAGAAGAGGAAAGAAATATTACTCCAATGTACCTTATAACCAATTACGATTATTAAAATAAAAAAAATCTGAATTCATACATCTCAAGAGACCAAAATTTTAAACCCTATTCAAATGGTGAACCCACATACTGTTCAACAGACCCAAGAAAGCTACCTGATCTTTTGTATTTCTTCATACTGAACATCATTCCAGTGCAAAACTGCTCATCAGAGTCAAGGGACAACCTAACAAAGTTGAAACCACACTGAGACTCGCCATGAAACACACTACGTGGATTCACTTCCGAAGATACATTCATGCAAAACTCAACTGTAAAATTGGCATAACAAAACCAAAAGTAATAGATGAAGTTACCTAACACTTTGAGGAAACATTACGACAAGAAGCCTCTCACTCAACTCCTCTGATAAAGAAAGATATTCTAAAAGCCTTCAGCACACCTCTACATATAAGACAACTGATAGCTCATAGAAGGAGAGCAAGAAGTTTGTGACAACGGACACACAACTATAAAGAAGACTATCCCGTAGCCTAACCAAGACATTCTAAGATAACCAAAACGCTTACTTCCAACAGTATACAGAGCTACTCACCACCAAAGATCAGAGTTTATGAAAGGCTACAAGCTAAAGAAATCAACACCATCAGTATTAACTATACGGACACCAACTGGTTGGGCACGCTCTAACAATGAAAAAGCTGAGACCTTTGCATCACCCCTATCTGGTGTTTTCAAAGAGCCAATGGTTTTACCAGGCTTTAGGAACTATGTAGAAGAATTCTGATGTGGACCCTGTCAGATATCACTTTCTATCAAGGCAATATCTTTCAAAGAAGTAAACGCGAACTCAAAAACCACAAAGCCCCTGGACATGATCTAATATCTGTGCAAATCCTGAAAAATCTGCCCAGAAAAGCAAAAGCTTTTCTCATTACCTTGTACAACCCCATGTTGAATTTGGGCTATTTTCCAATCCTATGTCACAAACCAAAGAATTCATAAAGACCATCAAATATCATATATATCAGAAGTCAAACAATACACCTCCACTATCTAGCAGGAATGACTACAAGCATCAGACATCAAAAGGAACGAAATGGACAATCACTTACCTTGATTCCTGGTTCTTGTACAAACTTGTACTGGTGAAAGGGCCCCTTTCTATGCATCACACCTATGTGGTGTTTTCAAAGAGCCAATTGTTATACCAGGCTTTAAAAACTATGTAGAAGAATTCTGATGTGGACCCTGTCAGATATCACTTTCTATCAAGGCAATATCTTTCAAAGAAGTAAAAGTGAACTCAAAAACCACAAAGCCCCTGGACACGACTTAATATCTGTGCAAATCCTGAAAAATCTGCCCTGAAAAGCAAAAGCTTTTCTCATTACCTTGTACAATCCCATGTTGAGTTTGGGTTATTTTCGAATCCTATGTTGCAAACCAAAGAATTCATAAAGACCACCAAATATCATATATATCAGAAGTCAAACAAAACACGTCCACTATCTAGCAGGAAAGACTACAAGCATCAGACGACTAGTACTGAAGACCTCTTTTCTGAAATAGCAATCAGGTAGAAGTGTCCCTGGACATTTCATTCTCATCTCCTCCTTTTTTTTTTAATTATATCTCTTTTTCTATTATAGCCAGCACAGGTACTTAATACCTATATGTGTAGGTTGTATCTTCAGCAATGTTGAAAAAAAATTTCTAGAACTTGCCCTCATGTCATTGCATTTCTAATTTTTTTTTGTTGCTATTTTACTGCTCTCGTACGTAAAATAAAACTTTAATTTCATTTCAGTATTGGAGCCGTCCACCAAAGAGAAGAAATTATAAGCAAAAATGATGAGAAAGAGAGTTATGACAATGATGTGAAAGATTTTCCGTCATTTATCTCTGCTGACAAAAATACCGAGACAGTAAATTTTGACAATGACATGAATTTGAGGAATAACAAATGTTGTTTCTGCGATTATGCAGCATCTTGCAGGAGCAGCCTTGAAGTACATGTCGATACTGTTCATTCAAATTTGAAGGAGCACAAATGTCACCTCTGTGATTATGCTGCTATTCAACAGAGTCACCTAGAAAACCATATCAATGCCGTTCATTTGAATAACTTCAAATGTCAGCTCTGCGATCATATTTCGACAACTAAATACAACCTCCAAGTCCACGTTGATGCAATTCATTTGAATTTAAAGAATCACAAATGTCACCTCTGTGATTATACTACTAATGAAAAAGGCAATCTCAAGCGCCACATTGCTGCTGTTCATTTGAATTTAAAAAATCATAAATGTCATCTCTGCGATTATATTACCAATGGAAAACACAATCTCATACGCCACATTAATGGTGTTCATTTGAAGAAACACAAATGTCACCTCTGCGACTATGCTGCTAGTCAAAGAAGTCGGATAGAAAACCACATCAATGCCGTTCATTTGAATTTGAAGGGTTTCAATTGTCATCTCTGTGATCATGTTACAAGTACTAAAAGAAGTCTCCAGCTCCACATTGATGAAATTCATTTGAATTTGAAGAATCTCAAATGTCATCTCTGCGATTATGCTGCTATTCATAAAATGGGCCTCAAAAACCACATCAATAGCGTTCATATAAATTTGAAAAATTTCAAATGTCATCTCTGCAATTATATAACCAATGTGAAAAAATATCTCATTCGCCACATTGAGGGTGTTCATTTCAAGAAACACAAATGTCACCTCTGCGACTATGCTACTAGTCAAAGAAGTCGGATAGAAAACCACATCAATGCCGTTCATTTACATTTGAAGAGTTTCAAATGTCATCTTTGTGATCATGTTTCGACCACTAAACAGAACCTAAAACTCCACATTGATGGAATTCATTTGAATCTGAAAAATCACAAATGTCATCTCTGCGATTATGCTGCTTTTCATAAAAGCGCCCTCAAAAACCACATCAATACTGTTCATTTAAATTTGAAAAATTTCAAATGTCATCTCTGCGATTATATTACCAATCTGAAAAAATATCTCATACGCCACATTGAGGGTGTTCATTTGAAATTGAAAAACCACAAATGTCACCTCTGTGACTATGCTACTAATCGAAGAAGTCAGATAAAATACCACATAAATGTAGTTCATTTAAATTTGAAGAGTTTCAAATGTCATCTTTGTGATCATGTTTCAACAACTAAACAGAACCTGAAGCTCCACATTGATGGAATTCATTTGAATCTGAAGAATCACAAATGTCATCTCTGCGATTATGCTGCTAATCATAAAATGGGCCTGAAAAACCACATCAATTCTGTTCATTTAAATTTGAAAAATTTCAAATGTCATCTCTGCGATTATGCTTCGAATATTAAATGCAGCCTCCAAGCCCACATTGATGCAGTTCATTTGAATTTGAAGAATCACAAATGTCACTTCTGTGATTATGCCGCAAGTCAGAAGCAACACCTCAAAGAACACATCGATGCAGTTCATTTGAATTTAAAGAAACACAAATGTCATCTCTGCGATTATGCAACAATTCAAAAGAGTCACCTAGAGACCCACATCAATGCCATTCATTTGAATTTGAAGAGGTTCAAATGTCATCTCTGTGATCATGTTTCGAGTACTAAACGCAACCTCCAAGTCCACATTGATGGAATTCATTTGAATATAAAGAATCACAAATGTCATCTCTGCGATTATACTACTAATGAAAAAGGCAATCTCAAGCGCCACATTGTTGCTGTTCATTTGAATTTAAAAAATCATAAATGTCATCTCTGTGACTACGCTTTCAATGAAAAATCCAGTCTCAAACGCCACATTGAAGTTGTTCATTTGAATCTGAAGAATCACTAATTTCACCTCTGCTATTATGCTGGTTATAATAATAATAATAATGTGTACTTAACAAAATTTACAGAAACAACAAAATAAAAGAATATACACACAAAAATTTTAACATGTCATTCCCTCCCCAATATGCCAAATAAACAAAAAGAGATTTTCACACTAAGGCTTTGCCTGAGCGTGGGATCAATCTTCTCCAAATAATACTGCCATGCCAGCTCATCTAACCAGAATCAAATCCCACCGACATCACCCCAGAAATAAAGCTCCGTCACTCATCCTATCAAGCAGCTAACAAGGTCTCTTGATCGCTCCCTGAGGAAAGCTCTTGTCCACATAAGAAACAGTCTTCTAGTATTAGAATTTTTTACATCACATGGTAAATAATTGAATAATCTATTTCCTAGATATTCAAACGATCGACGGCTCACAGTGCTGGAGAAAAAAGGCTGTTCTGGTCTTCTGCTGTGCAACACACTTGGTCTCATAATTATGTTCTACATAATCCAATTGTAACCTTTCTCTATATTTTGTAGTTACACATCTCAGAAAAAATAGAAGTCACTTGGAAAACCACATCAATGTCGTTCATTTGAATTCGAAGAGTTTCAAATGTTAGCTCTGCGATCATGTTTCGACAACTAAATACAACCTTCAAGTCCTTATTGATATGATTCATTTGAATTTGAAGAATCACAAATGTCGTCCCGGCGATTATGTAGCAGTTCATAAAGAGGCCACAAAACCACATCAATGCCGTTCATTTAAATCAGAGAAATCATAAATGTAATTTCTGCTTTTATACCAAACACTAGACAACTCCAAGAATACATGGATGGAACTCATTTACCTTAGAAGTATTACAAATGCCATGTTAATTTAGATGTACAATACGGATCCTCAAAATGTACATTAATCTATTCTATGCAATTTGTTGTTGAAAGAGTTAAGCGTGAAGGGGCTTTGGGAAATTTGATCGGATCGATCTGTTGGTGAACAAGTGGGATCTTTTAATGATTCAATTCATACTTACTGCAATTTGGCGTTTCCAGCTAACCGTTACCCTGAGGAAATAAAGTGATCTAAATTATCAAATTGATCCTATGATATTTGCGAAAGCCCCTAAGACAATCCTAATTATACTGAATAACTGGTTTGAAGATTTGTCAAAATATATGAAGTTTTATTGATTAAAATGTCTTGCTCCAGTGACCATTTCCATGGTCAGCAAAAAAATTTGGAACAAGAGTTCAAAAGCTTTTGACCTCACTTCGATCCTTTTGTACATTTCTATATTTAATTTAAACATGATTTTCTCAGCAGGATAATTTTCAGAAACTTACTACGAGTAAACTCATATTACTCTGAGCTTTTTGGGTATTGCAATAGCGTTACCATTTCTTCTTGTTAGAAATGGTTGTAAACTATTTATCAAATCTACCGTGGGCTGTTTGTTGAATTTGATTATTTTATATTATATTTATTTATTTTAGTTTACAAAAATCAATTTGTTCAATTATGTACAATAAAATGTTAATAAATATTCTTTGATTTTTATTATAATACTTGAAACATTTTCACAATATGAATAAATTTTGCTGTAATTATTAGGTCCTTGCATTTAAAAATAATACTTAATAAAAGAATCAAGGACTTGAAAATTGCAGCGAAATCAATTCAAATTGTGAAATTATTTCCTATCATTCGATAATAGCATTACCGTTAGTTGCTTCTACTGCGGTGAAGGACGCCACGATCGCTCCAAAATATTTCTACTTTATCGGCATTCCTCACGATTAGTTCCATCTACTGCTCATAAAGTCGCCACCGTCAACGTGCCAAACGAATCGAAGGATTTGGGTGTCTATGGTGTACTGCATTCCTCTATATAAGTTTAAAACCGAAATTATGGTCGCGAAGATTGACATTAATTGATTCAACTTTTTTTTCATATATTATTGTTCTGTGATCTCTTTATACAATTTTAATTAGTGATGGGCACGCTCGGATTATTTCAATACTCGGAAACCGAGTATTCAAATACTAGGATTATTATTCGAGGATAAATCCTCGAATGCGTAAGTATCAAATAAATCTTGAAATTGCAAAAAAAAAACCGAAAGCTCGCAAAAAACCCGAAAGCACACAAAAAATCCAAAGCGCGCAAAAAAAAACCCAAAGCCCAACGAAACGAATACGAGTATGCGAATATGAAATCGACTAACCGAGGAATCCTCGCCAAATATCCTCGGTTATTCGTTTGAACGAAACGAATACGAATATGAAATCGAGGATCCTCGCCGAATATCCTCGGTTATTCGATTGAACGAAACGAATACGAATATGAAATCGAGGATTCCTCGGTTATTCGGCTATTCATTTGAATGAAGCGAATAAGAATATGTGGATTCAAACGACTCAACTCGAATATGGCCGACTCGATCGCATAAGGAGGTGTGCCGAAATTACCGAGTATTTCGCGAGGCGAGTATTTTGATCCTCGGATGTTTCCGAGGATTGTAATACTCGGATAACCGATTATTTATAACCGAGCATGCCCATCACTAATTTTAATTTTCTGTGGTGCCTTGGTTACTCTTCTTTCTGTTTAGCATCAGTTTGCTAGGTTTTTCTGATTAATTTTTTTACTTTTATCAGATTTTGAACCTGAGTTTCTCTTGCATGTGCCATTGTGTCCTTTTTCCTTTACCGGTGAGTTTATTTCTTATCTTTATATAATGTTGATCTTGTTTAATTTTCGCTACGGCTCTTCTTAACCTTCTTCGTTTTAATAATGTTTACATTACCTTTTTTGAGTAGTTCTTAAGATATACTCGTTGCAGTAAGATTTTTTCCCTCTTATGAGTGAAACAGATCCAGAGGCTTGGCCTCGGCTCTGGCTGCTGTATCACTCAGGGCAAATCTTGCCTTAGCACAGCTGGGTGGAGATATTGGAAATTCAATTAATGTGGGATTATTGAAAGAGGAGCTATTAGTTAACAGGTCTAAACCACAGCAGAACGATGAACTTATGATAGTGGATAGAATAGATGATATCCTAGTTAAATTAAATGAAGATAGTCTTAATAGTCTTCAGCTAATGGTGGTAGAGTGTTCACAGGAAGATCTAGCTTGAGAGGTGACCTAAGAGACCTTTGGTTTCCATTAGTTTCTAGAATTTGGAAGGGGTGGAAGAGGAGTTTGCCAATGTAGGGTCTTCAAAGGGCAAATATATTCAGTTTTCATCAGACCTAGAAAAGTGCAGTTGCCTACTTGGTTTCGCAATCTGTCCATTGCTATAAATTCAATAACAACCTTGACTTGTTTAAGATCTGTACATTGTTCTATCCCTATATTTTTGGCTTGGATATATTCATATATATTTAAGGCTGCTTTCTCACAAAGAGAAGAGGTAACGAGCTTATGGTCAGATTTCCTGTGCTCAAATGTGCTAGATAGTCCATTTAGAGAAAGGTTCAGCATTGTAAGTTCCTTATATTCTCCTTTCAGATCTAACCACGTGTTTGCCATCCTTTGTTCTCCAGGAGGGGTATAGATTTGAACTAGACTTCTACAGCCCTGGAAGCCAGACTGATAGATTTTCTCTCTACTTAGAGTTTGGAAACATAGCTGTTTGGCTGTTCCATAGTAATAAGCTTTCTCTACTCGGGGGCTGCTTATTTACTTAAATCTTATTTATTCAACAATGGAAGTTGATTTTAAAGATGGAATTCAAAGTTCCATTTGTCGTAATATTGAGAACATTAAGGTTGAAGCAATAATTCAGAATCCTGATATCAAGATTGAAGATGTAAGAGATGATTTCACTTATACAAATGTTGAATTGGACGATGAGAAAAATATAATATTATCGGATGGCATACGAAGTACTCCAATTAAAATAGCAGTTGATGGTTACAATGTCGAAAACTATTCAGGGAGGTAAGTACTTAAAAGAGGTTATTTTATTGATTTACCAATAATCATTTGGTGTAAATGTGAAACAAGCAATGATCTAAAATGTGCTATTGGTGTAACGCAAGGGTTTAGTTTAGTTAATGTTAATTGAAGATCTCTGCTGTTATTACGCGTTTCCAGAGTCTGTGAAAGGGACTTGAAAACATATGCATGTTCTCAAGTCCTTTTCCCAGACTCTCTACGCACAATAGTACCTTGGAAACTAGTTCATTGCTGGAGGAGACTGGAATGCCAAACATACATATTGGAGCTCTAGATTTACAACAAGTAAGGATCGTAAGTTACTGCAGGCCTTGTGGTAGCTCTGCTACCAATGTTTGGGATTAAATAATGAAATAAATCAATATAAAAACGTTTATCCCCGGTGAAACAAACTTAAGGTATATCAAAATAATTGAGGTTATTAAAAAGGAACGAAATAGACAATCACTGACCTTGATTCCTGGTTCTTGTACAAACTTGTACTGGTGAAAGGGCCCCTTTCTATGCATCACACTTATGTGGTGTTTTCAAAGAGCCAATTGTTATACCAGGCTTTAAAAACTATGTAGAAGAATTCTGATGTGGACCCTGTCAGATATCACTTTCTATCAAGGCAATATCTTTCAAAGAAGTAAAAATGAACTCAAAAACCACAAAGCCCCTGGACACGACTTAATATCTGTGCAAATCCTGAAAAATCTGCCCTGAAAAGCAAAAGCTTTTCTCATTACCTTGTACAATCCCATGTTGAATTTGGGTTATTTTCGAATTCTATGTTACAAACCAAAGAATTCATAAAGACCACCAAATATCATATATATCAGAAGTCAAACAATACACGTCCACTATCTAGCAGGAATGACTACAAGCATCAGACGACTAAAAAAGACTAGTACTGAAGACCTCTTTTCTGAAATAGCAATCAGGTAGAAGTGTCCCTGGACATTTCATTCTCATCTCCTCCTTTTTTTTTAATTATATCTCTTTTTCTATTATAGCCAGCACAGGTACTTAATACCTATATGTGTAGATTGTATCTTTAGCAATGTTGCATGTTGAAAAAAAAATTCTAGAACTTGCCCTCATGTCATGGCATTTCTAATTTTTTTTTTCGCTTTTTACTGCTCTCATATGTAAAATAAAACCTTCATTCCATTTCAGTATTGGAGCTGTCCACCAAAGGGAAGAAATTATCAGCAAAAATGATGAGATAGAGAGTTATAACAATGATGTGAAAGATTTTCTGTCATTTATCTCTGCTGACAAAAATACCGAGACAGTATATTTTGGCAATGACATGAATTTGAGGAATAACAAATGTTGTTTCTGCGATTATGCTGAATCTAGCAAGAGTGGCCTTGAAGTACATGTCAATACTGTTCATTCAAATTTGAAGGAGCACAAATGTCACCTCTGTGATTATGCTGCTATTCAACAGAGTCACCTAGAAAACCATATCAATGCCTTTCATTTGAATAACTTCGAATGTTATCTCTGTGATCATGTTACGAGTACTAAACACAACCTCCAAGTCCACATTGATGCAATTCATTTGAATTTAAAGAATCATAAATGTCACCTCTGTGATTATTCTACCAATGAAAGAAGCAATCTCAAGCGCCACATTGCCGCTGTTCATTTGAATTTAAAAAATTATAAATGTCATCTCTGCGATTATATTACCAATGGAAAACGCAATCTCATATGCCACATTAATGGTGTTCATTTGAAGAAACACAAATGTCACCTCTGCGACTTTGCTGCTAGTCAAAGAAGTCGGATAGAAAACCACATCAATGTCGTTCATTTGAATTTGAAGAGGTTCAAATGTCATCTCTGTGATCATGATACGAGTACTAAAGGCAAGCTGCAGCTCCACATTAATGGAATTCATTTGAATATAAAGAATCACAAATGTCATCTCTGCGATTATACTACTACTGAAAAAGGCAATCTCAAACGCCACATTGTTGCTGTTCATTTGAATTTAAAAAATCATAAATGTCATCTCTGCGACTACGCTTTCAATGAAAAATGCAATCTCAAACGCCACATTGAAGTTGTTCATTTGAATCTGAAGAATCACTAATTTCACCTCGGCAATTATGCTGGTTATCAAAGAAGTTACTTAGAAAACCACATCAATGTCGTTCATTTGAATTCGAAGTGTTTCAAATGTCAGCTGTTTGATGTGATCTGAATTATCAAATTGATCCTATGATATTTGCGAAAGCCTCTAGGGCAATCGTAATTATGCTGAATATCTGCTTTGAAGATTTGTCAAAATATATGAAGTTTTATTGATTAAAATGTCTTGCTCCAGTGACCATTTCCATGGTCTGCAAAAAAATTTGGAACAAGTGTCCAAAAGCTTTTGACCTCACGTCGATCCTCTTGTACATTTCTATATTTAATTTAAAAATGATTTTCTCAACAGGATAATTTTTCAGTGTTAACCAACCCCTGAAACTTACTCCGAGTAAATTCGTATTACTCGGAGCGTTTAGGGTATTGCAATAGCGTTACCATTACTTCTCGGTAGGAATGGTTGTAAAATATTTATCAAATCTACCATGGGCTGTATGTTGAATTTGATTATTTTTATAAACTGAAAACAGGCATTTCAAATGGACCCATTTGATCATGAGAACGTTTCCTTTGAATTCCCATAAAGTTCCAATTTTAATTAAAAATTGTTTTAAGATTTTTCATTATAATCTATCATATAAAGTACCTATCGTAGTCGTCTAATAATAATCCGGTAAACAACGCCAAATTATGATTATTATTTGTATTCAACCATAAACAAACCGTTCATCATAATTTCTCCGGTACCCACAAATATTTGTGGATGTCTATGAGCTCTAGAATCGCACTTTTCCTGTAAGCTTATGAAAATTTAAAGATTTGCTTACAGATAAAAGTAGAATACCAACATTACAACATATAGTTTTCAAATTAATTTTGATCGACCTTCAGTCAAACCACAACATAAGCGACATCTATAGCTTCATTCGGGTTCGTATTTTCCTGACGGTTCTAGGACAGTCCTCAGGGTGCGCAGAACTGATGCGTAATAGCTGAGGATTTTTTGATCATTTTTGGACCATTCTTGGACAGTCAGAAAATTATCAGAGAAATGCAGAACCCGAACAGCAAAATGAGGATTAAAAATGGAGAGAGATAGGTACGGTTTTAGAGGTTCTTTGTTTAATTGCGCCTGCCAGACAACAACTTTCAAGCACTTGCTTGTTTTTTCATTTGTGTTTACGAATATTCGTCAGGAAATGTTTGACAAATAATATCTTGTATGAAGGTAATGAGTGATGTTTCTATACTAAGCTGTATTAATACGTTAATTATATTGTTTCCAGGCTTTCACTTACTGTGTGAATAAATAAGAGAAGCATTAAGAATAAGAGACAAAACTAATTGTGGTTGGGAGTCGAGTTTTATTTTGGAGTTCTTAATCTTACAATCCATGAAAATGAATGACTAAATAAGATGGAAAGAAGAATTATTTGTACCTAGATGTTTAGAGAATATAAGACTAGGTGATATTTTCTTCCCCATTAAATGGAAAATTAATACAATGGGTATTAGAAAGAATAGTGGCCAATTATCCTTATTGCTTACTTCAGGTTAAACATTGGTATAACCTGCAACAAAATGGATATTCTCTTGTGGAGTGTACAGAAAAATATGCAGAGAGGTTGAACAGTTACTCAAAATTCATAATGCCAAAATATCACCAAGTGTATCCATGTGTAAAATCTAGTCATTGTACTCCGTAGTGCTACTTTTTGCAATAATCGAACCTTTCCAATTTCTTTTCAGAGCTGTTTTTTGTAAGATATTGGAACTTATTAAAAAATAATGATTGCAAAGTATATTTCAGCAAATCAATTTTGATATTAAAAATAGTAGATAGCATGTATAGCAATATATGTGTTTATGTTTGTGATTCTATTTAATCAACTGATTTAAGAGTTTCAAATGCTCTTTTTAATACATTATAACAGAATTTTGATTTGTCATATTTGCAGTTTCAGGATTGTCGATTCCTAAAATATGTTTATTGGGGTATACCTAATTTTCAAGAATTGGATTCAAAACGAAAGAATGTTTATTTCAATCGACAAAAGTATTGAAGGTATCATAGTAAATTGGGTGAAGATATCTCAACATATAATGTATGTTTAAAGAACTCATTTCAACCCTGAAATCTGTTTGATAAATTACACAAGGGATCGAACACTAATGTAATGGATTTTGAAGAAACTGGTTGTTTGTATTTATTAGATGTAAATAATTGGTATATCAAGCTGGTAAAGGGATTGTGTTTGAACATCTGTAAAGTTTTAGCTTTTCATGTGAGTGTATGACCTTGTCCAGACCTATGGGGAGTGCTGAAATTAATTATTCAAATTCTTTTTGTATGTGTATGTGTTTATATGAATCTGTTATCTGTTTGGCATCAGTGCTTCAAATCAAGCATTGCTCTACAGTTTATGTATCGGAAGAAAAATTCTTGTTTATATGATCTTTCTTGTTGAATATTCTGATAGTTTCTTGGTGCCTTATATAAGAAAAATTGTTTATAGAACTAATATCTGTTCTGTTTTGGCATGGGTACACTAGTGATCTATCATCACAGAGTTGGTTTTCTTTGAAACTCAGATGTGTTGTTGAAAATTCAGTCGAGCTGATACTGAATCTATATTTCCTAGAATTAATTTTTATTGTGAATATTAGTCTATATATAATTGTGCTCTATTTGATAAAAAATCAATGAATAATTTTGCATTGTATTCAGCCTCATGAAATCAGTTCATTGTATTTATGTATTTCAAGGTGAATCTCGTGACATTTAAATTTGTTGTATTACCCATAAATAAAAAGCTTCTTCATCTTTACAGGAAATCTTATTTCATACCCACTATATCAAATCAATTTATAGCTAAAATCTAAATTAATTCAATGATGTGATAATAACTAGTTATACAGATCTGAACGTGAAAATATTTCCAAAACATTATTGAACATAAAGTAAAATTGGTAAATCAGTTAACCATACAATTTACTTATATAGGTAAGGGATTGCTCTGAATTCTGAAGTAGTTAATATTTCAGTTTATACTATCAATAATATTCATGTGTTAATGCAACCACTGTCTGAATATGGGTGATGCAACAAAGCACAGAAACTAGATCTATCGAAATGTTTTGTTTGATACAGATTCACTGTTCAGTATTAATCAGGTGGGATTATATATATATTTTGAGAATTTTAATAATGATAAGTAATTTGAATTGCGCTATTATAGTACTCAACTGTTTCTAACAACATTAAATTTTTGGTTTGTCGATGAAAATTTGATAAAACATTATTCTAACTATGGAAAACAATTTCATGCAGACGAAGCTCTCAAACAGATAAAGTTCGCTAAGAATTTCATTGACGATCAGGTTGCTGATAAATAAACTGAGATTCTCATTTCGTTTCATCAAAAATTTGAATTTTTGTAATATACCTAGATACATGCGCACATTACCTTATTGAATATAATGGTTTCAAATTGTTAATTTAAAAGGAGCTTTTAATGCAATTGGTAGTAAACTTTGATGTAAAGGGAAATCTTGATTTATTTCTCGTGTAAAATTACGAATTTACCACAAATTGCGTTTTCAAGTGATCGTTGTTTAAGGGTTGGTAGCATTTGTAGTCCGCAAAATATTCTGAACTGATACTTGCTCTCGAGTAGGTACCGATTTTGACTGTACTGGAACTGTACTGGGATTGTACTGAAAAAACCCGAACAGCGAACCAATTTGAAATTTTGGTCCAAAGTTTGTCAGAGAAAACCCGAACAAGTTGAATTTGGCAAAATGCGCAAACTCGTAGGACTATTTGAATCGGTTACAGCAGAAAATTTCAATTTAATTCTCCTGTTCATATAAGCCATAAATTGAAAGAAAAGCAAATAGATTAAGGAATACGTCAATATTGAATAATAATGCACATTTTTAATATTGCCGATTTGTTGACGAGAGCTGAAAAAAATTCCTTTTAATAAAGCTATTTTTCACATACCTACTTAAAAATAGTTAAGGAATTCGAAAAGATTATTTAGAAAACTTGAATCATTGTAATAAATAAAGTTGTACTAGTTCTTGCAATTTGAATTGGACAACTCAAGGAAATAAAGAAAACTCATAATCCTGCCCCCAAAAACCTTTTATATTATTAATTAATAATCATTTAACTTAATACCAATTTATTCATGATTTGAAACCATCTATGTTTAGATTTGTTTATATCTGTTAACGGATGCAGAAAAAATTCAAACATTTCAAATTACGAAATAAATTGGTTAACTCCTCCCTCCTAAGGCGGTTCTACGGCAAAATCCTAAAATGGTCCTGAGGATAGTCCCAGAACCGTCAGAAAATAATCAGAAAAAAATCCTGATATAACCCGAACATCGGACTACTCGGTTCGAAATTAGTCAGAGAAAACCCGAACACCGAACTCTGAAATGCGCATGATTCTGATGGTTCTGGAACAGTCAGAATTTGAACCCGAATGAAGCTTATACTTGTGCAATTTGGACACTTTACATATGGAGTGTGTACTGCATAGACAAAACACAGACCAGATAACTGGTCTGTGAGACAAAGAACTCCTTTGATTCGTTTGGCACATTGACGGTGGCGACTTTATGAGCAGTAGATGGAACTAATCGTGAGGAATGCTGATAAAGTAGAAATATTTTAGAGCGATTGTGGCGTCCTCCACCGCAGTAGAAGCAACTAACGATAAGGCTATTATCCATGATACTAGGACTAAGAGATAAGCTCACTTGGGGTACGAGTTTAGAACAAATTCGCGCATGACGTCATCAAGAGACCCCTTTGGTTCGTTAGAGGAGACAGAGATGTCTCCAGCATAGATTCACATTGCATAGTTTAATTTTAATGTCCAGAAGAACGAGTTTTGTAAACTTCGCGCATGACGTCAGCAAGAGATAAGAAGCCTATTGGCTTATTCGAAATCGTCGTTTTCTAGGTTTCGCCGAATAATGTGAATATAATTTATCTTTCACAATACACATACACATACAAATAAAAGCAGACGTCAAACGCAAAGTTATTTATATTCAAGGTTAAACGTCACAGAACACTAATATCAACGTCATAGACCACCTCCGGTTATATACAGCATGTGAAGACATCTCTGATCAGTTCTAACAACCAACCAGGGGTCTCTTGATGACGTCACTACCGATATGCGCGTGAGCTTATCTCTTAGTCCTAGTATCATGGCTATTATCGAATGATAGGAAATAATTTCACAATTTGAATAAATTTTGCTGCAATTTTCAAGTCCTTGTTTTTTTTTATTAAGTACTATTTTTAAATACAAGGACCTAATATCTACAGCAAAATTTATTCGTATTGTGAAAATGTTTCGAGTATTATAATAAAAAAATTAAAGAATATTTATTAACATTTTATTGTACATAATTGAGCAAATTGATTTTTGTAAACTAAAATAAATTAATTAATTAAATCATCTTTAGTGAAGTAGTAGGCTATCGGTTGTTCCCAAGACTTAAAAAGTCCGGATATCATAAAAACTAAAGCATGATTAGCGATTTCTTTGAATCGTCCTAGATTTGAGCCTAAATCTACATATCCTACTACTTTACTCAAGGTATGGTCATAATAATGAAATCATGAGACAAAGACAATTCATCAAACATGACACAAAATTTATCAAAAGTGGAAAATTAAAAAAATTTGACTGCTAATCTCTGAAATATTTGCTTATTAATGCCTGTATCTGAAAGAAGAGAACTCTAAACTTTATTTAAAGTAGATTTACTCGGCAATTTTAGAAAGTTATTTAAAAATCTGTATGATCTTCAAGTGTCCAACGCTCCTCATGTTTTCAAGAGTTGGAATTTCTGAACTGAGAAGATGTAAATCGAACCCCATTATCGCCAATCGACTGTTTAAGCTGCAAAAATAATTAAGAATCACCAATCTTCCCTGCAAATTTTAACTTATGTTTAGACTTTTCAATGTTTTTCCTCAAGTTAGACAGTTGCTCTCTTTGCCTTTGGTTAATGTTATAAAGAAATATTTCTTTAGACGATGATTGGTTTACTCGATGAATATGGACTTTTTTAAATTCCTGATTTTGTGGTCTGCACAAAAGGTTTATTAATTTTCATTGTATCAGTCAAACTAGTACTCGGCACACAATTTGGAAAATCAGATAATATCTGAGCACTGTTTTCATACCTTCAATTCATTATTATTATCATTGTAATTTTGAGTCGAAAGCATTTCATTATTTGGAAAATTTGGCAGAGCTGAAGGAAGGAGTTTATTTTTAAATGGACTGGAAAAGTTTTTGACATTGAAATGGTCCTAACATATTCTAGTATCCGAATTTATAAAACAGCTGGAATTAACAGCTTTAATTCCATGATGTCATTCTAAAATTCTACTTGCAGGAGGTCGAAAAAACTGCGAAAATAAAATACAAAAAGCACTAGGAGGTAAAATCTGAAATTTTCATTGAATTCCAATAAATTTCTCACATTCTTTACTGAAATAGAGAAAATATCGACGAATACTCGTTGCAGAAGGCAATTCCAACACTCATGCGTGTTGGAATAGGTGCCTACTCAGCAACTTGTTTTAGAATATACTATTAAATAACTTTCTAAAATTGCCGAGTAAATCTACTTTAAATACAGTTTAGAGTTCTTTTCTTTCTGATACAGGCATTAATAAGCGAATATTTCATTAGATTAGATTAGCAGTTAAATTTTCCACTCCTGATAAATGTTGTTGTGTCATGTTTGATGAATTGTCTTTGTCTCATGATTTACATTATGACCATACCTTGAGTAAATGGTAGGATATGCAGATTTAGGCTCAAATTTAGGACGATTCAAAGAAATCGCTAATCATGCTTTAGTTTTTATGATATCCGGAATTTTTAAGTCCTGGGAACAACCGATAGCCTACTACTTCACTAGAGATGATTTAATTAATTAATTTATTTTAGTTTACAAAAATCAATTTGTTCAATTATGTACAATAAAATGTTAATAAATATTCTTTGATTTTTATTATAATACTTAATGAAAGAATCAAGGACTTGAAAATTGCAGCAAAATTTATTCAAATTGTGAAATTATTTCCATCATTCGATAATAGCATTACCGTTAGTTGCTTCTACTGCGGTGGAAGACGCCTCGATCGCTGCGAAATTTTTCTTTATTGGCATTTCTCACGATTAGTTCTATCTACTGCTCATAAAGTCGCCACCGTCAACGTGACAAACGAGTCAAAGATTTGGAGTTCTATCCCTACTTTGTCTATGGTGTACTGCATTCCTCTATATAACATGCAAACCGAAATTATGGTAGCGAAGATTGACATTAATTGATTTAACCTATTTCTCATATATTATTGTTCTGTGGTGTCTTCATACAATTTTGATTTTCTGTGGTGCTTTGGTTACTCTTCTTTCTGTTTAGCATCGGTTTGATAGGTTTTTCTGATTAATTTTTTTACTTTTATCAGATTTTGAACCTGAGTTTCTCTTGCTTGTGCCATTGTGTCCTTTTTCCTTTACCGGTGAGTTAATTTCTTATCTTTATATAATGTTGAGCTTGTTAAATTTTCGCTTACGGCTTTTGTTAACCTTCTCCGTTATTATAATGTTTACATTTCCTTTTTTGAGTAGTTTTTAAGATATGCTCGTTACAGTAAAATTTTTTTCCTCTTTTGAGTGTAACAGATCCAGAGGCTTGGCCTCGGCTCTGGCTGCTGTATCACTCAGGGCAAATCTTGCCCTAGCACAGCTGGGTGAAGATATTGGAAATTCAATTAATGTGGGATTATTGTAAGAAGAGCTGTTAGTTAACAGGTCTAAACCACAGCAGAACGATGAACTTATGATAGTGGATAGAATAGATGATATCCTAGTTAAATTAAATGAAGACTGTCTTGATAGTCTTCAGCTAATCGCGGTAGAGGGTTCACAGGAAGATCTAGCTTGAGAGGTGACCCAAAAGACCTTTGGTCTCCATTAGTTTCTAGAATTTGGAAGGGGTGGAAGAGGAGTTTACCACTGTAGGGTCTTCAAAGGGCAAATATATACAGTTTTCGTCAGACCTAGAAAAGTGCAGTTGCATACTTGGTTTCGCAATCTGTCCATTGTTCTATCCCTATATTTGGCTAGGATAGGATTTGTAAATTCATTATGCAGCTGTGGGAAAGTAGTTGATCTGTTTCTCTCATGTGAGAGCAACAGAGGCAATATTAACATTTTATATAATAGGCTTTCAGCCCAAAGATTACATTTGCCCATCAATATATTCGAGGCTGCTTTCTCACATAGAGAAGAGGTAACAAGCTTATGGTCAGATTTCCTGAAGTGCTCAAATGTGCTACCATGTGCTAGATAGTCCATTTAGAGAAAAGTTTAGCATTGTAAGTTCCTTATATTCTCCTTTCAGATCTAACCACGTTTTTGCCGTCCTTTGTTCTTCAGCCCTGGAAGCCAGACTGATTGTTTTTTCTCTCTACTTAGAGTTCGGAAACATAGCTGTTTGGCTGTTCCATAGTAATAAGCTTTCTCTATTTGGGAGCTGCCTATTTACTTAAATCTTATTTATTCAACAATGGAAGTTGATTTTAAAGATGGAATTCAAAGTTCCATTTGTCGTAATATTGAGAACATTAAGGTTGAAGCAATAATTCAGAATCCTGAGATCAAGATTGAAGATGTAAGAGATGATTTCACTTATACAAATGTTGAATTGGACGAAGAGAAAAATATAATATTATCGGATGGAATACAAAGTACTCCAATTAAAATAGCAGTTGATGGTTACAATGTCGAAAACTATTCAGGGAGGTAAGTACTTCAAATTAAAGAGGTTATTTTATTGATATACTATTAATCATTCGGAGTAAATATGAAACAAGCAATGATCTAAAATGTGTTATTGGTATAACGCAAGGCTTTAGTTTAGTTAACTGATCCTGTGCTTTGAGGCATTGATGATATTTGATGTTTGGCGTAGTTCTAGAGAAATTGGTTCATATTATATCAAAATAAACAGCGAAAAACTTATCAGCTGGACGACCTGGTGACGAGATACCCAATAACGTATCGCTTGTTGTGATTCTCGCTAATACCAGTGGCGTACCCAGTTTCTGAGATGGCCAGCCAAGAAAGTATGAAATTGGATTGCTCTTATTGGAGAAAACCGATATCGAATGCCGTTTACTGTTCTGAATGTGAGGTCCCGTTTCATCTTAGTTGCTCTGTGAAAGCGCTGCTGGGATGAAAGATGGAAAGTTGCTGTGTTATCAACACTTGAATGAAAATCCCTTATCCTTAGAATCTGATAAAATAATAAAACAACTATCTCATCTAATTGAGAGCCATTGACTGGCATCATGCGACTCTAAACGGGAGTACTGATTTATGTGCACGAATTCTTGGCGAAGCTCTTGCTTTTAATGATCATTTTCAAATAAATTCTGTATGTTGGAAACTCTTGATACTGAAAAGGGTCTGGGACCTGACTTCCTGCCGGCATTCTTTTTTGAAGAACTGCTGTTCCTCAATTGCACTTCCACTCAGGATATTGTTTAACAGGTCCTTATCAACTGGTGTTTTTCCTACCAAGTGCAAGTGTAGTACGGTTAAGCCATTGTTTAAGTCTGGGAGTAGGTATAATATTGCTGATCACAGGCCTATAGTCATTATAAGCGCCATTCCTTAAATCCTTGAGACATTGATACTGGATCGTATACAGAAGGATATATCGTCCAGATAGGTCGAGCAACAGCATGGCTTTACAAAGGGTAGGGGAGTCGAGTCCAATCTATTGGTTTTCGCCCAGTCCGTCTTCGATATCTTGGAAAGTGGAGGTAAGGTTGATGTTGTATATAGTGACTTTGATAAGGTAGATCATTGCATTTGGAGTGAGAAACTGTCGTCTTTTGGAATAACTGGCATCTTGACGAAGTGGTTTGTTTCATATTTCACCCGCCGTAGTCAGTCAAAGTTCGTGATTCCTTCTCCCCGACATACATTGTTGATTCAGGTGTACCTCAGGGTAGTCATTTGGGCCCTCTGTTGTTTCTAATTTATATAAACGACATTACCACTTGCTTTAGGTTTGCATGTTTCCATTTGTTCGCCGACGACCTCAAGGTTTATTTAAGAGTTAACACTCTAATCGATATGCGAGATCTTCAATCTGATCTGAATCGATTGGAACAATGGTGTAAAGATAATAAAGTCATCATTAACCTTGGTAAGTGCAAACATATGAGTATAGTTAGGCGTGAGCAGCGCTTTGTATCGTACTACTATCTGAGTGAGTAATCAATACTTTCTGCGGACATCGTTAAAGACTTAGGTGTTTTTTACGACAATAGGATGTGTTTCAGGGCGCATATTGACCATATAGTTGGTGCGGGGCTTCGTATGCGGCACTCATTTGAGTTCAGGGATGTCAATACTTTGAAACACCTTTATGTCAGTCTGGTTAGGCCGCATCTTGAGTATGCCTCCAGTGTACGGTCTCCATATACTTAGGAAGATTGTGACCGGTTAGAACGAGTCCAAAATAGGTTTCTTCTTTGTCATGCAGGATGGGAATCTCGCGAGTGAATTTTTCCGCAACTCGTATGAGATCACTTCTTCTCCTTTCTGCTTTGCGTACTTGTAGGATAAGGGTGGATGTATTGTTGTTTGCTAGATTGGTCGGGGGGCTTCTGTCCTCTTCCGGCCCTCTATCTCTGTTTGGTCTTCAGGTTCCATCTAGAAATCTTAAAGGTACCACGCTGCTAGCTTTCAGGACTTATAGCTACATTTACACTAGGGCTTCGCCAATTCGTTAGTAAAAAATAAATAATGTTAATTGAAGATCTCTGCTCTTATTACGTGGTTCCAGTCTGGGAAAGGGACTTGAAAACATATGCATGTTCTCAAGTCCTTTTCCCAGACTCTTTACGCACAATAGTACCTCTGAAACAAGTTCATTGCTGGAGGAGACTGGAATGCCAAACATACATATTGGGGCTCTAGATTTACAACAAGTAAGGATCGTAAGTTACTGCAGGCCTCGAGAGACCAAAATTATAAACCCTATTCAAATGGTGAACCCACATTCTGGCCAACAGACCCAAGAAAGCTACCTGATCTTTTGTATTTCTTCATACTGAACAACATTTCAGTGCAAAACTGCTCATCAGAGTCAAGCGACAACCCTACTTCTGATCATTCACCTGTCATCATGAACATGAAAAGCTCACCTGTCAAAGTTGAAACCACACTGAGACTCGCCATGAAACACACTACGTGGGTTCATTTCGAGGATACATAAATGCAGAACTCAATTGTAAAATTAGCATAAAAAATCAAAAGAAATAGATGAAGCCAACAAACACTTTTAGGAAACATCACAACAAGCAGCCTCTCACTCAAATCCTCAAATAAATAAAGAAATTCTAAAAGCCTTCAGCACATTTCTACATATAAGACAACTGATAGCTCATAGAAGGAGAGCAAGAAGTTTGTGACAACGGACACACAACTATAAAGAAGACTATCCCGTAGCCTAACCATTCTAAGATAACCAAAACGCTTACTTCCAACAGTATACAGAGCTACGCACCACCAAAGATCAGAGTTTATGAAAGGCTACAAGCTAAAGAAATCAACACCATCAGTATTATCTATACGGACACCAACTGGTTGGGCACGCTCTAACAATGAAAAAGCTGAGACCTTTGCATCACCCCTATCTGGTGTTTTCAAAGAGCCAATGGTTATACCAGGCTTTAGGAACTATGTAGAAGAATTCTGATGTGGACCCTGTCAGATATCACTTTCTATCAAGGCAATATCTTTCAAAGAAGTAAACGCGAACTCAAAAACCACAAAGCCCCTGGACATGACCTAATATCTGTGCAAATCCTGAAAAATCTGCCCAGAAAAGCGAAAGCTTTTCTCATTACCTTGTACAACCCCATGTTGAATGTTTCCAATCCTATGTCACAAACCAAAGAATTCATAAAGACCACCAAATATCATATATATCAGAAGTCAAACAATACACCTCCACTATCTAGCAGGAAAGACTACAAGCATCAGACGACTAGAAAAGACTAGTCCTGAAGACCTCTTTTCTGAAATAGCAATCAGGTAGAAGTGTCCCTGGACATTTCAATCTCGCCTCCTCCTTTTTTTTTAATTATATCTCCCTTTCTATTATAGCCAGCACAGGTACTTAATACCTATATGTGTAGATTGTATCTTTAGCAATGTTGAATGTTGAAAAAAAAAATTCTAGAACTTGCCCTCATGTCATGGCATTTCTAATTTTTTTTGTTTCTTTTACTGCTCTCATATGTAAAATAAAACCTTCATTCCATTTCAGTATTGGAGCTGTCTACCAAAGGGAAGAGATTATCAGCAAAAATGATGAGATAGAGAGTTATAACAATGATGTGAAAGATTTTCCATCGTTTATCTCTGCTGACAAAAATACCGAGACAGTATATATTGACCATGACATGAATTTGAGGAATAACAAATGTTGTTTCTGCGATTATGCTGCATCTAGCAAGAGCGGCCTTGAACTACATGTCGATACTGTTCATTCAAATTTGAAGGAGCACAAATGTCACCTCTGTGATTATGCTGCTATTCAACTGAGTCACCTAGAAAACCATATCAATGCCGTTCATTTGAATAACTTCAAATGTTATCTCTGTGATCATGTTACGAGTACTAAACGCAACCTCCAAGTCCACATTGATGCAATTCATTTGAATTTAAAGAATCACAAATGTCACTTCTGTGATTATACGACTAATGAAAAAGGCAATCTCAAGCGCCACATTGCTGCTCTTCATTTGAATTTAAAAAATCATAAATGTCATCTCTGCGATTATATTACCTATGTAAAACGCAATCTCATACGCCACATTAATCGTATTCATTTGAATTTGAAGAACCACAAATGTCACCTCTGCGATTATGCTGCTAATGAAAGAAGTCAGATAAAATACCACATCAAAGTCGTTCATTTAAATTTGAAGAGTTTCAAATGTCATCTTTGTGATCATGTTTCAACAACTAAACAAAACCTAAAACTCCACATTGATGGAATTCATTTGAATTTGAAGAATCACAAATGTCATCTCTGTGATTATGCTGCTATACATAAAAGGGGCCTCAAAAACCACATCAACACAGTTCATTTAAATTTGAAGAATTTCAAGTGTCATCTCTGCGATTATGCTTCGAATATTAATCGCAACCTCCAAGTCCACATTGATGCAGTTCATTTGAATTTAATGAATTACAATTGTCATCTCTGCGATTATACTGCAAGTAGAAAGGACAGCCTCAAAAGCCACATTGACACTATTCATTTGAATTTGAAGAAACACAAATGTCACCTCTGCGATTATGCTGCTATTCGAAAGAGTCACCTAGAGAACCACATCAATGCCATTCATTTGAATTTAAAGAGTTTCAAATGTCATCTCTGCGATTATTCTACAAATCGGAAAAATTACCTCAAAATTCACATTGATGCAGTTCATTTGAATTTAACGAATCACAAATGTCATCTCTGCGATCATACTGCAAGTAGAAAGGAAAACCTCAAAATCCACATTGACGGTGTTCATTTGAATTCGAAAAAATACAAATGTCACCTCTGCGATTATGCTGCTATTCATAAGAGTCGTGTAGAAAACCACATCAATGCCATTCATTTGAAAACTTTCAAATGTCATGTCTGTGATCATGTTACGAGTACTAAACTCAACCTCAAAAAACACATTGAAGGAATTCATTTGAATTTGAAGAAGCACAAATGTCATCTCTGTGATTATGTAGCAAGTATTAAGGGGAACCTGAAAACTCACATTGACGCTGTCCATTTGAATCTGAAGAAGCACAAATGTAATATCTGCGATTATGCGACATCTCATAAAGGCACTCTCAATAGGCACATTGATACCATTCATTTGAATTTAAAAAATCACAAATGTCATCTCTGTGACTATGCTATCAATGAAAAACGCAATCTCAAACGCCACATTGAAGCTGTTCATTTGAATCTGAAGAATCGTTAATTTCACCTCTGCGATTATGCTAGTTATCAAAGAAGTCACTTGGAAAACCACATCAATGTCGTTCATTTGAATTCAAAGAGTTTCCAATGTCAGCTCTGCTATCATGTTTGGACAACTAAATACAACCTTCAAGTCCTTATTGATACGAATCATTTGAATTTAAAGAATCACAAATGTCGTCTCGGCGATTATGTAGCAGTTCATAAAGAGGCCACAAAACCACATCAATGCCGTTCCTTAAAGTCAGAGAAATCATAAATGTGATTTCTGCATTTATACCAAACTCGAGACAACTCAAAGAATACATCGATGGAACTCATATACATTAGAAGTATTACAAACACCATGTAAATAAATGGATCCTCAAAACATACATTAATTTATTCTATGCAATTTGTTTAAAGTGAAAGAGTTAAGTGTGAGGGGGCTTTCGGAAATTTGATCGGATCGATCTGTTGGTTAAGTTCATTGAACAAGTGGGTTCTTTTAATGATGCAATTCATACTTAGTGCAAATTTGTGTTTCCAGCTAACCCTTACCTTCAGGAAATAAAGTGATATAAATTATCGGATTGATCCTATGATATCTGCGAAAGCCTCCAAGACAATCCTAATTATGCTGAATATCTGGTTTGAAGATTCATCAAAATATACAAAGTTTTATTGATTAAAATTTCTTGCTCCAGTGACCATTTCCATGGTCAGCAAAACAATTTGGAACAAGTGTCCAAAAGCTTTTGACCTCACGTCGATCCTTTGGTACATTTTCATATTTAATTCAAAAATGATTTTGTCAGCAGGATAATTTTTAGTGTAACCAACCCCTGAAACTTACTCCGAGTAAACTCATTACTTGGAGCTTTTTGGGTATTGCAATAGCATTACCATTTCTTCTCGGTAGAAATGGTTGTAAAACATTTATCAAATATACCATGAGCTGTTTGTTAAATTTGATTATTTTTATAAACTGAAAACAGGCACTTCAAATGGACCCATTTGATTATGTAAACGTTTCCTTTAAATTCTCATAAAGTTCCAATTTAATGAAAAATTATTTTCAGTATATTCTATCCTATAACGTACCTGTCGTGGTCTTCTAATATAACCCAATAAACAACGCCAAATTATGAGTATTATTCGTATTCAACAATAAACAAACCGTTCATCATAATCTCACAATTTATCATCCAAGATCTCTCCAGTACTTTTTTCCCTAGATCAATAAAGCGATTTCATTGGCTATACGCACAATTTATACCGAAAACACGTGGACTCAATACTATCACAAAGAAATTCAGCTATTTAATGATTCTGACCAATGAAAAACGTATCCAATCAAGATAAAATATACCGAAATCTCGAAGACCAATCAAAGAGGTGAATCTCTAATTTCGCTACTCTCGTTATTCACAGTACGTGACAGTGACTCAAACAAATCCATGACAATTGAACATTAAGCCCCGCCCATCTGACATCTTGGTAAATTCGTATAAACAAAATGCCAATTCTATGATGAAATGTACCGAAAACACGTGGACTCAATACTATAACAAAGAAAACCATCTATTTAATGATTTTGACCAATAAAAATCGTACCCAATCAAGATCAAATTTACCGAAATCAGGAGAATCTCTAATTTCGCTTCTCTCTTGTTATTATTCACCGTACGTGACAGTGACTCAAACAAATCCATGACAATTGGATAAATTCGTATAAACTTGAGGGATTATTACGAAAATCAACAATAGCTGAATAAATTTGTTGGTTTATTGTAATATTCTCAATGAATTGCAATTATGTACCTCACTTTCATGACTCCAATATTTCAAAGCGGTCATGAGGAAGAAAATGTCTTATCCTTTATCGGAATTGCCTAACAAGAAATTCGAAACTTCAAAATGCCAATTCTAAGATGAAATATACCGAAAACACATGGACTAGATACTATAACAAAGAAATCCAGGTATTTAATGATTTTGACCAATAATAATCGTACCTAATCAAGATCAAATTTACCGAAATCACGAAGACCAATCAAAGAGGAGAATCTCTAATTTCGCTACTCTCGTTATTCACCGTACGTGACAGTGACTCAAACAAATCCATGAGAATTGAACTTTAAGCCCCGCCCATCTGACATCTTGATAAATTCGTATAAATTTAGGGGATTGTTACGAAAATCAACAATAGCTGAATAAATTTGTTGATTTATTGTAATATTCTCAATGAATTGCAATTATGTACCTCACTTTCATGACTCCAATATTTCAAAACGGTCATGAGGAAGAAAATGTCTTATCCTTTATCGGAATTGCCCTAACAAATTCGAAACTTCAAAATGCCAATTCTAAGATAAAATATACCGAAAACACGTGGACTAGATACTATAACAAAGAAATCCAGGTATTTAATGATTCTGGTCAATGAAAAACGTATCCAATCAAGATAATATATACCGAAATCAAGAGGACCAATCAATGACGAGAATCTCTAATTTCGCTTCTCTTTTGTTGTTATTCACCGTACGTGACAGTGACTCAAACAAATCCATGACAATTTAACCTTAAGCCCCGCCCATCTGACATCTTGATAAATTATGTACCTCATGACTCCAATATTTCAAAACGGTCATGAGGAAGAAAATGTCTTAGGACTCGTTTATACTGGACGGTATCGGTAAATGTTCTACTTCTAGGGACAAATTCATAAAAATATATATTCATAGAATTATTTGGTTAATTTCATATATATATATTAGATAATTAGATTAGATTATCTTAATATACAATACAAGGGTATAAGATTATCTTATAAGTAAGACAAATTAAGGGCATATAATAGTGAGCGAGTGTTTTGACACATGCTCATTCCATAGAGCGTCAATTATTTATATCAGAGTATTGAATACAGAATCGATCTTTTTTTTGATGGCGGTAATTTCAAATAATATAATAAAATATAATTCAAGATGGTCAACACGTTTCAAACAGAGATATATCTCTGGTTTCAAAACATTGAAACTCAAATTCAAAATGACAATTATTAACAAGCATAGAGCATAATCATAAGATCTATATTCAGTTTACGGAAAAGTCAACGGCCAGTATGAACGGCAACTGAAATTCTTACGGAATACGGTAACAGCTTACAGTTAACTTTATTATACCGTAGCCCCTCGTCTCTTGCACAGAATAGACTGGGGTTTTGGTTTATCGTTAACAGTTGTAACGAAGTAGTTTTGTTTACGTGGCGTAAACCTGTTGACCTCGATCGAGTCCAGCGAGATCACGCCGAGCGGTGGGGACACCGACCGATCATTCCCACCTCCATCTGTAGTGCGCACGACGTATGTGGTGGAGGGACCGAGAATGGTATTTATAGGCGAGTCGAGCACTGGAACGGCAGTTCCTCGTACGGCGCGGAACTCAAAATAAGGGGAAAGCCTCTACCGTTTAGTGGGAAGGGTCCAGCCAGTGTTGTTAGTGCTTATAGTGAGTTCAGTGGTAGGCAGACATACCAAGGTAGGAAAGGGGTATAGAGAGGGGACCGGAGGACCACTTGTGGAGGACGAGATTCTGGGAGGTGAGTGTGAGGTTCGATCGTTGAGACCGAACGACGGCTGCAGGAGGGCGTTTAGGGCATCACGTCCTTTACGAGTCCTTTAGCCGGTATTGCGGATCTGACATCTGGGTGCCGAGATGAGGAAACTCAATCGTCCCTAGGTTGTGGGCCGTTTTACCTCGGCGGACTCCTGCTGTCCATCTCTCGGAGCTGACGTTGATGTACGAGATGAGGAAACTCAATCGTGCTTCGACCGAAGCTTTCCGTGACGTGGGCTGCTGCGCGGTGAGGGTCGTGGTGTGCCCCCCCTTGTTGTCGTTTGTCGAACCGACCCTGGAAGGCACGGATTCGTCACGGGTGTCGGCTGGATCCTTTAGCCGGTATTGCGTATCCCGACATCTGGGTGCCGAGATGAGGAAACTCAATCGTCCCTAGGTTGTGGGCCGTTTTACCTTGGCGGACTCCTGCTGTCCATCTCGCGGAGCTGACGTTGATGTACGAGATGAGGAAACTCAATCGTGCTTAGACCGAAGTTTTCCGTGGCGTGGGCTGCTGTGCGGCAGGCACTTGGTTCGACCTCGGCCCTGTCGTCATCGCGGGTGAACGCGCGGTGGTTTGCGCATGCGCACGCCGTACCGCCGGTCACTCCGATTTGGGCTGGGCCTTGGCAGTTCTCTTCGAGGGGTTCTGTTGCGCACGGACACTAGTTGCGCCGTGTGGAACCGTGCCTCACGGACCCCCCGCTTGGATGGTCCAGGTTGGCCTGAGTGAGGCTTTGGTTTCCCCCCTCTCACTTTAACCCCGAGACATTCTCATTTTTATCACACGGCCTTAGTCATTTTCATGCCTGAGTCATTTTCGTCTTCATCTCATGGCCGTGTTCGACTTTCATGCATGAGCAATTTCCGGTTGAGCGATTGCCTTATCCGTTCTCTGCCTGATTTATTGGTATGCCTAACCCATTTTTATGCCTACGTCATTTTGCTTGCCTAATTCTTTCTGATGCCTAATACATCGAGTAACTCGCCACTGTAATCGCTTTATGTGCACTCTAAGCCCTTCACGGAATGTTACTGGACTTTTGGTGATTGACAAGTAGATTTGGGACTGGGGTTTTTAGAGGTTAAGGACTGTGAAGATTTTGTGATATAGATTAAGGACTGCTGTACCTGATACGAACTGTTGATTTGTTTTAAGGACTGTGAGACCTATTATTTTGGAAAGTTTGTTTATTTAGTACGAATAGAGAGTATATTTTTAGTTAACCGAGTGTTTTATTGGTGACACCTCCACCTCCAACAGCTACCCACTTCATTCTCCACTGGAGTCTGCTTAGGCTCGAGCTTCTAGACATTCCGGAGGAGCTCGATAGGTGAGGGTGACGCCCTCAGAAGCAAATAGTCTGGCGCCCGAGTTTACTGATTAAGTAAATGCACGTAAGGGCGTTACACAGTTACCAGTTTGGTCACAGAACTGGGACGCATAGAGTATACCACAGTTCTTGGTTTGTTGGGTGAAGGCATGTAGTAGAGAGGGGAAGAATTGCTTCCCTCAACACTTACGGAATACGGTACCGGACAGTATAAGCGAGCCCTTACGGATTAGGACACTAGATGTTAAGTAGGATAGAATTCTGCAAATTCTATAGGAGATGTTTTGTACTCTGTATAATAAAAATCTGGATACTTATAAAACTTTATTAACCAAGCAACACGTTCCTTACATGTACATTGCTGCAATGGCGCCTTTTTTCTAATGGCCGCGTCCTTTTTGTCATAAACATAGAATAACAGTGCAGAGCATAGAACAAATATACAACACTTTCGTGTACTTTAAACGCGCACCCATGGCACGTACACAACAACACTATTACACGCGGACAACTCAACTCGCTACGTGTCAGCTGCCTCTTTCCGTCCTAGGTACGATACTGGCCGAGAATACGAGCATGAAAACCAGACATTGTAAACTGACTTTTGCCCCACTCTGTATTATGATGTATGTTTTGTCTACATTTATTATTAATTTAATTTTTGCAAATCAGTTTTCTGTTTTCTCCATTGTTTGTGCTAAGGTGTTCATTTCAGGACAGTTTTTTGCATTATCTGCATAGTCAAGTTGTTTGTTGTCTATGCCTGTATAAAGGTTGTTAATAAATTAAATAAATACCAAATAGCATTTGAAGGATGTAAGAGTTGAACTGCCTCAGTTTTAGTGATTTTAATTGTAAATCTTTTGGAATTATCATGTTGTAATTGAAATTTTAACATATCATGTAATTTTGTTGATAACAAGTGAATATATCATAAAATAAAAAACAAGCAATGGATTTTCATTCACTTTGATGTCAGCCTCATAAAGTTTTCAAAATGATCTGTTGAGTTTTGCGGTGTACAGTGACACGAATTAATTTATTTCAGTATTGAAGAAGCCCAGCAGAGAGAAGAACCTTCGAATGACAAGATAAAATGTTCCGAAAATAATGTAAGTAACATGACATTAAGTTATGATGACAACAAGACCGAGCTATTGGATTATGATATTACACCAATGATTCCTATGAAAACTCAGATTGAAGCAATTCCTTCGGATTCCAAGAATCACAAATGTCATCTCTGTGATCATGTCGCAAGTCGAAAAGGCCATCTAAAGAGACACATCGATACAGTTCATTTAAATTTAAAGAATTATAAATGCCATCTCTGCGATTATGCTGCAACTCCAAAGAACCAACTAATAAGACACATTGATACAGTTCATTTAAATTTGAAGGATTATAAATGTCACTTCTGCGATTATGAAACAAGTCGGAAAGGCAATCTGAAAGGACACATCGATACAGTTCATTTAAATTTGAGGAATCATAAATGTCACCTCTGCGATTATGCTGCAAGTCTGAAAGATCATCTAAAAAGACACATAGAGACAATTCATGTAAATTTGAAGGATCATAACTGTCATCTCTGCGATTATGCTTCAACTGGAAAGAGCCATCTAACAAGACACATTGATACAGTTCATATAAATTTGAAGAATTATGAATGTCACCTCTATGATTATGCTGCCAATCAAAAAGGCCATCTAAAAAGACACATAATGACAATTCATGTAAATTTGACAAATGACAATTGTCACCTCTTCGATTATACTGCAAGTCGTGAAAACCATCTAAAAAGACGTATTGATACAATTCATTTAAATTTGAAGAATCATAAATGTCACCTCTGCGATTATGCTGCAAGTCAATAAAACTATCTAAAAAGACACATCGATACAGTTCATTTAAATTTGAAGAATCATAAATGTCACCTCTGCGATTATGCTGCAAGTCAATAAAACTATCTAAAAAGACACATCGATACAGTTCATTTAAATTTGAAGAATCATAAATGTCACCTCTGCGATTATGCTGCAAGTCAATAAAACTATCTAAAAAGACACATCGATACAGTTCATTTAAATTTGAAGAATCATAAATGTCACCTCTGCGATTATGCTGCAAGTCAATAAAACTATCTAAAAAGACACATCGATACAGTTCATTTAAATTTGAAGAATCATAAATGTCACCTCTGCGATTATGCTGCAAGTCAATAAAACTATCTAAAAAGACACATCGATACAGTTCATTTAAATTTGAAGAATCATAAATGTCACCTCTGCGATTATGCTACACTTCAAATAGGTGACCTGAGAGACCACATTGATGCCATTCACTTAAATGTGAAGAATCACAAATGTCATCTCTGCGATTTTTTTACAAGTTACAAAAGTTTAGTCAAAAAACACATTGATGCAGTTCATTCGAAGAATCACAAATCTACGGTGTGAAGTATGTCATTTACCAAGGTTTTGAGGTCTGGCCACAGAGATTCTATTTCCATTTTTTACGTGGCCATTGTGTTTTTAATTCAAAATCATTTAGATATATGAGAAACAATGATATTCCTGCTATACTTTCTTGTGGTATTCCCAGCTTTACTTCTTTTACCTCTGATCTTACATATTTATCATTCTGGAAGAAAGATTTTATCGATTTCAGTGCATTTCGCTGGATACCATTATGTTCAAGTTTTTCCATAAGAGTGTTCGAGTTAAGACAGACACATGCCTTGGAAAGATCTAACATTACCATTGCCAAACTTCCCTCCTCGAAAGCCTCAGTGCTCTGTGTGACCAATTGGTATATTGCTGTTTGTGTAGATAGAATCACAAATGTCATCTGTGTGATTATCAGACGTGTCAGAGAGCGGGTCTCGAAGGACATTTGAATCTGAACAACTACAAATGTCACCACTGTGATTATTCAACTGGACGGAAGGGTTACCTAAAAATGTCAATTCTGCGATTATGCCACCAACTAGAGGCAATCTCAAAATACATATTGATTCCATCCATTTAAATTTAAAGAATTACAAATGTTATCTCTGTAATTATGCTACGAGTGTGAAAGCTGCTCTCAAACCCCACATTTATAGTGTTTATTTGAGGAAACACAAAGTCACCTCTGTGATTATTCAGCCAGACGAAAGGGTGACCTCAAAACATTGAACTCTATATGAATACCTGGAACGGCCCCGTCCAAGTAATTAGTTAGCCTAGGGTGAGGCAAGGGGCAGAGAAAACAAGAACGGATACCTCTCCTTGTCATACTCATTGGAAATAACGGAATCGAGTTTGTCTGTTTCAATATTTCGTAATATATATAGACGTTATCTTTGCTCCGATAAAAAGAGTAACCTTCCATTAAACGTAATAGAATAGAAAGAGATAGATACCCGTTTGGCACGCCGGTTGCCTAACCCAAAATTTTTGCCTCAGCGGTTGGCTAAGATGGGGCCGTTCCAGGTATTTAGAGTTCAATGCCTCAAAATCCATATCGTTGCAGTCCATTTGAATTAGAAGAACCACAAATGTCATCTCTGTGATTTTTCTTCGACTCGAAAGGATCAGCTCAAATACCATATTGATTCTGTTCATTTAAATTTAAAGAATCACAAATGCCATCTCTGTGATTTCTCTTAGAGTCGAACGAATCAGCTTAAACTCCACATTGATTCTATACATTTGAATTTGAGGAACCACAACTGTCATTCGTGTGGTTATTCAACTACACGAAAACGTGACCTTAAAATCCATATTGATGCTGTCCATTTTAATTTGAAACACAACAAATATCATCTTTGTGATTTTTCTTCGAGCCAAAAGATTAATCTCAAAATCCATATTGATTCCGTTCATTTAAATTTGAAGAATCACAAATGTCATCTGTGTGATTATCAGACGTGTCGGGGAGAGAGTCTCGAAGGACACTTGAATTCAGTTCATTTGAATCTGAACAACCACAAATGTCACCTCTGTGATTATTCAACTGGTCGGAAGAGTTACCTAAAAATTCATGTTGATGCTGTCCATTTGAATTTGAAAAACCACAAATGCCATCTCTGTGATTTTTCTACTAGTCAAAAGAATAAGGTGAAAATCCACATTGATTCTGTTCATTTAAATTTGAAGAACCATAAATATCATTTCTGCGATTATACCACCAATACTAGGGGCAATCTCAAAATACATGTTGATGCCATCCATTTAAATTTAAAGAATTACAAATGTTATCTCTGTAATTATGCTAGGAGTGTGAAAACTGCCCTCAAACCCCACATTTATAGTGTCGATTTGAGGAAACACAAATGTCACCTCTGCGATTATGTTACCAATTTGAAATGCAAGCTCAAGACCCACATCAATACAATTAATTCAGATTGCAAGAATCACAAATGTCTTTTTTGTGATTATTCTACAAATAACAAAGGGTCCCTCAAACACCACATTTATGCTATCCATTTGAATTTGAAGAATCACAAATGTCACCTATGTGACATGCTGTATGCTGTACAAGGGAACCACCCCAAAAGGCATCTTCTTAATGCTCATTAAAATTGTCCCTGTATCTTGATATGGAGAGTAGATTTATTAATATATAATTAATTTACTAGCATATTAATTGAAGATACATATGACCATAGACAATTCTTTGTAATTATGAATTTTGAGTTACTTTCATTGAAGCATTTTTATTAAAGAATCAAAATAATTATTAATTTGTATGCTCAATTGAGTCACCTGTATCTTCTCATCCCATGATGGCCAAATAATTATTTTTAGTAGATATCCTCCATGACCTAAAAGAAGAAAAATAATTCTATGAAATAAATGCTTCGGTATTGCTTGTGCTGCCATCTAACACTCGTCATTCTTATTTGTACATGGAAGTTCGTTTATAGAATGCTATTTTTAAACTTGAAGTAATTTTACTCGGAAATGAATTGATGGCTTGGTGAAATTCAATTCATTATTTTGCAATAAATCACATAAAAAGTTTTGAATTATCCTATTATATTAGCATTATAAAGAAACAACAAATTCTCAATCAGTAATTTTTAAACTCTTCCGATATCTATTGTCGCCAAGAGAAAATTATTATCTTGTATTTCTAGAATTCTATACTTTTATTATGACAATTAGCAAATTACAAGGTTAATTTAAAACGAAGACATATTACTTGTTAACCTTCTACCGATAAATTTCCTTCAGCAGTGTGTGCACTACTTTGATTTGGTTTTACAAGTTTGCTTTTCGTTAGATGTCGCTTCACATTATTTACATCGAATTGTGAAGTTTTAAATTTGTTTCGCGCTTTAGATTTCAATATATCAGGGCAAATATAACAATGTAGTGAATATTTCAATTCAGTTTCACAAGAAGAAATGAAGATTTGTCAAATATTTATGAATGATTTGCATGGTTGCGCCCTCCCGTGAACGTCATAGGAAACAATGTCCTCAGATTTGGAATGACGCATAGATTTCCTTGTCTGTGGCGTGAAGTTTCCATTCAAATAATACGACGTATATTTTATATGGTTCTATGCCCAAGCTGAATTTTTTTAATCGCTGTCTCTGATCGCTGCCTTCGAACAATGAATCTAGTATCTAGTTCTATGTTCTAAGATGGCTACTGTTTTGCTGTCATTAATTTCATCTCTCGATTACGTTAGGAATTAAAAGTGTAATATCATGAATATTGAAATCAGTCAAGCGATTCAACCTGATTTGTAAGTAAATCATTATTTATGTTAATTTCGTACTTCTCCTTAAACATTTCTCGTTAAGTGTTTGATTGATTTGGTAGTGGTGTCAAGGTTAAAGATGATATTCAAATCGAAGAAAATTTCACTCATGAGTCTGGAATATACGATAGAGACTTAGTTGTAGTGAAAAAGGAAATATCATGGGGCACTCCCTCTGAAATTGAAAATATTTATGCAGCTCAGAAAAATGATCACCTGATAGATCAAGATGTTGACAGAAAAACTTCAGAAAGGTAAGTTCTCATTTCTAAAACACTGATGATTAGCTTCAAAGTGAATTCAATATATTCTTAATATGAGTTTTTAAGGCTGCGCTGAATAAATTGAAATGATTTTTAGTGATAAAATTAATATTTTGGATAGAAATCAGTGTGTAATAGAACTTCGTATTTACTACAATATACTTTGACGAGCGACATACAACAATTATTAATAGTTCTTGGTGAACATTTCATGAGAGTCTTCACTACTTCCCTAGTTTCTTGCAGAAGAGGATGGACACAGATACAAACTACTTTCAGTTATAATATGTGGGGATTATACAGGGTGCCTGGAGAACTAGACACATTTGAAATCTGAAAATTGGGATTATGCTATTGTTCGAAGTTCTCTACAGAGCTAAAATATTTTCGAAGCCCAAAACTTCCAGTTATACAGGAGTGAAAATAAATTTGTTTAAAAATTTTTTTAAGTTTTCCATTCCTGGTATGATCGAGTATTCAATAGTGAATACATTTCTGTTAAAACCATTGTATTAAATCGAATAGTTTTCAAAATATCCAAAAAAAACTGGAAAAAAGTCAAATATGTTCAGTCAGTAATATGTTCATTATTCTTATTTTAAAAATCCTGAGCGTAAACCGTTTTTACAACATCGAAAAGGAAGCATGTGAAAAGGTCATGCATCTTTTGGATTTCAAAAATATCATTACAGGGTGTTTCAAATTTTGTGTTGAAAATTGTGATCTTAAATTGGCCATAACTTCTGTTTTTCAAATTAGAACCCTATTTTTTTATAATTTTGTTGGATTCTGCGGTAAAAAATAATGATAGTTTTCTCACATGGTTATGCTCCTAAATTGAATAATTTCTGAGTTATTTGAGATTTTCTGGATTTATGGTGTACGTTGAGTCAAATTGATTGCATCTAAAATAATTCATTGAATATTCTTTCGAAACCATGGGAACACTCTGTACCCATAGAACATAAATTATCTGTTAATAATTCACACGTGTCAGGTGTTATTGTTGTTCATTATCTTCATTTTTCGATTTAACAAAATAAACCGTTATTCTAATTACGAAATTCTGGATCTATTTTATATACATGGTGAATGTGACAGAATTATTAGTAGAACCTACCAGGCCTTTAACGAGAAGTATCCCTATTTACCTTCCATGACGGAGAAGATCTTTAGAAAATATGTTTCAAACTTTCAAAGTTTTGAATATGTAAGAGCCCCTAAAGAATACAAAAGAAGGGTAGTTGATGATGAGGAAAATGAAATTAGTGTTTTGACTTATTTCGAAGCGAATGAAAATGCATCTATTCGAGGTGCAGCTCATGAAATCGATTTAGACAGAAATTCAGTGCACCGAATTTTGAAAAAACACAACATGCATAACTACAAATATGGGAAAGTTCATGCATTAGAACCAGGTGAGTACATAAAAAGGTTAAATTTTTGTAGAGGAATATTAGAAAAACTAAATTGTAAAAAAAATGGGGATACTTCTCATTGGATACTCAACATTTTGTGTCATCCACCATGGATTTGAAATAAACAATATCATTAAGTGCATTTGAATGTATATTGCGTATACAATTGAAAAAATACAATACAAGAAATAAATCCAAAATCTCATTATTAGAATAGCAACGATTCATTTTGTGAAATCAAAAAACAATAAGACCTATCTGACACTTGTGAATTATAAATGGGATGATTTATCTCCTATGCTCACAGAATATCCTTATGAATTTGACTCTATGTACACCATAAATCCAGAAAATCTCAAATAACTCAGAAATTATTGAATTTAGGAGTATAATCATGTGAGAAAACAATCATTATTTTTGACCGCAGAATCGCAACAAAATTATAAAAAAATAGGGTTCTAATTTGAAAAACAGAAGTTATGGCCAATTTAAGATCACAATTTTCAACACAAAATTTGAAACACCCTGTGATGATATTTTTAAATCCAAAAGATGCATGACCTTTTTAGATCCTTCCTTTGATGTTGTAAAAACGGTTTACGCTCAGGATATTTAAAATAAGAATAATGAACATATTACTGACTGAACATATCTGACTCTTTTTCCAGTTTTTTTTGGATATTTAGAAAACTATTTGATTCAATACAATAGTTTTAACACAAATGTATTCACTATTGAATACTCGATCATAAAAGGAATGGAAAACTTGAAAAAAATTTTTCGTCAATTTATTTTCACTCCCTGTACAGCCGGAAGTTTTTGGGCTTCGAAAATATTTTAGCTCTTTAGAGAACTTTGAACAATATCCTAATCCCAATTTTCAGATTTCAAATATGTCTAGTTCTCTCGAAACGTCTAATAGGCACTCGAACTTGAGACACCCTGTATGTGACTCCGGCATGTTCTAATAAATCATCACGAAGATAATTTTTTATGTAACATAAATGATGAATTTTGTGCTCGGTAAAAGATATCTATTCTATTTCAGCATTGAAGAACAAAATCGAAGAGGAATTGATACAGAAGACAGAAAAGAAGGCGAAACACTTGATTTTGATGTCAATTCAAAAACGAAAAGTAACATGTATGTAATTTGTTCAAATTTGAAGAATCCCAAATGTCATCTCTGCGATTATGTTGCTAGTCGTAGAAGCCATCTCAAAAGACACATCGATTCCGTTCATTTAAATTTGAAGAATCATAAATGTCATCTTTGCGATTATTTTGCAAGTCGAAAAAGCCATCTAAAAAGACACATCGATATAGTTCATTTAAATTTGAAGAACCACAAATGTCATCTCTGCGATTACGTTGCAAGTCGAAAAAGCCATCTAAAAACGCACATAGAGACAATTCATGTAAATTTGAAGAATCATAAATGTCATCTCTGCGATTATGCTGCAAGTCAAAAAAGCCAACTAAAAAGACACATCGATATAGTTCATTTAAATTTGAAGAACCACAAATGTCATCTCTGCGATTACGTTGCAAGTCGAAAAAGCCATCTAAAAAGACACATCGATACAGTCCATTTAAATTTGAGGAATTATAAATGTCACCTCTGCGATTACGCAGCAAGTGAGAAGAAGCACATCAAAACACACATCGAGTCCGTCCATTCGAACACGAAAGATCATAAGTGTGATTTATGCGATTTTGTTTCTAGTCATAAGAGGAACCTCAAAAGACATATTGACGCAATCCATTCGAATTTGAAGAACCACAAATGCCATCTCTGTGATTATTTGTCGAGTAATAAGAGTCAGCTCAAAACTCATATAGAATCCGTCCATTTGAATTTAAAAAATCACGAATGTCATCTCTGTGATTATGTCGCAAGTCGAAAAAGCTATCTGAAAAGACACGTTGATTCCGTTCATTTAAATTTAAAGAATTACAGATGTCATCTCTGCGATCATACTTCCAGTTATAAGAATCACCTCAAAACACACATCGAATCCATCCATTTGAATACGAAAAATCATAAATGTCATTTGTGCGATTATGCTTCGTATCTCAAAGCGCATCTTAAACGACATATCGATGTAATTCATTTAAATTTAAAAAATTGTAGATGTCATCTTTGCGATTATAATGCGAGTGACAAAAGACACCTCGAAACACACATCGAATCCATACATTTGAACACGAAAAATCATAAGTGTAATTTCTGCGATTACGTCACTAGTTATAAGGCAAACATCAAAAGACACATCGATGCAATCCATTCGAATTTGAAGATCCATAAATGTCATCTCTGCGATTATGCTTCGAGTTATAAGAATCACCTGAGAACACACATCGAATCCATCCATTGGAACACGAAAAATCATAAATGCCATCTCTGCGATTACGCCACATGTCTGAAAGGGCATCTTAAACGGCATATTGCTACAAATCATTCAAATTTGAAAAATTACAAATGCCATCTATGCGATTTTTCTTCGAATCGAAAAAACCAACTTAAAAAACACATTGACTTCGTTCATTTGAATTTGAAGAACCACAAATGCCATCTCTGTGATTTTTCTTCGACTCAAGAAAACAATCTCAAAAGACACATTGATGCCATACATTTAAATTTGAAGAGTTTCAAATGTCACCTGTGTGATTATGCTTCTGTACAGAGGAATCACCTGAAAAGGCACATCTATAATATTCATTGAAGTCATCTCTGCGAATTTTCCAAATTTAAAAATGTAGGATATGCGAGTCATAACCTACAAATATTGTATGAGCAACATAAATGATGAATTTTGTGCTCGGTAAAAGATATCTATTCTATTTCAGCATTGAAGAACACAATCGAAGAGGAATTGATACAGAAGACAGAAAAAAAGGCGAAACACTTGATTTTGATGTCAATTCAAAATCGAAATGTAACATGTATGTAATTTGTTTAAATTTGAAGAATCACAAATGTCATCTCTGCGATTATGTTGCTAGTCGAAAAAGCAATCTAAAAAGACACATCGATACAGTTCATTTAAATTTGAAGAACCACAAATGTCATCTCTGCGATTACGTTGCAAGTCGAAAAAGCCATCTAAAAATGCACATAGAGACAATTCATGTAAATTTGAAGAATCGTAAATGTCATCTCTGCGATTATGCTGCAAGTCGAAAAAGCCATCTAAAAAGACACATCGATATAGGTCATTTAAATTTGAAGAACCACAAATGTCATCTCTGCGATTACGTTGCATGTCGAAAAAGCCATCTAAAAAGACACATCGATACAGTTCATTTAAATTTGAAGAACCACAAATGCCATCTCTGTGATTTTTCTTCGACTCAAGGAAACAATCTCAAAAGACACATTGATGCCATACATTTAAATTTGAAGAGTTACAAATGTCACCTGTGTGATTATGCTTCTGTACAGAGGAATAGCCTGAAAAGGCACATCTATAATATTCATTGAAATTTCATCTCTGCGAATTTTCCAAGATCAAAAATGCGAGTATCCGAGTCATAACCTATAAATATTGTATGAGCAAAGGAAGGAGGAACAGAGGTACGGTCATGAAGTTCAAGCGGTGGCTCTAGTGAAAAGAAAATTTAAAAAAGTACATTTCCTCATGCCTTATAGCCATCAATCCCATACAGTAATATCATCTAGATATGCAGTGTAATCATTTCAAAAGTTTCAGTTGGTGTTTTACCCAACTGACTGACTGTCAATAAAAACCATGTTCATTGAAGTGTCGCAATATTTTTTTATTTGGATTCAACCACACCTTATATTTATCCCATATAGCAATTAAAAACACCTCCAATAATTTGTTTTTGAGATACAGACAATATAAGAAAACATCACTCGATCGTAGCTCTGTTATATTAAAAAAAAATTTATATTGCAAGTTGTATTGATTAGTTCTATCTGGTTTTATAAGATTAAGTTATGGTGCGAGTGCTGCCATCTAACGCTCATAATTCCTATTAAAACAAGGGGTATTCATTTATAGTTTTCTTCTTTGATACTTCGAAGTTTGACAAGAAATATATTAGATGGCTTGATAGAATTAATTATTTTACAAAAAAAGCATACGAAATTTCAGAGTTGTTCTACTAAGTAGCAGATTATGAATCGATTTGCTCAGATATCTTTGTCACCAAGAAAAATTATATGTAGAATTCTTTTCTTTCATTTAACCTGTCATCTAGCGAAACTAGGAAAGATTTCATCTTTACCAACCACAAAATCAAAATTGTACCAAAATAGATGTCGCTTGTGTTGTGATTCGACTGGGGAAATTTCTCTGCAAACTGAGTAATCTTTTGACAAATGTTTGAACGCATTTCTTCATTATTACAATGCATTATTTCCATGTTTTTTATACAATTTATATTTGCATCCCTGGTAGCATGTTTTTAACATACTTACTAGGATTCGACTCAACATTACATGAAACGAATCAACGAACATTATCGCTAGTATATAAGGTCTATGATACCAAAGATATTGAATAATTATTCAATATCTTTGTATGATACACATCTAACCCTACTTGCTCTAATAACCAGAATCGTAACTCTGCTCTCGAGCAGGGTTACGATTTTGGTTATTCTTGACATTTCTCGATCAAGTTGAGGTTAATTTATGACGTCACGGATCTATAACCCAAGCCGCTTGAATGCAAAAGGTATTTACCACAAAAGACCAAAGATAACCGGTTACTCTTGGTTCATCGCTTGAAATGCCTTATAGAATAACAGTGCAGAGCATAGAACAAATATACAACAGGAGACTCAAAATAATGACCAGTATTTCACTTTGAATAGGAGAGAGTTTCATATTCTATGAATGAAGGGAGTTTTTTCTGTGATCTAGCATTGTCTTTGCCTGGTTATGTATGGTTATATTATTTGATGTTCTGTGGTTATGTCCTTATCTGTTTAGCTTGGTGTTAAAAGTTTTATTACTTTTATTAGTAATTAATAATTTAGATAATTAGTGGTCTCTTCGTTTACTGTCTAAATAGAGCTACATATCTTGATAATGAATGTTGATATTAAAGAATTAATGATATCAAATGACTGGTAAGTTTTACATGTCTCATGTGTCACATCTCGGATGACAGTTGTTGGAAAATTTTTTCATTGTTTATGTACAATAATTTGTAGGATTATTACATCATTATTATCTAGTTGAAATATAATTATCCATATTTGAATTGCCATACCGTTTTATTTTTTCTAGCCATCAGTATTCAAAAGTTGAGGTTAAAAATGAAAATTTTACTCATCAATCTGGAAGACATGATCGAGATCTGCTCAAAATAAAGACTGAAGATGCTTGGGATACCTCATCTGAAATATCTAAAGTTGAAGATCACTGTCTTGATGAAAAGCACATCAATGATGATGTCAAAAGTACATATTTCATTAATGGAAAATTGCCAGAAAGGTTAGTTCTGGACCCGTTAATCCTTATCATGCATGCATATTTTGAAGAGAATTTTATTCTTACCTACCTGAGATTCATATTATACAAATTCACTAACTTCAAACGGCATACTTCAAGCAACTTACAATATATATATTCTTTTGAACATTTGGCTTACAATATAAATGTTAGCTGGGGTTGGTAACGGGTTGCCATACAATTCGGTGTATGACATGAAAGCCTAGGAAAAAACCCCAGTGAATAAAAACCCTGGCTCCCCGTATAAGCTTAAATATGCTTGAGGAACTTCTTTCTTCAAGACTGGTCTTCTATTAATAAATAAAGAGGCTTCTTCAACTTGCACATATCGAATCTGAAAATAGAAAGATGAAATCAAAAAAAGAACTGAATATAAGATATACGTATCAAATTTGTTTGAAATTTAGCACCCATTCCAAGAAAGAATTGGAAATATCGTGAATAGCCCTAAAACCATCTCGAAATTGATATATAGGACAAATATTGATGAGATGAGGTATTGTTTTTTCTGCATATCCACATTCAAAACTTGCACTTGGAACTGATGTGTTTTCCTCTACATTATTACGTTTTGTTGAAGAAGACTTCAAAATACAATTGAGTGTAATTTGTCTTTTATCTTAACTAGAATATTTTACCCATGAAGTAATACCTGAAGTTTCCTGTTAATCAACAAATTGATGAAGACTTTGTAACACTAGTAAAAAACTTTTTTAAATCTACCTTTCTAAGGGATAAGGATCCAGGTCTTCATGTCCATATATACAGATTTATATGTTACTTTATTTTAATTATTAATTCAGTCTGAGGTAATAGAATAAATCTAATTGTATATAATAGTTAATTGTTAGGATGTCTCTTTTTTTTTCGTGGACTGCTCTGCTTGGCTTCCTATGATTGTCATAGTTGTTTTATTGGATTTCCCTGAAATTCTGTGCTAATATTTTTAAGAAGTGTGCAGATCATTGTATAGATGTTGGATGCTATGCTAAGGTCTTGGTATGCTAGAGATCTAAAGTGGCTGGCTCTAACGATAGAGTTTTATTTTGTAAGAGCTACTTGCATCCTAAGGTTGAATTTAGTAACAATTATCATGCTGAAGTATCTACAGTTTGTTAGAATCTTTAGAATTATATCACCCAGGGAAATTGTGGGCAAATTGTAATCTATCCTGTGATCATAAGTTTTTATTTCCTTGCGTTTATTTCTATTCTACGCCAAATTGAAAGATTGGGATCTTGTTCTGCGTAAATTTAATTTCAATTGGTTTATTTATTCTCTCAAAATTTTCTCCTATTACTGGTAGCAAAGTGATTGGTCTGTAATTCTCTAGTTTTGAAGTAAAACTTCTTTAGATTCGACTAGGAGGTAACGGAAATCCGTTACGGCAATATGGCGTCACGTTTCTGTACCATCCGGTTTTCAAATATTTTTAATTTTGTTAATAGATAGTTTGTAAACAAATCAATCAGAAATTTTTGAAAAAATGAAATAATTAGTAAAAAATATTAAATTGAATAATAATAATAATAACTACTTTTTGGTAACATAAATCGGCCGCCATATTTGATAGTACAGGAACGAAGCAGCGGGAAATTTGATTTACCAAAAGAGCGGGAATTTTAAATTTTTTTAAGCATGCATGGTAAACATGCACTGAATTATGCCGCTCATGTGAAATTCAGGCATATGCTAGATCATTGAGAAAAAGAAAAAAGCTGTTATAAATTTTCATTCTTTTATTGTTATTCTGGTTATTCTGGATATTTAGGAATATAATTACAGAGTATTATATTAAATGAAATTGATTCCAAACTGAACAGACTACGAAATTCATTGAATTCAGATCAGGGATAATGAAATTAATATGAATGAAAGCTCAGTTATTAGATGATATGAAAGTAATGAACAAAATGAAAAGAAAACATGTAATAAAGACGAGAAAAACAAAGGATACAGAAGTTATACAAAAATAAGTGAAAGATGAATATTTTACTTATATTCGCAATAAAATTAACTCAAAAAATGTTGAAAATCATAACATGACATTCCAACATGAATACAAATTATTCAGAAGCAGAACGTATAGAATCGATAGCAAGAGTTGAGTCTTCAGTATTGCTAGCACGTAAACAATAGAAAGAATAAAAATTATTTAGAGGATTCAAGGTTTTCAATTAGCATACTCTGAAATTACAATGCAATGGAAAAACAGTATGAAAAATAAATGAAATTCATGTGAAATCGATAAATCTAATGAACTTTCAGACTTCATAAGAAAATAATTAATAAACAACAAAAAATTGAAGAAACATATTAGAAAATCAGTCATTTTACATGAAAGAACTTATGCTACATATAAAACACTACAACAATAATAGTTATTTATACAACAAGTGAGTTAAATGAATGTTTATTCATGAGAAGAAAGTACCGGCCAGTATAAACGAGTCCTAACACAGTACACATTACAATAAAGCAACAATTTTATTCAGCTTTTGTTGATTTTTCGTAACAATTCCTTAAATTTATACGAATTTATCAAGATGTCAGATGGGCGGGGCTTAAGGTTCAATTGTCATGGATTTGTTTGCGTCACTGTCACGTACGGTGAATAATAACAAGAGAGAGGCGAAATTAGAGATTCTCGTCATTGATTGGTCCTCTTGATTTCGGTATTTATTATCTTCATTGGATACGTTTCTCATTGGTCAGAATCATTAAATACCTTGATTTCTTTGTTATAGTATCTAGTCCACGTGTTTTCGGTATATTTTATCTTAAAGTTGGCATTTTGAAGTTTCGAATTTCTTGTTAGGGCAATTTCGATAAAGGATATGACATTTTCTTCCTCATGAATGTTTTGAAATATTGGGAGTCATGAAAGTGAGGTACATAATTGCAATTCATTAAGAATATTACAATAAATCAACAAATTTATTCAGCTATTGTTGATTTTCGTAACAATCCCTCAAGTTTATACGAATTTATCCAATTGTCATGGATTTGTTTGAGTCACTGTCACATACGATGAATAACAACAAGAGAGAAGCGAAATTAGAGATTCTCGTCTTTGATTGGTCCTCTTGATTTCGGTATATATTATCTTGATTGGATACGTTTTTCATTGGTCAGAATCATTAAATACCTGGATTTCTTTGTTTTAGTATCTAGTCCACGTGTTTTCGGTATATTTCATCTTAGAATTGGCATTTTGAAATTCCGAATTTCTTGTTAGGCAATTCCGATAAAGGATAAGACATTTTCTTCCTCATGACCGTTTTGAAATATTGGAGTCATGAAAGTGAGGTACATAATTGCAATTCATTAAGAATATTACAATAAATCAACAAATTTATTCAGCTATTGTTGATTTTCGTAACAATCCCTCAAGTTTATACGAATTTATCCAATTGTCATGGATTTGTTTGAGTCACTGTCACGTACGGTGAATAACAAGAGAGAAGCGAAATTAGAGATTCTCGTCTTTGATTGGTCCTCGTGATTTCGGTATATATTATCTTGATTGGATACGTTTTTCATTGGTCAGAATCATTAAATACCTGGATTTCTTTGTTATAGTATCTAGTCCACGTGTTTTCGGTATATTTCATCTTAGAATTGGCATTTTGAAGTTTCGAAATTCTTGTTAGCATACTCTGAAATTACAATGCAATGGAAAAACAGTATGAAAAATAAATGAAATTCATGTGAAATCAATAAATCTAATGAACTTTCAGACTTCATAAGAAATGAATCAATAAACAACAAAAAAATTAAAGAAACATATTAGAAAATCAGTCATTTTACATGAAAGAACTTATGCTACATATACAACACTACAACAATAATAGTTATTTATACAACAAGTGAGTCAAATGAATGTTTATTCATGAGAAGAAAGTTTAACCCACGAGCCTGTAGGGCGAGTGAGTTAATTTCTTCGAGTGAATAATCATTTTCAACTCACGTGTCGTATACAAAATATTATCCCATTTTGATGAAATTTCAAATAATGAATACTTTTTAGAGGAAATATTATGTATAATTCAAATTCATAACGAGATTTCCCTTCGATCGATGGTTGCTAGGGCACTATGTAATTAATTGTTTGCAAGTGTCAATGAAAATTATAGAACCGTCAAAGAATTTTTATTTCGAAAAAATGTTGAGCTGTGACAACGAGGTTGTAGTTCCTGAGTGCATTATAAAAGAAGCAAATGAGGCTGCAGAAGCAGTAATTCCATTAAAATCAAAAATATTGTACGAAAAGCAATATATCGAATATATTGAAGATTCACTACAAAACAAAATAAATATTTCTGAACAAATACTTGGTGGGGTCACAAAAACCGGAGTTCCTGATGCAGAAATGGATATTCCAACAGGTCCTGCGAAGTCGTCAAACACATGTGCTATAACGACTGAGCGTGTTTCCTTGGAGGAGGTGCAGGTTTCCAGTTCCATTTTCAAAATCTTAATAATTGTTATTTTTACTTTAATGATAGAAATGACTGGTAATGTAGAATTTTTGATAAAACATACTCTAAAATGAGTTTTACTTGCATTGTGTGTGGAAAGAATAATTTCCAGAAAGTGAGTGGTGAACATTTTACTCCACTAGTGAATTAAGAAAATTTTAATTCACTCTGTGGATAAACGTCAACTTACCCTTGTTACCATGGGTTGAATATTGTCGTCTTTAAACGTCAAAATGGGATAAAAAACATTTAACGCTATAAAAAATACTGATTCTATTATATAAGTTTTACTTCAATCACATGTGAACGTTACACACACTCTTTTTTTGTTTCTGTCATTACTTAAGGAATCATGACCAGTACTCCTATCTATTGTGGAAACAGGAGCTTTGTAAGCAGTAATTTAGAATTCTTGATTTTGTTATTGCAATTTTATAACAAGTGCTGTACAGCAACAAATGAACTTAATTATTGTTCACCTAATTTCCTGAAGAACCACATCGAGGACTAAACCTTCATGAACTATATTTCATTTCAGTTTTGCAGAGGTCAAGCAAGAAAATTCTCAATGCAGCTTGAAAGATAGTCTACTACCGAATAAAGCTGAAAAAACCTCTGAGATTGATCATCATGCTGAATTGGAAGAATCACGGTCAACATTGGAAAAATGTGACCACATCATTACAGGAGAATCTCATCTACATCAAAATGTGGATTTCAAGAAAGACAAATGTACCCACTGTGATTTCGCTGTGTGTCAAAAAGACCAGCCCAAAAATCATGTTGATATGAAAAATCACAAATGTCACCTTTGTAGTTATGCTACAAAGCGTAGAAACTTACTCAAAAGGCATATAGATGCTGTTCATTTAAATTTGAAACATTATAAATGTCACCTCTGTGATTACGGTGCAAATCGAAAGGAAAACCTCAAAAACCACATTGAATTTATACATCTGAATTTGAAAAGTCATCAATGTCAAATCTGTGACTACGCTACAAATGATAAGATTACCCTGAAGAGGCACATAGATACTCATTTAAAGCTGACTAATTACAAATGTCACCTTTGCGATTTCGTTTCAAATCATAGACAAAATATCCAAAGACACATTGATGCTATTCATTTAAATTTGAAGATTCACAAATGTCAATACTGCGATTATGCTGCAAATGAAAAAAGTGGCCTCAAAAAACACATAGATGTTGTTCATTTGAATATTAAGAATCACAAATGCCACTTCTGCGATTATGTTTCGAATGATAAGAGCAACCTCAGGAAACATATAGATGCGATTCATATGATTGCTAAGAATTATAAATGCTATATCTGTGACTATGTGACAAATGGAAAGAAATACCTTCAAAGACATATAGATGCCATTCATTTACATCTGAAAAATCACAAATGTCTCCTCTGTAGTTTTGCTACTAAACGTAGGAATTCTCTTAAGAGGCATATGGATGCTGTTCATTTAAATCTGAAACATTATAAATGTCACCTCTGTGATTACGGTGCAAATCGAAAGGAAAACCTCAAGAACCACATTGAATTCAATCATCTCAACTTGAAAAATCATCAATGTCATATCTGTGATTACGCTACAAATAATAAGATTACCCTGAAAAGACACCTAGATACAACTCATTTGAATCTGACTAATTACAAATGTCACCTTTGCGATTTCGTTTCAAATCATAGGCAAAATATCCAAAGACACATCGATGCTATTCATTTAAATTTGAAGATTCACAAATGTTAATACTGTGATTATGCTGCAAATGATAAAAGTGGCCTCAAAAAACAAGAATGCGGTCCATTTGAATATTAAGAATCACAAATGCCACTTCTGTGATTATGTTGCAAATGATAAGAGCAACCCAAGGTCACATAGATAAGATTCATATGAAGATATCTATGACTATGCTATGAAAAGAAATGCCTTCAAAGACATCATAATTGTCACATTCAAGAATATGTTACGAGGCTTGCCTTTTATATTTTGGGATTAGAGAACAAAACCTAATGTTAAATATACGATCTCCAAAGTAACAACAAGCGAAAAAGAACGATATTTAAATCAAAATCTTTTTAACGTAGATAAACATTTTATTTGCTTTAATCATCTGTTTTTCATACCAAAGGCACATAGTGAACATTGAACGGGAGAAATCTGGGTGATATTTTCACTGGCTTTGCTGTCCAGAAAAGGTTATCACTGTATCCTCTTCCCTTAAAACTCGTCATTTCTGGTGTAGTGCACACTAAGATCCATCTAAAGCCCCTTTGGGTAAGTGAATTATTATTTTACTATTCAAGGATTTTCTTTGTTCGGTATTCGCATAAAATTTTCACCTGAAATCGATCGCCTATTATTCATTGGCGGCTGTTTACTGGTCTTTGGAGCTTCATCGTCAAAAATTGAATTAAGTTCATGGATACACTACTGTTGAGTCCACTTCGAAAATTGTAAAAAATAATCGTTCGAAATGTTCACGATTTAATTCCATTTTTTAGGCGAGATTTATCTCTCAAGTTACTGTAAACAACTAAATAGCGCTCGTATGTCAAAACCATCCGACTATGTATAACCTCAAAATGTCAAGCTTTACAATAGAGCTGTCAGTTGGCAGATTGTAACACTAGGATTGTCCAATCCCGAAATATAAAAGGCAACCCTCGTACATTTCAAAAGAAGAACCATGATTGACCAAGTGATACTATTCATTTATATTTGAAACATCATAAATGTTGATTCTGCGATTTTATGGGCAATTATAAAAAGTTCCTCAAAAATCTCATAGATGTGATTTGAACGTTTAGAATCTTAAATGTCAATTCTGCAACTATGTTACAAAATCGAAGGGGAACCCTGAAGCCACACATTGATTTATATCATTTAAATATAGAAAGTCACAAGTTTCACCTCTGATTATTCTACAGAAAAAAAAACGTCAGATTAAGATTCAGAAATGTTAGCTGTGGCATTGATATGATTAAAATGGTAAAAAGATGCAAGATCTTATTTGTATTGTGGTTTCATGGGAACTTCACCAATATATTTTGTTATATATGTATGTTTTTGTATTTATGCAATTAAAGATGGTTTTACATTGAACAATTACATTATTTTTATTTCAATTTAGGATCAAGTTTAGTAAAAATTGACCTAACTACAGCACAAAATGAATAGCGCCTCTTATATATGATATCCTCTCTTCTAGTGTCAAAATAAATGACCACTGTTTGAATAAATGCAGGGCAAACTATAAGATCATAACTTACCTTTATTTTATAGATATAATAGATCAACCCATATGTTTACCATAAATGAAATAAAAACTTAAAATTATAAAACCCTGTTAATTAAAATATTTCATTTCAGAGTTGATGAATTCATCAAAACAAATCAAAATCATATATCAGAAGAAATGGATGGTAAGAAAGAAAAAAATAGAGACATTCTACCAAGCAGTAATGCTGGCAAAGAATTTGTGGCAATTGAAGCTAATCTGAAGTCTCTCGAATGTCAATTTTGTGATTATATAGGCGAGTTCAATAAGGATCTCAAGAGACACATAACATCCATTCATCCAAATGCAAGGTGTCATAAATGTCACTTCTGTGGATATGCTGCCAGAAGCAAAGCAACCCTTAAAACTCATATGGACTCTAATCATTTCAATTTGAAACAATACAAATGTCACCTATGTGATTATGCATCAAATCTGAGAAATTGCCTCAAGAACCACATGGATTCTGTGCACCTGAATAGAAAGATTCATAAATGCAACTTCTGCGATTACAACACAAATAGAAAAACTGACTTTGAACGTCACTTGGCTTCGCTTCATTTAAATTTGAAGAGTCACAAATGCCACCTGTGTGATTACGCCGCAAATATAAAAAGTTGCCTAAGGAATCATTTAGAAACGGTTCATTTCAATCTGAAGATTCATAAATGCGACCTCTGCGATTACGCAACAAATCGAAGGTGCGATCTCAGAAAACACACAAATTCAATTCATCTGAATCCAAAGAGTCACAAATGCCACCTGTACGATTTTGCTGCAAACAAAAAAAAAATCTCCTAGTACTCGTTTGTGTCTCCATATATTTCAATTTAATTTGAAAAGATTTCATATTTTCATTATATATATTATATTATTTCACAAATTCATGATCTGTTGATGCTTGTGCTACCATCTATCGCTCATAATTTTTATTTTATGAAGAAGCCAATAAGCAGAAAGATGTGTCGGCAAGTACCCCCCATCCATTTTATGCAGCTCTGTGGTTTAGCCCATTACCGTCTTTCATTATAAATATAAAATATATAACAATGCTTGTCATCTAGTGAAGCATATACATATATATATATTCTTTTGAACTATTGACTTACAAACAAATGTTAGCTGAGGTTGGTGACGGGGTGCCATACAATTCGGTGTATGACATGAAATCAAATTTGTTTGAAATTTTTAACCCATTCCAAGAAAGAATCTGAAACATCATGAATAGCTCGAAACCATCTTGAAACTTATATATGGGACAATTATTGATGAGATGAGTTATTGTAAGAGTTCCACTCAATCTTCCATAATTCTTTATCGTTTATGTTCATATTGAAGAATGTATTATACCAGAATGGTTTACGTGACTTCAATCTTGGAATTTCATTTTGTGGAATGTATGAGATAATTGGAAATAAATTAGGAAAATGATGATATTTACTCCAAGAATTCAGAGCTGCAGTCTGTCTACAAATATGGGGAAGGACAATGTTGATCAAAACTGGTAACCAATGAACCCGTGTAGATCTTAAGATGCCAGTAATTATTCTCATTGATGTATTCAATTGTGCATCGATTTTTTGTGTACGTGCACTATTAAACAAACAGCAACAATTCTCAGCTGCAGAAAAAACTAAGGCTAGAGATGCTGTGAGAAGAGTGGAAACATCAACACCCCAAGATGATCCAGCTAATTTCTGAAAAATATTATTCCTAGTTTTCAGTTTCAGTCTCAGATCATCTAAATGAGCCTTGTAAATGAGAGATTAATCTAATTTAAATCCCAATTTCTTGAGATAGAAATATGGTTTGATAGGGGGAATCCTTGAAAGTTACAGCATATTCCTATATTTTTCATGATTATTCAGATGGAAACAAGAATTCTTTAAAATTTCCAAATCAGATGACAGTATGTTTTCCAGAGTATGGAAATCCGAATGTAGATAAGCAGTAGCAATGTCGTCGGCATAAACAAATTTCTTAGATGATGTCGTGAGATATAAATTGAAAAGTAAAGGAGCTAGAACTGATCCTTGAGGAAGACCGTCTTTCACTGTTTTGAAATTGCTACTCTTATTGTCAATAAAAACACGAAAACTTCTATCAGATAACATATTTTTTAATAATGGTACCATCTAGTGAAGTACTCTTATCGAACAAATGATTAAAAACTAACCAGCGAGATTGCATAAGCCTAGAACGGTTGTTGAGAAAAAAAAGCTGATCCATTTTCCAGTCAGCTGCTTGAATATCGGAATTACCCGGTATTTATTAGGAATAATTCACTAGTCTATCAATTCTTTTTAGTTCCCAATCAATTATAATTAAAGTTCAAGAAAACAAACACTTGTTAAAAATTGGTCATCCAATTCTCACATAAATTGTCGTTTTTATCGAGCTTCAGTTAGGTCACAACAGAAGCGACATCTATCTTTGTGCAGTGTTGATGGACATTACGTTTTCTCCTTTCTTTTACCCTCTATAACCGAAACAATGGTCGGTTATTCGTAGACTTTCGCTTGAAATAGGCTAAAAAAATATCTAATATTTTTCAATGGTTGTCATATGTTTCTATGATCGAGCAAAACTTTTGCATGGCGGTTCTTTAGCTGTCATCTCGTTTTTACATTTGAAACTAATCAGATTGTAAATAACGATATCAATATCAATGAATATTGAGATCAATCAAGAAATTCAACCTAATGAGGAGTAAGTAAATCACATTTTGTGTCACTTTCGTACATCTCCTGAATCGTTAGTTTTTAATTGATTAATCGATATGTTTTCGTAGTGATTTCAAGGTCAAGAATGAAATTCATGTCGAAGAAAATTTCACCCAAGAGTTTGGAATATATGACATAGTAGAAGTGAAAAATGAACATTTTTGGGGCTCCCATTCTAAATATGAAATTATTTATGAAGCGTCAAGGACTGTCCACCTGAAAGCTCATGATGCTGTTGACGGAAAAATTTCGAAAGGGTTTGTTTTTATTTGTTAAATACGTGAATATCTGTGTCACTGAGAATTTAAGTGTATTCGTTTCTGTTGCTTGTGTATTTAACTAGCGTTCCTCTGCCGAACTTCCCGTATAAACTCTAATAATTATAACCATTCAAGTGAATTTGGCAGAGTTTGAGGTAAGCATGATGCACATTTGATTACATTTCATTCTCGAAATCTTGTAGTTCATTCAGTTTATATGCATCTTATAGTACTTGTCTTAATATTTCCTGCATTATAGATTATCTTTGATGAAAATATGATATTCTATATTTTTTCAGTATTGGAGAAGATCATCGAGGAAGAATTGTTAAAGAGGACAATTATGAATTTGATATGAAAGAGATTCCCTTACTTGCTAGTGTGGAAAAAAAAGGCGAAAAAGTTGAAAGGGAAGATGTCAATCCAAAATTGATACAGTCCCAGAACAAATTTTTTGGCATACATTCATATTCGAAAATTCACAAATGTCATCTTTGTGAATTCAGTTCGAGACATAAACACAATCTAAAAACTCACATTAATCGGATTCACTTAAATTTGAAGACCTTCAAATGTCATCTCTGCGATTATGCTGCGAATCAAAAGTACTACCTCAAGAACCACATTGAAGGTGTTCATTTGAAATTAGAAAATCACAAATGTCATCTCTGTGATTATTCTACAAGTCTCAAACACTATCTCAATGACCACATTGATGCCATTCATTTGAATTTGAGGGAGCACAAATGTCATCTATGTGATTACTCTGCAAACAGTGCCGTAACTAGCCTTTTATGCGTCGGTGCGAGTGTTTGAAACTGCGCCCTTGTAAAATTCTGGTCTGGTCATTTCTAAGACTCTTCAGAGTCTGCGCCCTGTGCCTGAGCACCGTTGGCACCTCTCTAGTTACGACACTGTCTGCAAATTTAAGAAAAGTCCTGAAATCCCACATTGATGCCATTCATTTGAATTTGAAAAATCATAAGTGTTCATTATGTGATTATGCTTCAAATCAAAAACGGTACCTCAAAAACCATATTGATAAAGTTCATTTGAATTTGAGGAAACACAAATGTAATCTGTGCAATTATGCTACAGTTCGAAAAGATGACCTAAAAGTGCATATTGATAGCACCCATATAAACTTGAAGAATTACAAATGTAGTTTCTGTGATTATGCTACAAGTAGGAAGAATCACCTCAAAACGCATTATGATTGTTCTCATTCAAATTTGAAAAATCACAAATGTCATCTCTGCAATTTCGCTGCTAAGCAAAAAAGTACCCTCATTTCGCATATTAACGGTATTCATTTGAATTTAAAGAGATTCAAATGTCATCTCTGCAATCATTCTACAAGACTGAAAACTGACCTGCGAATGCATATCGAAGTTGTTCATTTGAAGTTGAAAAATTACAAATGTCATCTGTGTGAGCATGTAGCAAGTAAGAAGTACAACCTTACAAAGCACATAGATGCCATCCATTCAAACAAATACAAATGATAACAATATTTATTTATTGATGTTGAGAATATACGACATGATAATACAACTATCTTGACTGGTTTTGACTTTATAAAACACCTCTTTCGACAATAATCAATTTAAACTATCTTACGTCCATACATCTTTAATCACATTTTATAATCAGGTTATTTGTCTTGAATGCCAATAGGGCCAGGGGTAGAAAGTCCCTTACTAAACAACGTGACACTGTTTTGGCCAATAATAACGTGTTCCAAAAACATCAATCAGATCGACCAATCAGAAAATAGATTGGAAGGGAACAAAGGAATTTCTGACATAATGGCGGATAACAAACAAAGCATGAATAGAAGTGAAAGCTATTTGTACTATAAATACGAACTTTCACAAAATATCGGTCTTTTTGACTTCAGAGTTATTGCAGAGTGAATCATTTGAAACCTAAGCATTTAATTTCAAATTTTGAAATGGGTTACAAATGTGTTGTTCCAGGATGTTCAGCGAAATATGGGAAAAAGTGTAGATTTCCGTAGATTTCCACTAAATAGGGAGGTGAGTGTAACAAATAATTTTAAACTACCACAAACTGTTTATCTTAATATAAACTTGTAGTTAGCGGAGAAGTGGATGGAAAAAATTGGAAGAGAAGATTTGAAGGCGAAATCCCAAAAGGATCTTTACGATAGTTGCAGGATTTGTGACAAACATTTCAGGCCTGAGGATTTTGTCCGATTCAATAATAAAGCAGGCAGTCTTCTTGATGCTGATGCCGAACCATGCTTATTTCTTAATCATGATGTCGGAAGTCAGGTACACTTCTTCTTTTATAATTTGCAAATTTTATTACTTGAAGATCTTACTTAGCTATATCATAAATAGTTTAAACCTCATTATATGACTATATTTTATAGATGAATTGTTGTAGAATTGTGAAACGTTCACTATGTTTCTCAAATCGTTATTCTTTTCAGAAGCTCCGGAATGTCTATCGGAAAAGGGAGTATCTCATATGGAAGAAGTGCCACCGAGTAAGTTTTACATGAAAGATAATCAATTTGAAATATTATATTTTGAAATGAATTTTTGATTAGGTATAAACATTTTGTTCCAACCAAGCTAAATAAGATTATTATATATGATGATGAATTGCAATTTATTGTAAATTATATATCTATGTTGCAAATATTAGAGTCAACAATTCAATCTGTCTTATGAAATATATACCTATGTTTTTATGATTAGACGATATGCAATAATAATTCTTCAATTTTAATGTATTGATCTTGGTTTGAAGAAGACGATAAATAGACTTCGAAAAGTAGCTCATCATTAAGAACGATACTTCTTAATATTCTAAGAAAATCTGATTGGTCAAGTAAATTTGAATGTAGTGAGCATAATATTATAGACATTTTTCTAGATTTTTTTGTTAAATTCTATTTGTTAATATGGATAAAAAAATGTCTGTAATATTCTCACAGGAAAACAAATTTTGGGCCAGTCTAGAGATCCCATCAAACATATAGCTAGTAAAAAATTTGAAAAACATAAGAAATATAAGTCAAGAAAATGAAGTTTTAAGGATCTTGGGCCTACCAAAATTTGTTTTCGGTGTTTTAATTGTTTTCCTAATTCGTATATGAATTCTTCTTTTCATAATTCTTTGAGGTAGATATTTTTATTAGCAATTAGTGTTTTTTCTAGCCAGGTTATTGTTTTATATCTCATATCCTTGAAAGATAATCAATTTGAAATATTATTTTTTGAAATGAATTTTTGATTAGGTATAAACATTTTGTTCCAACCAAGCTAAATAAGATTATTATATATGATGATGAATTGCAATTTATTGTAAATTATATATCTACGTTGCAAATATTAGAGTCAACAATTCAATCTGTCTTATGAAATATATACCTATGTTTTTATGATTAGACGATATGCAATAATAATTCTTCAATTTTAATGTATTGATCTTGGCCTGAAGAAGACTATAAATAGACTTCGAAAAGTAGCTCCAGATCGAAGCATTTTTTTTCCTTCAACCGAAATTGTACTTTCAACATTGTAAATCATTCAATATCATTATTCAATATTATTCACTCTGATCCTATTGTGATTGTAATCCCAGAAATTTTGCTTAAACTAATTAAATACACAATTGTTATATTAACTAGTTTTCATTTCCCTGTGACAAAATAATTTCAGGAATCCATTCTAATTGCATTTTCTCTGATCTTGAATTATTGAAAACTTTCATTTCCAACTTGGTTAATTCCAATCAGGTTGGAAATGAATTGTTTTCATTAATTCACGTTCAGAGAAGAATGCAATTGGAATTTCTGGATTTCGAACAGCCTGTCGATACCCCTCATTTACCCCCACCTAAATTTCACCTCCCTACCCTTTTTTTCAGCTGGTACCAGAAATGTCAAAGTCTCGCATTGTCATCAAAATTGGCGAGAGTTTCCGATCTATATACTTTTATTTATCTATGAATAGGGCTTTCCAACCTGCTGTCACGATCAGCTGTTTAATGGCCGCTGTAGGAAAAACAAAGCCTTTGTTTACAAGTAAATAGTTGTGTTATTTGTAAAAATTAGTGAAATACTTTATTGTTTTTTATACAAAATGCCTAATTTTTGTTGTATTGTTGGCTGTGGAAGTGTAGGGACCCGTGACAGTGTTAGATTTTTCCGAATTCCTGCTATTTTGAACTTTAAGCATAAGATTGAAATGAACAAACTGTCGGTTTTAAGACGAGATCGTTGGATAAATGCTATACATCGAAGTGATCTGATACTCACAAAGCTCAAATACTCATTAGTATGCTCAAAGCATTTTATTTCAGGTAAAAATTTGATTGTTTGACTGTTTTATATGCACTGAAAGCTTAATTTATTTAAGGAGCTCCAGCAGATCTAATGGACATGTTAAACTCAGACTGGGTTCCCTCACTGAATTTGGAATATGAAAAACATGGTAGTACATGTTCAGAAGATGCTGAAAAAAACTTAATCGTTTTAAACGAAGAAAGACCAGAGATATGTTAAAAGATGAGGTAAGGCATTGAATCATTGCATGAATCGAGATAGATGAGAAGATAATATGGTTGAAATAAAAGTGTTACCATTGTATATTATAGTATATTGCTATAATAATTCTAATCATTTAATCTCTTGTCTTCTCTCCGTAATCAAATTTTCAGAGGTAATTGGGCAGTGTTTATGTATTAATCAATTTGTATTGATAGTTTTTGAATGAATAGGTACATTGTGCTAGCAATAACCAACCTTCAACATCTTGTGAAGAAGATACTTTGAAAGCATTGCCTGATGAAGATTTGAATTCGAGAGCTGTTCAGACAGATATCGATAGTGAAGAGATGATAGGATTGCAACTCTTGAGAAGCCGGCAGCATTATTTGGAAACGAGGTTCATTAAAACATCCTTCACGATGGAAAGTTTCAAAAGTGACGATACTCGTACAAAGTATTATACGGGACTGTTGTCCCGATGTCTCTTTTGAGCACACAAGATGAGCAACTGGTTTTGGATGAAATTGTTCATGTTTCATGTGCTTTGAATAATTTATGCCCATCAGTTGTTCCTTTATAAATAAAAACATTTCAATAAATTATGTAGTTTCTTTATGAGATATATCTTCATCGAAATAGTCACAATTAATTAGCATTCAGGTCTTATATTGAAGAACAATGATAAAGAATTACTACTTACTATAAAAAAAATATTTATTTTGCACTCATTCCAAGATAAATATAATTAGAATTTTTATAACAGCATTATTGAAGAAATTATAACGATCAATGATCTGGGGTTGTATTCTCTAAATAATGTGCTGCAACATCAGGAAAGGTATTTCAAGCGATGAACCAAGAGTAACCGGTTATCTTTGGTCTTTTGTGGTAAATACTTTTTGCATTGAAGCGGTTTGGGTTATAGATCCGTGACGTCATGAATTAACCTCAATTTGATCGAGAAATGTCAAATCAAACCAAAATCGTAACCCTGCTCGAGAGCAGAGTTACGATTCACGATTCTGGTTATTAGAGCAAGTAGGGTTAGATGTGTATAAACATGAAAATAGTAATTAGCTTCATTCGGGTTCAAATTCTGACTGTTCCAGAACCATCAGAATCATGCGCATTTCAGTGTTCGGTGTTCGGGTTTTCTCTGACTAATTTCGAACCGAGTAGTCCGATGTTCGGGTTATATCAGGATTTATTTCTGATTATTTTCTGACGATTCTGGGACTATCCTCAGGACCATTTTAGGATTTTCCCGTAGAACCGCCTTAGGAGGAGGAGTTAACCAATTTCTTTCGTAATTTGAAATGTTTGAATTTTATCTGCATCCGTTAACAGATATAAACAAATCTAAACATAGATGGTTTCAAATCGTGCATAAATTGGTATTAAGTTAAATGATTATAAATTAATATTATAAAGGGTTTTCAGGGGCAGGATTATGAGTTTTCTATTTATTTCCTTGAGTTGTCCAATTCAAATTGCAAGAACTAGTACAACTTTATTTATTACAATGATTTAAGTTTTCTAAATAATCATTTAGAATTCCTTAACTATTTTTAAGTATGTGAAAAATAGCTTTATTAAAAAAAATTTTTTCGGCTCTGGTCAACAAATCGGCAATATTAAAAATGTGCAGTATTATTTTTATTGACATATTCATTAATCTATTTGCTTTTATTTCAATTTATGGCTTATATGATCAGGGGAATTAAATTGAAATTTTCTGCTGTAACCAATTCAAATAGTCCTACGAGTTTGCGCATTTTGCCAAATTCAACTTGTTCGGGTTTTCTCTGACAAATTTTGGACCAAATCTTCAAATTGGTTCGCTGTTCGGGTTTTTTCAGTACAATCCCAGTACAGTTCCAGTACAGTCAAAATCGGTACCTACTCGAGAGCAAGTATCAGTTCAGGATATTTTGCGGACTACAAATGCTACCAACCCTTAAACAACGATCACTTGAAAACGCAATTAGTGGTAAATTCGTAATTTTAGACGAGAAATAAATCAAGATTTCCCTTTACATCAAAGTTTGCTACCAACTGCATTAAAAGCTCTTTTTAAATTAACAATTGAAAACCATTATATTCAAAAAGGTAATGTGCGCATGTAACTAGGTATATTTCAAAAATTCAAATTTTTGATGAAACGAAATGACAATCTCAGTTTATTTATCAGCAACCTGATTATCAATGAAATACCTAGCGAATTTTTTCTGTTTGAGAGTTTCGTCTGCATGAAATTGTTTTCCATAGTTAGAATACTGTTTTATCAAATTTTCATCGACAAAGCAAAAATTTAATGTTGATAGAAACAGTTGAGTACTATAATAGCGCAATTCAAATTACTAATCATTATTAAAATTCCCAAAATATATATAATCCCACCTGATAAATACTGAACAGTGAACCTGTATCAGACAAAACATTTTGATAGATCTAGTTTCTGAGCTTTGTTGAATCACCCATATTCAGACAGTGGTTGCATTAGCACATGAATATTTTTGATAGTATAAACTGAAATATAAACTACTTCAGAATTCAGAGCAATCCCTTACCTATATAGGTAAATTGTATGGTTAACTGATTTACCAATTTTACTTTGCGTTCAATAATGTTTTGGAAATATTTTCAGGTTCAGATCTGTATAACTAGTTATTATCACATCATTGAATTAATTTAGATTTCAGGTATAAATTGATTTGATATAGTGGGTATGAAATAAGATTTCCTGCAAAGATGAAGAAGCTTTTTTATTTATGGGTAATACAAAAAATTTAAATGTCACGAGATTGACCTTGAAATACATAAATCCAATAAACTGGTTTCATGAGGCTGAATGCTATACAAAACTATTCATTGATTCTTTATCAAATAGAGCACAATTATGTATAGACTAATATTCACAACAAAAAATTAATTCTAGGAAATATAGATTCAGTATCAGCTCGATTGAATTTTTAACAACACACCAAGAAACTATCAGAATAATCAACAAGAAAGATCATATAAACAAGAATTTTCCTTCTGATACAAAAACTATAGAGCAATGCTTGATTTGAAGCACTGATGCCAAACTATATAGATTACCATAACAAATTCGTATAAACACATACACATACAAAAAAGAATTTGAAGAATTAATTTCAGCACTCCCCCATAGGTCTGGGCAAGGTCAAACACTCACATGAAAAGCTAAAAACTTTATAGATGATCAAACACAATCCCTTTACCAGCTTGATATACCAATTGTTTACATCTAATAAATACAAACAACCAGTTTCTTCAAAATCCATTACATTAGTGTTCGATCCCTAGTGTGATTTATCAAACAGATTTCAGGGTTGAAATGAGTTGTCTTTGAACCATCTTGTTGTTTATCCAAGAGATTTATCTACTAACTAACAAGGCGTTTGGCCACTAAGGTCATTTAAAGCATGAAATGATGGGTTTCCATAGAACATTGAAAATTATTTCTCATTTCCATTACCTGTACTAAGTTGTTGCCTGAAATACATTATAATATATGTTGAGATATCTTCACACAATTTACTATGATTGTCAACCTTCAATACTTTTGTCGATTGAAATAAACATTCTTTCGTTTTGAATCCAATTCTTGAAAAATAGGTATACCCCAATAAATATATTTTAGGAATCAACAATCCTGAAATTGCAAATATGACAAATCGAAATTCTGTTATAATGAGAGCATTTGAAACTTTTAAATCAGTTGATTAAATAGAATCACAAAAATAAACACATATATTGCTATACATGCTGTCTACTATTTCTAATATCAAAATTGATTTGCTGAATTATACTTTGCAATCATTATTTCATTGTTTTTTAATAAGTTCCAATATCTTACAAAAAATAGCTCTGAAAAAAAATTGGAAAGGTTTGATTATTGCAAAAAGTAGCACTAAGGAGTACAATGACTAGATTTTACACATGGATACACTTGGTGATATTTTGGCATTATGAATTTTGAGTAACTGTTCAACCTCTCTGCATATTTTTCTGTACACTCCACAAGAGAATATCCATTTTGTTGCAGGTTATACCGATGTTTATCCTGAAGTAAGCATTAAGGATAATTGGCCACTATTCTTTCTAATACCCATTGCATTAATTTTCCATTTAATAGGGAAGAAAATATCACCTAGTCTTATATTCTCTAAACATCTAGGTACAAATAATTCTTCTTTCCATCTTATTTAGTCATTCATTTTTATGGATCGTAAGATTAAGAACTCCAAAATAAAACTCGACTCCCAACCACAATTAGTTTTGTCACTTATTCCTAATGCTTCTCTTATTTATTCACACAGTTAGTGAAAGCCTGGAAACAATATAATTAACGTATTAATACAGCTTATTACAGAAACATCACTCCTTACCTTCACACAAGATATTTGTCAAACATTTCCTGACGAATATTCGTAAACACAAATGAAAAAACAACCAAGTGCTTGAAAGTTGTTGTCTGGCAGGCGCAATTAAACAAAGAACCTCCAAAACTGTACCTATCTCTCTCCATTTTTAATCCTCACTTTGCTGTTCGGGTTCTGCATTTCTCTGATAATTTTCTGACTGTCCAAGAATGGTCCAAAATGATCAAAAATCCTCAGCTATTACGCATCAGTTCTGCGCACCCTGAGGACTGTCCCAGAACAGTCAGAAAAATACGAACCCGAATGAAGCTAACAATAGCAAGGACTTTGAATTATTTGGAAGTTCTTTCATTGTCTTTTTGTGTTTGTATCAAATTTTCATCAATATAAATAATCTTGAAATAATAGAAAAATAGATTTAATTTCTAACTCTGGAAAAAAATTCGTCATTGACTTTAAAATTAAACATTCCCATTCTGTCTCTTTGCCTTAATTTTTTTCCTTTTACTAGCTGTTAATATTGATATTTTTCATTTTAATCATTTATTGTCATTTTCTTCATTCCTAGTTACTCACAAAATAATTTTTTTTTTATCATTTTTTACATGTGTATTATATGAGTCTTATTTTCTCCTTGTTAAATTTATTGTAGTTTCAGTAATTCCATTATAAGGATATATTGGCTAATAAAAAATTGCTTATAAAAATGTCTTTTTGTTTATATAAGTTTCGGGAATGGGCCTTTTTTATCTGAATCAGATAAATGCTCAGATAACCTATGAGCATAAATAAACGCGAATCAAAAGACAGCACGGATAACCAAACCCGAGCATTCAAGCGATAATTTCTGGTTATTCTTTCTGGATTTTGAAGGAATAACCAAGAAGAACCAGCAATAACCGCTAGATGGACCAAAATCATAACCTGGTTACTCTTGGTTCATCGCTTGAAATACCTTATAGAAAAATCATTTACCCACCCAAAATTTTACCTCTACATTTTAGTTCGGCTGACCCCAGCATCAACCGCTAGTATCTCATTGTCGTAAAAATCGGCGAAAGTTCGATCTGTATAGTTTTTTTTATCTATGATAAAAAAACCTGGTTCTATGTTTTAATATGATGTCGGCTGCCATTTTGATTTCTTCGGCAAATTTTTAAATGTTACGTATTTACGAAATTGTGAATAATAAGGTGTATAATGGATGTTGAAAATAAAGAAGCAATTCAAATCAATGACTTGTGAGTAAATCTACCTTTGTCTTACTTTCGTAGGTAATTTGTTCTTCATTAATCGGTTTTTATGTTATGACAGTGATATCAAGGTTGAAGATAAAGTAGTAATCGAAGAAAATTTCGCTCATGAGTCTGGAATATGTGATAAAGACACAGTTAAAGTGAAGAATGAAAGTTCTTATGAGACCCCTGATGAAATAGAAGCTGGGAGAAACTACCAGTTCAACACCGATGATACTGTTGATAAAAAAACTTCTGAAAGGTATGTTTTCAACGCTGAAATGCTGACATTTAGCATCAAAGTGTATGTATTCACTATCTCATTGATTTAATGGCTCATCTATTTTAGAAGCTATGCTCTAATTTTCCATATCTATCTCTTGGTAAACCTCTCAAGCAGATAGGGTGGACTTTCGTTAATCATTAATTTGTGGTGATAATGGGATATTTTCATTAGGTGGTTGTCACAGCAATGCTTATAGCATTGAATGTTCCAAAAATTTTCGGTAGACAAAATCTTATATCTCAATCAAGCATCATAAAATAGACAAATCCCTATTTAATGAAATTGTTATATAACAAGGTCTTTTTTCAGTGATGAAATGAAACGAAATTAAGTTCATTTAGAAAATATGTGAAATTTATTATGTTTATTTATTATTGGCAAATACTCCCAAATTTTTTAATTTGTGTACAAGATCTCATATACAAAGGCACCATTTAACATTGATATCATTGATTGATCGTTACATTATTCCTCGCAAAAGGTTCAAATATTCTGTAGATTATGCATCACCTACTCTTAAAACCATCAAAACTAATTATTAATGAACCAGTTACGCTCTCTGACTGCTAGCCACTCAGCTGATAAACTCTTTGATTCCAGAGTAAATGGTGAATGCATGTTACAGCAATTGTAATATACTAACCCAAAACTCCTTATTTCCCATGAACATCTCCGAACAGATCTTTGAATGATCTCACAGTTGTTGTTTTTGTTATTGGTGTGAGCAAACACGGCTCCATTTGGAAAACAGTTTCTTCATGAGCAAATGTTGATCTATGATGGTACGTTTTGATAACTTCTTAGTGTCAGCTGGTGGAAGTTAATTAAAAAATTTTTTTCAATAATTTTTAGAAATTCTCACTTGATTTTACACCTTTGAGAATTTTGTTGTGATATAATATTTGGGTAAGTATGATTAAATAATTTTTTTAGTTTTCTATATATGTCGTATGAAAGATATATCGTAACAACCCTCCTCCTTTGTCTGGGCTTGGGACCGGCAGTGATAATTGGTAAGCTACTCAATCCACCCATCAGCTCACTATAATATAAAGGATCACAAATGTCATCCGTGTGATTATGTAACAATTCGAAAAGGCATCCTCAAAACTCACATTGATATAATTAATTTAAGTATGAGGAATCTTAAATGCCATTTCTGTATATATACTGTGACTCTGAAAAAAAAGTCTCAAACGTTACATTAAATCAGTTTATGCAAAGTTGAAAAATACAAATGTCATCTCTGCGAATATTTTGCAAGTCGGAAAAGTAATCTCAGTCATCTTTGTGATTATGTAACAACTCGAAAAGGCAACCTCATAACTCACATTGGTGTAATTCATTTAAGTATGAAGAATCACAAATGTTTTCTCTGTGATTATACTGGGACTCAGAAATGTCACATTGATTCAGTTCATGCAAAAATTGAAAAAACATGAATGTTATATGTGCTATTATGTTTCCATTCAAACAGACAATCTCAAAAGACACATTGATGCAATTTATTTGAATTTGAGGATCACAAATGTGATCTCTGTCATTATTCCACAAGTCAGAAGCATCACCTTGAAAGTCACATCAATGCATATCATTCAAATTTGTAGAATCATTAATGTCATCTTTGTGATTATGTTCCGAGGTGAAAAAACAATTTCAGAAGTTGTATGAGTGTGCAGGAGGACAATGGAGCATTAGGACTGGGTGTGAGCAATCATTTATCTCATCATTATAATTATAGATGTTTTTTTTACTTGTCTTAATCATTGTGATTATTTCTAATAAAAAAATAAAATAAACACAGTACTTTATTCTAAGAAATGGCCATCAATCAAAGTGCCGAAGCCATCTGACCTTATGTCGGTGTTTTTTAATTTTTCCATTATTTAACTGCAGATCATTCACTTTGATGCTAAGACTTTCATTGAAATCATTGCCATATAAATATTATATTGAATATTTTCCATTGGCAGATTAACATCTACTTTTTTTTCAGTATTGAAAATTTCGAACAAACAAGAAATTGCATTGATGCAACTGATTCAATTTTAAGCAATCGCAAATTACATGTTGAAAGGCAGAAAAGTCATCTCAAAAAACGCATTGATGCAATTCATTCTAATATAAAAAATCACAAATGCCATCTCTGTGATTATGTTACTATTCACAAAGACGATCTGAAAAGACACATTGTTGCCATACATTTAAATATGAGGAATCACAAATGCCATATCTGTGATTATGCTGCGACGACGGAAAAGCCATCTCCTAAGTCACATAAGTACAATTCATTTAAATTTAAAGGCTCATGAATGTCAACACTGTGATTATGTTACTAGTCACAAAGTTACTCTCAAAAGACACATTGATGTTATTCATTTGAATTTGAGTAATCACAAATGTAATATCTGTGATTATGTTACTAGTCACAGAGGGGCTCTCAAAAGACACATTGATGCAGTTCATTTAAATTTGAGGAATTACAAATGTCATCTGTGTGAGTATGCTGCAACTCAAAGCGGATGTCTCAAAATGCAATTCATTCGAACTCATGGAATCACAAATGTCAATTCTGCGATTTTGTTACTAATCAAAAGGACAATCTCAAAAGTCACATCGATGCATATCATTCAAATCTGAAGAATCACTGATTTCACTGCGATTATTCTTCTACGAGATCAAAGGGTATTCTCAAAGGACGCATTGATGGTATTCATTAAACTAACAAGCATCACCTAAGTTAGCGATTATACTTCGAATTGAAGAGACAATTTCAGAAGTTATATGAGTAGGAGGACAAAAGAGTATTAGAACTGGGCGAAATCAATCATTTACCTGTTCATTATAATTATAGATGTATTTTTTTACTTGTCTTTATCATCATCATTATTTATGATTAAAATAATGAAAAGAAAATCATTATTCCGACTCATTATCCCCGGGAGATAATGGTCTACAATGAACTGTAGGATTCTCCTAGCAATATTAATATTTTCAGTAAGTTTATCATTCATATTATAATTGACAGCAGTAGAGATTGCCATGTTATTATTATTTTAAATTATTGTTTATCAATGTTCTATTCTTAAAGGAAGACTGTGATCGATAACAAATCAATTATTTATCTGTTCATTATAATTATTGATATTCCTTTTACTTGTTTTTATCACCATAAGTATGTGTAATTAAACAAATGAACAAAAAATTATTATCCTGATATATTATGCTATGGAGGTAATTGTCTCAAATAACTACAGCATTATCTTAGCATCATTCATCTATTCATCTACAAATATATCATTGTTATTTCAAATTTTGGTAAGAATAATAGAATCATAAAATTTTTCCTAAGCTAATAATCCGAATTTCACTTTGATGCTAACTCTGTTATTGAAATTATTGTCCTATTTATTTTTCATTGTATCATTCTCATAAGAAGATCAACATTTACTTTATTTTTCAGTTTTGAAAATTTCGAGGAAATAAGTGATGTGGCTAAAAGAATTCATGACAGGAGCGAAGCTCAATATGAAGAAATTCCAACCTTGAACAGTAAAATAAAAGATGTAAAATCAAAGTTGAAAAAATGCCAGTACCCTTTATGTAGTTATGTTTCATCAAGAGAATCTTCCCTTAGACAACATATTGTTTTGGTGCATTCAAACTCGAAGCAACACAAACATCATCACTGCGATTATGTTTCAAATCAGAAAGGCAACCTCAAAAATCACATCGATGCAAGTCATTTGAATTTGAGGCATCACAAATATCATCTTTGCGAGTATATTGCAGGTAAAAGAGGTGCTTTTAAAAGACAAATTAATACAATTCATTCATTTTTGAAGAATCATGAATGTCACCTCTGCGAGTATGTTGCAAGTCAAAGTGGTACTCTCAAAAGACATATTGATGCTGTTCATTCAAATATGAGGAATCAAAAATGTCACTTCTGTGATTATGTGACGAGTCAAAAAGCCAATCTCAAAAGACACATTGATTCAATACATTCAAATTTAAGGAACCACAAATGTCATCTCTGTGAGTATATTGCAGGTGAAAGAGGTGCTCTCAAAAGACACGTTGATACAATGCATTCAAATTTGAAGTTTCACAAATGTCAGCAAGTATGTTGTAAGTCAAAACCGTTCTCTCAAAAGGCACATTGATGCTACTTATTTGAATTTGAGGAATCAGAAATGTGATCTCTGCGATTATGCCACATGTCAAAAACATCACCTCAAAAGTCACATCAATGCATATCATTCAAATTTGAAGAATCATTAATGTCATCTTTGTGATTATGCTCGGAGGTGAAAAAACAATTTCAGAATTTCAGAAGTTGTATGAGTGTGCAGGAGGACAATAGAGCATTAGGACTGGATGTAAGCAATCATTTATCTCATCATTATAATTATAGATGTTTTTTTTTACTTGTCTGTATCATCGTGATTATTTCTAATAAAAAAAAAAATAAACACAGTACTTTATTCTAAGAAATGGCCATCAGTGGAAGTGCCCAAGCCATCTGACCTTATGTTGGTGTTTTTTAATTTTTCCATTATTTAACTGCAGATCATTCACTTTGATGCTAAGACTTTCATTGAAATCATTGCCATATAAATATTATATTGAATATTTTCCATTGGCAGATTAACATCTACTTTTTTTTCAGTATTGAAAATTTCGAACAAACAAGAAATTGCATTGATGCAACTGATTCAATTTTAAGCAATCGCAAATTACATGTTGAAAGGCAGAAAAGTCATCTCAAAAAACGCATTGATGCAATTCATTCTAATATAAAAAATCACAAATGCCATCTCTGTGATTATGTTACTATTCACAAAGACGATCTGAAAAGACACATTGATGCCATACATTTAAATATGAGGAATCACAAATGCCATATCTGTGATTATGCTGCGACTCGGAAAAGCCATCTCCTAAGTCACATAAGTACAATTCATTTAAATTTAAAGGCTCATGAATGTCAACACTGTGATTATGTTACTAGTCACAAAGTTACTCTCAAAAGACACATTGATGTTATTCATTTGAATTTGAGGAATCACAAATGTAATATCTGTGATTATGTTACTAGTCACAGAGGGGCTCTCAAAAGACACATTGATGCAGTTCATTTAAATTTGAGGAATCACAAATGTCATCTGTGTGAGTATGCTGCAACTCGAAGCGGATGTCTCGAAAGGCACATTAATGCAATTCATTCGAACTTGAGGAATCACAAATGTCAATTCTGCGATTTTCTTACTAATCAAAAGGACAATCTCAAAAGTCACATCGATGCATATCATTCAAATCTGAAGAATCACTGATTTCACTGCGATTATTCTTCTACGAGATCAAAGGGTATTCTCAAAGGACGCATTGATGGTATTCATTAAACTAACAAGCATCACCTAAGTTAGCGATTATACTTCGAGTTGAAGAGACAATTTCAGAAGTTATATGAGTAGGAGGACAAAAGAGTATTAGAACTGGGCGAAATCAATCATTTACCTGTTCATTATAATTATAGATGTATTTTTTTACTTGTCTTTATCATCATCATTATTTATGATTAAAATAATAAAAAGAAAATCATTATTCCGACTCATTATCCCCGGGAGATAATGGTCTACAATGAACTGTAGGATTCTCCTAGCAATATTAATATTTTCAGTAAGTTTATCATTCATATTATAATTGACAGCAGTAGAGATTGCCATGTTATTATTATTTTAAATTATTGTTTATCAATGTTCTATTCTTAAAGGAAGACTGTGATCGATAACAAATCAATTATTTATCTGTTCATTATAATTATTGATATTCCTTTTACTTGTTTTTATCACCATAAGTATGTGTAATTAAACAAATGAACAAAAAATTATTATCCTGATTTATTATGCTATGGAGGTTATTGTCTCAAATAAACTACAGCATTATCTTAGCATCATTCATCTATTCATCTACAAATATATCATTGTTATGTTAAATTTTGGTAAGTATAATAAAATCATATAATTTTTTCCTGAGCTAATAATCCAAATCATTCACTTTGATGCTAACACTGTTATTGAATTTATTGTCATATTTATTTCTCATTGTATAGTTCTCATAAGTAGATCAACATTTACTTTCTTTTTCAGTTTTGAAGATTTCGAGGAAATAAGTGATGTGGCTAAAAGAATTCATGACAGGAGCGAAGCTCAATATGAAGAAATTCCAACCTTGAACAGTAAAATAAAAGATGTAAAATCAAAGTTGAAAAAATGCCAGTACCCTTTATGTAGTTATGTTTCATCAAGAGAATCTTCCCTTAGACAACATATTGATTCGGTGCATTCAAACTCGAACCAACAGGAACATCATCACTGCGATTATGTTTCAAATCAGAAAGGCAACCTCAAAAATCACATCGATGCAAGTCATTTGAATTTGAGGCATCACAAATATCATCTTTGCGAGTATATTGCAGGTAAAAGAGGTGCTTTTAAAAGACAAATTAATACAATTCATTCATTTTTGAAGAATCATGAATGTCACCTCTGCAGCGAGTATGTTGCAAGTCAAAGTGGTACTCTCAAAAGACATATTGATGCTGTTCATTCAAATATGAGGAATCAAAAATGTCACTTCTGTGATTATGTGACGAGTCAAAAAGCCAATCTCAAAAGACACATTGATTCAATACATTCAAATTTAAGGAACCACAAATGTCATCTCTGTGAGTATATTGCAGGTGAAAGAGGTGCTCTCAAAAGACACGTTGATACAATGCATTCAAATTTGAAGTTTCACAAATGTCACCTCTGCAAGTATGTTGCAAGTCAAAGTGGTAATCTCAAAAGACATATTGATGCAATTCATTTGAATTTGAGGAGTCACAAATGTCATCTCTGTGAGTATGTTGCAAGTCAAAGCGGTTCTCTCAAAAGGCACATTGATGCTACTCATTTGAATTTGAGGAATCACAAATGTGATCTCTGCGATTATGCCACATGTCAAAAGCATCACCTCAAAAGTCACATCAATGCATATCATTCAAATATGACAAAGACTCATTGATGGTATTCTTTAAAGTAACAAGCGTCACTTATATAGCGATTGTGCTGCGAGTTGAAGAAACAATTTCAGAAGTTACACGAGCAGGACGACAAAAGAACGTTAGGACTGGGCAAAATAAATCATTGATCTGTTCATTATAATGATAGATGTTCTTTTTACTTGTTTTCATCATCATCATTATTTATAATAAAAAAAATGAATAGAAATTTATTATTCTGATTCATTATCTCAGGAGATAATCGTCTACAATAAACTGTAGCATTCTCCTAGCAATATTAATTTTTTCAGTAAATATTATCATTCATATTACAATTGACAACAGTAGAGATAATATATGGATGAGATTGCCATGTTTTTATTATTTTAAATTATATATAACTAATCAATCAAGTTCTGGAACCAAGAGGAAGGGTAATCAGAGAGTATGAAAATGGAGCCAGGAAAAAGGAAATAAAGAAAAAAAATTGACAAAAGAACAACTAAACCCAAATTCAGTAATAACAGGTCTCTAGACTCTAGAGAACTCTGAATCTGTTATGAATGAAACACCTAACTTTGTTCTGAGTGAACACTGGGTAAATGAGTTTTCCCAAAGAATTGCTGGAGCAATCAAGGGGCCAATGGGAGTAACTGAGAAGAATGACAATAGAAACTTGAACTGGCGACTACAGCAAAGTAACTAGTATGGTAACAAGAGGAAAGATACTATAATCCTACCACACGTAATCAGCCGCCAATTAATAAAAGGCGATCGATTTCAGGTGAAAATTTTATGTGAACACCGAACAAAGAAAAACCTTGAATAGTAAAATAATAATTCACTTACCCAAAGGGGCTTTAGATGGATATTAGTTGGTACTACACCAGAAATGACGGGTTTTAATGGAAGAGGATACAGAGATAACCTTTTTCTGAAGAGCAAAAGTGAGAATATCACTTAGATTTCTCCAGTATATTCACTATGATCAACAGATGATTGAGTCAAATAAAACGTTTATCTAAGTTTGGAGGATTTCTATTTAAATATTGTTCTTTTTCGCTTGTTGTTACTTTGGGGATCGTATATTGATTGATTTTAGTTCACGCGATCGGCAACCGCGCACCAGTGCCATGAGTTAGGCAATTCAAAATACATCCCATCGTCCACAAGAAAAGTGCCGAAAATTAAATGAAGATTAATTAAATTCCGAATGAAACAAATCCGGACATCTACACAGCTCACGACCTAACAACAGGTCAATGATGCAGTAACACAGGCAAGCCTAGAGACTCGTGGAAAACCAAGCACTAATATTGAACAAGCAAACAAAACACGGAAAAGTTATCCGATGTCAGGAAAACAACTTAAAAGACCAGAATAATATTCAGTAGCAGCTACCGGGATGAGAAACGTAAAATGTAACAACCTATTATACAGAAGGATTTTCAGGAAGTTGCCTCTGTCACTCATCAAGAAAAATGAACTCGAATATTGAGGCCATCAGCAGCATAATTATATCAAGGACTAGGGAATTCAAATTGAGTGGTCAGGTTGGATCTGTGGATGATGTCAGCAGCATATATATATCAAGGACTAGGTAATGCACATTGAGTGACCAGGTTGGATCTGTGGATGACGTGAACTCCCACAGAAGAAAGACAGAGCACAGTAATGTTTTATCCATCTTTCACCAGAATATCCAATCATTGAGGAATAAGATAATTGACTTGGAGCTAATTCTACAGGAAATTAAGAAACCTGAAATTACATAGGTTTTGAATATCTCCTTACTAGGAGGTTGAATCAGGATCCTCTCAAAAATGCATTTGGGCAACTACCAAGCTTTGGACCACAAAACAATAACTCTTCATGCCATCAGTTTCTTGGAACTTGTAAAATTTTACTGTTCAATATGACAGTGCCAATGTATAAGAGTTGTTTTTATTGTGAGGACGATGAATGTGAAAATATGTCCATTACAATAAAAAAAACTCTTTGTGGGAAAAGATAATGTCAAAACAGATAACTTTGTCATTGATGAGTGATATACAAAATCGCCTAACCTCAAGAAAAACTGGATGAGTTGGGTACAAACTATGTAGCAGGCTATATTTTGAAAAAAACTAGAAAAATATAACCTGTCATGTTTGCAAACAATGCTTGTTCTCTGGAGATTATAGTGCAGAGCGACTTAAGCATGTTGCTCAAAATGTTCAATAACAAATAATAAATCAATTTTTAAGAAAGTTTGAAAATTCGTGTTTTCTTCTCGATATTTAGAGCTTTATAGCATCACATGGTGTAAAAACAACGTTTAATATCCAATGAAAAACATCATCGTCATTGTGATGATGTATGTAGAGCTTTATATGAAAATAATGAATTTCAACAATGGGAATTTTACATGATATTTTTGTCTCACGAATTGAAAATCTGAGAGTAATTGAATAATTTTCAGTTTATTAAGTCTTTTATACCTCTTCTAGAACAATAATTTGGTGTGAAGCATTCGATTTAATTTCAACTCTAACCAGATTTTCTCGTCGAGACAAAAATTTTTCGTAGATTTCAAAATATCAAATATCAAAATATCCATCCACTAAATAAAACATTCCTGGAACTACATTCAACTTTCCCACCACAATCCCCGCTTTATGATTTAGTACCGATACGAGAATCCAGGTGTCGCAAACATTCGTCTTTTTCGGTTAACATTGCCGTGAACCGTCTATGTATTACTGGTCTGTGGTCTGCAGCTGTGTAACAGCCATAGACAAAGTACCGTGTAGAGAGATATTTTGTCTATAGTAACAGCCTAGTGCTACCACGGTAGAAATGGTTCTGAAACATTTATCAAATATATCATGGGCTGTTTGTTAAATTTGATTATTTTTATAAACTGAAAACGGGCATTTCAAATGGACCCATTTGATCATGCAACGTTTCCTTTAAATTCTCATAAAGTTCCTATTTTAATGAAAAATTATTTTCAGATTTTTCAGTCAATTCTATCATATAACGTACCTGTCGTGGTCTTCTAATAATAACCCAATAAACAACGCCAAATTATGATTATTATTCGTATTCAACCATAAACAAACCGTTCATCATAATCTCACAATTTATCATCCAAGATACTTTCGACGATCTCTCCAGTACTCATAAATATTTGTGGATGTCTATGAGCTACAGATCTCATCCAGAATCGCACTTTTCCTGTAAGCTTTTGAAAATTAAGAGAGATGCTTACAGATGAAAGTAGAATACCACCATTAAATCATCATTCAAATTTCAAACTAATTTTGATAGACCTTCAGTCGAACCACAACAAAAGCGACATCTATACTTGTGCAATTTAGACACTTTTTATGCACGGAAGTTGTACTGCTTCCCTCAATATAACTTGTAAACCGAAATGATGGTAGCGAAGATTGACATTAAGGCCCGTTTGCACCAACGCCCCTTGAAATGTCGCATAGCTAAGTGCAGCTTAAAGTTAAGGGTCGTTTAAATTTATCTCCAGTTGCACGACTGTCACTTAACAGAAACTTAACTAAGCGACGCTTAACTTTCTCAATCTAATGACATTTCATTTCTCCCTAGATCAATAAAGCGATTTGATTGGCTATGCGCACAATTCATACCGAAAACACGTGGGCTCAATACTATAGCAAAGAAAACCATCTATTTAATGATTTTGACCAATAAAAATCGTACCCAATCAAGATAAAATTTACCGAAATCACGAGGACCAATCAAAGACGAGAATCTCTAATTTCGCTTCTCTCTTGTTGTTATTCACCGTACGTGACAGTGACTCAAACAAATCCATGACAATTGGATAAATTCGTATAAATTTAGGGGATTGTTACGAAAATCAACAATAGCTGAATAAATTTGTTGATTTATTGTAATATTCTTAATGAATTGCAATTATGTACCTCACTTTCATGACTCCAATATTTCAAAACGGTCATGAGGAAGAAAATGTCTTATCCTTTATCGGAATTGCCCTAACAAGAAATTCGAAACTTCAAAATGCCAATTCTAAGATGAAATATACCGAAAACACGTGGACTAGATACTATGACAAAGAAATCCAGGTATTTAATGATTCTGACCAATGAAAAACGTATCCAATCAAGATAATATATACCGAAATCACGAGGACCAATCAAAGACGAGAATCTCTAATTTCGCTTCTCTCTCGTTGTTATTCACCGTACGTGACAGTGACTCAAACAAATCCATAACAATTGGATAAATTTGTTGATTTATTGTAATATTCTCAATGAATTGCAATTATGTACCTCACTTTCATGACTCCAATATTTCAAAACGGTCATGAGGAAGAAAATGTCTTATCCTTTATCGGAATTGCCCTAACAAGAAATTCGAAACTTCAAAATGCCAATTCTAAGATAAAATATACCGAAAACACGTGGACTAGATACTATAACAAAGAAATCCAGGTATTAAATGATTCTGACCAATGAAAAACGTATCCAATCAAGATAATATATACCGAAATCAAGAGGACCAATCAATGACGAGAATCTCTAATTTCGCTTCTCTCTTGTTATTCACCGTACGTCACAGTGACTCAAACAAATCCATTTGACAATTGAACCTTAAGCCCCGCCCATCTGACATCTCGATTTCGTATAAATTTAGGGGATTGTTACGAAAATCAACAATAGCTGAATAAAATTGTTGATTTATTGTAATATTCTTAATGAATTGCATGTACCTCACTTTCATGAATCCAATATTTCGAAACGGTCATGAGGAAGAAAATGTCTTAAGGCTCTTTTATAGTGGCCGGTACCGGTACAGTAAAAGTTTAACCATAGGAATTCATACTCATACCGTAACTTTTTCCGGTACCGGCAAAGTGTCCAACTTCTAGGGACAAATTCATAGAATAATACTTTCATAGAATTATTTGAACAAATTACATATATATATATATTAGATAATTAGATTAGATTATCTTATGAGTGTGTAAGACTATCTTATAAGTAAAACAAATTAAGGAAATGTAATATTGGGCGAGTTTTTTTGACACATGCGCATTCGATAGAGCCTCAATTATTTATATCAGAGTATTGAATCGATCTCTGTTTTGATAGCGATAATTTCAAATGATATAATAAAATATAATTCAAGATGGTCAGCACGTTTCAAAACATTGAAACTCATATTCAAAATGACAATAATTAACAAGCATAGAGCAATATCTATAACCTCTATGTTCAGTTAACGGCAAGTATAACGGCTACTGAAATTCTTACGGAATACGGTACCGGCCAGTATAAACGAGAGAAATTTTTTAATCATCTGAATATTAAATGAATTTTTGTAACGATTAGATTTGAAGGTATTCTTGACTTTTATACCGGTGAATTGTAGACGGCGCTTAAAATGAGCAGCAACGTTGCCAGATCGTACGTTTAGTCGGGGTATTTGAAGAATGAATCGTGTAGCGGTAATATTTGACGTTCTTGAACTGACTGTAAATATTTAATATCTTATAGTTCATATTGGTAAAAAGTTACTTTCGAAGTCGTTCTATTATATGACAAAAGCTTAACTTACCTATTAGACCCGAACCAAATATCAAAAATAAAAATCTCGACTAACCTAAAAACCCGACAAAAAACCATGTGAAATATAAAAATTGGGCGATAAACTGCAAACTAACATAATTGTCTGATCATTTCTATTAATTGATAAATAAGCTTCATTAAGTCGCCAGTCAAATATTATTTGAAAAAAAAAACACATTATTTTCTAAGGACCAATATCGATTTCCCAAGATATAATTATTGTACAATTTGGCAACAAAATGCTCATGGCACATGCGCAATTCGGGGTAATAAATCCCACCGGTATAAAAGTCAAGATTACCGATTTGAAATATATGGGTTGAATAAAAAAATACTCATATACTTCCCTTCAAGGTATTTCTCGTAGGGGTCTCTGATTTTCCTGCCAGTTTTGAAGAAGAACTCTGCTATGATCAATGTGTGTCTGTGATTATATCAAAGATAGTTCTGTGGTGTGAATGCTAACCTAATACGTGAGCACGCTTTCTGTTTCTCATTCGCACTCCCGGAGAGCAGATACTTTTGATGGTAAGTTAAGTTTTAATATATTGTACCTAAGTTCTAACATTTGCCTATCATTCCTATTTTTCCATGCAAACTCTTTCTATTCTTTCCTTTATGATAAAATTTATGTAAATGACAATTATTCAGAAAATAACAATACATAATTTCATCTATTTTTCGGGTTGAACATGTCTATGCACATCCTCATTTCAATGCGAGCTATGAAAAGAACTCTGTATTTCTTCATTCACAAGAAACCTGAACCAAATAAAATATTTTTATGTCTTCTATAAAATGGTTCGAAATAATCATACGGAAATAACTACAAGCAAAATAGGATGAGCTATTCATATGATTCAATAGGAGAATTGTACATTTCCATATGACTTGAAGGTTTTATTAAGAATTTGGTTCACCTATTTGTACGGTTAGGTGAGTTATTAATACTGAAAAAAACGTGCATTCAACTAATTTATATAATCATATACCTCACGATTTTGTACTTAAAACATCAATAAAGAATTCCAAGGATTTATGTTTGATACAATCCATTAAGGCCAAGCACACACAGAGCAACTATTCTGCAACTAGAGTCTGCAAGCAGTTGCATCTGCAACTAGTTTGTAACTGAAACAAAACTTCTGTCCGCACACGGGTCAGTGAATCAGTTGCGTCTAATGTGCAATAGTGGAGTATTTTGTAGACCTAGTTCGCTGTGTTTTGAGGCATCGCCTTGACCATTTGTGCTTATCATGTCATCAGACTCAGACGAAGAGGATGTCATTAACTACTCTATCTTTACCGAAGGCGGCGAAGAATACAAAGAGAGCATTGGGTCTACCCTTATTTAAGAAATAATGTGAACTCTAGGCTATTTGTAGCAGCTAGAGAGTTGTCTCAGTCAGATAGGAAGTTTAAATCTTTTTACCGAGTGATCACGTGTGACTGAAGTCTGCAACGCAACTGCAACCGCGGGCCCACGATTGGAAGCGACTGGTTTCAGACTGGTTTGAGATCGTCACAAACCGGTCGCGCAGTGTGCGTCTCCCTACTCCAATACATTGCCGAGGTCACCAAAAGGTTGCGCGCCAAACTGGTTTGCAACTGTAGTTGCAAAGCAGTTGCTCTGTGTGCGCTAGGCCTAAGGGGTAATTGAATAGATTCAATTCCAAAAGTCAGCAAATGATGACCTATGAATATTCCGATATCAAATGAGGAAGTTATGAATAAACCTCTAAGAAGAACTGATCTGATTCTATCGTTAATGATGTTGAATATGCAAGTTTGCAATTGATTAATTTTCACCTGTTTTCAGCTTTTTGACATGTACAAACTCGCAGCCTTGGACCTTGGAATATCTCAAACTGAAAATGGAATTCAAACTGTTCTCCAGGTAAGTCCTGTTGGACTAATATAACATTCTTATTTCATTTCATTGTTAATTGATATTTATTCGCTCATTTTGGTCATATTGGATAGAGCATATTTGTTGCCCTATCGAACATTTTGCCACTCCCAATTTGGTATATAGTTCACCGTTGGAATTCAAATGTATATATTGATCTGTGTTTAAAGTTTTGTTATACAACTTTGTTCTTGGGATTCCATTCTCTTTATGTTCAAGTACATTTAAATAATAGGAGCTTTTTTCTTTATTTTCATTATGAATTTAATAGATTCTTCTTGATTGCCAAATGATGAATGTTTCATTAACACAAGCTCTTACATAATTTGGTTTTCAGTACATATGGCACATGCGTTTTCGATACATTTGATGCATAAATGTGAGAATATTAGTACAGTTGCATATGTATTGGATTAATTTTTGTATTCAGGGGAGGCTCTCAGAGAGGCTGAGTTGATTTTGAGACCAAGACGGATGAAAAAAAACAAAAAAATCTCATCTTTCGAGTAGTTTCTGATGTTGTCAATTCACTAGGCCATTTTCACCAGCATTGTGCTAGCCGGCATGGCCGGTCGTAAGTCCTATTTGGCTCTGGCATTCTGTTTGGCACTAAGTCTATTTCTAATCTGGGAAGCCCGCTTCCAACCTACCATTTACAACTCCAAGAAAATGTTATGTATTGTATTGTTGTGGAGTACGAACTTATCACCATCTCATACAAGAAATTTTTCCTGTAGTTCCTAAAGATAACGCAAATTGGTTTGCACAATTGTATGCATCCCATTTAATCAATGAAAGAATAATGATTGTTTCTAAAGTTTGACCAGCAGAAACTTTTGATCTTGCAATAGAAAAATCTGTTTTAATGATGGGTATTAAGCCAAAAGGATAATGAATATTTATGATTTCAACTTGAATTGACTGATTGAATAATTCAGTGAGATTTTATTTAATATTCTTCTGTGTGGGGTCTTAATTGAGATTTTTTTTCTAGGATTCAGACATGATCTAAACATGGGGGGATAATAAGCTGCAATTGAGATCCTGAAACAGGTATGCATTAGATCTGAATTTCAACATTTTCAACTGAAAAACTATTATTCTGCACTACATAAACCAATATGTGGCTGTTTGGATTTTCGTAAATCATGCCGGACGCAGAGTGATCTGCGAATTTCACGTGTTTCAATGAAATAATTTTGATAAATTTAGTGAAATTGTTTCTAAAGTTTGACCATCAGAAACATACAATTTTCGATTTGCAATAGAAAAATCTGTTTTAATGATGGATATTAAGCCAAAAGGATAATGAATATTTATGATTTCAACTTGAATTGACTGATTGAATAATTCAGTGAGATTTTATTTAATATTCTTCTGTGTGGGGTCTTCATTGAGATTTTTTTTCAGGATTCAAACATGATCTAAACATTAGGGGATAATAAGCTGCAATTGAGATCCTGAAACAGGTATGCATTAAAACTGAATTTCAATATTTTCAACTGAAAAAAAAACTGAAAAACACTATTATTCTACACTACATAAATCAGTATGTGGCTGTTTGGATTTTCGTAAATCATGCCGGACGCAGAGTGATCTGTGAATTTCACGTGTTCCAATGAAATAATTTTGATAAATTTAGTGAAATTTTTTCTAAAGTTTGACCATCAGAAACATACAATTTTCGATTTGCAATAGAAAAATCTGTTTTAATGATGGATATTAAGCCAAAAGGATAATGATTATTCATGATTCCAATTTGAAATGACTGATTGAATCATTCAGTGAGATTTTATTTAATATTCTTCTGAGTGGGGTCTTAATTGATATTTTTTTCCAGGATTCAAACATGATCTAAACATTAGGGGATAATAAGCTGCAATTGAGATCCTGAAACAGGTATGCAATAGTGTTACTGCAACTCGGTGTTATTGGTTGCATTCGTTTATTTTCTGTTCCAAAATGCTTGTTCGTTTTAGATGCGGCCCACGTATGTTCATTTTCTTTCTCTATGGACGTATATTTACGTGTGGACATATGTTGGAGCATGTGACAGTGCAGGACGAAAGGAGTAGTAATTCGAATACACACATCGACGCTCGTTCGGTGCAGTGCAAGACTTTTCTTCGTTTCTTGAATTTTCTCGTTAATTTCTACAATTTAAAACTCTGGTGAAAAAGTGACTATTTCTCGCTCGTGAGTGACACATTGATGTGCTGTAAAACCAACAGGTACGCAATCGTCGATACTCCAACATTCGTATTTTCTTTTCGAGTCATTTTTTCTCACCGGAATTTCATTATTAATTTCTTTTTCCTTTTCATTAATTTCAAAGGCCGTGTCGTGCCATTTTGGTCCTTCGGGCCGGATATTTTCGAACCGCGTTTTCAAAATTATTGCGATCAAGCATTTTGGAATTTTTTCATTTCGTTTTTTTTTCATTTGCATTTATTTCAATCTGTCATTATTCACGTGACCTCGAAAACTTGATAAGATATCGAACACATTCATAAATCCTTTAATATCTGCGCATGTTAAAAGAATTTAGCTTTCATTACCTTTCATTTGTTTTTCTCATCTATGCTCATAACCTTGATTGAAACATAAACAAAGATTGACATTCTTGTTTTTGTTTATTTACATTTCATTATTTTCATTTGTTTATTTTCAACTCGATTTTCAATTTAATAGATTCAATCTTAATTATTTGCTTTATTAATTAATTTAGTTCTTTTCAATCGGTTAGTCTATTTACTCTTTTTCGAAATTACTCAAAACGAAATTCATATTGTTTTCTGCAGTATACCTTGAATAATAATAATGGCGACAAAATTGAAACAACTCAAAGCTCGTCGTCAAATTGTTATTGATGATCTCGAGGAAATTCTCAATTTAGCACAATTCGCTGTCACTGATGAGAGTTTACACGTTAGATTCAAATTAAGATGTGAAATACTTGACGATATTCTAGTGGACTTTCAAAATTTACATACGTCTATTGTCTCTATGATAGTATCTTCCGAAGAACCCGAATTGAACACTGAGAAGGTTATTCGAACAACCTTTATGGATAATTATTACACCATCAGAACAACTTATGTTAATTTATTTCCTGTAGTAAACATTCCAGTAAAAAACCAAGACAGTTGCTCTATTAGTTCGCCAAATGTTAAACTTCCAAAGATAGTATTGCCCATTTTCAATGGGAATTATAAAGAGTGGCCTACTTTTTTCGATATGTTCCAGAGTTTGGTACACGAAAATTCTAATTTGAGTCAAATAGAAAAGTTTCAATACCTCCTTAGTTCACTTTCTTCTCATGCTTTAAATTTAGTTAAAGGATTTCCATTGACTGCTGAAAATTATGAAAGCGCTTTTCAGACATTGGCGGAAAGATATCAAAATAAAAGACTTCTCGCTAATACGTGTTGGAAGGAAATCAGTAATGTTCCAAAGCTACAGGGTGATTCAGCTAAAGACCTTAGGCGAATTCTAGAAGTTTTTGCGGAAAACTTATCGGTATTAAGGAATTTAGGTTTACTCGTTGACCAGTGGGACTTCGTTTTATTTCACATTCTCATTCAGAAATTAGATTCAGCAACGATCAAACGTTTTGAATTACAAGAATGTTCAACAGATATTCCGTCGTTTGTCAATTTGCGAAATTTCCTGACAAATCAGTGTATAGCCTTGGAGGCAGTAGCTCTTTCTCTTCCGTCGAAAACTCATTCAGTTTCGAATTCTCAAGTTTTGAAATCTAGTTCTCTCTCAACGAATAAAAGAAATTCGACTCTTCTCATTCAAACGGAAACTGAATCATTCAAGAAACGTTTAACCTGTAATTATTGCAAGTTAGCTCATAGTATTTACAAATGTCCATCATTTTAGAACAAACTGTTCAAGATCGGTTCAAGATTGTGAAGAACAAAATTGGTGTATCAATTGCCTCCATTCTGGACATAAGATTAACAATTGTTCTTCAAGGTCAAATTGTCGTACTTGCCACGCAAAGCATCATACCCTGTTGCACATGCGCAATAGTGCGGAGAATGATTCTTCATCAGAGACGTTTCATTTCAATGCTGCAAATTCATCGGATTCAGGCTCAGCTCAGGTTTTAACCAATGTTACTTCAAATTCTACCGTTCTCTTAGCAACCGCTGAGGTTGAAATTCGTGATGCTTGGGGTAGATATCAGAAGGTCCGAGTTCTGTTAGATGGAGGCTCTCAAATAAATATTATAACTCAATCGTGTGTAAATAGATTAGGCTTGAAAATTTGTGATGCTTCATTTTCGATGAATTTGTGAAAGCTCATCTTCTGCTAATTGCAGCACTGAATGTACTATTCGCCCATCAGGACAAATAAATCCATCTTTTACATTCGATGCCGTCGTGATTCCGAAGATTTGTGCGGAAATGCCGAGTTCTTTCGTAAATTATTCGTTTTGGAATTGTGTCCATAACAAGAAGTTAGCAGATCCGAACTTTTCCATTCCGAAATCAATAGACCTTCTCCTCGGAGCGGATATATTCTCTTTAATAATTCGACCGGGTCGTATCGAGGGTAACGGTTTAGAACCAACAGTACTTGAGACAGTATTTGGTTGGGTTTTCATGGGAAAGATTCAATCACCTAACATATCAGTTAACAATTTTCATTTGTCATTGTCTGAATCAGGTTTAAACTCCTCGTTGAAAAGATTTTGGGAACTTGAAGAAGTTTCAGAGAATGTCATTGTATCCCCAGAAGATCAATTTTGTGAGAACTTATACGCTCAGAACTCTTCTAGAAATACATCTGGACGGTACACTGTGGCATTACCATTTAAACCTGATCAGTCAACACTTTCTTTCGGTGGCACATATTCTCTCGCACTACGTCGTTTTTTATCCCTTGAACGTAAGCTTATTAAGAATCAGAATATATGCAGGGAATACTCTACTTTCATGCAGGAGTGTTTAGAAAGAGATCATATGTCGTTGATTTCTACTAGTTCGGATTATGAAAATACTTTTTATATCCCTCACCATTGTATAATCGGACCAAACAGTCCATCCACAGAGTTGAGGGTTGTTTTCGATGCGTCAGCTTATGTACCTGGTCATTTATCTTTAAGTGATGCTCTATTGATAGGTCCTAAATTGCAAAAGGATATTATTGCCGTTTTGATGAGCTTTCGTGTTCATCGGTTCGTTTTCACAGTTGATATCAAACAACTTTATCGTCGAATATTAGTCAAAATTCTCGGTTTGAGGTGGTTTCCTTCGTCGGACGAATTTTCTTATTTTGCGGAAACTACTGTGCAGGTATGTACCAAACGTACCATACTTTCAGAACTTTCTCGAATTTTCGACCCTTTGGGGTTCCTTTCTCCATTTGCTTTTCTTGCTAAACATTTGATCCAGCATCTTTGGACATTAGGTTTGCAGTGGGATGATACACTTCCAGACGATGTCAGCCGTCGCTGGAATCAGTGTAAATCCGAATTAACCGAATTGGGTAAATTAAAGATACCTCGGAAACTTGCATCGAAACCATTTTATCGTTGCGAACTTCATGGTTTCGGAGATAGTAGTGAGCGTGGTTGCGCCGCCGCGGTATATTTCAAGTTTTTCAATTTTGACGGCTCTATTGACATCTCTTTCGTAGGTGGTAAATCAAAGGTCTCCCCATTGAAGAGAATTTCACTTCCACGACTGGAATTGTGTGCTTGTCTCTTATTATCAAAGCTCATTAATATGGTTTTCTCTGTTTACCAATCAGCCTTTACAATAGATGACATTTTTGCTTGGTCTGATTCAATGGTAGCTCTAACATGGATTAAGTCTTCTCCTCATCGATGGAAGACATTTGTAAGCAATCGTACTACTCAAATTCAGGACTTAGTTTCAACAGAAAATTGGTATCATGTTCAATCGAAAGACAATCCAGCTGATTGTGCTTCACGCGGCTTAACGCCAACCGAACTGTTGAACTGCTCTTTGTGGTGGACAGGCCCTGACTGGCTTCGTTCCAAACATCTCACCTTCGCAAATGATGAAATAGAGAATTCTCTTCATCTTGTACAAACAGAAGAGCGTCACCTCTCTTTGTCAACTTTCATTTCTCTATCGTTTGTTGATGATTTGCTCTCCAGGTATTCATCTCTGTCCAAGGTTCAAAGGGTGGTAGCTTACATTTTCAGATTCGTTAACTTCATAAAGAACTCTAAAGCTCCTAGGATATATAGATTTTCCGCAGTTCATCTCAAAGATGCACTTTTCTTCATTATAAAGCAGGTTCAACGGGTTGTGTTCAAGGAACAGATCGATAATCTCATCTCGGGAAATCCCATATCTAAATCACTTCGAAAATTGAATCCATTTATTGGAGAAGACGGTGTTCTCAGGGTGGGCGGTCGTCTGTCTTTTTCTGGTCTGGCTCTTGATCACAAACACCCAGCTTTGCTTCCTTCATTTCATCGTCTTACTGGGCTCCTTATTCAGCATTTCCACAAAATATGTCTGCATCCAGGTGCCCAGACTTTACAGTTCCTTCTGTCTCAACAGGTCATACAGGAGTTTTATACAGTCCACTTAGAGATTGAGTCTGTGCTCAATTCTCGCCCTCTATGTCCGCTTGGTAATGGTCCGAATGACATATCTGCACTGACACCAGGACATTTTCTTACTCTGGCTCCATTAACTGCTATTCCTGAACCAGATTTATCTCACCTATCTATCGGTCGATTATCGCGTTGTCAGCTTTTATTAACTCGTATCCATCAGGATTTTTGGAAAAGATGGAATTTAGAATATCTGAACACACTGCAACAACGAAAAAGGTGGTTCAATAGCGACTCGCCACCTTATTCAATAGGTGCACTCGTCTTGATAAAAGATGATCAACTCCCTCCATTGCGCTGGCGACTTGGACGCATTGAGAAATTGCATCCTGGCGCTGATAAAATAGCTAGAGTAGCTACTGTTCGGACTACTCAAGGTGTACTGCAGAGATCAGTGGTTAAATTATGTCCATTACCTCTCCAATAGTTATGACATATGTTGATGTATATATGTATATATTTTTTTTCGCTTTATGTTCGATATCTTCTCAATTTTTTATTTGCTTTGTTTCATAAAATATTCTATTTTAGGTGGGCGGTTATGTTACTGCAACTCGGTGTTATTGGTTGCATTCGTTTATTTTCTGTTCCAAAATGCTTGTTCGTTTCGTGCGGCCCACGTATGTTCATTTTCTTTCTCTATGGACGTATATTTACGTGTGGACATATGTTGGAGCATGTGACAGTGCAGGACGAAAGGAGTCGTAATTCGAATACAGACATCGACGCTCGTTCGATGCAGTGCAAGACTTTTCTTCGTTTCTTCGAATTTTCTCGTTAATTTCTACAATTTAAAACTCTGGTGAAAAAGTGACTATTTCTCGCTCGTGAGTGACACATTGATGTGCTGTAAAACCAACAGGTACGCAATCGTCGATACTCCAACATTCGTATTTTCTTTTCGAGTCATTTTTTCTCACCGGAATTTCATTATTAATTTCTTTTTCCTTTTCATTAATTTCAAAGGCCGTGTCGTGAATTTCAATATTTTCAACTGTAAAAAAAGAAAAGTTATCTATATGCAGGGAAATATTTGAAAAACTATCCTAAATCAACTTCAGAAACTAACTATCTCAGGATAAATGTGACATTTTTAGACTTAAACTCATACATGGATCATACAATACTACATTAACTCGGCTGTTTGGATTTTTGTAAATCATGCCTGACGGAAAGTGATCTGTAAATTTCACGTGTTCCAATGAAATAATTTTGATAAATCATGTGAAAAAATAAAAAATTTTGTAGAGAATAAAAATAGACAGTAACGTTAATAAAATGATGGCGGAAAATTGGAAGCGAATAGAGGATGAATTTAATAATTTTTATTCCCGAAGCTTCATAGAGATCCAAGATAACCTATGAATTTAATATAATATTTCGGTTGATCCACGCTTAAGCTTCCGGTTTCGACCTCTCAACTTGAGGGAAGCTCAGGTTTGAACTCTCAATGTACAACAAATATTTCTGAATTGAGTTGGGCTTAGTCTTGAACTCTGTTTAAATCAATGAAAGAATAATAATTGTTTCTAAAGTTTGACCAGCAGAAACATCATTTTCGATTTTGCAATAGAATAATCTGTTTTAATGATGGTTATTATGCCAAAAGGATAATGAATATTTATGATTCCAACTTGAAATGACTGATTGAATAATTCAGTGAGAATTTATTTAATATCCTTCTGTGTGGGGTCCTAATTGAGATTTTTTTCTAGGATTCAGACATGATCTAAACATTAGGGGATAATAAGGTGCAATTGAGATCCTGAAACAGGTATGCATTAGAACTGAATTTCAATATTTTCAACTGAAAAAAATTCAAGTTGAGTTATGGGACACCTGTATGGCTATTTCACACAATTAGTTCCATCTACTGCTCATGCAGTCGCCACCGTCAACTTTCCAAAAGAATCAAAAGAGTTGGCGGTCTATCCCTTCTTTGTCTATAGGTTAATCAAAACATTGCAGTTTCATGTTAACCTGCAGTTCAAAGCTTTATGCAATTGGTTCTGAGACACAATAAGTTGCTACTAGGTGGAATAAATGTAGGCTGCTATATTTCAAACAGAGAAAATTTTTATTTTCAAAATTTCAAATTGATGCATATTAAGCCAACAGGATAATGAATAATCATGATTAAAATCCAATTAACTGATTTGTACATTCGTACATCCTGATTCACTTGGATTTTTCGTTATAATTCTTTTATAGATTCTTTGAGAATTCATTTTTGTGTGATGATGAAGCATGGAAACTACACTGAATCACTTGATGAGAAACACCATGCTGCCTTCCTGCTGAAAATATAACACTTCCATAGATTTTCAATTCGAAATAGTTCAAACTTTTTACATTAACACTTTATTTTCAGGGGCATAGCAGTCTGAAAAAGGGATCAATTTAAATTTGGTCCTCAATCATCTTGAAGAAAACCTTCTGCTGAATTAATTATAAATGTAAGTTATTTTACAGGTTGATTTGTGATGAATTTGTAGTATTTTCAAATAAGTCTTCGATAATCAAACAATCTGGTTTCATAAGATATCAGCTCAATGAATAGAAAAGCGGTTTCATTATCAAAATCTGTTTGATTTAATCCATTAAGGGGTGATTGAATAGATTCAATAAATGGATTCAGTTCCAAAAGTCTGCAAATGATGACCTATAAATATTCCGATATCAAATGAGGAAGTTATGAATAAACCTCTAAGAAGAACTGATCTGATTCTTTCATTAACGATGTTGAATATGCAAGTTTGCAATTGATTAATTTTCACCTGTTTTCAGCTTTTTGACATGTACAAACTCGCAGCGTTGGACCTTGGAATATTTCAAACTGAAAATGGAATTCAAACTGTTCTCCAGGTAAGTCCTTTTGGACTAATATAACAGTCTTATTTCATATAATTGTTAATTTATATTATTTCCTCATATTTGTCTTGTTGGATAGAGCATATTTGTTGCCCTATTGAACATTTTGCCACTCCCAATTTAGTATATAGTTCACTGTTTGAATTTAAATGTAGATATTGATCTGTGTTTATAGTTTTGTTATACAACTTTGTTCTTGGGATTCCATTCTCATCATGATCAAGTACATCCAAAAATAGAAGTTTTTGTTTATCTTTATTTTCATTGTGAAATGATAGATTCTTCTTGATTGTCAAATGATAAAAGTTTCATCTGTTTTAATGATGGATATTAAGCCAAAAGGATAATGAATATTCCTGATTCCAACCTGAATTGACTGATTGCATAATTCAGTGAGAATTTATTTAATATTCTTCTGAGTGGGATCTTAATTGAGATTTTTTTCCAGGATTCAGACATGATTTAAACATTAGGGGATGATAAGCTGCAATTGAGATCCAGAAACAGGTATGCATCAGAACTGAAATTCAATATTTTCAACTGTAGAAAAATTCAAGTTTGGATTTTTCATAATAAGAAGAATAAAAACAATACTTTATACTATTCTATAATAATAGAGTAAAGAAAGTATTCAAAATGGAATTGATCCATTTCAAATAAGATGAGTTGATAATATAGCAAATTTGATAATATAATAATGAAAATTTATTCATCCCTTCAGACATAGTTAAATGTATAGGATAAGTTATCTATATGCAATGAAATTTTTGAAAAACTATCCTATATCACCTTCAGAAACTCTTGACAGTGAACTATCTCAGGATTAATGTAACATTTTTAGATTTGAAAGTAATACATGGTTTATACATCACTACGTGACTGTTTGGATTTTCGTAAATCATGCCGGACACAGAGTGATCTGCGAATTTCTCGTGTTTCAATGAAATAATTTTGATAAATTTGGTGAAATTGTTTTTAAAGTTTGACCATCAGAAACATACCATTTTCGATTTGCAATAGAAAAATCTGTTTTAATGATGGATATTAAGCCAAAAGGATAATGAATATTCATGATTCCAACTTGAATTGACTGATTGAATAATTCAGTGAGATTTTATTTGATATTCTTCTGTGTGGTATCTTAATTGAGGTTTTTTTCCAGGATTCAGACATGATCTAAACTTTAGGGGATAATAAGCTGCAATTGAGATCCTGAAACAGGTATGCATTAGAACTGAATTTCAATATTTTCTACTGTAAAAAAATTCAATATTTTGAATATCAAACTTTGTGACATCTGAATTAATTTGCAAAATAATCACGTTCTAAGATAAATACATTTGAAAGATGGTGATTACTAGATATAGAAATTCGAAATATTTCCTGGAGAAGATGCCGTTTTTTATGTGATGATAAAACATTGAGATTGCACTGAATCATTTGATGAAACTTTTATGCTGCTTTCCTACTGAACATACTTAAATTATTATATGATTCCGTTCAAACTTCTGTTTAGTACTATTCTATTTGATTTTCAGAAGAGGACATCGAGCAAGTCATGGTTTTGAATTTCAACGATAATTACATTTTTTGTGGTCACAGGGACGGGTTTTGTTATCCCTTCACTTGAAAACGGATTCAAACTCTTTATTATAGTATGAAGATAAGTTTTTAACTGAAATTGAAGGTTTTATCATCTCCAAATTCCAGAATTACTGCTACTGTTAAAGGTTAGTTCAAAAAAAAAACTGTTTTCATTAGCCTTATATTTTTTATGATGATTTAGATTTGAATTTAGTTTATGGTTGAAACTGAACTAATATGTTGAAGCTATTCTAGGGCGGTCTGATTTGTTCATTTGCAATAAAACACTTTGAGTTGTGATAATAGTGATAGTGAATTATTTTGTTTTTACAGGGTTGCCAAGCAAGCTTGAAAGTATGAGACCAGAGTTCGCAATAATCAACTATCTATATATCTTGACCTGCTTAATCTATTTCCATGGTACCAAGGTGATATATCTCAAGTTAGTCTTTCCATGTAAGTCAGGAATTAATTTATGATTTAAATGAAAAGTATTGTTTTTTTGATTAAAAAAAAATATTGGGTCTGAAATTGGCACCATCAGCATTACCAAAAGAGTACACACACACTTTCGAAATTTTCTAAAATTTATTGATGTTTTGCTAGTTTGAATTTTCAGATTCATTATCTGAAAAAATTTGTAGATATTCTTAACATGTTGTAGAGTAAGACTAAGGAATAATGACTCTATATTTAATTAGTTTTATTTTGTTTTTAAGTAGTTTTCTAATTTGAAATAGTTTTTTTCAGATTTTGGACATGACCTAAACAAGATGGAAGTTTTCAATTGAGGTCCAGAAACAGGTACAGATTAGAACCAAAATTCAATATCTTAAACTGAATAAAAAAATGCAGATTTGAATATTTCATCACAGACATGTAAAGCAACAGTTCAATATGTGTTTGGAAAACTTTATATGCAGTTCAAATTGCAAATTTAATTTTCAAAATTTTTAGTTCTGCAAACCTAATATTGCAAGCTTCAGTATGATGAATCTTCTTTATGATTTTCTTTTGAAAAACTGATCTATTCTAGTGGACGTAATTCTGATAAAATTGTTGTTCTACTTTATATGGCTATTCCTTAAAGTATATCTAATTGCCAATTTTTTCCAACAGGGCATGGTTTAAGTTCTCATCAAAATCTCTTCTCTACAAGGTAAGTTAACAAAACCAGTTCAAAATCCTTCACTGTTGCAAAAATATATGATATGCTCGATCGCATACGTGACGTCACGCGCGGATGTTGTCAACGACAAGATATACCAGAGATGTCCCTGTGTTCTATTTGGGATAATATAGAAGGAATTCTCGACTTTCACAGTTCTTTGAAACTATCGTTGCTTTCATATGAGGCAGCGAAAATATTGGGGATGTTTCTTTCATTTTACAATCTAATTTTCTCCATGGCTTCTGAAACTTGATGTGCCACTTGAATTGCACAATATTAAAAAATATATATATGATTCTACTGGTGTACAGTACAACTTCGAATGGAAATTTTGATTTACTTGCGTGATTGCTCAATTCTGAAATTAATATACATTCTTAGTATTTTTTCAATGTCACAAAATGAGACTTCTTTGAGCTTGATATTTTTTCATTCAGTTTCTTATTTTTTTTCCAAATTTTGAACTTTTCACTGCGATACTCTCTCTGTCTCTCCCTATCATATGTAAGTTCTTGTATACAATAAGCATAATGTAACTTCAATTTATAACTTCTAATATCTCATTTATCCTTCTTTATGAATTATAAAATATTTTTTCTCTACCCAAAGAAGCAATATGCGTTCAACTAATTCTTCTTTTCTTTTTATTATAAGAGAAGAAAGCGGAAATCTGTAATTTCAAGGCAAACCTTCAAAGAAAATTTTTCAAATTTGGAATACGACAGTAGTCTAACGTTAAAAGTGTATCATGATTCAACTGAATATTTAATGAAGTGTCCTATCTGATCTCATCTACTGATGTTTGATGAAGAATTGAAGAACATACCTCAAAGAACTGATTCAATTGCATGCATCAGAAGTTTTGTCATCAACTTGATGGCTTGTTTATCAACCTACCAAACAATTTGAGAGAAAAAGTTAAAAAATATATATATAAATGTCCAAAAAACTGTTTTAAAAGAATACACATCGCTTTCAGAAAAACAGAATAATTATTCAATATGTAAAATAAAATTTTATTACACAGAATATTTTGCAATAGAAAAATCTGTTTTAATGATGGATATTAAGCCAAAAGGATAATGAATATTTATGATTCCAACTTGAAATAACTGATTGAATAATTTAGTGAGAATTTATTTAATATTCTTCTGTGTGGGGTCTTGATTGAGATTTTTTTCCAGGATTCAGACATGATCTAAACATCAGGGAATAATAAGGTGCAATTGAGATCCTGAAACAACAGGTATGCATTAGAACTGAATTTCAATAATTTCAACTGAAAAATAACTGAAAAACACTTTATATTCTATAAAAGCGAAGAAAATAGTCAAAATAGAATTGATCCATTTCAAATAAGTTGATAATATAATGATAAAAATTTATTCATCCCTTCAGACATAGTGAAATGTAAAGGATAAGTTATCTATATGCAGTGAAATATTTGAAAAACTATCCTATATCACCTTCAGAAACTCTTGACAGTGAACTATCTCAGAATAAATGTAATAATTTTAGATTTGAAACTAATACATGGTTTATACAACACTACGTTAACCAGTACGTGGCTGTTTGGATTTTCGTAAATCATGCCGGACACAGAGTGATCTGTGAATTTCTCGTGTTTCAATGAAATAATTTTGATAAATTTAGTGAAATTGTTTCTCAAGTTTGACCATCAGAAACATACCATTTTCGACTTGCAATAGAAAAATTTGTTTTAATGATGGATATTAAGCCAAAAGGATAATGAATATTCATGATTCCAACTTGAATTGACTGATTGAATAATTCTGTGAGATTTTATTTAATATTCTTCTATGTGGGGTGTTAATTGAAATTTTTTTTTCAGGATTCAGACATGATCTAAACATCAGGGAATAATAAGCTGCAATTGAGATCCTGAAGCAGGTATGCATTAGAACTAAATTTCAATATTTTCTACTGTAAAAAAATTCAATATTTTGAATATCAAACTTTGTGACATCTGAATTAATTTGCAAAATAATCAAGTTCTAAGATAAATACATTTGAAAGATGGTGATTACTAGATATAGAAATTCAAAATATTTCCTGGAGAAGATGCTATTAAGTGATGATAAAACATTGAGATTGCACTGAATCATTTGATGAAACTTTTATGCTGCTTTCCTACTGAACATACTTAAATTATTATATGATTCCATTCAAACTTCTGCTTGGTACTATTCTATTTGATTTTCAGAAGAGGACACCAAGCAAGTCATGGTTTTGAATTTCAACGATAATATTTTTTGTGGTCACAGGGACGGGTTTTGTTATCCCTTCACATAAGTTTTTAACTGAAATTGAAGGTTTTATCATCACCAAATTCCAGAACTACCACTACTGTTAAAGGTCAGTTAAAAAAAAAAAAAAACTGTTTTCATTATCCTAATATTTTTTATGATGATTTAGATTTGAATTTAGTTTATGGTTGAAACTGAACTAATATGTTGAAGCTATTCTAGGGCGGTCTGATTTGTTCATTTGCAATAAAACAATTTGAGTTGTGATAATAGTGATATTGATTTATTTTGTTTCTACAGGGTTGCCAAGCAAGCTTGAAAGTATGAGCCCAGAGTTCGGAATAATCAGCTATCTATATATCTTGACCTGCTTAATCTATTTCCGAGGTACCAAGGTGATGTATCTAGAGTTAGTCTTTCCATGTTAGTAAGGAATTAACTTATGATTTAAATGAAAAGTATTGTTTTTTTGATAAAAAAAAACTGTTCGGTCTGAAATTAGCACCATCAGCATTACCAAAAGAGTATATACTTTCAAAATTTTCCAAAATTTATTGATGTTCTGCTAATTTGAATTTCCAGATTCATAGTCTGAAAAAATTTGTAAATTTTCTTAACATGTAGAGTAAGACTAAAGAATAATGACTCTATATTTAATTCATGTTTTATTTTGCTTTTAAGTAGTGTATTCTAATTTGAAATTGTTTTTTTCAGAATTTGAACATGACCTGAACAAGATGAAAGTTTTCAATTGAGGTCCAGAAACAGGTACAGATTAGAACCAACATTCAATATCTTAAACTGAATAAAAAATGCAAATTGAATATTTCATCACAGACGTGCATAGCAACAGATCAATATGTGTTTGGAAAACTTTATATGCAGTTAAAATTGCAAATTTAATTTTCAAAATTGTTAGTTTTGCAAACCTAATGTCGCAAGCTTCAGTATGATGAATCTTCTTTATGATTTTCTTTTGAAAAACTGATCTATCCTAGTGGACGTAATTCTGATAAAATTGTTGTTCTACTATATATGACTACTCCTTAAATTAGAGTATACTAATTGCCAATTTTTTCCAACAGGGCATGGTTTAAGTTCTCATCAAAATCTCTTCTCTACGTGGTAAGTTAACAAAACCAGTTCAAAATCCTTCACTTTTGCTAAAATATATGCTCGTTCGCATCCGTGACGTTTTTTCATTCAGTTTCTAATTTTTCTTTCCAAATTTTGAACTTTACACTGTGATAATCTCTCTCTGTGTCTCTCCCAACCATATGTTAATTCATATATATTTTAAGGGTGCTGTACTATTTTTTTTTCCTGATTTTACTAATTAGATTATAATATTGAGTATTAAGGTTGTCGATATCAGTTCTTTTGTTTATAGATTTTGTGTTCTCTTTTATCAAGATCATTTCATGTAGTATTCGTTTTTTTAGAACTTTTTGAGTGCCTAATATTTTACATTAATCAAAATCGAATGAATGTAATGCCGTTGAGACATGTTCTGATAAGGCAGTATTATTTTCATTCTTTTTTTTCAGAGGATTAAGGATGTTGAGAGAATCTTATTTATGTTAATTTATTCGATCTTTGAGATATCGTCGTGTTTGTCCTATATACACAGACTGGCAATCGTGGCAAGGAATTACATAAATTATATAATACAAAAATAATTTTGTTGTAACAGATTTCAATCTAGAGAAAAAATTTTTTTTTTATTTGTGTTGTCAGAATTAAAAGCTGTAATCACATTCATTTTAGTGAAATTCCGTTTAAGGTTCTCTAATAGTTCTTCAATATATGGTATTTTGAAATATCTACTGGACGATTTTCTGTAGGTGGTGCATTTAAAAATTTTTAACCAATCTCAACGGGTAGTCGTTTTTTATCAGAATATTCTTTATTTTCTCGAGGATTTCATTGTGAAATTCTCCTGCAGAATGATTTATAGCTCGTTTTTTTTTCACATTTTTGATTATGTTGATTTTCTGCATGAATGAGTGTTTCGATTGGAAGTTCAATACTCTCTCAGACTATTTTATTCTGGCGTCTAATATGCAATATATCTAAAAATGCTAGTTTGTTATCGTGTGACTCTATCTCAATAGTGAATTTGCGGCGGGGGTGAAAGTTGTTGAAGATCTCCAAAATTTCATTCTCTTTTCCAATTGGAATTGATGTAAATATATCATCCACATATCGCTTGTACAAAGGTATCGTGAATGACAATTTGTCAAAGTTGAAGTTTGCAATTTAAACATCACCAAATCAGAAACTACCGGAGCTAAGCAATTACCCGTACCTAGTTCATAGGTCTGCTTATAGTAGTCATCATTAAATATGAAAAACCATTGTTTGTGCAGAACTCAAACAACAGTAGGAATTCATAGAGTTAGTAACGTATCGTCAATATAGTATAGTAGTATTCATTATTATTCAATATATTAATTCTTAATTAATTCGTGTTGGTCTAATCAATGATTCTATTAAGTTTCATATTCTCATTATATAAGCTTTATTTGATGGAATAGATAGCTAAAACTGTAAACAGTTTAAACAAATGTTATAGGAAATTTGAGATTGTTTCAAAATTTATATTTTCTTATTTATGTGATTAAATTTAAATTCATTCACAAAGAAAATTTTAAAATATAATTTGTACATTTATAGTGCCCTGAAGAAGACAATCCTGATTCAATATTCACTTGGATTTTTCGTTATAATTTTGTTATAGATTTGAGTGATGTTGGGAATTAATTTTTGTGTGATGATAAAGCATGGAAAGTACACTGAATTACTTGATGAGAAACACCATGCTGCCTTCCTACTGAAATAATAAGACTTTGATAAATTTTCAATTCCAAATAGTTCAAGCTTTTTACATTTATACTTTATTTTCAGGCGCACAGCAGTCTGAAGAAGGGATCAAATTTGGTCTTCAATCATCTTGAAGAAAACCTTCTGCTGAGTAAATTATAAAGGTAAGTTTATTTAACAGGTTGATTTGTGATGAATTTTTAGTATTTTCAAATAAGTCTTCGATAATCAAACAATCTGGTTTCATAAGATATCAGCTCAGTGAAGTAATTCAAGTTGAATCTTTTGAACGACCACTATGATATGAACGGTAATATTTGGAATATCAAACTTAGTAACATCTTAATTAAGTTGCAAAATAATTGAATTTTAATATGAATACATTTGAAAGATTAATACATTATATCACAAACACTTTTAACCAATTTCTCCTTTTCTGTCTCCTTAAATCAGAGAGGACAGCGAAAATGTATCATTTCCAACATTGAGTACCATAATTCAAATTTTAAATGCTATTCGTGTGACCTTACGTCCAGTTAGGACGAAATTTGTATTATCAAGGTAGTCATTTTGGTGTCAATTAATGGATATTATGCATATATTGGAAAAGCAGTTTCATTATCAAAATCTGTTTGATTTAATCCATTAAGGGGTGATTGAATAGATTCAATAAATGGATTCAATTCCAAAAGTCAGCAAATGATGACCTATGAATATTCCGATATCAAATGAGGAAGTTATGAATAAACCTCTAAGAAGAACTGATCTGATTCTATCATTAACGATGTTGATTATGCAAGTTTGCAATTGATTAATTTTCACCTGTTTTCAGCTTTTTGACATGTACAAACTCGCAGCCTTGGGCCTTGGAATATCTCAAACTGAAAATGGAATTCAAACTGTTAAGTTAACAGGTAAGTCCTTTTGGACTAATGCAACATTCTTATTTCATTTCATTGTTAATTGATATTTATTTGCTCATTTTGGTCATATTGGATAGAGCATATTTGTTGCCCTATCGAACATTTTGCCACTCCCAATTTGGTATATAGTTCACTGTTGAATTCAAATGTAGATATTGACCTGTGTTTAAAGTTTTGTTATACAACTTTGTTCTTGGGATTCCATTCTCATCATGATCAAGTACATCTTAATAATGGGAGCTTTTTTCTTGATTTTCATTTTGAATTTAATAGATTCTTCTTGATTGCCAAATGATGAAAGTTTCATTAACACTATCTCTTCCATAACTTGGTTTTCAGTACATATGACACATGCGTTTTACATACATTTGATGCATAAATGTGAGAATAAAAACAACACTTATATAATTGATCCATTTCACATAAGATTAATATTAATCCAGTTGCATCTTTCAAGTAGTTTCTAATGCAGTCAACTCACGAGGTCTTTTTCACCGGCATTGTGCTACCCGGCATGGCCGGTCGTAAGTCCTATTTGGCTCTGGCATTCTGTTTGGCACTAAGTCTATTTCTAATCTGGGAAGCCCGCTTCCAACCTACCATTTACAACTCCAAGAAAATGTTATGTATTGTATTGTTGTGGAGTACGAACTTATCAACATCTCATACAAGAAATTTTTCCTGTAGTTCCTAAAGATAACGCAAAATTGGGTTGCAGGATTGTAAGCATCCCATTCAAATCAATGAAAGAATAATGATTGTTTCTAAAGTTTGACCAGCAGAAACTTTTGATCTTGCAATAGAAAAATCTGTTTTAATGATGGATATTAAGCCAAAAGGATAATGAATATTCATGATTCCAACTTGAATTGACTGATTGAATAATTCAGTGAGATTTTATTTGATATTCTTCTGTGTGGGGTCTTAATTGAGATTTTTTTCCAGGATTCAGACATGATCTAAACATTGGGGGGATAGTAAGTTGCAATTGAGATCCTGAAACAGGTAAGCATTAGAATTTCAATATTTTCAACTGAAAAAAAATTCAAGTCGAGTTATGGGACACCCTGTATAGCTATTTCACACAATTAGTTCCATCTACTGTTCATGCAGTCGCCACCGTCAACTTTCCAAACGAATCAAAAGAGTTGGCGGTCTATCCCTTCTTTGTCTATAGGTTAACCAAAACATTGCAGTTTCATGTTAACCTGCAGTTCAAAGCTTTATGCAATTGGTTCTGAGACACAATAAGTTGCTACTAGGTGGAATAAATGTAGGCTTCTATATTTCAAACAAAGAAAATTTTTATTTTCAAAATTTCGAATTGATGCATATTAAGCCAACAGGATAATGAATAATCATGATTCAATTGACTGATTTATACATTTTTAACCATCCCGATTCAATATTCACTTTGATTTTTCATTATAATTTCTTGGGTGATTTTAGGGAATTAATTTTTTTGTGTGATGAGAAAGCATGGAAAGTACACTGAATTACTTGATGAGAAACACCATGCTGCCTTCCTACTGAAAATATATCACTTCCATAGATGTTCAATTCCAAAGAGTTCAAACTTTTTACATTAATACTTTATTTTCAGGGGCACGGCAGTCTGAATAAGGAATCAATTTAAATTTGGTCCTCAATCATCTTGAAGAAATCCTTATGCTGAGTAAATTATAAATGTAAGTTGATTTAAAAGGTTGATTCGTGATGAATTTTAGTATTTTCAAATAAGTCTTCGATAATCAAACAATCTGGTATCATATAACCTATCAGCTTAGTGAACTACTTCTAGGTTGAATCTTTGAAAGACAACTATAATATGTACAGTAATATTTTGAATATCAAACTTGGTGACATCTGAATTAAATTGCGAAATAATTAAATTTTAAGATAAATACATTTGAAAGATGTTGATTACTAGATATGGAAATTCAAAAATTTCCTGGAGAAAAAAAAACTGTTAGGTCTGAAATTGGCACCAGAAGCATTACCAAATGAGTACACACACACTTTCAAAATATTTCATAATTTATTGATGTTCTGCTAGTTTGAAGTTTCAGATTCATAATCTGAAAAAATTTGTAGATTTTCTTAACATTTTCAATTGAGGTCCAGAAACAGGTACACATTAGAACCAATATTCAATATCTTCAACTGAATAAAAAATGCAAAGTTGAATATTTCATCACAGACGTGCAAAGCAACAGTTCAATATGTGTTTGGATAACTTTATATGCAGTTAAAATTGCTAATTTAATTTTCAAATTTTTAATTCGGCAAACCTAATATTGCAAGCTTCAGTATGATGAATCTTCTTTATGATTTTCTTTTGAAAAACTGATCTATCTTAGTGGACGTAATTCTGATAAAATTGTTGTTCTACTATATATGACTATTCCTTAAAGTATATCTAATTGCCAATTTTTTCCAACAGGGCATGGTTTAAGTTCTCATCAAAATCTCTTCTCTACGCGGTAAGTTAAGAAAACCAGTTCAAAATCATTTGCGGCAGGGGTGAAAGTTGTTGAAGATCTCCAAAATTTCTTTCTTTTTTCCAATTCAGACATCACTAAATCAGAAACTACTGGAGCTAAGCAATTACCCATACTTAGTCCATAGGTCTGCTGTCTTCTTATAGTATTCGTCATTAAATATGAAAAAACTATTATTTGTGCAGAACTCAAACATCGGTAGGAATTCATCGAGAGTTAGTAGCGTATGTGGTTCAATCTACGACCAATTATCGTCAATATAGTATGGTAGTATTTATTATTATTCAATTATTCTTTTTTAATTAAATCGTGTTGGTCAAATCAATTTTCTGTAAGTTTCATATTCTCATTATATAAGCTTTATTTGATGGAATAGATAGCTAAAATTGTAAACTGTTTAAATAAACGTTGGAGGAAATTTGAGATTGTTTCAAAATTTAAATTTTCTTAATTATGTGTTTAAATTTAAATTCATTTACAAAGAAAATTTTAAAATATAATTTGTACATTTATAGTGCCCCGAGGAAGACAATCCTGATTCAATATTCACTTGGATTTTTTGTTATAATTTTTTTATAGATTTGAGTGATTTTGGGGAATTAATTTTTGTGTGATGATAAAGCATGGAAAGTACACTGAATTACTTGATGAGAAACACCATGCTGCCTTCCTACTGAAAATATAAGACTTTGATAAATTTTCAATTCCAAATAGTTCAAACTTTTTACATTTATACTTTATTTTCAGGCGCACAGCAGTCTGAAAAAGGGATCAATTTAAATTTGGTCCTCAATCATCTTGAAGAAAACCTTCTTCTGAGTAAATTATAAATGTAAGTTGATTTACCAGGTTGATTTGTGATGAATTTTTAGTATTTTCAAATAAGTCTTCGATAATCAAACAAACTGGTTTCACAAGATATCAGCTCAGTGAAGTAATTCAAGTCGATTCTTTTGAAAGACCACTATGATATGAACAGTAATATTTTGAATATCAAACTTAGTAACATCTTAATTAAGTTGCAAAATAATTGTATTTTAAGATGAATACATTTGAAAGATTAATACATCAAATCACAAACACTTTTAACCAATTTCTCCTTTTCTGTCTCATTAAATCAGAGAGGACAGCGAAAATGTATCATTTCCAAAATAAAGTATCATAATTCGATTTTTAAATGCTATTCGTTTGACCTTATGTCCAATTAGGACGAAATTTGTAATATCAAGGTAGTCATTTTGGTGTCAATTAATGGATATTATGCATATATTGGAAAAGCGGTTTCATTATCAAAATCTGTTTGATTTAATCCATGAATGGGTGATTGAGTAGATTCAATAAATGGATTCAATTCCAAAAGTCAGCAAATGATGACCTATGAATATTCCGATATCAAATGAGGAAGTTATGAATAAACCTCTAAGAAGAACTGATCTGATTCTATCGTTAATGATGTTGAATATGCAAGTTTGCAATTGATTAATTTTCACCTGTTTTCAGCTTTTTGACATGTACAAACTCGCAGCCTTGGACCTTGGAATATCTCAAACTGAAAATGGAATTCAAACTGTTCTCCAGGTAAATCCTTTTGGACTAATATAACATTCTTATTTCATTTAATTGTTAATGTATATTATTTCCTCATTGTTGTCTTGTTGGATAGAGCATATTTGTTGCCCTATCGAACATTTTGCCACTCCCAATTTAGTATACAGTTCACCCTCACAAATTTTCTTCAATTTGCGTATTTATTTTCGATACAGAGGTGGCAACGCGTGTCTTCTAGAACATGTGAACGTGTGTTTAGGGAATTAATTTTTGTGTGATGATGAAGCATGGAAACTAAACTGAATTACTTGATGAGAAACACCATGCTGCCTTCCTGCTGAAAATATAACACTTCCATAGATTTTCAATTCCAAGTAGTTCAAACTTTTTACATTTATACTTTATTTTCAGGGGCACAGCAGTCTGAAAAAGGGATCAATTTAAATTTGGTCCTCAATCATCTTGGAGAAAAACTTTTGCTGAGTAAATTATATCTGTAAGTTGATCTATCAGCTTAAGAAACTACTTCAAGTTGAATCTTTAAAACACCACTTAATATGAACAGTAATATTTTGAATATCATCTGAATTAAATTGCAAAATAATTAAATTTTAAGATAAATACATTTGAAAGTTGGTGATTACTAGATATGGAAATTCAAAAAATTTCTTGGAGAAGATGCCGTTTTTAAAGTGATGATAAAACATTGAGATTGCACTGAATCATTTGATGAAACTTTTATGCTGCTTTCCTACTGAACATACTCTAATTATTATATGATTCCATTCAAACTTCAGTTTAGTACTATTCTATTTGATTTTCAGAAGAGGACACCAAGCAAGTCATGGTTTTGAATTTCAACGATAATATTTTTTGTGGTCACATTGAGATTGCATTGAACCGGTTGACAACTGACCCGTGGAGTAGGCCTACTGGGGAAACCACTTTAAAAAAAAACGCGCTAAGTACACTACCTCATAGGTGGCGTGGAAACGTGTGCATATTATGATGATAACAACTTTTGAATCGTTATATCTCAGAAACGATGGCTTGTAAGAAAAAAAGTATTGATACATTTTTTATAGATAATTATATGATCTACAATTTTTGTCTGAGGTACTTTTATGAAAATCCGATAAACTCATTTTTTTTATGACCTTTGACCTTGTTATATGTATTGATATGTATTGAAATTGTCCAATCCTTATTTTTATTATTTTGTTGTGATAACTGATGAATACAATTTATTGTAATTTCATTCTGTTCTACATTACAATCATCAATTAAATTAATGTTTTTATTTTCACAGCAAGCGGCGAAATGATTAAATTTTCCACATTTCAAACATTTCTTTTTGAATGCAAAACATTTATTAATGGCATGTGAATATCCACAACGTGTTCAGTTATTTATGTTCTTATTCATACCGCTCTTATGGTGCTGAAACTGCCTTCCTCTTGATAATTTGGTCTGGTTTTTCGACATGATCTTGGAAATCGACACATGGGGTACTTGTTTTCTGGATTTTTCCCGAACATTATGTACGTCGTTGGACACATCTGGGAGATGGTTTTCCTTTTTCATTAATTCACACTGTGATTTAGCATAATTCAACTGCTTAATTTAATTTCAAATCTTATAATTTTTCTCTTAGCAATTCACTTCTCACACCGATCACTAACCTAGTTTTTATGCGACCATCTTCATTTTCAGGGTGGAATTCGCAATGCTTTGCAGTGTTCTTCAAAATGGCAAATAATTCTATAGATATAATTTGATCCTTGAAATAAATCGTGAAGCATCTAGTAGGCTGTGCCGTGCCCTTTGAGAAGTTCTGCGCATGCGCGACGAAGGGGAAATTGCTTAGAGAAGGGAATCGAGGAGAATACAGTGTTTCGTTCAAATAATTCTATATTTATATTTTTATGGTTTCGTTCTTCCGTCGGTTGAATAATGACATGAACGAGTTGTAAGGTTAAACGTTTGGGATTTATTTGGTTTCGATCATATAAAAAGACCTCATTTGACGGTTAAGTTGTAAATTTTGAAAGATTTCAATCTGCATGCTATTATTCTGCTTCATTAGGATCATATAACTGAAGAAAATATTTTGAATACACATTTTTACCTTTGTATTGGAAAATAAGGACCAGCATGGAAAAAGTTTATTTCTAATAAAGAATATTTCAGGAAAACAATGTTAGGTAGGTAAGGAGTTCGTCATAGGATCTTAATGTAGACTTTCGTTCTTGAAATTTTGATTTTGTATACTGATATCTTCAATTTGATTTTTCACTGTCAGATAGATGTTAAAATCAAAAGTCTGTTGCAACTAGGTAATTCATTAATTTTTGCGATTGAATTAAATTTTTTCCTTACAGGGAAATGATGGGGAATTTCTAGATATCGTTTATAATTATGTTTTGAACAACTTCACAGAAATTCAGCTTGTTGGGACTTGTAACTTCGAATGTCTAAATTGACCGGACTCATTTCATTTGGGCCAAAGGAGCGAATAATTCTATAACATTTTAAATAGCCCTTTTTTGCAACAGTGTAACATTTGCCACTCTTTCTTTTCGAAAAGGATGACAAATATTATTTTTAAAACTAACTAAAACACTGTAGTCTGAATGACTTCAGATACAAAGACTTGGCCATTTGATGTGATCGTCTAGCAAGATTAGGACTCTACGTTATATTTAAGTAATAATTCAAGTTCACGATAATTGAGATTAGTGAAAATTATTGGGAAACAAAGTGTAGTGTTCACTAATAACTAATTAAGGATGTCACAAAGGCATTAAAACAAACACTTTATTTATGTATCACTCTCCTGCTCGGTCGCCTCGAGAGCTATCTCCGAACGGACTCGTGATAAGGTATTTATTTATCATGTATATGATGATATTATGCTGTAACAGATATTAGTCAGACATTACACAAAGATGGTAAATAAAACACAACAGTTAGACCCAAACTATCTTTATTTAGAGTCAAAAAAATGTAGGGGAAAGCGTCAGGCATAAAACCCCTTATGTAAGGTGATGTTAGGGCACTTGTTTAAAGCCAAATGGTTAATCATTAACAGCTAGCGAAGGCGAGTATAACAACTCTGAGAAAACTATAACAATACTAAACAGATAGTAATCATAATAATCATGCATAATGCAAAGAGAATAATAAGCATGTTTTATAGTTATTATGGGATTATTGGATATTCACAAGGTTAATGAGCCGCCAAGGATTGAAGTTGATATTATTGTTGACATTTATTGTATTTCTGCCTGTTTTTCAAATAGTGGTCGGTGATTTATCAATCTTATGGAAGCGTGAATAACCGCTGACGAATTCGTCGATACGCGTGGAAAGGGAACAAGTTTTCATTATGTTCCGAAGCTCTGTAGCGAAAACCTCGCAGTGTTAAGAGAATAAAGGTTTTGCTCACAAATATTGTTTTATTACAGCCAAGTTGTAACACATGGTAAATATGGCAACATCAATAATGCAACAAGAATAATTATTGCAATGATTATTATCATTGCAAATATATATATGTCAATAATGCGACAATAAGGATCATATGCTGTAAGTCCATTGAACCGTCCGGTACGTGAATTAATTGTTTGTATCTTCAATGCAATTATCTGATCAACTGCATTTTTGTTGTCTTTCATCTTTTCACTTGCATAATATTTCATTTTTGCTTGTGAGAACATTTGAATTCAATAAGTTACATGATTCTTGATATTTTCAAACCTTGATCATTGGAGCCTCTCCAGGCTCCTGGGATTCATCATGATGCAATCCAATTTGTTGTTGTTTCTGGGAGCGTCGAAAATGATTTTTTGCCCTATGAGGATGTTACCTACGATTTTCGGAGGGGCGACTACGATGCTCTTAATGCTTACCTGTCCTCTTGCAGCTGGAATTTCGACGGACTTGAAGCTCGTTTCATTCCACGTAAAATAACTAAAAATTGTAATTTTCCCAGATGGTTCAATGCAACTTTGAGGAGATTGATCAGTAGAAAGAAGAAGGCACACAAAAAATACATGGCTACGAAGGATGAATCAGACTACCTGGCATTTTGTCAATTACGTACCGAATGTAAATCTCTTAATCGTGCTCTGTTTGAAACATACATTAGTAATATTGAGTGCAGTATACGTTCAGATCCACAGTCCTTCTGGAAATATGTTAACCAGCGGAAGAAAAGTTCTGGCCTTCCTAATAATATGTCTTATAACGGTACATGTAGCTCGATGGTGCTGAAACTGTGAATCTTTTCGCCAAATATAAGGTATCCTCAAACTGAACTTGTCCAGGTGCGAATTTTCAAGTGTCGAAGTTTTTGAGATAATTGAGGGGCTCAAGCCTAAGCTGTCGGTCGGAACTGACGGTGTACCTGCTTACGTACTCAAGAGATGTGTTTGTGCTCTTTCCACTCCGATCAGCAGTCTGTTCAATGTCTCATTGAAGCAGGGTATATTTCCCGAATTTTGGAAAAGCAGCTTCATCATACCGATCTTTAAATCAGGAACAAAATCTGAGGTATCTAACTACAGGGGGATTTCCATTCAATCGGTTATGCCCAAGATGTTGGACAGTTTGGTGTGTAGTTAGTCTGACGAACAGCATGGATTCAAGCGTGGGAGGTCTACCCTGTCCAATCTTTTGGTGTACCTCGAGGATATAGTCAGCTGCTTGGAGGAGGGACGCCAGGTGGACGCAGTTTACACCGATTTTTCCAAGGCGTTTGACACAGTGAACCATAATCTTATGCTGGCCAAGCTGGAGGCCTTTGGAATATCTGGTTCCCTACTAACTTGGTTTGGAAGTTTTTTATGTGGTCGAACGCAAATCGTCCGATATAAAAATTATTTATCTGGGATCATCGAGGTTACTTCGGGGGTTCCCCAAGGTAGCCATTTGGGGCCTATACTTTTTAGTTTGTTCATCAATGATGTTAAGGGCTGCCTCAATTCGAACTTTTTGATTTTTGCGGATGATTTGAAATTATACCAACCTGTGAATTCTGAGGCCGATTGCCTTCATCTTCAGGAACAGATTGATAGCTTTCACAGATGGTCAACTTCTAACTACCTTAGTGTTAACATCAATAAGTGTAGCATAATATCATTTCAAAACGTATTACACCTATCCAGCACAGTTATAGGTTGAACGATATTGAGTTGACTAGGCATAGTTGTGTTCGCGACCTTGGTATTTTACTCGATTGTAATTTGAATTTTAAGGAGCAAGTTCAAAGTGTATGTGCGAGGGGTTATCGGTCGCTCGGTTTTATAATCCGGAACTCATCTCTCTTCAGTTCTGACACCGTGAGGCTTTTGTACACCTCTTTATGTAGGCCCATTCTGGAATATGCTTCTAGTGCGTGGGCTCTGTTTTACCAGTGTGACATTGACAGCTTGGAGAGGGTTCAGCGCAGATTCGTGCGTCATCTGGCCTTCAGGTTGGGTTTTCGCAGAGGGAGTGTTGGGGCTGCCAGTCTATCATCTAGTTTGGACACCCTACGTGGTAGACGCCGCCGGATGGACTTGTCCAACCTCTATAAAATTTTGAATGGCAGCATGAGCTGTCCCAGACTTCTATCTGCAATAAACTTTAATCTGCCTTCGAGGATCACGAGACATACTCTCTTCTTTTACATTCACACACATAGAACTAATTACGCTACCAACTCGTTCCTCAATAGAAGCATGGTTGCGGCGAATGCTCTGGGTCCCAGTTTGGATTTCTTCTCGGGCTCACTTTTTTCATTTAACGCAAGGTTGAGGCACATCAGTAGAGATTTTTGAGACATTGTGATGGACTTTATCATTATTGTTGTTTATTGCTGTTTGTTTTATTGGCTTGTTTATTGTACTTGTAAGACTCGTGCTATGAAGACATATAGTCAAGTAGTATGGGTTCATCTTTAATTTGATTTTGTTATTTAAAAGGGGGTTATCCCGTATACTCTTGTTTGTATTATTATATTATATGTAACAAGAATAAATAAATAAATAAATTGTTTGAGGAAACATATCAGAATGAACAGTTCCGAAATCAAATGTTCCGTCCAGACGAACGAGAAGGAACTCTTGTTTGGTCCCAGACGAAACATTATTTTCAATACTTTGAGCTGATGAAGGTGAAGTACATAATATATTGCAGGAGTTGCATGCTAATGAATCCATGATAAGTATAATATTGATTGCCTTAATTTCAGGTATCATGGAGCCATGAGTAGCGTCGCCACAGACACCAAGGAATCGTAGTTTTTTCCGTTGCTTATGTGTCAGGATTCATTCTGAAGGGCCTTAAATGATACATAAGCTGTTCCTTATGTGACAAGATAACCACTTCATCCAACTGGATCCTCACAATTTATGTATTTCATTTGAAGAATGGTGGATCAAAGATCTGTTTTAATTTACCCAAGTGAAAAATTCACTATTGCTGTAGGATGTAGAATCACAAGACTAGAGAAATTTCTAAAAGGCCATCTTAAAGTAACAGAATCTACCTGTCCGATACTCAGATCTGACGTTGTATTTGAGGACTTGGGTTGTTCGGAACACAGGGATCGCATAAAGGATATAACAACTTCTGAGATCTGTAGGATTGGCATTCCTTGGTGGTGCAAAAAAAAATCTGAAGAAATTAAATCTGAAGCTAAAAAAAGAGCATTCGAAAAAAAATTGAAGAAAATGCGCCATGAGTAATTTTTTATTCATTTTTTATTATTTCAGCCAAGTCAGTTATGTTAATTTAACCTTTGTTAAGTTCCATGTAAAGTCCACTTATTGTTGAAAGTCTATTATTGATAATGACTTCAGCCATATCTCAAATTTGTATTGCAAGTTTTTCCCCAACATCTTCATTCCTAATTCTCAAGCACCCTTGTTATGTTTTGCATCATTTTTTTGTTAAATTTTATGTTTATTTTCTGTACGATAGATGTCATCAATTTGAGAGCATAGAATAACTGATAAAATGTTTAATAAAAAGAGCTGTAATCAATAGTGTGTCATAAATATTTCTAATTTTCAAGATGAAAATAACGATATATAATTATAAAAATGTATGTTGCGAACATAATGAAGAAATTTTCATCTTTAATATTGCAAATGTTTACCTAAATCATACATTGCATATCGAGGATCAAAGTTTTTTCATTATTTTCGCAAATTTCATTTTTAAAATTCAGTAATCCTGTGCTATCGTTTCAAATTTCCCGCCTTTCGTTCACCGGCGCCGATCTCAGCGCCATCTGAAAGTAAGTTTTTTTTGGGAAAGAGATAGAAGATTACATCCATAGACAAATTACATCGAACACAAATATAGTTCGGAGTTGACCGTCTCGGTTGTCTCTGGTTATTAAAACACATAAACAAGACGTAATGACAGCTAACCACATATATTAAATATTTGCTGTCTGTCACAGAAATATATAAATCTCTGCTTTTTCATAGAACAAAAAGATATAAAATTATTCATTATTATGTAGTTCGGATGAAAATACATAATTGATTTTAAATATATAATAATTTTAATAAATAGATATATTTTAGTTCCTATGGATCGATTTGGTTGTTTTGTAGTGACGACTATAGAATTACTACTAAGTCACTTTTTTATGGTTTCAATATTTTATGTTTTTTAAATTTGATTCTGTTTGTGGTGGCAAGACTGAATTTTTAACTGAGAAACCGGGGGAAAAACAGAATTTTAACGACCTTTTATCTTTATCATCTATAATCCAGAGACTGCTTTAATCCGCTAGTCTTATTCGAGAGTGGTCACATTTTATTAAAGTAGCTGTTTTCATATTACCAATTTTATCTCATTACGTTTTCAGCATATCTAAATCTGATAATATAGATTGATATGTGAAATAAAAGAACAACTTCCAACTATCCCTATTATTTAAAAAAATCTGAGATTGAACTTCCATAATAATTTTCAGAAGTGGTAGACAAATTAAGGTACATAGTATTAATTGAGGTATGTAGTTTTTATTCACATTTCTATATTGCAGTTAAAATGGATGAGGAAATAGATGCAGATATGTACCGAAACATATATTCGAGTGCTAGTTCAAACGACTTTCCTGGACTTAGTCGTCTAATAGGGCAACTGTCGCACAAAGATGGTGAAACAGAGCTATCCAAGGTTTGTATGGAACTTGAACTTAACAGAGTGCATTTGGAAGATTCCATCAAATTGATTCTGGAAGAAAAATTACTGAGTTATCGCTTTTTCAACAAACAAAGTCCACATCATACTTTGGAGAAAATCAAACAACAAACTTATTTTTTATCAGAGCTCATAGATCGTTTAGATATAACAGTCGATAACGATGAATTATTTTCAAATAACTTAGTTTTTATTGTTGAACAAATCATTAAACTGAAGAGAATATTAAAGTCAACTTACAATGTTGTGCCATGGGAGGAAATGGAATTTTCCTTGTTGTCGTATATAAGATCGTTCGAAGAGCAAAATGAAATATTTCTGTTCACAAGGTTACTATTGACAAAACAAAGAATTATTGAATATTTGGATTGTTTAAAGATTAATCTTGCAAAGTTGGACTTGAATGCTTTAAATATTGAAGAAATACATAAATTTCCTCCCATGAATCGTGACGATATAGTTTCATCACTCATTCATAGTTGTCCCGAATTTGAATCTCTTCATCATGATTATGAACTAATTCGTGATATGCATTCTCTTGGTATTATGTTGAAATATATTGAAATCGTAAAGACTGTAAATCCGGAAGATGATCATGCTATCTTAATATTTGTAAGGGCTTTACAAGTTATAGGAGAACGTTTAACAGATTCTTTAGATCATCCTGGAATGTCGAAAGCCATATCTAATTATTTGGTAATATTCCTGAATGAGGATATAAAAAATCTAATTTTTAAATTCAAAAATGCATCAGGATCTTTCGATGAATCTTTTACCTTAAGGGAGGAGTTGTTGAAAAAGAAGGACACTAAATATCTTGCATCCTTAAAAAACGATTTAGTGAAAGTTGGTGGACGAATGAGATATATTCTGTTCAACTTACAAATGATTATTATAGTACAAGTATCCGGAAAATTGGTTAATCTAAAAGACGATGATGCGTTGAAGGAAATAATAAAGGTGGTCAGTAGATGTGACTATAAAGATCCTACGATTGATGAATTAAACGATGTTTTTCAAAACGATGATCTCACAGCTCTCAGTGAAATTATTAAAAGGAAATTAGAACACGGAAATGTAGAACAACCAATTCTCAACGCGCTGAAAGCATTCTCGCTTCTTACGAATTTCTACAGAATATTTGGGAATTCTGGCATGATGATAGAAAATTCAAACATAAAAGCTCATTACAAAAAATCGATTTATAAAGCACTAACTGAATTTTTAATGAGCATACCCATGGAGAAGGTGAAAACTAGTTTTTTCGGTTTAATACAACTGATACTTTCTGTAAAAGAAAAAGAGAATACTAAAGAAGTTGATGATTTACTTACGACATTCATCCATTCATTGAATCACGAATCAGAATTAGGAACGTTCGAAAATCATACTAAATACGTTGATAAATTGAGTTTCGTGCCGATTGAGAACAAAATTCAGGAGAAATTCACACAATTGAGGGAAATTTGCCAAGGTGTGAGTTTCAAAGAGTTTAAATCAAACAGAAAGATTCAAGCGATCATTGAACTATTATTGATTGATTTAATGCATTTGTTGGAATATGATGATTTAGAACAAGATTCATTTTTGGATTTCTACCATCCTTCTCTTACTGGTAAGAATCTATATAACCATCTGGTACATAACGATGTCCTATCTGAAGTGTTATTCAATTCGAGTCTCTCCGTTTATCTTTTAACTCGGAGGTTATTAAAAAAAGGAAATTCCAAGGTATATCCTAGAGAAGTATTCACTCCGAATATTGATTATGTTATGGATGTTCATACTTATGCAACCAAAATTCTAAAAATGAAACAATACCTATTTTCAACTATAACTAAAAACGATTTAGTCTCGCTTCAAGAAGCAACGAAAAGGGCCGATGTGAGATCTAGAGATATCGAAAACTCGACTTGCCTCCATTACGCAATGAAAATCGAAGGTACAATTGAAGTAATAAAATTTCTCGATGCAAACCGTTTGTCTGCCAGACAGAAAAACTTAATGAAGCATACACCGCTTCATATTGCTGTTAAGAACAGCAGTGGCGACGTGGTTGATTTCCTGATTAACAATTTCGATTTAGACATAAATGATTGTGATAATTTCTTGCGTACACCAGTACATTGGGCAGCTTTTTACGGTAGGAAAGATATGTTGAGAATATTGCTGAAATATAACGCGGATATGTTTAAGGTAGATCTGGTGTGTAATTCACCTTTACAATATGCAGTTTTGAGTGGTAAACCTTGCTGCGTTGATTTTTTTTGAGGAATATATTTTCTACAAACTGAAAGAAATACCTGGTGGTTACACAACCTTGCATTTAGCTGCTGAATATGGTTTGACTGAAATGGTTCAGTATCTTATCAGAAGGAAGATTGGAGTTGATGCTAAGACTGATATGATGGTAACGGCACTCCAATGTGCTGCTATGAACGGTCATTTGGATGTTGTGAAAGCTTTGATTTCAGCTGGGGCTGGAGTTAATATTACTAACATGAACGGTATATCTCCCCTGCTTTGTGCTTGCAAGAATGGTGAATATGAAGTCGTGAAGGTGCTCTTGGAGAACAAAGCAAACGTTAATTGTAGAGATTCAGTCTTTGCCTTGGCCCCCATACACACAGCTGCAAGAGAAGGGTATTTAAATGTTGTTAAAATATTATTGGATAAAGGAGCGAACGTCAACATGTCAACAAAGGATGGTTATACACCCGTTATGTATGCTCTAGAGAATAAACATTTCAAAGTCGCCGAAGAATTACTTAAATTGAAAAATATCGATGCAAATGTTCGATATCCGTCTGGAATGACAATTCTACATATAGCAGCTGCAGGCGGCGCCTTGGAAATCGTCGATTTATTATTAAAAAATGGAAACAGTTTAAATTGTGTTGATAATCGTGGTTATACACCTTTACATTCGGCTGCAGAGAATGGACACGAAGCTGTCGTTGATCTCTTACTGTCGAAAAATGCTTCTATCCATACAAAGACTAGAGTCGATGAATACCTTCCGTTACACCTGGCTGCGGCATCAGGTAAACTTGAGATAGTACGTAAACTACTTGATAAAGGATCAGATGTAAACGCAAAGACTTCAGATGATGAAAACTGCCTTCACATAGCTGCACGTAATGGAAACAGTGAGGTCCTCGAGTATCTTATTTCAAAAGGTGTAACTGTAGAAGCGAAAACTAAAGAAGTATCTGAGACTCCACTTCATGTCGCTACAACTTCAGGATGCCTTAAAAATATTGTCGCTCTGATAAAAGCTGGATCTGATATTGATGCCCAAAACTGTTTAGGTTTCACTCCACTCTTTCTATCGGTTATAAATAGTGACATAGAAATCTTCAAATATTTACTGACTCGAAAACCCAACTTAACATTAAGAAATTATCAAGAATGGACCTTTCTTATATTGGCTGTGAGATTAAACAGAATATCGATAGTACGTTCTTATTTAGTATCTGAATTCTATAATCGTGATTTTATATTCGAAGCGTGTGTTATAGCAGTTCAAGTAAATCTCAAAGAGATGTTAGAATTGTTGTTACATGAAGGAGCTCCTAAAATTTTGAGAAATTTTTGCGATTCAATTGGTAATACGTTGTTACATATGGCATGTTTTCTTGGAAATGCTGGAGTGGTAAAGTTTCTTTTGGCAGCTGATATTTCTCAAATAAAATCACGTAATGTAGATGGTCGTGAACCACTTCATTGGGCTGTTGAATGTGGTCATGATAGAATCGTTGAGATTCTCTTAAGAAACGGTGCTTCATGCAATTCAAGAGATAAAATTGGTTTAACACCTTTACATTTAATACCGGATGGGGATCATGATGAAATGATCAAATTACTTGTCGATAACGGTGCTGATATGTATGCAACTGATAACATTGGTGCGTTACCAGTCAAAGTAGCAGCCCTTAAAGGTTTTACAAATACAGTTAGATTCTTTGTGAGAAAAGACAAGAAATTATTGAATTGGAAAGGAATAAACGGTGATACTCTATTACATGATGCTACAGTAAACAATCAAGTTGAAGTGGTGAGATTTTTACTGGATGAAGGTGCTGATATGCTGTCTAAAGACAAAGAAGGCTTGACACCGGTCCACATTGCTATTATTAAATGTTGGACGGAGATTATCGACATTTTCATCGAAAAGGGAATGACCTTAAACAAATTGTTTTTGTATGCTGTATCACTGGAAAGCTTAGATATTATTAAATATCTAGTTGAAGAACGTGGTTATGAACCTAACCAAAATAGAGAGAATTTAAAAAAAACCTTACCATCTGAAGCTACCGAAAAAAAAAATCCTCAAGCCGACAAGTTATTCTCATCTATAAAAAATGGGGATACAAAAAGCCTAAAAGAACTGATTGCAAATGGTGTATCACTAAATGAAATTGATATGAACAAAGGATCACCTCTGCATTTTGCAGTTTATAAAGGACAATTCGATATCGTAAAAATTTTATTAAAAAACAAAGTTTCGATAAATTCCACACATAAGAACGGTTGGACACCTTTACACTACGCTTGTAAATTCGACAACTATAAAATCGTTCTGAATCTCCTTTGGCACGGAGCCAAATATGATATACCCTCAGAGAATGGTAAAAAACCTATCGACTTTGCTGGAAATGTTTGTATCCGTAACTTGCTTGAAACCATTGATTCATGTTTTGTAGATATAACAAACGGAAACAAAACCATCTTGAATAAGTTAAAAAAAATCAAAGATATAGAAGTAATGAAGGCTGTAATGAGGGCAGAAAACACAAACGGAGCCACTATTATGGTAATTGCATATAAAAAAAATTTTCCGGATTTAACAAAATTAGAGAATATATTTCAACCGAAAGTGGAGCAACAGCTGAAATCTGTCGATGACTTTTTATCCCAAGAAAAATACAGAGAAGCAAAAGAATTGATGCTGAAGATTCATGAACTCAGAAGCGAAATTTTTGGACTAAACAACCCGGCTACCTTAAAAATTAAAAGTAATATATCAGCAATCACTTACAAACTACAACTCTACGAAGAATCCTTGAAAATGTCGGAGGAAATCTGCAAAAGGCTCGAAGAAAGTCTCGGACCAGAACACTCGATTTTATTAAAAGAAAAAAATAATATAGCCTTATTATTACTCCGTCAAGGTAAGGACGAAGCATCTTTAAAAATATACGAAGAAATACTGGAAATCCAAAAGAAAACATTAAAAGATGATGATGAAGATTATTTATATACCATGAAGCATATGGCTTTACCACTGATGGCTTTCAGAAAATTCGATAAGGCTCTCAAAATCTATCAGCATGCTTTGAATGTTGAAGAGAAAAAATTGGGATCCTTACATCCATATACGTTGATGGTAAAAAATAACATGGGCTTGTGTCTACGTGAATTAGACAGGAAACAAGAAGCTTTAAAACTGTTTAGAGAAGCACACGAAGGAAGAAAGCTTGTACTTGGACATCATCACTCTGATACTTTAAGAACCTTACATAATCTGATATCCGTTTACGAAAGCTTGAAGAAATATGATGATGCGATGGAGGGGTTCGAATTGTTACTGCAGAAACAGAAAGAATATTTAGGAAAGCACCATCTAGACACTTTGAACACACAGATGAGTATTGCTAATCTTCTTTCCAAACAAGGCAAGTATTTCGCTGCTTTCAAAATCTTCAAAGAGATCAAAGACCATAAAATCGCTGTGGAGGGGCCTAACCATAGCGATGTCCTAGCAATCAATCACCAAATGCAAGTGATAATGGCACAATACAGACTATTCGGAATCAACAACAATCTAGATAGCTTCATCGATAATCTGATAACGAGCATGAATGAAGCAGCTAAAAGGGGTGAAATTAAGGAGATTGAACGTCTTATGGAAAGTGGAGTACACGTCAGTGAAAATGATAAAGATGGCAGAAATTGTTTGCATTACGCAGTCGATGCTAATAAAATTGAAGTCGTCAAGTATTTTTTCAAACACGGTGGAAACTTGACGGATAAAACCAACAAAGGTAACACTGCTTTACATACCGCTTGCAATAAAGGTTACAGAGAAATAGTAGAGTTCCTTCTGGAGAATGTAAAAGGTAAAAAGTTGAGTAATCTAGTGAATGCAGCTACAAATGTTGGTCGAAAAACTGCTCTACATCTTGCTTCTCAACGTGGTTTTCTAGATATTGTAAAAGTTCTTTTGAAATTGGGTGCCATATATGATTGTGTTGATAAAGATGGTAAAAAACCAATCGATCTAACTAGTGATGAGGAGATTAAACAGGTGTTGAATGTTGTGGATTTAATGTTTTCAAGCGTTTCCAAGAAAGATTTCAGCAAGATCGCAATGCTGCAAGTCACTTCTCCCTATTTTCATTGCATTGTTTATGCTAAAAATTCCAAAAATCAAACAATTATAACCTTGTTACTCTCACACGGTCAAATCGAACTGGTTAAACAGTTAACAAACTTAATGTAGAATTTTTGTGTGTATTTTGATCTTTTAATTTCATATTTTTATGTTGAATGCTTTTTTGTTTGATATAATTTGTTATTCCATTCACCATACCTTGTTAAGGTATATATTCAAATATTTTCCTGCTGGAAGTTGTACTTCTTTGTTTGAATACTATTTTTATTTTGTTGAACAGTTATATTCTCTTTGCAATTTGTTAGAGTCTAAAGAATTTTGTTCTGATTTCGTTTCGATTTTAGGCAATTTTTTCCTTATGTTGGAATGTTTTTGTTTGGTTAAAATACTTAATCATAATATTATACTGATTTTTTTGCCTTTTTTGTGGTACTGTAAGTATTAATGTTATATATTTTAATATTGTTATTGAAAAAAGCAGTTATGTGAGAGATTTACTTATTGTACTCATTGAAAAGTTTAGTTTTGTTTAAAATATATATACTATTATACTATACTTATACTATATATGCTATTTTTGTATTTGAATAAATTGTTTATGAAAGAGATCATCTTTTTCTTGCTATCCCTAAATTCTTAGATTGTTTGTTGCTGGTGAAGGATCCTTTTTACAAATTTAACTACTAGTAGAAACTAAATGCTGTGCTCTGTGTTCCTGTACAGAAAACAATGTTTCAAAACTTTTAGAATTTCAATGACTAAATTTATAGGATTGTGTTAAATATTATATTAAACAAAATTTTTATAATTTTTCTTGATTTGACTTAAGTTGGTAAAACAATAGATCTGATATTCAAAACTACAAATTAACATTGTAAATTTGATATTATTAATCTATTGACAACAGCTTAAGAAATATCTTGTCAGGTCAGAAGTAAAGCAAAATAGATGAAAAAATATAATATAATTCTATTTTATTTGATGATTTACAGGATGATGGACTACTTTCAACTCCTTCAAGTAGAATGTACAGTACCCATATGTTTTTTGAGGTGTGTTTTGAAACGAGATGAATATTCACAGAGGTGACATTTATGGGTCAAATGATTAGACATCAGGTGTATTCTGAGATAGTTCTTTTTATGAGTTGCGTATTCACAGAGGTGACATTTATGCTGCTTCAATTTCAGATGGACAGACTCGTTGTGCCATTTAAGATTTCTCTTGTCATTTGCAGCATAGTCACAAAGGTCGCATTTGAAATTCCATGCCTTCATATGAACAGAATTAATGTGTCTTTTGAGGAGTGTCTTCAAATTTGTACCAAAATTACAAATTTGGCACTTATAGCTCTTCAAATTTAAATGTATTGAATCTTTATGATTTTTGAGGTCAAGCTTGCGGTTAGTTGCAAACTCACAAAGGTTACATTTATGCTGTTTCAATTTCAAATGGACAGAATCGATGTGTAATCTTAGACTTGCATTTCGGTTAGTGGAATATTCACAAAGGTGACATTTATATTGTTTTAACTGTAGATGGATACCCTCTATATGTGTTTTGAGAGCTCCCTTCTGACTTGTAGTGTGGCCACACACGTGACATTTATACTGTTTCAAATTTAAATGGACAGTATCTATGTGTTGTTTTAGAGTCTGCTCTCGACTCGCAGCATAGTCACAGAGATGACATTTATACCATTTCAAGTTGAAATGCAGAGACATTATGTGTATTCGAAGGCATTCCTTTGTATTTGCGGCATAGTCACAGAGATGACATTTATGTTGTTTCAAATTCAAATGAACAGAATTTATGTGTGTTTTGAGATTGCTCTTTGAAATTGCAGCGAAGTCACAAAGGTGACATTTGAAAGCCCTTGCATTCTCATGAATTTTTTTGTGTTTCTCAAGGCACTTCTTCCACTTCGCAGCATAATGACATAACTCACACTTATAAATCCTTAAATTTAAGTGTACAGTATCTATGTGTTTCTTGAGATATGTTTTTTGAAATGCTGCATAGTCACACAAGTGACATTTATGATGTTTCAACTTCAAATGAACAGAATTTATATGTACCTTGAGACATACTTTTCTGTGAGTAGCATATTCACAGATTTGACATTTATACTGTCTCAATTTCAGATGGACAGATTCCATGTGAATTTTGAGATCCATCTTCTGATTTGCAGCGTAGTCACAGAGGTGACATTTATGATGTTTCAAATTGGCATGGATACAATTTATGTGTATGTTGAGAGTTTGCTTTTTGGATGCAGTATAGTCACAGAGGTGACATTTATGCTGTTTAATATTTAAATGAATAGATTCAATGTGTATTTTGAGACTTTCCTTCTTATTTGCTGAATATTCACAGAGGTGACATTTATACTGTTTGAAATTCAAATGTACCGAATCTATGTGTGTCCTGAGGGTTTCTTTCTTGATGGCAGAGTAATCACATAGATGACATTTATGCCGGTTCAAATTTAAATGGACAGATTCAATGTGTATTTCAAGTGTTCGCTTCTGGCTTGCCGTGTATTCACAGAGATGGCATTTGAAATTCTTTAGATTCGCATGAATCAATTCTAGGTGACTCTTTAGGGTTTCTTTCATATTTGCAGTATAATTGCAGAAGTCACACCTGTAACTTGTCGCATAAGGATTTGTGTTTTCTGTGGGATTATAACAATTTATATTGGTTTCTTTTTTCACCATTTCAATATCGAAACCAACAATGTAAGCCTTATTATCAGTAGTGCTTGATGTAATTTCTATGAGATCTTGTTCAGAATTTCCTTCTACATTAATTTTATCCGAATATTTTCCCGTGTGCTGCACTCCTTCACTCCTGAAATGAGATATATTACATATTGAAACATTTTGGTTCGAGTCCATCTAAAATCTGGGTTCATACAAGGACATACCTTTCTGAATGAATATTACCATCATTTTCTGCCAGAACCAATGTTTCCATTGCTCGATCTACAATATTTGCAATATCAAATGAAGTACTCCATGGAACTTCATTTTTCATCCTAACAATATTTCTATCATATATTACAGAGTGATGGATAAAATTTTCCTCGAAGTCAATATCTTCATTCTCGCTCTTAATTTCAGAACAATCAGGTCTGGAAGAGAAAAATTCTATTCAAGCATATTACATAAACTGATATCATATAGACGCAGAAAGAAATAGATGCTGATAACTTCAGAACTTGGAATATCGGAAAATCTATCCATTATAATTTCAATAGTGTAAAAAAATCAGTTTGCAAATTGGCAGATGTAAAACTGTGGATTAGGTACTTACGTGTCATTAGATTGCATCGTAAATCATTTGCAAAGTTCTCCACGTTTCAGTTTATATCAATATCGTGGTAGAAAACCCCGTAATCATCAATTTAAACAAATTAACCTCAAAATATGATTCGCTCTGTTTGCACCATAGACGTTTTATAAATACTTTTATTTATCTATGGTTAAGAATGATGAGTGAACGCTAGATAACAGTGAAGATAACCTTTACTAAACTCTCCTTGAACTACACTGAACCCTTTGAACTCCCTCGTATACGCCCCAAGTAAACGGATATTCTATGAACCTGAAGAAGAGGGCGCTATGGACATGTTCTTATTCTTTCTTCTCTCAACTACGTCGCAGCCAGAGGCAGATTCGTAACAAGTACGTGCGTCTACTGATTAAAAAATGTGTATATATATATATATGTTATAGAATTAATATTGACGTTATATAACTAGTATATAACGTCAATAAGTATCAATCCAGATAGATCGATCACTTTCAATTAATTGTATAAATATCCAATTTATTTCATTGATTAAAGCATAGACAATTCTTTGTCTATGGATCAAAGTTTGAGGTTTCATTCATATTTCTATGTCATTGGTGACATGGCGGATGACATTAATGGCGTTTATGTTTTGTGTACATTATAGATGATAACAGTATATTTCGTCAATAAATATCCCTCTTTTTGAAGAAGTTGAAATGGAAGAACCTATACAAATCGATCACTTGTGAGTTAATCAACCATTGCTTCCTATTTATAATAATACTAACTTTATATCACCAAGATGTAAAATCTGTTTTCTCCTTTTAGCAGTGAAATAAAGGTTAAAAATGAAAAAATAGAGATGGAAGAAAATTCTACTCATGAATCCGAAATATTTGATATGGTTGAAGTGAAAATGGAGAATTCTTGGAGCACCCTGTCTGAAGCAGAAAGTTCCCTGGAACTAAAGAGAACTAACCAGGTGAACACGGATATTGATGAAAAAATCGCAGTAAGGTATGCATTCATCTAATAATGAAATTTTTCCTTTGAGTTCCCTAATTATGATACCAAGCTAGACATTGAAATGAACATTTGATTTCAGTACTGACAAACCTCAGCAAGGAGAAGACTGGAAAGGATATTATAAGGGAAGTATGGAAGAGATTTCATTACTGAGCAATGCTGATAAAAAGATTGAGACATCTTATGATGTTAATCCAAATGACATAGGTTTGAAGAGGTACAAATGTGAACTGTGTCATTACGCTGCTAAACATAATTGGAGACTTAAAATCCACGTTAATACAGTTCATTTAAATTTCAAGAGTCTCCAATGCGAACTCTGCGACTATGCAACAAACCATAAAGGCAACCTCAAAATTCACATCGATGCTGTTCATTCGAAATTGAGGAAACACCAATGTTATCTGTGTGATTATGCTGCAAGTAAAAAAAGCAACCTCAAAATTCACATAGATATGATCCATTTGAACTCCAAGAATCACAAATGCCACTTCTGCAATTATGCTACAAGTAATAAAGGCAGCCTCAAAATTCACATAGATTCGATCCATTTCAATTTAAAGAACAACAAATGTCATCTGTGTGATTTTGCGACGAGTCACAAAGGGCACCTCAAGATCCACATTAATAATGTTCATTCGAATTTGAAAAATCACAAGTGTGAATTATGCGATTATGCCACTAGTCAGAGAGGTCATCTCAGGCGACACATAGATACTATGCATTCAACTTCGAAACGCTTCAAATGTCAGATCTGCGATTTCAGTACGAATCAGAAAGGCCATCTTAAGAAACATGTTGGAGAGCATGATGGCAAGGCAGACTAAGGAACTCCAGAAGAGTTCCATTTAAATTGTAAGAGAGATCTTCAATAACATATGTAGTGCTTGCACCAAATCTGGATGATGTGCACTGATATTCATCAGTTATCATGTGTTTGTCCTATCAGAATACACTAAAGTATTCACTATCTGTCAAATTATAAGAAAATATAGAATTATTATCTACAGAATTTTTTTCAACGTTCCTAACGATTCGAAGGAGTTGGAGGTCTATCCCTTCTTTGTATATGCTTCATTGGTATATTTGATTTTCTGTGGTGCCTTGGTTCCCCTCCTTTCTGTTTAGCTTGGGTTTGCTAGGTTTTGTTTGACTAGTTTTTTTACTTTTATCGGATTTTGAACCTGAGTTTTTTTTCCCTTTACAGGTGAGCTATCTTTACAGTGTTGAGATTGTTTAATTTTTTCTTATGGTCCTTGGATCGGTTATACGCTTAGTCAACTTTCCTCGTTTTCATTATGTTTACATTACTTTCTTTGAGTAATTCTTAAGATAAACTCATAGGTATTTGTTTTTCTTTTATTAGTGAAACGGATCCAGAGGCATGGCTCTAGATGCGAGTATATTTTTTCTCCTATCGAGATGAAAAAAAATTCTTGAAACACATCGAATATTTTTTCTTGAGACATCTTTAATAAGATTATAACGGAAAAGAAAACTCAGCTAGTTCGTGGATATATATAACAATTAAAAATATTGGAGATATTTTTCAAAGTTATAACGTCTAGTTTATGGAGGGTAGAGGGAAGGAGAACAATCTCTTATGGCACATCTGATCGAAAAGTGTCCAGCGGAGTGGAAGAAATAGAGTAGTTCAAGAAATCACTACAATGGCGCTAGTATAGCAACAGTGTAGAAATGAATCGAGATGGATGGGCTGAATTCAGTTTGGTACGTGACGCGTGACGTGGTTGAACGTTGTTGAAGTCGAATCGTGTGGTTTCAGAATCAGAAAATATAACCTATAGATTAAGTTTTGACCTGTTTGAAGTGAAAAGATTTTTGTGAACTATTATTATTTTTATTGATTGTTTTGAACATTTTTGGAATAATAATGGGAAAAATTTGTGTAGTGAGAAGTTGCCCTAGTGGCAGTAAAAAAAAAATAAAGGAGATGATCCACCCCAGTCATTGCCATTTTTCCAACCAACAGTATGTAGACAATATTTATTATATATTGTGTGATTTTTCATCAGAAAAAATTTTCAATGTTTTGCTTTGTTTGTAATTTACAGACTTCTGCAGTTACGATTGGGGAATTTCTTTGGACATGGAATTGAAACCCAGTCACTATATTTGTCAGTTATATTTCAAGGAAGAAGGGATGGCTGATCCAAAGAATTTCATGGATCAGTTCCGACCTGATCCGGTCCAATGAAATAACTGATCCAAAGTTCAGCTCCAGTTCCTAGTCCGAGAACGAACTTATTCGGTAATAAGACACTTTTACCACAGTATAGGTACCATATCTGTGCTTTTACTACCTGGAAGCAGTCCAGGCCTGAAATATGATTCTTTAGGCCGTCGTGTATTTGTTGATAGGCTTGATGTTATTTACTCATTGTTCACGTTTTTGTATCACAGTTTTTGTTGATTGTGATTTATATCGATCCGTCTGATCGTTTAGGGCTGAGCACTTTTTCTTTAAATGTTTCTAAATTTCGATGTATTCTGATAGAGTGTGGAAATCACTTATGGAATAAAATTCTTTATGTCATTATTTTAGAAAAAATATAAGAAATACTGAGACACGTCAACTTTTGAAATTCATATACAAGTACCTAGTTGAAATATAAAGTTTTATTAACGGATTAAACGTTATTTGTAAGAGACTTAGAGCGGGTTTATTTGTTGCTAGAAAGTTTACCGACAGGAAGTGCATTGTTATAACAAAGGGATCAATGTCAGGAACGTTACTTAACAGTTTACCTAGAGGTGAATAAAACGGAATAAAGGTTATTTTCCTTTTGTCCTTTATAATATTTGGATTTTTGAAAAACAGGGCTATTTGTTTGAAGATTGGCCTAAATATATGCTTTCCGGTCGTCAGGTTTCTCTTTTATTTTTAGGATGTATTAGACTCAAAAATTCACTAAATCTGGAGTCAACAATGCGAAGAACTTTGAGAAAGTAAATTAATGGGGGTACTTTGAGTACTTTCTTTAAAACTTTTTAAGTTACACCTCTTAAAAAGGGCGATTGCAAAAACAAATATTAAAATGAAATCGCAAAGGGTCGCTATTTTCAACCCCTGATAATATAGTAAGAGCAGTAAGCGCATATCCGAATTCCATTTAAGTTCACAGAATAATTGACGCTTAGTGTTAGGTGGTTGAAAAAACTTCTAAAGAATAAATTCAAATATACAGGGTGATTTGCTCAAGTCTGCCATACTCGAGTTTCCTTTTTTTCGAATGCGATAACTGGTATATTTGTTTATTTTTCAAATTATTTTTATCAACTGATTTAAAAAAACTATACATTAAAGAGTCTCTAATGTATTATCCAGGGTGAAATTTTTGTTCTTTATATTTTCCGTCAATGAATAAGTCAAACCCTTCAGACTGTTTTTTTTAATTTTTGTTCTGTATTTTTTCCAAAATAAATAGTTTTCGAGAAAATTGAATTTTGAATAACACTTAATTCAAATTTGTTAGTATGGAAAAATGACTTAATACCCATGTTGATTCTATACAAAAGAGGATGTTGAAGAAGAGTCCATGTAGTGAGAGAAGGGGTTTAAAGAAAATTGGTAACAGATGTTTTCATAAATTTATTGATTCGGCCAAATTTTAATATGGTGCGCTTATTGGTTTTAGATAAAAAAATTGAAAACTGTGAAATCGTCTTAAACGTGGAAGGACTATATGTTTGGTTAAGGAATCAGCTGCTAAGACTTGCCCGCCTATTCATGAATCACCCTGTATATAAGTCATCGCAATTCCAAGTAAGGTTGTAGATTCCAGATTTATGGAATTTCTGAATCTAATACACCATAAAATAAAAGGGAAACTCGACAGCCGAAATAAGTGTCTTATCTTCAAACAAATAACCCGTTTTCTTAGAAATCAAAATACAAATGTTCAAAACGTTTTATTCACCTCTGGGTAAAATGTTCAGTATTGTTCCTAAAATTGATCTCTTTGTTATAACAGTGAACTTCCTGTCTGTAAACTTTCTTGTAACAAATCAACCAGCCCTAAGTCTCTTGTTGACTCGATCCCCACTATTATATACGAGGGATCGTATCGAGTCCGACTGGACTCATACTCGGAACTGATAAAATCGTCAGTAGGGATCAGTTCCACTAGTCCGACAAGCCGGACCTGATCCAAAATATCAGTTCCGCGTACCGGCAGCCATCCCTAGGAAGAGCACATTAAAATGTATGATAAATTTGTGATCAATGGAGAGATCAAGATATTTCCTACAGGAAAGAAGATCCTTAAAAATGAAGCTTTACCAACAATTGAGCAATGCCAAATTATTGTGTTGAAAACTGTGTATTCCCATTTGTTTCGTTCTTTCAATTCATTTCAAATGGAATTCATTTACATATCCCGAACATGATACCCTTTAGATTTATTGTAATTCAAATACTCTCGAATCCTAATGTTGAAAGTTCCAAAACATTTGTGTTACATCTACTTTGAATGAGAAAATTGTATAAATAAAATCGTTAAATCTAGCGTATAATTTTTTTTCATAATTGTACTCCAAACAAATATTAGAATTGCAAGAACAATAAATCAAATCAGAAATTTTTTTTCAAAGCATTATGAGTACGACTATAGACTTTACTTTATTTTCATTTTGGTTGGATATACACGCAGTTAAAACATTCATCCCATGAATTAGTCGACGTTTTCCTTCATAGATTTACTAAATTGACTATTCAGTTAATTTATGTTATGCTTACTTCCTACTCTAACATTGACAAGCCGGTGATCACGGACAAACTGAAAACTGAACGAATTGAAGATGACAAATGACGTGATATTTGTGTCAATGTCAATTTTCACCCAGTTGCGACAGCAGCGCTGCCTAGTTTGGATCAGTTTTTGGTTCACTAATACACGGAGTTACTTCTCCTTCTCTCTACCCTCCATAGTCTAGTTCACAGACCAGTTATCTAGATAACTGATCTGTGGTCTAGTTGTATGAACACTATTTGGTGGCTTTTGTGCTGCCATCTAACGCTCATAATTTCTATTCGTATTACGTGTTAATATTTAGTTTTCTGCTGAAATACTTAATAAATTTTGATATGGAATTGTAATAGATGGCACTATAGAATTTTTTTTCAACGAAGCACATAACAAACTCAGAAATTTCGTCACTTTTAATTTAAAATAAAATTTAAAAAAAGTGAAGTCAGGAGCTTTTGGCCAAATTCTGAGGTTGTTTTTAAACGAGGGTAGATTTCTTCTCCGCCTTATAACCAAAGATATTGAATAACAAGATAGTGCATCGTGAGAGAGAAGACGTCTCCGAAATAAGATAAAAAAGCATATAAGAATCCATAATTAAATATTCTGTCTAAGCAAGAACAACTTAACTACAACGTCCGACCTCTGAGAGATTTCTTTTATATTGTTACGAATCTGCCTATGGCTGCGACGTAGTTGAAAGAAGGAAGAATAAGAAGGTCTATAACACCCTCTACTCCGGGTTCATAGAATATCCGTATACCTGAGGGACAGAGATATACTCTATATCTCTGCTGAGGGAGTATAAAAGGTCATATTCGGGGGAGTTGAGGCCGGTTCTGTTCTGTTCGGTCTAGTTCAAGGTAGGTCAAGAGAGGTAGTGACGTGAAGCTAGCAAGTGACCGTGGGAGTACGTGAAGAAGCGGTTGGCTGGCGAGGCCATGGCAGTAGGGTTAAGAAGGTGACGTGAAGGATGTTACATTTGAAGTATAGCTATAAGGGATTGTACATTTTGACACATTCATGTAGTAAATAAAGGTATTTGGAATCATTTGTTATTGGTTATTGGAATTTATATTATCGAACCCCAAGTTCGTAACAATATACTTATAATACTAATATCATTGTTTAAAGAGAGCATAGTTAGTTACTCGCCGTACTAAAGCACGGCCGTCTTAACTGTGTTAAGACGGCCGTGACTAAAGGGATTCGATGGCAGATCACACAGCCATCTATTAGAACTCAATTGCAAATGCGAAACTATGGTCCATGCAAATACGCCCTCACAGGAAAAATTAGCAACTAATTGTTTAAAAGTTTTCTACTTTTGTTATGAAACCATATAAGCATAGAGTAAAGATATCTTTACTCTATGCATATAACCATAAATCGGAAACGTAGCGGTTTCTGCTACCGATCTTTCTGCTGAACGCATGATGTTCTGTGGCTGAACGCGGCCATTATATTTCTTCAGCAAATTTCAAACAGTTAAGTATTTACGAAATTGTGAATAATAAGGGTTATAATGGATGTTGAAAATAAAGAAGCAATTCAAATCAATGACTTGTGAGTAATTCCACCCTTGCCTTACTTTCGCAGTTATGCTAATTTGTTCTTCATTAATCGGTTTATGTTTTGACAGTGAAATCAAGGTTGAAGATGAAATTGTAGAAATCGAAGAAAATTTCACACATGAGTCTGAAATATGTGATAGAGACACAGTTGAAGTGAAGAATGAAAGTTCTTGGGAGATCCCTGATGAAATAGAAGCTGGGAGAAACTACCAGTTTAACACCGATGATACTGTTGATGAAAAAACTTCTGAAAGGTATGTTTTCAATGCTGAAATGATGACATTTAGCATCAAAGTGTATGTATTCGCTATCTCATTGATTTAATGGCTCATCTATTCTACAAGCTATGCTCTAATTTTCCTTATCTATCTCTTGGTAAACCTCTCAAGCAGATAGGGCGGACTTTCGTTAATCAGTAATTTGTGGTGATAATGGGGTATTTTCATTTGGTGGTTGCAAGGCTTACAGCATTGAATGTTCCAAAAATTTTCGGTAGACAAAATCTTATATCTCAATCAAGCATCATAAAGTAGACAAATCCCTATTTAATGAAATTGTGATATAACAAGGTCCTTTTTCAGTGATGAAATGGACCGAAATTAAATTCATTTAGAAAATACGTGAAATTTATTATGATTATTTATTATTGACAAATACTTAGACAATCTCCCAAATTTTCTAATTTGTGTAAAAGATCTCATATACAAAGGTACCATTTTACATTGATATAATTGATTGATCCTTACATTGTTACTTGAAAAGGTTCAAATATTTTGTAGATTATGCATCACCTACTCTTAAAACCATCAATACTAACTATTTATTAACCAGTTATGCTCTCTGTCTGCAAGCCACTCAGCAGATAATCGCTTTGATTCCAGAGTAATGGGTGAATACATCTTATAGCCATTGTGATGTACCAACACAAAAACTTCTTATTTCACATGAACATCTCCGAACAGCTCTTTGAATGATCTCACAGTTGTTTTTGTTATTGGTGTGGAAACAGTTCTTCATGCGCAAATGACAAATTATTCTAGTTAAAATGCTTTATGATTAGAACATAAATAATCTGGTTTGAAGATTGATAAAAATATATGGAGTCGCATTAAGATACAGGAAAAATAGTATATACTTTACGTGTATTGTTTTATATTTTATTTGTTTCTCATTTGTAAAAAGGTTAGATAAATTCCAGAAAATCTTAATAATTTGTCGCAAATGTCGTAAGCTATGGATGCGTTGCCATGAACATGTCAGTTTATTTTTCTTTACATTTGTTTTGGCGAAAGCGAAAATGAATGTACCAAAAGAAATTATTGAGGCAGCCAGCAGTGTAGCTTCAAGTTTATTACCTGCAAAATCAGCTTCAAGGTACGAGCGAGAATAAGACGACTTCAAAAAGTGGCAAAACGAAAATAGTGTGATTGGGGTGACTGTAGATGTTTTGTTGGTCTACTTGAATCAACTATCAGCTAGATTCAGCCCTAATACTTTATGGGCAAAATGGTGTATGCTGAAAAGCTGCTTGGAAATTAAAGAATATGCCCCTGTTCGCAGGTTTGTTTTTCTTAAAAAATTTATTGAAAAATATGACGTTCAGTTGTCATTTGTAGATTTCAAAAGGTAATAGCGTTTCTGAAACGAAAAAATGAGCGTTATACGCCAAAGAAGGCCCAGGTATTAAGTAAAGAAGAGGCTGAACAATTTCTTTTACATGCTCCTGATGACCAGTGGTTGCTGGCGAAAATTGTAACAATATTTGGGATTTTTGGATGTTGTCGAAGTGACGAAATTCTCTCCTTAAACATGAATGATGTAGAAGATATGGGAAAATACGTTATTGTGACATTGCGGCAAACAAAAGATTCACCATAACCGATGATGGCTGCAGCTTCAAGCCCTGTATGTTATACAGAAAATATGTAAATCTTCGGCCTCCTGGAACAGAAAGCCTAAGATTTTTTTTTATATACCGACATGGAAAGTACATTTCCCTTATTGCTGGCCAACACACTATTGGTGGTGTCCTGAAGCAAATAGCGAAATATTTAGGTTTAAAAGAACCAGAGGTATACACCGGCCACTCTTTTCGCAGAACTGGAGCCATGATGGTTACGGATTCGGATGGAGAAATTTCAGCACTAAAGCGTGCAGGAGGGTGGAAGAGCACCGAAATTGCGATGAGTAATGTCGATTATCCTCGGGAGATAATGGTCTACTATGAACTGTAGCATTCTCCTAGCAATATTAATTTTCTCAGTAAGTATTATCATTCATATTATAATTGACAGCAGTAGAGATTATATACTGATGAGATTGCCATGTTATTATTATTTTAAATTATTGTTTATCAATGTTCTATTCTTGAAGGAAGACTGTGATCGATAACCAATCAATTATTTATCTGTTCATTATAATTATTGATATTCCTTTTACTTGTTTTCATCACCATAATTATGTGTAATTAAACAAATGAACAAAAAATTATCCTGATTTATTATGCTATGGAGGTAATTGTCTCAAATAACTACAGCATTATCTTAGCTTCATTCATCTATTCATCTACAAATGTATCATTGTTATGTTAAATTTTGGTAAGTATAATAAAATCATATAATTTTTTCCTGAGCTAATAATCCAAATCATTCACTTTGATGCTAACACTGTTATTGAATTTATTGTCATATTTATTTTTCATTGTATAGTTCTCATAAGTAGATCAACATTTACTTTCTTTTTCAGTTTTGAAGATGTCAAGAATATAAGAGATGTGGCTGAAAGAATTCATGACAGGAGCGAAGCTCAATATGAAGACATTCCAACCTTGAACAGTAAAATAAAAGATATAAAATCAAATTTGAAAAAATGCCAGTACCATTTATGTAGTTATGTTTCATTGAGAGAATCTTCCCTTAGACGACATATTGATTCGGTGCATTTAAACTTGAAGCGACACGAATGTCATCACTGCGATTATGTTTCAAATCAAAAAGGCAACCTCAAAAGTCACATCGATGCAATTCATTCAAATTTAAGGAATCATAAATGTCATCTCTGCGAGTATATTGCAGGACAAAGAGGTGCTCTCAAAAGACACGTTGATACAATTCATTCGAATTTGAAGAATCACAAATGTCACTTCTGTGATTATGTGACGAGTCAAAAAGCCAATCTCAAAAGACACATTGATTCAATACATTCAAATTTAAGGAATCACAAATGTCATCTCTGCGAGTATATTGCAGGACAACGAGGTGGTCTCAAAAGACACGTTGATACAATTCATTTTAATTTGAAGAATCACAAATGTCACCTCTGCGAGTATGTTGCAAGTCAAAGTGGTACTCTCAAAAGACACATTAATGCAATTCATTCGAACTTGAGGAATCACAAATGTAATTTCTGCGATTTTATTACTAGTCAAAAGGACAATTATCCTCGGGAGATAATGGTCTACTATGAACTGTAGCATTCTCCTAGCAATATTAACTTTTCTCAGTAAGTATTATCATTCATATTATAATTGACAGCAGTAGAGATTATATACTGATGAGATTGCCATGTATTATTATTATTGTTTATTATTATAATTTTTGTTTATCAATGTTCTATTCTTGAAGGAAGACTGTGATCGATAATCAATCAATTATTTATCTATTCATTATAATTATTGATATTCCTTTTACTTGTTTTCATCACCATAATTATGTGTAATTAAACAAATGAACAAAAAAAATTATCCTGATTTATTATGCTATGGAGGTAATTGTCTCAAATAACTACAGCATTATCTTAGCTTCATTCATCTATTCATCTACAAATGTATCATTGTTATGTTAAATTTTGGTAAGTATAATAAAATCATATAATTTTTTCCTGAGCTAATAATCCAAATCATTCACTTTGATGCTAACACTGTTATTGAATTTATTGTCATATTTATTTTTCATTGTATAGTTTTCATAAGTAGATCAACATTTACTTTTTTTTTCAGTTTTGAAGATGTCAAGAATATAAGAGATGTGGCTGAAAGAATTCATGATAGGAGAGAAGCTCAATATGAAGACATTCCAACCTTGAACAGTAAAATAAAAGATATAAAATCAAATTTGAAAAAATGCCAGTACCATTTATGTAGTTATGTTTCATTGAGAGAATCTTCCCTTAGACGACATATTGATTCGGTGCATTTAAACTTGAAGCGACACGAATGTCATCACTGCGATTATGTTTCAAATCAAAAAGGCAACCTCAAAAGTCACATTGATGCAATTCATTCAAATTTAAGGAATCACAAATGTCATCTCTGCGAGTATATTGCAGGACAAAGAGGTGCTCTCAAAAGACACGTTGATACAATTCATTCGAATTTGAAGAATCACAAATGTCACTTCTGTGATTATGTGACGAGTCAAAAAGCCAATCTCAAAAGACACATTGATTCAATACATTCAAATTTAAGGAATCACAAATGTCATCTCTGCGAGTATATTGCAGGACAACGAGGTGGTCTCAAAAGACACGTTGATACAATTCATTTTAATTTGAAGAATCACAAATGTCACCTCTGCGAGTATGTTGCAAGTCAAAGTGGTACTCTCAAAAGACACATTAATGCAATTCATTCGAACTTGAGGAATCACAAATGTAATTTCTGCGATTTTATTACTAGTCAAAAGGACAATCTCATAAGTCACATCGATGCATATCATTCAAATCTGAAGAATCAATGATTTCACTGCGATTACTTCTACGAGATCAAAAGGTATTCTCAAAGGAAGCATTGATGGTATTCATTAAACTAACAAGCATCAGTATGCTGCGAGTTGAAGGAACAATTTCAGAAGTTATATGAGCAGGAGGATAAAAGAGTATTTGAACTGGGCGAAATCGATCATTTACCTGTTCATTATAATTATAGATGTTTTTTTGACTTGTTGTACAATGTGCCCCGTGAAACTCTACGCCGCTGAATCACAGTCGTCCCTTTTGGTACCTGCTTCTCGGTATTTCCAACGTTGAGGGACTATATATACCCCGAATGGCACCATTCTAATCCCATTAAGCTTCCAAAGAGGTCTTCAGCAAGACGTAAGTTCATCAATCATTCCATGTTAAAAATGTAACCTGTGCAAATATACAATTATTAATGCGAACAAATACAGTCCACTTATTCACCACATCAACCCATCGAAGCGCCACACAAACACTTGTCTTTATCATCATCATTATTTATAATTAAAAATTTAAAAATTATTATTCCGACTCATTATCCCCGGGAGATAATGGTCTACAATGAACTGTAGGATTCTCCTAGCAATATTAATTTTCTCAGTAAGTATTATCATTCATATTATAATTGTCAGCAGTAGAGATTATATACTGATGAGATTGCCATGTTATTATTATTTTAAATTATTGTTTATTATTATAATTTATTGTTTATCAATGTTCTATTCTTAAAGGAAGACTGTGATCAATAACCAATCAATTATTTATCTGTTCATTATAATTATTGATATTCCTTTCACTTGTTTTCATCACCATAATTATGTGTAATTAAACAAAGGAACAAAAAATTATTATCCTGATTTATTATGCTATGGAGGTTATTGTCTCAAATGAACTACAGCATTATCTTAGCATCATTCATCTATTTATCTACGAATATATCATTGTTATGTTAAATTTTGGTAAGTATAATAAAATCATATAATTTTTTCCTGAGCTAATAATCCATATCATTCACTTTGATGCTAGCAGTGTTATTGAATTTATTGTCATATTTATTTTTCATTGTATAGTTCTCATAAGTAGATCAACATTTACTTTCTTTTTCAGTTTTGAAGATTTCAAGAATATAAGAGATGTGGCTAAAAGAATTCAAGACAGGAGCGAAGCACAATATGAAGACATTCCAACCTTGAACAGTAAAATAAAAGATATAAAATCAAAGTTGAAAAAATGCCAGTACCATTTATGTAGTTATGTTTCATTGAGAGAATCTTCCCTTAGACAACATATTGATTCGGTGCATTTAAACTTGAAGCAACATGAATGTCATCACTGCGATTATGTTTCAAATCAAAAAGGCAACCTCAAAAGTCACATCGATGCAATTCATTCAAATTTAAGGAATCACAAATGTCACTTCTGCGAGTATGTTGCAAGTCAAAGTGGTACTCTCAAAAGACATATTGATGCAATTCATTCGAATTTGAGGAATCACAAATGTCATTTCTGTGACTATGTTGCAAGTCAAAGTGGTACTCTCAAAAGACATATTGATGCAATTCATTCGAATTTGAGGAATCACAAATGTCATCTCTGTGACTATGTTGCAAGTCGAAGCGGTTCTCTCAGAAGACATATTGATGCAATTCATTCAAACTTGAGGAATCACAAATGTCATCTCTGTGAGTATGTTGCAAGTCAAAGCGGATCTCTCAAAAGACACATTAATGCAATTCATTTGAACTTGAGGAATCACAAATGTCAATTCTGCGATTTTGTTACTAGTCAAAAGGGCAATCTCAAAATTCACATCGATGCATATCATTCGAATCTGAAGAATCAATGATTTCACTGTGATTACTTCTATGAGATCATAAGGTATTCTCAAAGGAAGCATTGATGGTATTCATTAAACTAACAAGCATCATTATGCTGCGAGTTGAAGGACCAATTTCAGAAGTTATATGAGCCGGAGGATAAAACAGTATTAGAACTGGGCGAAATCAATCATTTACCTGTTCATTATAATTATAGATGTTTTTTGTTACTTGTCTTTATCATCATAATTATTTATAATTAAAAAATTTAAAAGAAAATTGTTATTCCGACTCATTATCCCCGGGAGATAATGGACTACAATGAACTGTAGCATTCTCCTAGCAATATTAATTTTCTCAGTAAGTATTATCATTCATATTATAATTGTCAGCATTAGAGATTACATACTGATGAGATTGCCATGTTATTATTTTAAATTATTGTTTATCAATGTTCTATTCTTAAAGGAAGACTGTGATCGATAACCAATCAATTATTTATCTGTTCATTATAATTATTGATATTCCTTTCACTTGTTTTCATCACCATAATTATGTGTAATTAAACAAATGAACAAAAAATTATCCTGATTATTATGCTGTGGAGGTAATTGTCTCAAATAACTACAGCATTATCTTAGCATCATTCATCTATTTATCTACGAATATATCATTGTTATGTTAAATTTTGGTAAGTATAATAAAATCATATAATTTTTTCCTGAGCTAATAATCCATATCATTCACTTTGATGCTAGCAGTGTTATTGAATTTATTGTCATATTTATTTTTCATTGTATAGTTGTCATAAGTAGATTAACATTTACTTTCTTTTTCAGTTTTGAAGATTTCAAGAATATAAGAGATGTGGCTAAAAGAATTCAAGACAGGAGCGAAGCTCAATATGAAGACATTCCAACCTTGAACAGTAAAATAAAAGATATAAAATCAAAGTTGAAAAAATGCCAGTACCATTTATGTAGTTATGTTTCATTGAGAAAATCTTCCCTTAGACGACATATTGATTCGGTGCATTTAAACTTGAAACAACATGAATGTCATCACTGCGATTATGTTTCAAATGAAAGTGGTACTCTCAAAAGACATATTGATGCAATTCATTCGAATTTGAGGAATCACAAATGTCATCTCTGTGACTATGTTGCAAGTCAAAGTGGTACTCTCAAAAGACATATTGATGCAATTCATTCGAATTTGAGGAATCACAAATGTCATCTCTGTGACTATGTTGCAAGTCGAAGCGGTTCTCTCAAAAGACATATTGATGCAATTCATTTGAACTTGAGGAATCACAAATGTCATCTCTGTGAGTATGTTGCAAGTCAAAGTGGTACTCTCAAAAGACACATCAATGCAATTCATTCGAACTTGAGGAATCACAAATGTCAATTCTGCGATTTTGTTACTAGTCAAAAGGACAATCTCATAAGTCACATCAATGCATATCATTCAAATCTGAAGAATCAATGATTTCACTGCGATTACTTCTATGAGATCATAAGGTATTCTCAAAGGAAGCATTGATGGTATTAAACTAACAAGCATCATTATGCTGCGAGTTGAAGGACCAATTTCAGAAGTTATATGAGCCGGAGGATAAAACAGTATTAGAACTGGGCGAAATCAATCATTTATCTGTTCATTATAATTATAGATGTTTTTTGTTACTTGTCTTTATCATCATAATTATATATAATTAAAAAATTTAAAAGAAAATTGTTATTTCGACTCATTATCCCCGGGAGATAATGGACTACAATGAACTGTAGCATTCTCCTAGCAATATTAATTTTCTCAGTAAGTATTATCATTCATATTATAATTGTCAGCATTAGAGATTACATACTGATGAGATTGCCATGTTATTATTTTAAATTATTGTTTATCAATGTTCTATTCTTAAAGGAAGACTGTGATCGATAACCAATCAATTATTTATCTGTTCATTATAATTATTGATATTCCTTTCACTTGTTTTCATCACCCTAATTATGTGTAATTAAACAAATGAAAAAAATTATCCTGATTATTATGCTATGGAGGTAATTGTCTTTAATAACTACAGCATTATCTTAGCTTCATTCATCTATTCATCTACAAATGTATCATTGTTATGTTAAATTTTGGTAAGTATAATAAAATCATATAATTTTTTCCTGAGCTAATAATCCAAATCATTCACTTTGATGCTAACACTGTTATTGAATTTATTGTCATATTTATTTTTCATTGTATAGTTCTCATAAGTAGATCAACATTTACTTTCTTTTTCAGTTTTGAAGATTTCAAGAATATAAGAGATGTGGCTGAAAGAATTCATGACAGGAGCGAAGCTCAATATGTGGAGATTCCAACCTTGAACAGTAAAATAAAAGATATAAAATCAAATTTGAAAAAATGCCAGTACCATTTATGTAGTTATGTTTCGTTGAGAGAATATTCCCTTAAACGACATATTGATTCGGTGCATTTAAACTTGAAGCAACACGAATGTCATCACTGCGATTATGTTTCAAATCAAAAAGGCAACCTCAAAAGTCACATTGATGCAATTCATTCAAATTTAAGGAATCACAAATGTCATCTCTGCGAGTATATCGCAGGACAAAGAGGTGCTCTCAAAAGACACGTTGATACAATTCATTCGAATATGAAGAATCACAAATGTCACCTCTGCGAGTATGTTGCAAGTCAAAGTGGTACTCTCAAAAGACATATTGATGCAATTCATTCGAATTTGAGGAATCACAAATGTCATCTCTGTGACTATGTTGCAAGTCAAAGCGGTTCTCTCAAAAGACATATTAATGCAATTCATTCAAATTTGAGGAATCACAAATGTCAATTCTGCGATTTTGTTACTAGTCAAAAGGGCAATCTCAAAAGTCACATTGATGTAATTCATTCGAATTTGAGGAATCACAAGTGTCATCTCTGTGATTATGTTACGACTCGAAAATGCTACCTCAAAAGCCACATCAATGCAATTCATTCAAATTTGAAGAATTACTAATGTCATTATTATTCTATGAGATCAAAGATATATTGATGGTAGTTGTTAGGAGCATCCCAATTGTCTACTATGAGATTATGCTGCAAATCGAAAAAAATCTCTCGAAGTTACATGAAAGTGCTGGAGGACAAGACTAAGCAAGGGATATAGAAGTAGCCCAGTTGAATTTGAACAATAGCTTTCGATAGAGTATTATACAGAAGGGTTGGACACCAGAAATTAATAAAATAAAACCTTAATTCCCATGGAAACTACAAATACTATGTTCATCATCTCATCAATAACTATGTGGGAATTCTTTCAATCATGGTTAATAAAAAACAAATTCTTCATTTAATCAAAAGAACAATTTGTGAATTACTAGTGATTACGCTCTTATTTTTTATTATGATAATTATTCTTAAATGTAATATTCTTCTCGAACATAGACTTTATTATTGAATCAATCATTTATCTGTTCATTTTCATTATTAATATTCCTTTTACTTGTCCTTATATTCATAATTGTTTTCAAACTGAATAAATTAATGATATGCATGACAATTCTCAGGTGATTATTCATTCATATATAAAAGTATCATTGTTTCATTGAGTTTTGGTAAGTATGATAAAATCAACTTTGCTTTCATGAGGTGATAAAACAAAACATTCACTTTGATGCTAACATTTTTATTGAAACATATTATTCTTGAAATTAGATTTATATATCTACTTTTTTTTTCAGTTTTGAAGATTTCAAAGAAGGAAAAGATTTGGCAGAAAAAATATATGAGGGGGGCGAAGCTGAATGTGATATAGAAGACTTTCCAACCTCAAACAGACTACATATTGATTCAGTGCATTTAAACTTGAAGCAATTCAAATGTCATCACTGTGATTATGTTGCCAATCGAAAGGCAAACCTCAAAAGACATATTAATACCATTCATTTGCATACAGAGAATTTTAAATGTGATTACTGTGATTACACAGCGAGACAAAAAGCCAACCTCAAACTTCACATTGATGCCATTCATTTGAATTTGAGGAGTTACAGATGTCATCTCTGCGAATATAATACAAGTCGAAAAGACCATCTGAAATCGCACATTAATAGCATTCATTCAAATTTGAGGAATCATAAATGTCATTTCTGCGAGTATGTTGCCAGTCAGAGAGGTGCTCTCAAAAAACACATTGATGCAATTCATTCAAATTCGAAGCATCACAAATGTCATCTCTGCGATTATGTTTTCAGTCAAATAGACGATCTCAAAAGCCACATGGATACAATACATTCAAATTTGAGAAATCCCAAATGTCACCTCTGCGATTATGTTGCAAGTCGAAGAGTTACTCTCAAAAGACACATTGATGCAGTTCATTCAAATACGAGGAATCAAAAATGTCACCTCTGTGATTATGTGACGAGTCAAAAAGCCAATCTCAAAAGACACGTTGATTCAATTCATTTAAATTTGAGGATTCACAAATGTCATCTCTGTAATTATGTTACGACTCGAAAAGGCAATCTGAAAATTCACATAGGTGCAATTCATTCAAATTTAAGGGCTCATAAATGTCAACACTGTGATTATGTTACAAGTCAAAGTGGCACTCTCAATAGACACATTTATGCAATTCATTCAAATTCGAAGAATCAAAAATGTCATCTCTGTGATTATGTTACAAGTCAAAAAGCCAATCTCAAGAGACACATAGAAACAATTCATTCAAATTCGAGGAAACACAATTGTCATTTTTGTGATTACTCTGCGAGCCAGAAAGTAACTCTGGAAACACACATTGATGCAATTCATTCAAATTTGAGGAATCACAAATGTCATCTGTGCGATTATGTTACTAGTCAAAAATGTAATCTCAGAAGACACATTGATGCTCTTCATTAAAATTTGGATCCTCCCAAATGTTCTGCTATAATGCCGCAAATCAAAATTAAATGTACAACATAGTTGAAATGGTGTCAATAATTTAGTTATTTTCATCTAATATGATCTTAAAAAACAATTTTGTTCTAAGTTCTGTTGATACTGTAATATTCGCCTACTTTTTATTTTAAGAATGACAAATATTATGAATAAAACTAATTACAATCCTGAAGTCGGAATGATTCCAGATACAAAGATTAGGCCATTTAATATGAGGATCCTATGTAATAAGAAGGAACAGCTGTTAAGTCATGGAGTTCCAGCGGCGGACTTAGGGAAAAGAGGAAGAAAAAAAACATGTTTTCTCATGCCTTACAGCCATAAATGGTACGGATCCTGACCGAAAAGTAACTTGAAAAATTCAAACTTCCACTTAGTTGAATGTTTGCGACCCGATATTTATAGACCTTTTTTTAAACTCGCTCAATAAATCTACTTTTTTCGTTTGTACTTTCAATTTAGGAACATTCTGTATACTAAAATCAAAATTATGGAAAAGGTACGTAGATTTTACTTTCATTCTTTGGTAACATGAAATGAACACTATAAATTGATTCCTTCAACATCTTATCAATCAAGAAGAATCTATTAAATTCACAATGGAAATCGAGAAACATAAATAACTTCCAGTTTTAGATGTACTAGTTCATGAACATTATAATGGGGGGTAGAGGTAAGGAGAAGTAACTCCGTGTATTGTGTGGCCCAAAAACTGATCCAAACTAGGCGGCGCTGCTGTCGCAACTGGATGAAAATTTACACAAATATCATGTCTATGGAGGGTAGAGGGAAGGAGAAGTATCTCCTTGTATTAGAGTGGCCCAAAAAAGTGATCCAAACTAGGAGGCGCTGATATCGCAACTGGGTGAAAATTGACGTAGACACAAATATCATGTCATCTTCAATTCGTTACTGGCTGGTACCTTATGCCGTAACCTTAACCTTAAAAGTTGAACCATAGGAATTCAATGCTTTCGTTCATACTCATTCCCTAACTTTTCCCTTACCGGTAAAATGCTCAACTTCTAGGGACAAATTCATAGAAATATATATTCATAAATAATTTAGACAAATTACATATATGTATATATTAGATAATTAGATTAGATTATCTTATAAGTGCATAAGACTATCTTATAAGTAAGATCAATTAAGGGAATATAATAGTGGGCGAATTTTTTTGACACATGCGCATTCTATAGAGGGTCAATTATTTATAACAGAGAATTGAATACAGAAAGGATCTCTGTTTTAATAGCGGTAATTTCAAATAATATCATAAATAATAATATAATAAATTATAATTCAAGATGATCAGCACGTATCAAAACGTAGAAACACAAATTCAAAATGACGAATTATTAATAAGCATAGAGCAAAATCCATAAACTCTATGTTCTGTTTAAGGTTAAGTTAACAGCCAGTAGCTTAGAACATAGAACCACAAGAAGGAGCACAATGTTCATTTATGGTTCATTTGCTACGAATCAAAGATATTGTATAACATATACAATATAACGCTAGATGACAGCACGTGTGCCACCAGATCATAAAATTTGTATATATATGTTTCAGTATTAATCCAGAGAGAATCTCAAATTTCAATAATTGTATTAGTCATAGACTACCTACCGATCCAATTAATTTCATTGATAAAAGCTTGAGGCTTTGTTTATATATTAGATATAAATATATAAACAAAGGTGGAGGCACAGTATAGGGACCTATACTGTGGTTGAGGTTTCTTTCATAATTCCATAGACATGCATAATTCTATGATATTGGTGACATGGCGGATGACATTAATGGCGGTTATTTTTTGTGTACATCATTAGATGATAACAACAGTATATTTCGTCAATAAATACCCCCGTTTTTGAAGAAGTTGAAATGGAAGAACCAATTCAAATCGATCACTCGTAAGTTAATCAACCATTGCTTCCTATTTATGATAATACTAAATTTATATCACAAACGATGTAAAATCTGTTTTCTCCTTTTAGCAGTGAAATAAAGGTTAAAAATGAAAACGTAGAGATGGAAGAAAATTCTACCCATGAATCTGAAATATTTGACATGGTTGAAGTGAAAATGGAGAATTCATGGAGCACCCTGTCTGAAGAAGGAAATACCCTGCTATTAAAGAAAACTGGCCAGCTGAACACTGAGAATATTGCATGTGAGAAAACCACAGTAAGGTATGCTTTCATTATCAAGATGATGATAATTGGTTTCTAAAAGAAGTAAATGTAATAGATTTCATGTTTCTATTGGATTTGATGTTTGTTACTTTTAGAACAAAGTATTTTTTCTTCATGATTCTTCAAAAATCCTCTTCCAGACTTGGAGAATGTTAATAGTTGGCCTTTCGTGTATTCTATAATGTTTGAATGTAATAAGGCAACGTATCTATGAAAGTTTCAAATGAGCTGAGATTTGTTCCAGCTATTCATTGTTGTACTCTTGAATTTCTTTTTTCACCACAACATCAATGTTGAAAAAACATTGAACAATATTGTGGACAGAAAGGAGCCTGTAATTGGAGCATATATTTGGGTCCTTTGTTTAGATTAAGGCAGGATGTGATCGATTTTGTTTTTATCCTATTCTTGGTCCGAATTAATTTATATGAAATTGCTTCATCAATTCAACTTTTCTAGATCTGACGAATCTGAAATTGGGATTAAATATGAAAATATCGACATGGACAAAAATTTCACCCACCAATTTGGAATACACGATAGAATGATAAAGAGTGAAGATTTGTGTAATGCAAATATTGAAGATAATTGTTTCAAAGTATATGAGGAAAGATATAGTGACATTACTGGTTCAGAAAGGTACGCAACACTAAAATAATTTTTGTATGAAAATTGCAATGTGCAGGGTGGGCATATTTCGATGTTTTAGCATTTCAACTTTTAAACCAGGGAAGATAGACCAAATCTGATACCCCATTCACGTTCTCTTAATTTGAGAAACTAGCAAGCGTTGTATTCATTTTAGGCTACCGTCTTTTGTTTTTGAGTTACAAGCAAAAATTGGAAAAATGGCGATATCAAAAAAAATTTATATCTCACCCTATACTGATGGTGAAATTCTGAAATTAAACATTACACGGGCATGTAGAATCCAGTGGCGTGCTCCTAATTTTTGCGCCATTTATAATTACGAAGCTATGACCTAAAGTTATGTGTTTTCAAATAGAAGCACTGTATTTCTGAAAGCTTAATTTATTTCTGATTTCAAAAACGTTAGTACGAATAACTCTTTTTTACTTGTGTCTTAATATATCTATGATTTTAACAGTTGATGAGCACAGAAAAATGTACATCCCTATGACAAGAGCAGTCTCCTTCTGTCAATCACATTATTTTTATGGTTTCAATTAATTTCTACAAAATTCGTACATGGATATATTATTTCATAACCTTTAACCTTTCCTAACTCAAAATTGATCGCGTTATAACGAAAAGATCCACATTATCTTCCGTTCAATTCATATAGTTATAAAGAGATGGATACAGCAGAATAGTTTTGTTGGTCACAAGTACCAGTCTATTTTGTCATGCTGTTTCTTCATTGTAATTGCACTTGATGTAACATTCAAGTTATGATTGATTTTTATGGAATTTTGAGAAAAGCAGTTGGTCAAAAACTACATTCAACTAATGCCATTGTTTTGTAGATACAGTGTGAGTCTTTGACCACTGCGTTAATTTTAACCATAGGTTCTTGAGATCAAAACAAACACTTTTTCCATTACGGTTTTTCTATATTCAGCTGCGTTGAAAAGTTATAGGCATTTTAAGTTTTCACATTGGGCAAATACTCCTCTGTAGTCCAGTTTAGTTTGAATGAAAAATACCTTCCACAGCATCCACTATTGAATCTGAATTGTTTAAAAACATTATTTCCCCTCTAAGAAATGATTCACTCACTCATTTTTCATCTGATGAGGTCCATATCCAGAAGGAAGATACAAAATACTAATTTTCTGGTAAAAAAATTCAACACCATAAACATAGATTTTTGTTGTTCTACTATATTTTCTTTCTACTTCAAGATTATAAACCATGCCTTTCTAGTGAGAAATTCCAAAAAAACCTCAGAATTATTGGGTGTTATCATCACACATTTGTAATTTTCTTCTTAAAATTTCCAAATCATGAAAACCATCATTTCTATGAAAACTTCCAAGGCAAGAGGTTGTCACTGTGCTTTTTTTTCACTCAAAGCCAGAAAATGTCATCTATGATTTTCCAAACACTGATATTCCTGAAGTTTCTTCTCCTTGACTGAGGCCAGTGAACAGGCCTATGAGGTCATTTGATACGGTTAAAAATATGAAAATCTTTTTCGAAATCTTCAACAACAATGAATGATGTCACTACGAATAATCATTTTAAAGTGATGTTACTTTGCTTGATGATTATTTTCTATACTGAATCCCAATAACAATTTACCTGGATAGATTACAAGTATTTCCAGATTTAGGTGTGCAATTATACTTTCTTAAAGAAATACCTAAATTTGATTTTGAAAAATCAACTAGGTGTTCTTTAATAAAAAATTTTTTGTTAAATCATTAATATGAATCTATTCTGTTTAGACTATAATTACTGATTACATACTGATTTTTATAATCAGAGTATCTGTTTTAATTACGTAAATAAGAACATAAATATTGAATAATGGTTATTCATAGATTATGTCAAATTTTAATACCTTATCATAGAATATTAATTTATTACCAAACCCCAGGAGAGAAAAAATTAATATTTGCAATGTTTTTTTTTTTAAATGAAAGATAACATCTGTAACTATTATTGATCTTTAGTTATAATTTTCCTCAGAATAATTAGAGTGAATTATTATCACATTAAAATATTATAACGTCTCTGTGGTGGGTAGTTCCAAATAAAAAAGTGTTCTGTGGTTCCTTGTTGTTTTGATTCTGTTTGAAACTGTCAAAAGTTATTTGTATCTTCAGAAAAAAAGTGGAAAATTTTTTAGGGATAATATCGATAGTTTTAAATTATTCATTTCAGTATGAAATGAAATAACATGTATCTACAAGGAAATGATCTATCAGAACGTAACATTCAAGCATATTGAAGTTTTCATTATTTTCATAATTAAAATAATATAAAAAAATATATACGTATTTCAAGGAATAAAAGCGCTGATTTCAATTCAAACTTTCGAATCATTTGAAAGTCAAAATCTCGAATCTCTGTGACAGCAGGGTATATTCTTTGATCTTTGAGAAATTGACAAAGGAGCATAGAAATGAAAAAACTACTAGAAGGAGACAGAGGTAATTATTATAAGATCCTGAATTTTTCTGTGTTTATCGACAATTAAAACCATAGAAAATATTTAGACTCAGATGAAAATAGGTTTTTGACCACTGGATTCTAGTGCCTATATAATGTTTTAATTTCGGAGCTCTACATCAGTATTAGCGGAGATATAAATTTTTTTCGATATCGCCAATTTTCCGATTTTCGCTTGAAACTCGAAAACAAAAGAAAGTAGCCAAAAATGAATACTACTCTTGTTAGTTTCTCAGAAGTAGAGAAGGACAATGGGGTATCAGATTTTGTCTATCTTCTCTGGATTAACGGTTGTAGTACTAAAACATCAAAATATGCCCACCCTGTACAAATCAACCAAAAAATTTTTGCATAATCTTCCACATCTCTTTGCAATCAGCCTTATTTGAAGGTTGTTCAGATCATAAACTTTGATTTCAGTATCGAAGACACCCAGCGGAGGGAAGCAATTTGTAATGAAAAGTACTGTTCTGAAGATCAAGAAAATAATATAAACAACATTGCAGCATGCAGTAGTGGAGACAGAAAGAATGAGGAAGTTTATTTCGGTAATGAAATGTTAAAACCAAATTGGAAAAAGAAAACATACAATGCCCAGATGAGTAGACATTGTCTTTCAAGTGATGAATCAAACACCAGACATTCAATTCATTTCAATTTGGCAATTGATGGCGTCAATTCAAATTTGAATAATTACAAATGTCATCTCTGTGATTATTCTGCAAGTCTTCCTGAGAACCTCAAACGCCACATTAATACCATCCATTTGGATTTGAAGAAGCATAGTTGTCATCTCTGCGATTATGCCACAAATCAGAAGCAACACCTCAAGGACCACATAGCTGCCATCCATACAAATTTGAGGAATTACAAATGTCACCTCTGCGATTTTGCCGCTAGTATCAAGGGGAATCTCAAACGCCATATGAACGCCATCCATTTGAATTTGAAGAATCACAAATGTTATATCTGCGACTTTGCTACATGTCAGAAAGGGAGTCTCAAGCGCCATATTCAAGCCTTCCATTCGAATTTAAAAAATCACAAATGTCATTTATGTGATTACACTACCAGTGATAAAAGCAAACTCAAAAACCACATTGACACAATACATTCAAATTTGAAGAATCACAAATGTCACTTCTGTGATTATGCGGCTAGTCAGAAGCAACATCTCAAAGATCACATTGATGCAATCCATTCAAATTTAAAGAATCACAAATGTCATCTCTGCGATTATACTGCAAGTCTTAAAGGGAACCTCAAACGCCACATTAATGCAATCCATTTGGATTTGAAAATCCACAAATGTCATTTATGTAATTACACTGCAAGTCATAAAGGGAACCTCAAAAATCACCTTGATGCCTACCATTCAAATCTGAAGAATCACAAATGTCATCTCTGTGGTTTTGCCTCAAGTCAAAAGCAAGTTCTCAAAGGCCACATTGAAGCAATCCATTTGAAATTAAGGAATCACGAATGTCATATTTGTGATTATACTGCATGTTTTAGAGGGAACCTTAGACGCCACATTAATACAATCCATTCGGATTTGAAGAATCACAAATGTCATTTCTGCGATTATACTGCTAGTCAAAAAGTGAACCTCAAAAAGCACATTGATGCTATCCATTCCAATCTGAAGAATTACAAATGTCATCTCTGTGATTTTGCCTCAAGTCAGAAGCAAGGTGTCAAAGACCACATTGAAGCAATTCATTTGAAATTGAAGAATCACAAATGTCATCTTTGTGATTACACTGCATGTTTTAGAGGGAATCTTAAACGCCATATTAATACAATCCATTCGGATTTGAAGAATCACAAATGTCACATCTGCGATTATACTGCTAACCAAAAAGTGAACCTCAAAAAGCACATTGATGCTATCCATTCCAATCTGAAGAATTACAAATGTCATCTCTGTGATTATGCCTCAAGTCAGAAGCAACACCTCAAAGAACACATTGATGCCATTCATTCAAACTTAAAGAATCACAAATGTCATCTTTGTGATTATACTGCAAGTCTTAAAGGTAACCTCAAACGCCACATCAATGCCGTCCATTTGGATTTGAAGAACCATAAATGTACCTTCTGCAATTATACTACTAGTCAAAAAGGCACCCTCAAAAACCACATTAATACCATCCATTTGGATTTGAAGAAACACAAATGTCATCTCTGCGAATATGCTACAAATCAGAAACAACACCTCAAAATCCACATTGATTCGGTTCATTTTAATTTAAAATATCACAAATGTCATCTCTGCAGTTACAGTTCTAGTTATAAAGTGAATCTTGAAAACCACATTGAGGCCATCCATTCAAATTTAAAGAATCACAAATGTCATATCTGTGATTTCGCTGCAAGTCGAAAAGGAAATCTCAAGAGCCACATTGATTCGGTTCATTTAAAACTGAAGAACCACAAATGTCATCTCTGCGATTTTACTGCAAGTAATAAAAGGAACCTCCAAACCCATATCGTTGCCATCCATTTAAATTTGAAGAACCACAAATGTCATCTCTGCGATTATGCTGCAAATCGAGAAATGAGTCTCAAACATCATATTAATAGTGTTCATTAGGATTCAAAGAAGAGTAAATGACACTTCTGCTATCTTTAACGACACCATAAATACTTGCCTTTCAGTAACATGTGTAACCCTGAGGCCCCCTCTCTAAGACATGAGACTTCCAGCTAAATTGACTTGTTCTCATCTATGCATCTTTCATAAACATGATTGTTCTGTTTTCATTTTGTATATATGTTTGTATATTTTTTCTTTGTTTTATTGTAATTATTTTACTATGCAGCTACCATACGCAGATTAGTCTTGACGATTCAGGCCTATGTTTTAACATTTTTCTTACTGACCTGCGGATTGAGATCGCTTATGCGAGACTTCAGCCATGCTAGTAAGAAGAAAAACATGTCTTTTGGCCCCTCTACCGCGGGTGCATGGAGTCTATGGGTTTGGGCTTGGGTTTGGTTATCCGTGCTGTCATTCTTTTGATTCGCGTTTATTTATGCTCATAGGTTATCTGAGCGTTTATCTGATTCAGATAAAAAGGGCCCATTCCCGAAGCTTATATAAACAAAAAGACATTTTTATAAGCAATTTTTTATTAGCCAATATATCCTTATAATGGAATTACTGAAACTACAATAAATTTAACAAGGAAAAAATACCAAATTAGGCTCATATAATATCTATACATGTAAAAAAATTATTTTGTGAGTAACTAGGAATGAAGAAAATGACAATAAATGATTAAAATGAAAAATATCAATATTAACAGCTAGTAAAAGGAAGAAATTTAAGTCAAAGAGACAGAATGGGAATGTTTTAATTTTAAATTCAATGACGAATTTTTTTCCAGAGTTAGATAGATTCCAGATAGTGCATATCTGAATTATTAATATATAAACAATGTTTCTATCAACTTCGGTTTCTTTCGATTCGAAGAATCACAAATGAGGTGATATGAAAAAATCAGGACCCCAATAGGCACCTACTTAGACGGTAAATGACAGCTCATATAGATTTCTTCAACAAGGATAATAGTTAATTTTTCTTTGCTACAATAGATGGCGGGTAAGTTCAAAAACTAGAATTTTGATAGAAAATTTGTCAATTAGCATTTTATTCCTTATTTTACATTGCTAATAGTATTGGTAGTGTCTACTCTTTAATTACCTTGATCACATAATTCTAAGTTTATTTTTGTGCGTTCTTTTGAGACTTGAATTTTGTAGTGTCATCTATCAAGTCACCACTTCAAAATCCTTCTTACGAATGGATAAAAATATAGAATTGAAACCCCTTGTTTGAGCGTGTGTGTTATGAGAGCTATATAGCAGAATAAGCGTGGTAATAACCTTTGAAATCATATATTTTCGCTTTCCTGAAATTTCTTTGTATACGTTTAAAATAGTGAATTCTTCAGTGCTATTCATCAATTGTTTAAGTAAAAGCGCTAGATAGCAGCACGAGCGCCACCAAATTATTAAATTTGTAGTAATGTTTTGATTTTGATCAAGATAGAATTGGTCAAAATTCTTTTTTACCTTCAAAAAAGTTATAATATATGGTTCTAAAAACGAACGTATTTTTTTGTTAATTTCTTTGACCATACATTGAATACACTTGTTATAGTTTTTTGTTGCCTCTGCTTGCATTGTGATTATCTATGAGGTAACACTTGATTGATTAAAAATCGAGCATTGAATAATTGATATCGATAAGAAGAAACCAATAGGACACATTAACTCGTAAGCCTTCATCCTTCTTTTCATACATTCTTGAAGTCTCTTGTCTTTATTTTGTAATTTTCTCTAGAATGCTGAACACCCTGTGAGATTCATTATATTGTCTTTATATGAGAAGCCTGATATTCTCTGAAGATTACATTTTTATTCATGTCAATAGCTTTTTTTTTCTTCTGTGAAGCAATCCAATTTATTACGCTAACACGTTATGAGCTATTGCAATGAATAAAAAAGAATATCTTGGTGGAAGTTGAAGTTTGAAAACCTCTTATATTAACTTATCATTGCGTCATTAATATTAAATGTGTTCAGAAGTTTATAGCAAAGTGCAACTTTCAGTACAACCCTGAGGTGGTGAATGTGACAAAATTAAAATTATCAAAATTGGTGCAAACAATCTAAGCAAAACACACCATTTGAATTTTTTGTAATCTACGGATTGTAATATGCTCTTATTAGGCTGAAGGACTTAAGTCAATGGCAGTAAATACGGTATTCAATTATTTATTTAACAATCAAAGTTTAGCTTTGAAATGGATATGGTGAACATTTTTTCTGTTTTGTTTTTTTTTTATTGAGAAGTGTAATAGTAAGATTAGAGAGCTGATAATCTATGAAAGGAAATTATCTTATTCCTAAATTGAATTCAATAACAGTTATTACAGATCAAAATTGACAATTTCCAAATTTAGGAAAAATTGAATGATCAGTCTGGATTGAACACTATGGAGATGTTTGCAGTGAAAAGTGAAGATTTGCAAAGTGCTTCATGTGAAAAAGAGAACATTGACAAGAAGTGTCTCAATGAAAAGGAGGATAGAAATGAGGATAATATTGATTCTGGAAGGTATGTTCGTTATCATATTAAACCTTAAACTCAACTGAATTTTCATTTCAATTGGCATCTCTGTTAGGATGACTTTATTGAAAATAAATCAATATGTATTACTTGTTGCTATGAAAACATCAATTGATGGTTTTATTGTTGAACTGTTTTAGACCATTGATGGTTTTTTTGGATTGCACTAAGTAAATTGTATGGTATTAACTCAATTTTAAAGTGCAACTTCTTCGTCAAAGCCAAAATATTTGTTGTGGTTTTCTTCAGATCTTAGATTTCCTGCAAACTTGGAGAGAAACAAAAGCAAATATTAATTGTTATTTTCTGAATTGGTGATGTCGAATCGCTGGGTTTTCTGGTGATTCATGAGCAGCCCATTTAATGAAAATCAACATGATGTGTCTTGTTCTTGTTTTGATGATTTCATCTGTATAGTATCCCGTTGTTTGAATCTATTTAGGAAGGATGTGTTGTTTGCCAAATACTCTATTGTAAAATAGTTCATTTGTATATAGTATGAAACACACAGGGCTAAGGATAGACCCTTGTGGTACACCTGTTTTGACTTCTTCTGCTTATTATTTCACTCTGTATGTCATTATTGACAATATCAAATTATTTATTGAAATTGTGATGATTAACATAGGATGTTATTCTGACTTATTTTATATGAAATTGCTACATCATTCCTTTTTTCTAGATGTGAGAATTACGAAATTGAAGTCAAAAATGAAAATATCAGCATTGAAGAAAATTTCACCCATCAATCTGGAATATACGATCGAATGATGTTCGATGTGAAAAGTGAAAATTTTTGTAGTGCTCCATCCGAAAAAGCAAATGTTGAAGGTATTCTCAAGAAAGAGAAGGAGAAAAATAACGACAATATTGATTCAGAAAGGTAAGTTCTCAAGAATTAGATCATATTATTTTTTGAAATTGAATTAAAAACAAAAAAAAAACTGAATAATCTGTACAACTATGTTCACTTTCATGTCCACTTGCACCCTCTAATCTCTCTCTAATCTAATTTTGGAGCTGATCACTCTCGTGATAAGGACATTTTATAAGAGGTTTCGATTGACGAAACAGAGCACTCTGAATCTGTTATGTTTTATTGAAAGTTATTTATTTTTATAATATATTTCTCAATAATCAAAACAAATGAATAATGTTACATAATAATGCTGATAGCCAAAAAATTGGTCTAGACATTTGGAGCACACTTTTCAAGGTTCAGTCTCATTTAATACAAAGCGGTTGTGTTTGATGTGCTCAGAATGTTTGATTGTCATACTTTTATTCTTTCCCTATAGTGCTATTTTGCCACCACACTTCACTAAATTTTAATTGTGATCGGAAACTCTCTTATATACAGGGTGAGTCTTTGACTCTTTCATTAATTTCTATGTGCCTCATAATATTTCATCTACAGAAATCGACAAAATCATCGCACTAAGCGACGTTGCCAGATTCACAATTCCTCAACACATCTAAGCCATTGAGAGTACTGTGTAAACAAAGACGAGGGTGAGTCTAAATGAAATTTAAAGCACGTCTTAGCTAAGTATGTTTTATGCATAAAACAGTGCAAGTGGGCATCAGCATGTTCTTGTAGCTATGGTTTCGCCCAAATTACAGTAATTATCGTATATTGTCTTAATCAATTGAATTTGACTTCCAGACGAAGAATCCAGGGTATGTCCCTGGCCCGTCGTATACTCTATCTTCCGAAAGATATCATCAATAATAAGTAGAACTGAAAAGGACCAAGCATCACTACAAGGGTTGCCTTTTATATTACGAGCAATTGATGCGCCTCAGCAGCAGATTTCTTTAAATTAAAGAAGTAAACTAATATTTGCCGTAAATGACTCTTGGCTCAAATTTTGATATTTTCAACTTATGAAATATATTTATATTTATTAATATATATATTTTACCAATATAAAATCAATGATATTAATAGGTTATGTTGTTCTTGAATGTCCAAACTATTTTTTAAGCCGGTTATCTGCGAAAGCTAACCGAAACTCCGTGCCGCGCCTTCTACAATAAAACGGCGGAAACTTATTTGTACCCCTAATAGTAACGGTTTTCTTCCTCTCGATACGAATGCTCGCAACCCTCCTAATCATGAATACTCTTCCAAATACCATTGAAATGACAATAGATATATAGATTGAACCGGCAATTAGCAAGGGATTCTAATTGGTAAGGACATCTGACATGGAACAACCAGAAAAGTTTCAACTTCTGCATCGCTGATACCATGATATGGGCCATTTGGTATGAAGGCATGTGTAAGATGTTTGGCAAATGTATTGCATTATTCCTTCTTAAGCAGCTAACTCGTCATTGGCCACAATTTCGATTATAAAGGAAGAACATTCAGATAAGCCTTCGAGATTTATTGTTTATGGTTAATCTTACCCATTATTTAAAATAATTATCACATGTTTCACCAATTACAAACAAAGGAGCGCAAGAACAATGGCTGTATGATTTCCCCACGTTTATGAGCATTCTGAACGTATCTGCCTAGGATTTTACACTGTTGTCTCTGTTCTAACTTAAATTTTCTTCGATCTCCATCGTGAATTGAATCGATTAATTATCGACGAGATCTAGTTCTCTTCCTCGATTTTCTTTTCCATTTTCTATAACGAATGAGTCATATACATATCTGCTCATAATTTCGATTTTTACTAATTTCTATCCAATATTTTCTTCTCAAAATCTTCCAGATGAATATCATACAAACAGGTGATAAAGGGAACCATCGACATACCAAATTTTTATATAAATATATATTTATATAAATTTTAATAACATCCAGGGAAAAATATACCTCCATTTCATTTCAGTATTGATGGCATCCAGCAAAGGGAAGAAAATTGTAGTCATGATTACGAGATAGAAAATTGTGAAAGTATTACAAACAACATCACATTTAGCAGTAGTGAAAGAACAAGTGAGGCAGTTAATTTTGATGATGTACTCTTAGAATCGAATTCAGAAAGGAAAACATATGACTGCCTTTTAAGTGAAGAAACAAACAATCGACATTCGTTCCATTTTCATTTGGCAATCGAAGGTGTAAATTCGAAATTAAAGAATCACAAATGTCATCTCTGCGATTATGCCACAAGTCAGAAGCAACACCTCAAAGAACACATTGATGCCATTCATTCAAACTTAAAGAATCACAAATGTCATCTCTGTGATTATACTGCAAGATTTAAAGGTAACCTCACACGTCACATTAATGCAGTCCATAAAAGGTTGAAAAATTTTAAATGTCATCTCTGCGATCATGTTACGAGTTGGAAAGGGAAGCTCAAACAACATATCGATACCATACATTCAAATTTAAAGAATCACAAATGTCACCTATGTGATTATTCTGCAAATTTAAAACAGAACCTCAAAAACCACATTGATGCCGTCCATAAAAAGTTGGAAAATCTCAAATGTCATCTCTGCGAGTATGTTGCAAGTCAAAGTAGTAATCTCACAAGACACATTGATGTAGTTCATTTGAATTTGAGGAATCACAAATGTCATCTCTGTGATAATGCTTTCTATCGAAAAGACCACCTTAAAAGGCACGTTAACGCCAAGCATACAAATTTGAAAATCAATCAAAATTAATTTATTTATATTAAATTTTTTTTTATTGATTGTGTTGCCTGCATTACAATATCATGCAGTGCAACAATACAAAAATAATTTTTTTGTATCCGCAGAGATGTTCAACATCGTAACGCAGCACAAACTTTGACTCATTATAGATCCTATAACTTATATCTATTATACAAAAAGTCATCAGTTATTCCCACTTGTTAACCTAACTTATTCATTTTTTTCTCTTCATTTATGTAAATTTTGAACTTTCTTTTTAATTGCGTTTCACTTCATATTTTATATTCATTCTGGAGACAGTTGAATATTTTTATAGCTACAAATTCTTTTACTTCTCTACCTACTGACAATCTACGTTTAAGCAACGTAATAGATCTATTCCTTCAAACTGCCTCACTTTATTTTAATTGATTGTACTTTGTTTTTATTGAATTTCGAAATACATATTTTTTAATTTATCATAATAAATCATTAATGCTTGTAAATTATACTTTATTTATTTCTATACACTATTTTCACAATCTCATCATGCACTTTATTCAAAGGTAAAAGTACTGTTGGTTTAGCTCCACCCCAAGCTACAATGCCATTGGTGGCTTTACTATAATAACAGATCTTTATTTCAAATCATTCCCAACCTACAAATTAATAACAGGAAAAAAACGAAACGAAATAGTGTCACAAAAGTTGAGAGTCTACCCTACCAAATCTCCTAGGGTATAAGGCTCTCTATTCAATAATAGACTATACAATTGTGTTTTGAATATTTTATGATCCCTTGTTTTCTGCATTTCTGGGGGAAGAGCATTGAACATTTTTAAAGTTCGATATTCAACCTGTCTCTGCATGGTACTCAAATTACATTTTGGGGGGTTGTATGCCATTGTCCTTGTCTAGTATCTAATTTTCATATTTTCATGTTGTTGATAAAGCTCCTGATTTTTGTGGAAGAAGAGCAAGCATTCCTGTATATATAATGCATATATGGTGAGAATTCCATTTTTCTTTTATACTTCTTTTTATACTTTAAACCACATAGTATTCTCAATGCTTTTTTCTGTAAGATGAACAAGGTTGAGATGTTTCCAGATCCATAGAACATTAAACCAAATCTAAGATTGGATTCAATTGTAGCATGGTACACTGTTTTTGCAGTTTGATATTTCAGATACCTGGCCACTATTCTGAGAGCATAGACAGCCCCAGATTTCTGCTAAGTAGGCTACATGGTCTCCCCAGTTCAATTTTTCGTCAAACTGCAGACCCAAGAATTGAATTTTCTACTCCGGAATTGGATAGGTGGAAAGAAATTAGAGTAGTTTACTTTCTGTTCAGTATCAATTTATTTTCCTGTAGCCATTGTTCAGCATCTTGCATAATATTCTCTACAGTTTGTTTCAGATCCGGCCATAATGGCTCTACCATAAGCATGCTGTTATATCTGCATAATTTAACATCGATAAAGAGGCTTTGTTATTTTGCGATTGTGTGTCTATTCCAAAATCATTGATGTGTGCAATAAAGAACAAGGGGCCTGCTATACTGCCCCGTGGTATCCCTAATTTGATTCCTTCCACTTCAGACCTCACTGTTGTTTCATCTTGTGTCAGTTCCACAATTTGTTTTCTATCCTCAAAATATGATTCAATTCATTTCGAGTCAATCTTTCCAATTCCATATCTTTTTTAATTTTTTGTCAGTATCCTGTAATTCAAACAACTAAATGCTTTAGATAGATCTAAAAATTTCTATCTTCAAATGCATCAATGATCTTTTTTATAAAATAGTAAACAGCAGTCTTAATAGATCTGCCCTTTAGATATCTATACTGATTGCTGCTAATTATAGATCTGTGTATGAGATATTCCATTATTTGATTACAGAAAGCTGTTTTGAAGATTTTTGTAAATGATGGTAATATGCTAATTGGTCTGTAATTTTCATATTCTTCTGCATTGCCCCTTTTATGTATAGGTTTTACAATAGCAATTTTCAAATTATGATAGAAAACTGTTCGTTCAGTGTTTTGGAATCAGGTCATATGAGTTCTCCGCAACGTCAGGTGTTCCACAGGGTTCCATTTTGGGTCCTCTGTTGTTCATGCTGTTTATGAACGATCTGAGTTTACACCTGCTCTGTCTGTTGCTTTTGTATGTAGATGATTGCAAATTGTTTCGTCGAATTGAGTCTATCCAGGATTGCTGGGATCTTCAGGGTGAAATCGATAATCTGAATGATTGGTGCCGGAGAAATCGACTATCATTAAACATAAAAAAGTGCAATGTGATGTCCTTCTGTCGCAGTAAGTCCGTTGTTATCTTTCAGTACAACATTGAGGTAGATGTTTTGGGCAGGGTGACTGAATACAGATCTGGGTGTCTTATTCGATCAGAGGTTGACTTTTGTACCCCATGTGAGGCTGTTTCCGATGGTCTCAGGGCTCTCGAGTTTATAATTAGGAATTCCGGAGATTTGTTGGAGACTCGATCCCTTTTCCTTCTTTTTACGGCGCTCGTGAGGTCATAGCTTGAATATGGATGTGTTATATGGAATCCTGGTTATAGGGTTCATATTGATAGTTTGGAGAAAATACAGAGGCGATTTCTGAAGTACCTATGTTTCAAAATAGATGACTTTTATCCGTGTCGTGGAACACAAAATGGATATTTATTGAACAGGTTTAATGTTAACTCTTTAGAGGAGCGTAGGACTTATTTGGGAATTCTTTTTCTAAATAAACTTATGAGTGCCAAAATTGATTGCCCCTACTTACTAGGCTCTGTGAACTTGCACGTCCCTAGACTACCTGTTAGAAATATATCCACGTTCTATCTTCCATTTCCTCGTACTACGTGCTTGAGTTTTCGCCACTGTTTAGAATATGTCATGATTTTTGCAATTTTCAAGATGTTTTGGATGTTTTCAACTGTACTAAATTTGATATAAGAAGGGCTGTATTGGGGTCGTGATTTTTTAGTTAATTTGGGTTTGCATTTGTATGTATATATATTTATATGAGTTTGTATTTTTGTTTATTCCCAATCTGTAATTGGTCTAGACTGTAGATTGGTGTAAGTAAATAAATAAATAAAAAATAGATAAATAAATTATTTTTCACAATATTACTGGAGCTTGACGTTTCACCGTCATCCGTCATCTTCCATTGGCGCCATCTTAACTAATAGAATACAAACATAATAGCATAATCGATTAATTATCGAGGAGATCTAGTTCTCTTTCGCGATTTTCTTTTCCAATTTCTATAACGAATGAGTCATATACATATCTGCTCATAATTTCGGTTTTAACTCATTTCTATCCAATATTTTCTTCTCAAAATCTTCCAGATGAATATCATACAAACAGGTGATAAAGGCAACCCATCGACATACCAAATTTTTATATAAATGTATATTCTTATAAATTTTAATAACATCCAGGGAAAAATATACCTCCATTTCATTTCAGTATTGATGGCATCCAGCAACGGGAAGGAAATTGTAGTCATAACTACGAGATAGAAAATTGTGAAAGTATTACAAACAACATCACACCATTTAGCAGTAGTGAAAGAACAAGTGAAGCAGTTAATTTTGATGATGAAATGATAGAATCGAATTCAGAAAGGAAAACATATGACTGCCTTTTAAGTGAAGAAACAAACAATCGACATTCGTTCCATTTTAATTTGGCAATGCAAGGTGTAAATTCGAAATTGAAGAATCACAAATGTCATCTCTGCGATTATGCCACAAGTCAGAAGCATAACCTTAAAGAACACATTGATGCCATTCATTCAAACTTAAAGAATCACAAATGTCATCTCTGTGATTATACTGCCAGTTTTAAAGGGAACCTCAAACGTCACATTAATGCAGTCCATAAAAAGTTGAAAATTTTCAAATGTCATCTCTGCGATTATGCTACGAGTTGGAAAGGGGGCTCAAACAACATATCGATGCCATCCATTCAAATTTAAAGAATCACAAATGTCATCTCTGTGATTATTCTGCCAGTATAAAACAGAACCTCAAGTACCACATAGATTCATTCCATCTGAATGTAAGGAATCACAGATGTCATCTCTGCGATTATGCCGCGAATAAAAAGGGGAACCTCAAAAATCACATTGATGCCATCCATTTAAACTTGAAGAATCACAAATGTCACTTCTGCGATTATGCTACAAGTAGAAAAAACGACCTGAAAATCCACATTGACGCTGTCCATAAAATGTTCAAGAAATTCAAATGTCATCTCTGCGATTATGCTTCCTATCTAAAAGGCAACCTTAGAAGGCACGTTAACGCCATGCATACAAATTTGAAAATCAGTCAAAATTAATTTTTTTTATATTTAATTTTTTTTTATTGATTTGTTGCCTGCATTACAATATCATGCAGTGCAACAATACAAATATAATTTTTTTGTATCTGCTGAGATGTACAACATCTTTATGCAGCACAAACTTTGATTCATTATAGATCCTATAACTTATATCTATTATACAAAAAGTCATCAGTTATTCCCACTTGTTAACCTAACTTATTCATTTTTTTCTCTTCATTTATGTAAATTTTGAACTTTCTTTTTAATTGCGTTTCGCTTCATATTTTATATTCTTTCTGGAGACAGTTGAATATTTTTGTAGCTGCAAATTCTATTACTTTTCTACCTACTGACAATCTACGTTTAAGCAACGTAATAGATCTATTCCTTGTAACTGCCTCACTTATTTTAATTGATTGTGCTTTATTTCAATTGAATTTCCAAATATATATTTTTTAATTTATCATAATAAATCATTAATGCTTGTAAATTATACTTTCTTTATTTCTATACACTATTTTCACAATCTTATCATGCACTTTATTCAAAGGTAAAAGTACTGTTGGTTTAGCTCCACCCCAAGCTACAATGCCATTGGTGGCTTTACTATAATAATTATAATAACAGATCTTTATTTCAAATCATTCCCAACCTACAAATTAATAACAGGAAAAAAACGAAACGAAATAGTGTCACAAAAGTTGAGAGTCTACCCTACCAAATCTCCTAAAGTATAAGGCTCTCTATTCAATAATAGACTATACAATTGTGTTTTGAATATTTTATGATCCCTTGTTTTCTGCATTTCTGGGGGAAGAGCATTGAACATTTTTTAAGTTCGATATTCAACCTGTCTCTGCATGGTACTCAAATTACATTTTGGGGGGTTGTATGCCATTGTCCTTGTCTGGTATCTACGATATTCATATTTTCATGTTGTTGATAAAACTCCTGATTTTTGTGGAAGAAGAGCAAGCATTCCTGTATATATAATGCATATATGGTGAGAATTCCATTTTTCTTAAAATAGCCCCTACATGATTCATTATACTTTAAACCACATAGTATTCTTAATGCTTTTTTCTGTAAGATGAACAAGGTTGAGATGTTTCCAGATCCATAGAACATTAAACCAAATCTAAGATTGGATTCAATTGTAGCATGGTACACTGTTTTTGCAGTTTGATATTTCAGATACCTGGCCACTATTCTGAGAGCATAAATAGACAGCCCCAGATTTCTGCTAAGTAGGCTACATGGTCTCCCCAGTTCAATTTCTCGTCAATCTGCAGACCCAAGAATTGGATTTTCTACTTCGGAATTGGGTGGGTGGAAAGAAATTAGAGTAGTTTTCTTTCTGTTCAGTATCAATTTATTTTCCTGTAGCCATTGTTCAGCATCTTGCATAATATTCTCTACAGTTTGTTTCAGATCCGGCCATAATGGCTCTACCATAAGCATGCTGTTATCATCTGCATAATTTAACATCGATAAAGAGGCTTTGTTATTTTTCGATTGTATGTCTATTCCAAAATCATTGATGTATGCAATAAAGAACAAGGGGCCTGCTATACTGCCCCGTGGTATCCCTAATTTGATTCCTTGCACTTCAGACCTCACTGTTGTTTCACCTTGTGTCAGTTCCACAATTTGTTTTCTATCCTCAAAATATGATTCAATCAATTTTAAGGCAATCTTTCCAATTCCATATCTTTTTAAATTTTTTGTCAATATCCTGTAATTCAAACAACCATATGCTTTAGATAGATCTAAAAATAATCCTAGTGCTAGATTTCTATCTTCAAATGCATCAATGATCTGTTTTATAAAATAGTAAACAGCAGTCTTAATAGATCTGCCCTTTAGATATCCATGCTGATTGTTGCTAATTATAGATCTGTGTATGAGATATTCCATTATTTGATTACAGAAAGCTGTTTTGAAGATTTTTGCGAATGATGGTAATATGCTAATTGGCTTGTAATTTTCATATTCTTCTGCATTGCCCCTTTTATGTATAGGTTTTACAATAGCAATTTTCAAATTATGATAGAAAACTGTTCATTCAGTGTTTTGGAATCAGGTCATAGGAGTTCTCCGCAACGTCAGGTGTTCCACAGAGTTCCATTTTGGGTCCTCTGTTGTTCATGCTGTTTATGAACGATCTGAGTTTACACCTGCTCTGTCTGTTGCTTTTGTATGTAGATGATTGCAAATTGTTTCGTCGAATTGAGTCTATCCAGGATTGCTGGGATCTTCAGGGTGAAATCGATAATCTGAATGATTGGTGCCGGAGAAATCGACTATCATTAAACATAAAAAAGTGCAATGTGATGTCCTTCTGTCGCAGTAAGTCCGTTGTTATCTTTCAGTACAACATTGAGGTAGGTGTTTTGGGCAGGGTGACTGAATACAGAGATCTGGGTGTCTTACTCGATCAGAGGTTGACTTTTGTACCCCATGTGAGGGCAACTGTTTCCGATGGTCTCAGGGCTCTCGGGTTTATAATTAGGAATTCCGGAGATTTGTTGGAGACTCGATCCCTTTTCCTTCTTTTTACGGCGCTCGTGAGGTCATAGCTTGAATATGGATGTGTTATATGGAATCCTGGTTATAGGGTTCATATTGATAGTTTGGAGAAAATACAGAGGCGATTTCTGAAGTACCTATGTTTCAAAATAGATGACTTTTATCCGTGTCGTGGAACACAAAATGGATATTTATTGAACAGGTTTAATGTTAACTCTTTAGAGGAGCGTAGGACTTATTTGGGAATTCTTTTTCTAAATAAACTTATGAGTGCCAAAATTGATTGCCCCTACTTACTAGGCTCTGTGAACTTGCACGTCCCTAGACTACCTGTTAGAAATATATCCACGTTCTATCTTCCATTTTCCTCGTACTACGTGCTTGAGTTTTCGCCACTGTTTAGAATATGGAATTTTGGAATATGTCGTTGGGAACCCAACGACATTCCAAATTTTTATATAAATATATATTTATATTAATTTTAATAACATCCAGGGAAAAATATACCTCCATTTCATTTCAGTATTGATGGCATCCAGCAAAGGGAAGAAACTTGTAGTCAAAACTACGAGATAGAAAATTGTGAAAGTATTACAAACAACCTCACACCATTTAGCAGTGGTGAAAGAACAAGTGAGGCAGTTAATTTTGATGATGAAAGGATTGAATCGAATTCAGAATGGAAAAAATATGACTGCCTTTTAAGTGAAGAAACAAACAATCGACAGTCGTTCCATTTTAATTTGGCAATGCAAGGTGTAAATTCGAAATTGAAGAATCACAAATGTCATCTCTGCGATTATGCCACAAGTCAGAAGCAACACCTCAAAGAACACATTGATGCCATTCATTCAAACTTAAAGAATCACAAATGTCATCTCTGTGATTATTCTGTAAGATTTAAAAGTAACCTCACACGTCACATTAATGCAGTCCATAAAAATTTGAAAAATTTCAAATGTCATCTCTGCGATCATGCTACGAGTAGGAAAGAGAAGCTCAAACAACATATCGATACCATCCATTCAAATTTAAAGAATCACAAATGTCACCTTTGTGATTATTCTGCAAGTGTAAAACAGGACCTCAAAAACCACATTGATGCCGTCCATAAAAAGTTGAAAAATTTCAAATGTCATCTCTGCGATCATGCTACGAGTTGGAAAAGGGGTCTCAAACATCATATCAATACCATCCATTCAAATTTAAAGAATCACAAATGTAACCTATGTGATTATTCTGCAAGTGCAAAACAGGACCTCAAAAACCACATTGATGCCGTCCATAAAAAGTTGAAAAATTTCAAATGTCATCTCTGTGATCATGCTACGAGTTGGAAAGGGGAGCTCAAACATCATATCGATACCATCCATTCAAATTTAAAGAATCACAAATGTCACCTATGTGATTATTCTGCAAGTGTAAAACAGGACCTCAAAAACCACATTGATGCCATCCATAAAAAGTTGAAAAATTTCAAATGTCATCTCTGCGATCATGCTACGAGTTGGAAAAGGGGTCTCAAACATCATATCAATACCATCCATTCAAATTTAAGGAATCACAAATGTAACCTATGTGATTATTCTGCAAGTGTAAAACAGGACCTCAAAAACCACATTGATGCCGTCCATAAAAAGTTGAAAAATTTCAAATGTCATCTCTGCGATCATGCTACGAGTTGGAAAGGATGTCTCAAACATCATATCAATACCATCCATTCAAATTTAAAGAATCACAAATGTCACCTATGTGATTATTCTGCAAATTTCAAAAAGAACCTCAAAAACCACATCGATGTCGTTCATTTGAATCTGAAGAATCACAAATGTCATCTCTGCGAGTATGTTGCAAGTCAAAGTAGTAATCTCAAAAGACACATTGATGTCGTTCATTTGAATTTGAGGAATCACAAATGTCATCTCTGTGATTATGCTTTCTATCGAAAAGGCCACCTTAAAAGGCACGTTAACGCCATGCATACAAATTTGAAAATCAATCAAAATTAATTTTTGGTATATTTAATTGATTGTGTTGCCTGCATTACAATATCATGCAGTGAGTGCAACAATACAAAATTAATTTTTTTGTATCTGAAGAGATGTACAACATCTTTATGCAGCACAAACTTTGACTCATTATAGATCCTATAACTTATATCTATTATACAAAAAGTCATCAGTTATTCCCACTTGTTAACCTAACTTATTCATTTTTTTCTCTTCATTTATGTAAATTTTGAACTTTCTTTTTAATTGCGTTTCACTTCATATTTTATATTCATTCTGGAGACAGTTGAATATTTTATTATTATATTACTTTTCTACCTACTGACAATCTACGTTTAAGCAACGTAATAGATCTATTCCTTGTAACTGACTCACTTTATTTTAATTGATTGTGCTTTATTTTAATTGAATTTCCAAATATATATTTTTTAATTTATCATAATAAATCATTAATGCTTGTAAATTATACTTTCTTTATTTCTATACACTATTTTCACAATCTTATCATGCACTTTATTCAAAGGTAAAAGTACTGTTGGATTAGCTCCACCCCAAGCTACAATACCATAGGTGGCTTTACTATAATAGAATACAAATATAATAGCATTTAGTGTGATAAAGGTTAATTTATTTCTTAGTCTGGTTAAAACATAAATTAGATATTTTGTTTTATTATATGATACTCTGTACTTGTTTTTCCTATCTTAAATGCTGATCAATTGTAATACCTAAATATTTTGTTTCTGCCATCCTTTGGATAATACCACCGTAATATTGAAATTTACAGCCAAAGTATCAGCATAGTTGGAAAAAGTCAGACATATAGTTTTGCTACTAAAAAGTTATTACTTAACCATGAACTTAATTTTTTCAAGATAAAGTCGAGTCTGTTTTGCAGAATTGGCCAATTATCTGCGAAAGATAGGACTCAATTTTTTTTATTATTTTGTACTGTAAAAATATAATAATTGTATATTATAAACTATTATTATAATTTCAATTAATTTTATATTTTTAATTCATTAAATTTTTTTTCATAAAATAAGGTAGAATTGTGCAAAAATCTATAAATGTAAGGTTCATTCCAATAACCTTGAAAACGATTTCTACCAAAACGTATTGATATAATGGGTCTTTCAACAAGAACTCGGGTCTATTTCGGCTATCACATCACAGATGGAAATTTCTAGCCTAAGGATTTCAACAAAATTCGACAGGCTCCTTTCTTTCAAGGTTATACAACGATTCTCAAGTTATAAATCGATGGATATTCTAGGAGATTTCTGTTCTCTATAGATAAAACTTCTTATTTGCAAAAATGTTCCTCTCTTGTGAACATTTCACTATAAAATGACGTTAATCACTTGAATTAAATAACTTTTGTAGCTTAGAAGATATATTTAGATTCACCGGTTCATTTGCTAATAGATGGAGTTTATGTTTTATTCATAATTATTTATGCGCTATTGTAATGAACTCAAGGAGAAAATACACTTACGTTTTATTTCAGTGTTGAAGAAACCCAACAGAGAGGAGAAATTTTTAATCAAAACTACGATTTAGTCTATGGAGAAAATGATTCAAAAAACATCGCAGCACACAGGGGTGGAGACAGAATGAATGTGGCAGTTTATTTTGATAATAAAAAATGTAAAGAATCAACTACTCGACACTCGATTCATTGTTATTCGGCAATTGATGGTGTCGATTCGAAATTGATGAATCACAAATATAATCTCTGCGAATATGCAGCAAGTGAAAAGGGGAAACTGAAGAGGCACATTGGCGGCGGCATTCATTCAAATTTGAAGATATACAAATGTCATCTCTGCAATCATACTACGAGTAGGAAATTCAGTCTGAAACAGCATATAGAAGCTGTTCATTTAAATTTGAAGAAGTATAAATGTCATCTCTGCGAATATGCAGCAAGTGAAAAAGGGAAACTGAGGAGGCACGTTGACGCCATTCATTCAAATTTGAAGAACCACAAATGTCATCTCTGCAACTATGCCACAAATCGAAAATACCGCCTCAAAGACCACATTGATGCTGTTCATTTGAATTTGAAGAAGTACAAATGTCATCTCTGCAACTATGCCACAAATAAAAAAAGCCGCCTCAAAGACCACATTGATGATATTCATTTGAATTTGAAGAAGTACAAATGTCATCTCTGCGAATATGCACCAAGTGGAAAAGGAAATCTGAAGAGGCACGTTGACTCCATTCATTCAGATTTGAAGAATCACAAATGTCATCTCTGCAACTATGCCACAAATCAAAAAAGCCGCCTCAAAGACCACATTGATGCTATTCATTTGAATTTGAAGAAGTACAAATGTCATCTCTGCGAATATGCATCAAGTGGAAAAGGAAATCTGAAGAGGCACGTTGACTCCATTCATTCAGATTTGAAGAATCACAAATGTCACCTCTGTGAGTATGCCACAAATCAAGAAAACCGCCTCAAAGACCACATTGACGCTGTCCATTCAAATGTGAAGAATTACAAATGTCATCTCTGGGATTATGCTGCAAATCGTAAAAAGAGTCTCAGAAGTCATACTAATGGTGTTCATCAGGATTCAAAGAAGCGCAAATGACACTTCTGCTATCTTCAACGACACCATAAAGACTTGCCTTTCAGTAACGTGTGTGTAACCCTGGGGCTCTCTCTTTAAAACAGGAAGCTTCCAGCTAAATTGACTATTCCTCATCTATGAAGCTTGTGTAATTTATCCTCATAGGGAGAGAGGTATTTATTTGATCTATAAACGAGTACAGATGTTGATCTTGTCAAGTTTCAAATTGAACTATTGTATAAACATGATAACCAAAAATCACACAAGAAAAACTATAATTCCTGGAAATTCCTTTCATTTAGAACTCTTGTAAACTGAAATATCAACATATTATAGTCAGAAAACTTTTTAGGCTCCCCTCTTCTGCAATCTAAGAGTTCTGTTTTTTAAATTCCCTGGTAAATTATTACATATCAACAATATAATGTATGAAAAATTTGGCTTATCCTGAATCAAATTGCCTCTGGTGTTGTAGGGATGGTGAAGGTTTTTAAACCATGTTATTATTAATGACAAAAATCACTAACGATACAGAGTCCATATGCTGTAGTTTTTAAATATAGGATTACATGTTTCAGTCTGCTTTATTTCGAAAATTGCTCTCAAATATATCCATATACTCATAGTGATTTTTCTGGTGTATACCTAGCATTTTATATGTTGGGTTTCAATGAATTGGGGATCTAGGTGTTTTTAAAATCTTCATAAATAATTTATTGTGTATAGACGTTTCGGCGCATCCGCCTTCTTTAATATACATATACTATTAATACTCATATTGCTAGTGGTGATGGTACTGTCTACTTGTTAATTACCATGTTCACATAATTCTGAGTTTATTTTTGTGTGTTCTTTTGAGACTTGAATTTTGTAGTGTCATCTATCAACTCACCACTTCAAAATCCTTCTTATGAACATCGAGCAGTGTTACGATTTTGGTAATTCTTGACATTTCTCGATCAAATTGAGATTAACTCATGACGTCACGGATCTATAACTCAAGCCGCTTGAATGCAAAAGGTATTTACCACAAAGGGCCAAAGATAACCGGTTACTCTTAGTTATTCGCTTGAAATACCTTAATATATTTGATATCAATACCATAGATTACTTTAATGATAAAAGCAAATTATAAATTGTCATATATCATTAAATTATGAATATTCAAATTAAAGAAACAATTAAACCAGATAACTTGTGAGTGATTCTGTAATCTACATTTATCCTGATTCATTATTTGTTTTATGGATCTATTTCTCAGCAGTGATGTCAAAGTAAAAGATGAAATTATACAAGTCAAAGAAAATTTCACCCACGATTCAACAATATATGATGAGACTCTTAATTGATGGAATAAAAATAAATTCTTGAGATATCCCTTCCGAAATACAGGAAAATAATTATGAACTAAGAACAGTTTTACTCAACAGTGATGATACTTTAGATGAAAAAACTTCAATAGGGTAAGATCTTAATTTTTTTATATGGATTGTTAGAATCAAAGTGAGCTCAATGTATACACTATTGCAGTAGTATTTGTGGATCCTCTATAGAAGCGATGCTGTGCTAGTTCCTAGAGACCGCTGGTTGAGAATTCCATCGTACTGCAAATTCAATGAATTACCTCACGACGATTACAGTTAACATTTCATTAGGGAACTGTTATTTTTATTCACCTTATGCTAACAATTTACATTCAAATACATGTTATAATTTTTGCATTATGTCACGTGATGAAAAATATCAACGTTTCATTTCAGTATTGAAGAAAACCATCGAAATGAGATCTTCGGAAGAATTGACAATGAAGGCAATTTAGAAGTTGACACGAAAGTCATCCCTTTGTTCACAAGTGCTGAAAAAGTGGCCGAAATGATACTGAAATTGAAAATGTTGATTCAAAGATGATAGAGTTCAAGTCAAAGTTATGTAGCTCTATTACGAAAAAGCATCAAGTCAATGTGGTCCATTCAAATTCGAAGAAACACAAATGTCATCTATGTGATCATGCAACAAGTCAGAAAAAGAGCCTTAAATACCACATTGATATTGTTCATTTAAATTTGAAAAATCACAAATGTGATTTTTGTCATTATGCTACTGGTATGAAAAGCAGTCTCAAAGTACACATTGATGCCATCTTTGCGATTATGTTACAAGTCGTAAGAATAAACTGAAAAGCCACATCGATGCGATCCACAAAAATTTAATGAGCTTCAAATGTAATCTTAGTGATTTTGCAGCAAATCATAAATTATCTGTCAAACACCATGTCGATAATTTTCATTTAAATTTGAAGAAACACAAATGTCATCTCTGTGATTATGCAACAAGTCGAAAAGATAATCTCATAATCCATATTGATGCCACTCATTTGAATTTGAGAAACCACGAATGTCATCTTTGCTCTTTTGCTACAAGTAAAAAGAGCCATCTGAAACGCATGGTGACCGAAGTTGGCAAATATTTGGACGTTTCACTTCTAGATGTTGTTATCTATGCTTTTAGTTATCTATGTCAAATGAAGCAAAATGGCAATATGACCAATCAAGTACGAGAATTGAACCTTAAGCCCCGCCCATCTGACATCTTACTAAATTCGAGAATAAATCATAACTTACGAACAGTACGGACTAGAGAAATTGTGTTTGAATTATTCGATAGATGAAGAATGAATGTATGACCGGAAAAATCAGCATCATCCTTCTCCGCCTTATTTGAGCTGTACGTACGGTCAAAGTTGAGCAATTTTTGACAAACTTTTCAGTTGTAGTGGATTATTTCCCCAATTCACTGAAGATAGGAAGAAACTAATTACAGATTTTTTCCTGGATTCACTAATTTCCCCATATCTCCCAAACGAATAGAGATACAGAAAATTTAGACACATAAAAATAAACAACGTGCTGAAAACTGGTAACTGATACGAAATTGTTTATCGAGAAATGAAATGAAATGAATATGTTGAGATGTCGTGTTTTTATTATTCGATAGATGAAGAACCAATGGCTTACAGTTAGTATAATTCATAATATTTGTCATTCATAAAAAAAAGTGGCGAGTGTTAAAGTATCTATTGAACTTAAAACCAAGTTTTTCAGATTATATTTGATCAATATAAGTGCATTATCGACACCATCCCAACTCTGTTTGGATTTAACATTTGATTTTGAAATAAAGAAATATTCCTATTAAGATTGTATTTTTGATTTATAATAGCAGAAATAACATTTGTGAAGATCAACATTTTTACCGAACTGAATTGAAAATTAAATAAAATACTGTATTTCACTTAACATAATCATTGTTTAAAGAGAACAATGATATAATATTCGAATCTGAAGCTCGAAAAAGATCCAATGCTAGACGATTTCTCATAAATACTGTGTAGTGACATCTAACGAAAAGAAAATTAAAGAGCAGAGACTATCTCTCTCATTTTTGTAGTCTCAAGCTTTAACAATGTTCAGAAAAAAGTATATAAGGCAATTCTATATACACTATACGTGTATTGAGAATTGCAGGAAAATATTTTAAAGGGGCACTAAGTTCTTCAATTATGGTATAGGATGTAAAGGAAACTGTAGAGAATTAGTTTATTGTTTCAATGAACTTCAGATAGAGTACACCACACGTAAAGCCTGATTGCAGGCAACTTTTCCACCAGGTCGGTGTAATGCATATCCCACTTCTGAATTGTTACAACTTGGTTGTAATAAAACTACATTTGTGAGCAAAACCTTTATTCTCTTAACACTGCGAGGTTTTCGCTACAGAGCTTCGGAACATAATAATGAAAACTTGTTCCCTTTCCACACATATCGACGAATTCGTCAGCGGTTATTCACGCTTCCATAAGATTGATAAATCACCGACCAATATTTGAAAAACAGGTATAAATACAATAAATGTCAACAATGATATCAACTTCAACGACGAATTCGTCAGCGGTTATTCACGCTTACATAAGACTGATAAATCACCGACCAATATTTGAAAAACACGCATAAATACAATAAATGTCAACAATAATATCAACTTCAATGCTTGGCGGCTCATTAGCCTTGTGAATATCCAATAATCCCATATTAACTATAACAAATTATTTCTTCATATAGAAAGTCTTCTTAACTTATGTATGCGTCACATCCGCGCTACACAGTACGCGTAGACGTTTAGAAAATAAGTATAACAGTGAGTGGAATGAAATGAATTTTATTTTGTGAATATGGTCTAATAGGATGTAAGAGATTTTCCTTAAAAAATCTACAGAAAAATGCATATCGGGAATAAAGCTGAATTAGATTTAAGGGAATAATTATAATACCAGAGAACACGTTCTACTAACCTGTTTATTAAAAAGTTACATTGAATGACATAACCATAAAATGAATATTAAATTGAACATTTCATAGTCATTTTATATTAAAAGATTGTTGACTAAAGTATGACCAACGACAATAACATAAAAATTAATGTTAATGTTAATTATATGAAGTAATCGATTTCATGTAGATTCAGCGAAAAATCTCAATTGTCGTTTTGCTTTCTTCACTGCGAATACTTTAATCACTTCGTGAAGATCCATATTTCTTGTTCGTTCATTCTCAATACTCAACAAACTAAGCTCGCTAAGTCCTTCTTGAGTCATTGTGCTTCTCAAATAATTCTTTATCAACTTTAACTTAGAAAAGGATCGCTCTGCAATTGCGATTGTAACTGGTAATGTCAAAAATAACATGAAATCAGTACAGGATCTGGAAAACTAGCTGCAATTGTAAAGTTTTTCAAAAAGAGGAGATCAGCTAACTGTCGTATTGATGTTATTTTCTCAATCTCAGATTTCAATGCAATTCTGAAAAAGTCAATTAGGAAATTTAGGTCAGTACTGAGATCATCGTCATATTCCTTGATCAAGGCATTCACTTTCTTCTCGACATGTCAACCAGGCCCGCCATAGGCGGGCGTGCAAGTCGTGTCCAGGTATACTGGGGGTAACAATGGCAACAATGTGGTCTCTGAAGTGTTATATTGGATCGTAGAGAAGTCATATGTCTTTCTTCAAATTCATATGAACAGCATCAATATGTTTTTTGAGTCTCCATTTAAATTTAGCTGCGTAATCGCAGACGTGACACTTGTAGTTTTTTAATTTTGAATGAACAGAATCAATGTGGATTTCGAGATGCTGTTTGCGATTTGTGGTATAATCGCAGAGATGACATTGGTGATTCCTCAAATTCATATGTATGGCCTTAATGTGGGTTTTAAGATTACTTTTATCGTTGGTAGCGTAACTGCAGAGATGACATTTGTGATTTCTCAAATTCGAATGGATGGCATTGATGTGGCGTTTGAGGTTCGCATTATGACTTGCAGTATAATCACAGAGATGACATTTGTGGTTCTTTAAATTTGAATGAATGATATCAATGTGGCGTTTGAGGGAACTTTTACGAATCGTAGCAAAATCACATAGATGGCATTGTGAATTTTTCAAATTTAAATGGATGGCCTCAATGTGGGATTTCAGGCTACTTTTATGATTGGCAGCATAATCGCAGAGATGACATTTGTGATTCTTCAAATTCAAATGAATTGCATTAATGTGGATTTCGAGGTGTCGTTTTTGATTTGTTCCAAAATCGCAGAGATAGCATTTGAAATTCTTCAAACCTAAATGTTTGAAGTCAATGTGTTTTTTCAGATTCCATTTGTTATGTACAGCATAATCGCAGAATTGACATTTGAAATTCTTCAAATTGTTATGGATGGCGTCAATATGGTTTGTCAGGGTCAATTTTTGACTTGCGGCATAATCGCAGAGATGACATTTGAAATTTCTCAAATTTTTATGGATCACGTCAATGTGCTTTTTCAGGAGGATTTTCTCATTAGCAGCGTAATCACACAAGTGGCAGTTGTGTTTCTTCAAATTCAAATGTACGGCATTAATGTGGATGATGAGGCGTTGTTTTTGACTAGTAGCGTAGTCGCAGAGATGACATTTGTGATTCTTCAAATTCAAATGGACAGCATTAATGTGAGTTTTCAGGTTTCCCTTAAAACCTGCTACATAATCGCAGAGATGACATTTGTAATTTCTCAGATTTGAATGAACAGCATCAATATGGTTCTTGACGTTGTAACTACTAGATGCAACATAATCGCATAGATGACATTTGAAATCTTTTGAGCTCGGATGGACAGCATCGTAGTGAATTTTCAGGGTTCTTCTATATCTTGTAGCATAATCGCAGAGATGACATTTTTGTTTCTTCAAATTTAAATGTATTGTATCAATGTGGGTTACGAGGTGTTGTTTTTGATTTGAGGCATAATCGCAGAGATGACATTTGTGATTCTTCAAATTCAAATGGACAGCATTAATGTGAGTTTTCAGGTTTCCCTTAAAACCTGCTACATAATCGCAGAGATGACATTTGTAATTTCTCAGATTTGAATGAACAGCATCAATATGGTTCTTGACGTTGTAACTACTAGATGCAACATAATCGCATAGATGACATTTGAAATCTTTTGAGCTCGGATGGACGGCATCGTAGTGAATTTTCAGGGTTCCTCTATATCTTGTAGCATAATCGCAGAGATGACATTTTTGTTTCTTCAAATTTAAATGTATTGTATCAATGTGGGTTACGAGGTGTTGTTTTTGATTTGAGGCATAATCGCAGAGATGACATTTGTGATTCTTCAAATTCAAATGGACAGCATTAATGTGAGTTTTCAGGTTTCCCTTAAAACCTGCTACATAATCGCAGAGATGACATTTGTAATTTCTCAGATTTGAATGAACAGCATCAATATGGTTCTTGACGTTGTAACTACTAGATGCAACATAATCGCAGAGATGACATTTGAAATCTTTTGAGCTAGGATGGACGGCATCAGAGTGAATTTTCAGGGTTCCTCTATATCTTGTAGCATAATCGCAGAGATGACATTTTTGTTTCTTCAAATTTAAATGTATTGTATCAATGTGGGTTACGAGGTGTTGTTTTTGATTTGAGGCATAATCGCAGAGATGACATTTGTGATTCCTCAGATTCAAATGGACAGCATCAATGTGGCTTCTCAGGTAACCCTTAGAATTGGCTGTATAATCACAGAGATGACATTTGTGATTCTTAAAGTATGAATGAGTATTTTCCATTTTTTCATCAGCTGAATCATAGTTTTGATTGAAAATTTCTTCCCTCTGTTGGATTTCATCAATACTGAAATAAAAAATAAGTTTATTTTTTCTTTGATTATATTACAATAGCAAGACGAATAATTATGACTACTATTTGAATCTGATTAAATCATGAAGGAAGCCAATCCAGTCTACTGACATATAAAAGGATACCATCAACTATAACTTCAATGAACAAATAAGTAACTGACAGTAAGATTTTTAAAGAATTGGCAAATCGAAATAAATCTTTTGGCCTACAAAAATCATTTAATTCAAGTGTTTATATATTTTATAGTTAAACGTTCACAACAGAGGAACATTTAGTAAATAGGAATTCTCAATTATCGAGAACTGGAATATCAGGAATATCCATCCATTCGACTTAAAACTTGAGAAAGGTTGAATAACGTTGAAATAAAAGTGTCTGCTGAATTTTGTGAAAATCCTTAGGCTGAAAAATTTCAAAAACAATTCTTTCGTTCGTTTTTGAAAACATTCAATTAATCAATAAGATATTCCTTGGATCTCAACACAAGATACTGCATTCATGAAGGTTATTGATATAATGCATATTCTAAAATGTCATCCAGTAGAACAGTTTTTTGTCCAGATCCCTGTAATTTTCGAATATGTTTTCGTCAATATGTCTTTTAAGGCTTTCTTACCTATTTGTCACGTGTCGCAAAGATGACATTTGTAATTCTTCAAAGCGTCATATGCTGCTTCAGGCTGCCTTTCATATTAGCAGCAAGATCACAGAGATGACATTTGTAATTCCTCGATTTCAAATGAACAGCGTCAATAAATCTTTTCAGGCTTTCTTTTACATTTGCCACGTGACCGCAAAGTTGACATTTGTAATTCTTCAAATTGGAGTGGACAGCGTCAATACGCTGCTTCAGGCTCCCTTTCATATTCGCAGCATGATTGCAGAGATGACATTTCGAATTCGTCGATTTTAAATGAACAGCGTCAATATTCAGGCTTTCTTACCTAATTGTCACGTGATCGCAAAGATGGCATTTGTAATTCTTCAAATTTGAGTGGACAGCATCAATGTGGTCTTCAAGACGGTTTTATCGATTTGTGGCATAGTTGCAGAGATGTCATTTTTCATTCTTCAAATTGAAATGGACGACGTCAAGTTATTTTTTGAGGTTTTCCTCTCAAACTAGTGGAATAACCACAAAGATGACATTTGCGATTCTTCAATTTTAAATGAATATTTTCTATATGCGTTTTCAAGATGTATTTCCTACTCGCAGTATGATCGCAGAAATCACATTAGTAATTCTTCAAATTTGAATGAATGGCATCAACGTGTCTCTTCAGATTCCATTTTTCACTTGCTGCATATTCGCAGAGATGACATTTGTACTGCTTCAAATTCAAATGAACAGCATCAATGTGGTCTTTGAGGTGGCTCTTGTGATTTGCGGCATAGTTGCAGAGATGACATTTGTGATTCTTCAAATTTAAATGAATAGCATCAATGTGGTTTTTGAGGCAGTATTTTCGATTTGTGGCATAGTTGCAGAGATGACATTTGTACTTCTTCAAATTCAAATGAATAGCATCAATGTGGTCTTTGAGGCGGATTTTTCGATCTGTGGCATAGTTGCAGAGATGACATTTGTACTTCTTCAAATTTAAATGAACAGCTTCTATATGCTTTTTCAGACTGAATTTCCAACTCGTAGCATGATCGCAGAGATGACATTTGTAAGTCTTCATATTTAAATGAATGGCATCAATGTGGTCTTTGAGGCAGATTTTTCGATTTGTGGCATAGTTGCAGAGATGACATTTGTGATTCTTCAAATTTAAATGGACAGCTTCTATATGCCTTTTCAGGCTGAATTTTTTACTCGTAGTATGATCGCAGATATGACATTCGTAAGTCTTCAAATTTGAATGAATGGCATCAACGTGCCTCTTCAGAATCCCTTTTTCACTTGCTGCATATTCGCAGAGATGACATTTGTAAGTCTTCATATTTGAATGAATTGCATCAATGTGGTCTTTGAGGCGGATTTTTCGATCTGTGGCATAGTTGCAGAGATGACATTTGTGATTCTTCAAATTTAAATGGACAGCTTCTATATGCTTTTTCAGGCTGAATTTCCAACTCGTAGCATAATCGCAGAGATGACATTTGTAAGTCTTCAAATTTGAATGAATGGCATCAACGTGCCTCTTCAGATTCCCTTTTTCACTTGCTGCATATTCGCAGAGATGACATTTGTACTGCTTCAAATTCAAATGAACAGCATCAATGTGGTCTTTGAGGCGGTATTTTTGATTTGTGGCATAGTTGCAGAGATGACATTTTTCATTCTTCAAGTTTAAATGAACGTCACTAATGTGGCGTTTGAGGTGTTTCTTCTGACTTGTGACATAATCGCAGAGATGACATTTGTGGTTCTTCAAATTGAAATGGACGGCGTTAATGTGTCTTCTGAGGTTTCCTTTCAAACTGGTGGAATAATCACAGAGATGACATTTGTACTTCTTCAAATTCAAATGAATAGCATCAATGTGGTCTTTGAGGCGGATTTTTCGATCTGTGGCATAGTTGCAGAGATGACATTTATGATTCTTCAAATTCAAATGAACAGCATCAATGTGGTCTTTGAGGCGGTATTTTCGATTTGTGGCATAGTTGCAGAGATGACATTTGTGATTCTTTGAATTGAAATGGACGGCGTCAATGTGTTTTTTCAGGTATTCTCTCGAACTAATGGAATAATCACAGAGATGACATTTGTGATTCTTCAAATTCGAATGAACAGCATCAATGTGGTCTTTGAGGCGGTATTTTAGATTTGTGGCATAGTTGCAGAGATGACAATTGTGATTCTTCAAGTTTAAATGGAAGGCATTGATGTGGCGTTTGAGGTTACCTCTAAGACTTGCAGTATAATCACAGAGATGACATTTGTAATTCTTCAAATTTGAATCGACACCATCAATTGCCGAATTAAAATGAATCGAGAGTCTAGTGGTTGAATCTTTACATTTTGCATTATCAAAATAAACTGTCTTATTCATTATGTCTCCACGGCTGTGTGCTGGGATGTTTTTCTTATCACTTTCTCCATCAACTAAGTCGTAGTTTTGATTAAAAATTTCTTCCCTCTGTTGGGTTTCTTCAATACTGAAATAAAACGTAAGATTATTTTCTCCTCGAGTTTACAATAGCGCATTATGACTAGTCTTTGAACCTGATTGAATAATAAAGGAAAGCTACTCCATCTATTGGCAAATAAATAAGCAAATGTGTTGGTGGATCTAAATAAATCTTTGAAACTACAAAAGTTATTTAATTCAAGTGATTAAAGTCATTTTATGGTGAAACGCTCACAAAAGAGGAACATTTTCGCAAATAAGAATTTTTATCTATAGAGAACAGGAATCTCCTACAATATCCATCCCATCGATTTATAACTTGAGAATCGTTATATAACGTTGAAAAAAAGAGGTCTGTCGAATTTTGTTAAAATCTTTAGGCTAGAAAATTCCAAAATTTTGTTTTTACTAGATGAGATAATCCTCTGATCTCAACACAAAATTGTGCATTCATGAAGGTTATTGATATATTGTATATTCTAAAATTTCATCTTTGTAGATTAAACGAAGAAGAAGATATAGGAGTTCTACTTCAGAAAACCAGTAGAACAGTTTTTTGTATAGATCCCTGTAATTTTCGAATATGGAGCTGAGAATAGTATCAATTGATGGGGTTCAACTTTCGAATGAAAAATCCGTAGTCAACCTTGAATACTTCCAGCCGTCCGGTTTAGAACGAGGGCGCAAAAGCTCCACATCTCACGTTAGTGCTTTTCTATATTTTTCTATTAAGGACGAAGTGGTGAATTTCTAGTGGAAAACATGTTGGTGAAACTGTATAAATGATTAATAATTCGGTTGAATAAATCAATTAATAAATCACATCCAAATATTTATTTCCCTTTCTAGTTACAAATTGATCGGTTAGATATTCAAGGATTTATTGAGGAAACCAAACACCAATAACAACATAGAAGAAGATGGAACATTTACAGTGGGAATAAGAGATGTCTGGTATAATTTGTGTCAATATTAAAACACGGCCTTTCGACAAGAACTTTGTTTTTTAATTGTGGCCACCCCTACCACATCACAGCATTAAAAGTTTTTTTTTTTACATATTCTTAGTAGATGCTTTATTAGCAATTGTTACGGAACTACTAAAATTCGTGATATTTTCGGACAACATAATCGACCTTCTGAGACCGCTATTGTTAGCTGAATTTGTGTCGACGGGCTCGGTACAAAATGTGCCAACACCAACGCGTGTTCGACCGAGCCGTTCTAGTGAAAACATCGCAGCCGTGAGCCACAGGGTTGAAAAAGATCCAAATCAGTCAATTTCTCCACGTTCTCAACAAAAAAAAACCACCACATGGCGAATTTTGCATAAGGATTTGGCTTCGAAGCCTTACAAGATTCAACTAGTGCAGGAATTGAAGCCGACCGACCATTCATATCGCCGTAGATTCGCTCAATTCATTCTAGAACAACCCACTGCTTTTTCTGAAAAAATAATTTTTTTAGACTAAACGCATTTTCGCTTGTCAGGATACGTCAACAACCATTTGGGCTTCTTTGAGCGATTATTGAGAAGCCTTTGCATGCTTAACGTGTCACTGTAAGGTCCGCTATGTGGTCTGGAGGCGTGATTGGGCCTTTTTTCGAATATGAGACGGTCAATGGATTACGCTGTCGTGAGATGTTAACAACTCAATTTTGGCCTATCATTAATGACATGGATATCACTGACGTGTAGTTTCAACAAGACAGTGCCACTTGTCACACAGCCAATGAGACGATCAATTTACTGCAAACCAAATTTGCTGATCGCTTGATTTCACGAAATTCAGCTGTTAAATGGCCAGCCAAATCGTGTGATTTAACACCACTGGATTATTTTTTGAGGGGCTGTCTCAAGGACAGAATATTAACGGAGCAAATAGAATCGGTTGTAGCCTTAAAACTCAAAATCTGTGATGTGATAGCCGAAATGGACCCGACATTTTGCCAAAAAATGATTAAAATTTCGATAAAAGACTTAACTTCTGTCAGTGGTGAACATCAGCAAGATATCATTCTTCTTTCATAATTGCCGAACTTTTATTTTGTTCAAAAAACAAAGTTCTTGTTGAAAGACCCATTATATCAATACGTTTTGATAGAAATACTTTCCGAGGTTATTGGAATGAACCTTACATTTATAGCATTTTGCACAATTCTACCTTTTCTTATGAATAAAAATTAAAATAAATTAAACATATTATAAAATTAAATATAAAAAAAATTAATTTTGATTGATTTTTAAATTTTTATGCATAGCGTCAATGTGCTTTTTCAGGCTGCCTTTACGATTGGCAGCATAATCACAGAGATGACATTTGTGATTCTTCAAATTTGAATGAATGGCCTCAATATGGGCATTGAGGTGTTGTTTTTGACTTGCGGAATAATCACAGAGATGGCAGTTGAACTCTTTCAAATATAAATGTATGGCATCAATGTGTTTTTTCAGGCTTCCTTTGTGACTGGCAGCATATTCGCAGAGATGACATTTGAAATTCTTGAACTTTTTATGGACGGCATCAATGTGGGTTTTCACGTTGCTTTTTTCACTCGAAGCGTAATCGCAGAGGTGACATTTGTGATTCTTCAAGTTTAAATGGATGGCATCAATGTGGTTTTTGAGGTTCCCCTTTTTATTTGCGGCATAATCGCAGAGATGACATCTGTGATTCCTTACATTCAGATGGAATGAATCCATGTGGTACTTGAGGTTCTGTTTTATACTGGCAGAATAATCACATAGGTGACATTTGTGATTCTTTAAATTTGAATGGATGGCATCGATATGTTGTTTGAGCCTCCCTTTCCAACTCGTAGCATAGTCGCAGAGATGACATTTGTGATTCTTCAATTTCGAATTGACACCTTCGATTGCCAAATTAAAATGGAACAAATGTCGAGTGTTTGATTCTTCACTTGAAAGGCAGGCATATGTTTTCTTTTCTGAATTCGATTCTATCATTTCATCATCAAAATTAACTGCCTCACTTGTTCTTTTACTACTGCTAAATGGTGTGATGTTGTTCGTATTACTTTCACCATTTTCAATCTCGTAGTTATGACTACAATTTCCTTCCCGTTGCTGGATGCCATCAATACTGAAATGAAATGGAGGTATATTTTTCCCTGGATGTTATTTAAATTTATATAAATATATATTTATAAAAAAAATTTGGTATGTCGATGGGTTCCCTTTATCATCTGTTTGTATGATATTCATCTGGAAGATTTTGAGAAGGAAATATTGGATAGAAATGAGTTAAAACCGAAATTATGAGCAGATATATATATGAGTCATTTGTTATAGAAAATGGAAAAGAAAATCGCTGAAGAGAACTAGATCTCGATAATTAATTGATTAAATTCACGATGGAGATCGAAGAAAATTTAAGTTAGACCAGAGACAACTGTGTTTAAAATCCTAAGCAGATGCGTTCAGAATGCGCATAAAAGGTCAAAGACAGGCAGGGAAATCATACAGCCATTGTTCTTGCGTTCTTCTGTTTGTTATTGGTGACACATGTGATATTTATGTAAAATTATGTATTAAATGATAGGTAACATTAACTATAAGCAATAAATCTCGAAGGCTTATTTGAATGTCTTTCCTTTATAATAAAAATTGTGACCAATGGCGAGTTAGCTGCTTCAGAAGGAATAATGCCATACATTGAGGTGATCAACTCTGCACCTCAGACATCTTCCTTATTATATATATATATAATATATATTATATATATAACCACACCTTTGCTCTTCAATAATGGAAACTTATGATAATTTTATGAGAATAGCAGCTGTTCTCGAATACTTGAGTCACTACAAGGAAACAAAGTGCCTGAGCCATAAAATAGATATTTACACTCTGTTCTACTAGTTCACGAGTCTAGAACAATCTCGCAAAAACAAACTGTAATATCTTCTTGTGGGTTCACTCTACGAAAATGAAATTTTAGAATATGCAAAGCCTACAAACGCACAATTTTTTAGGGGCTTAGTCAAACATATTATTCCAAAAAAATATATATTTCGGAATATTTCAAAATTATCCAGCCTACCTTGCAACATTATTCAAACAATTCTCAAGTTTCAAATCCATCGGATGGATATTGTGAGAGTTATTGACTAAACCAAATGTCATGTGCTCGCAACTACCGAACCATTCGACGGATTTGGCAGAGAATTTGTGCAATTAAACCATTCTGAAAATATAAAAACTTTGGCTTCTATCTTTCGAATAAAAGAGATTATACGACCGGCCGGACATACTCAAATTTGACCAGGAATTCTTCGCCTGGAAGTCAAATTCAATTGATTGAGACGATATACGATAATTACTGTCCTTTGGACAAAACGATAGCTACAAGGTCATGCTGATGCCCACTTGCAACGTTTTATGCATAAGACATACTTAGCTAAGACGTGCTTTAAATTTCATTTAGATTTACCCTCATCTTTGTTTGCACGGTACTTAGTGAAGAATGTGTTGAGGAATGGTGAATCTGGCAACGTTGCTAAGTTCGATGACTCTCTCTACTTTTGTAGTTGAAATATTATGAGGCACATAGAAATTAATGAAGTAGTCAAAGACTCACCCTGTATATAAGATAGTTTTCCAATCACAATTAAAATTTAGTGAAGTGTGGTGATAAAATAACACTATAAGGAAAGAATAAAAGTATGACGATCAAACATGGTAAGCACATCAAACACAACCGCTTTGTATTAAAGAGACTGAACCTTGAACAGTGTGCTCCAAATGTCTAGACTAATTTTTTTTGGCTATCAGCATTATTATGTAACATTATTCATTTGTTTTGATTATTGAGAAATATATTATAATAATGAATAACTTTCAATAAAACACAACAGACTCAGAGTGCTCTGTTTCGTCAACAGAAACCTCTTATAAAATGTCCTTATCACGATAGTGATCAGCTTCAAAATTTGATTAGAGAGAGATTAGAGGGTGCAAGTGGACATGAAAGTGAACATAGTTGTACGGGTTATTCAGTTTAGCTTGGGGTGGAGCTAATCCAACAGTACTTTTACCTTTGAATAAAGTGCATGATAAGATTGTGAAAATAGTGTATAGAAATAAAGAAAGTATAATTTACAAGCATTAATGATTTATTATGATAAATTAAAAAATATATATTTAGAAATTCAATTAAAATACAGCACAATCAATTAAAATAAAGTGAGTCAGTTACAAGGAATAGATCTATTACGTTGCTTAAACGTAGATTGTCAGTGGGTAGAAAAGTAATAGAATTTGTAGCTATAAAAATATTCAACTGTCTCCAGAATGAATATAAAATATGAAGTGAAACGCAATTAAAAAGAAAGTTCAAAATTTACATAAATGAAGAGAAAAAATGAATAACTTAGGTTAACAAGTGGGAATAACTGATGACTTTTTGTATAATAGATATAAGTTATAGGATCTATAATGAATCACAGTTTGTGCTGCATAAAGATGTTGTACATCTCAGCAGATACAAAAAAATATTTTTGTATTGTTGCACTGCATGATTTGTAATGCAGGCAACACAATCAATAAAGAAAATTAATTTTGATTGATTTTAAAATTTGTATGCATGGCGTTAACGTGCCTTTTAAGGTTGCCTTTTACATAGGAAGCATAATCGCAGACATGACATTTGAATTTCTTGAACTTTTTATGGACAGCGTCAATGTGGGTTTTCAAGTCGCTTTTTCTACTTGTAGCATAATGGCAGAAGTGACATTTGTGATTCTTCAAGTTTAAATGGACGGCATCAATGTGGTTTTTGAGGTTCTGTTTTACACTTGCAGAATAATCACATAGGTGACATTTGTGATTCTTTAAATTTGAATGTATGGTATCGATATGTTGTTTGAGCTTCCCTTTCCAACTCGTAGCATGATCGCAGAGATGACATTTGAAATTCTTGAACTTTTTATGGGCGGCGTCAATGTGGGTTTTCAGGTCGCTTTTTCTAATTGTAGCATAATGGCAGAAGTGACATTTGTGATTCTTCAAGTTTAAATGGACGGCATCAATGTGGTTTTTGAGGTTCTGTTTTACACTTGCAGAATAATCACATAGGTGACATTTGTGATTCTTTAAATTTGAATGGATGGTATCGATATGATGTTTGAGACCCCCTTTCCAACTCGTAGCATGATCGCAGAGATGACATTTGAAAATTTTCAACTTTTTATGGACGGCATCAATGTGGTTTTTGAGGACCTGTTTTACACTTGCAGAATAATCACAAAGGTGACATTTGTGATTCTTTAAATTTGAATGGATGGCATCAATGTGTTCTTTGAGGTGTTGCTTCTGACTTGTGGCATGATCGCAGAGATGACATTTGAAATTTTTCAAATTTTTATGGACTGCATTAATGTGACGTTTGAGGTTCCCTTTAAAACTTGCAGAATAATCACATAGGTGACATTTGTGATTCTTTAAATTTGAATGGATGGTATAGATATGTTGTTTGAGCCCCCCATTCCAACTCGTAGCATGATCGCAGAGATGACATTTGAAATTCTTGAACTTTTTATGGACGGCGTCAATGTGGGTTTTCAGGTCGCTTTTTCTAATTGTACCATAATCGCAGAAGTGACAGTTGTGATTCTTCAAGTTTAAATGGACGGCATCAATGTGATTTTTGAGATGTAGCTTTTGACTTGTGGTATAATCACAGAGATGACATTTGTGATTCTTCAATTTCGAACTGACACCTTCGATTGCCAAATTAAAATAAAACGAATGTCGATTGTTTGTTTCTTCACTTAAATGGCAGTCATATGTTTCCCTTTCTGAATTCGATTCTATCATTTCATCATCAAATTTGCCTGCCTCACTTGTTCTTTCACCACTGCTAAATGGTGTGATGTTGTTTGTATTACTTTCACAATTTTCTTTCTCGTAGTTATGACTACAATTTACTTCCCTTTGCTGGATGCCATCAATACTGAAATGAAATGGAGGTATATTTTTCCCTGGATGTTATTAAAATTTATATCAATATATATTTATATCATATAAAAATTTGGTATGTCGATGGGTTCCCTTCATCACCTGTTTGTATGATATTCATCTGGAAGATATTGGTAAGAAAATATTGGATAGAAATGAGTTAAAACCGAAATTATGAGCAGATATGTATATGACTCATTCGTTATAGAAAATGGAAAAGAAAATCGCTGAAGAGAACTAGATCTCCTCGATAACAAAGAAGAATCCATTAAATTCAAGATGAAGATCGAAGAAAATTAAAGTTAGAACAGAGACAACTGTGTTTAAAATCCTAGGCAGATGCGTTCAGAATGCGCATATAAGGTCAAAGACAGGAGAGGAAATCGTACAGCCATTGTTCTTTGGTTCTTCTGTTTGTTATTGGTGAAACATGTGATATTTATGTTAAATAATAGGTAAGATCAACCATAAGCAATAAGTCCCGAAGGCTTATTTGAATATTTTTCCTTTATAATCGAGATTGTGGCCAATGACGAGTCAGCTGCTTCAGAAGGAATAATGCAATACATTTGCCAAACATCTTACACATGTCTTCATACCAAATGGCCCATATCATGGTATCAGCGATGCAGAAGTTGAAACTTTTCTGGTTGTTCCAAGTCAGATGTCCTTAACAATTAGAACCCCATGCTATTTGCCGGTACAATCTATATATCTATTGTCATTGAAATGGTGTTTGGAAGAATATTCATCCTTAAGAGGGTTGCCTTTTCTGCGTTGTTCTAGTGGTATGATTGCAACATTGTAACATTCTAGGTTTTTTCAATACAAAAAATCGTCCCATTCCACCCTATGCTGGTATGCCACTGAGGGTCACCAAACCATGTAAATAAATTCCATGGTTAGAATCGGAGAAAGAAGAAAAAGAGCGTGTCTCTGTCTAGTGTCAACGTCGAGCTGCGCAAATGCGTCGTGGGGAGGAAAAAGGCAAGATGGATGCTGGCGATTATCGATTGAATTGTGAGAGAAGTAGGTGCGACCCAAAAAGTTTTAGTTAGTGCCTTTGTGTGAGTTCGAAAACGAAGCCATCTTAGGTTGAGGAACTCTAGAATCTATTTTCATAAATTGCCAAGGTCTTCATGGTCCAGGATCTCTAGTTGAACTACAGGAACGTATGATAACGTCTAAAATCATCGACTAGTAGTATTACTAATATGTTTGATACGAAGTTGTGGATGTAGCCCTTTGTGTGTAGCGCTATAATGTTGTATCGAGTGGTGAGAGAGCTTTTGTTCAGTTATTTCTGTTTTCTTGCTACCATTATGTATATTTCTTATTGTTGATTATGTGTATTTTTTACTGTCGATTATGTATGGTTCTTAGTACCATGTTGTACTCATGTTCCTTACAGTTGTCAAGTGATGAGAGATCCTTTGTTTATTCAGTTGTATGTTTTCTTGTAATCTTTGTAGAAATTATCTTATTATTATTCATGTTATTCTCTTGCTGCTATTTATGTCTATGTTTCCTTACTGTTCATTATTTATATGTTTTTCTGTTTTATCAAGTAGTAAGAGCACTTTGTTAATTTATTTATATGATCTCGTACTGATATCTATTTATCTATATGCTCGTATTACATGATATTTTATTTGGAGGTCTCGGGATTGTGGACCATTCCTATATTGTTGTATGACATTTCTTCGCTACCTGGATCGAAGGCCTTAAGCCTTAAGGTAAGAACCGTTTCCATCATGTGCTATAATGCATGAGGTAATATACTTTTTTTATCGACGCCGTTACTTTCTTTCATTTTTTTGAGCCGCCGCTGGACCTCCATGCCTTACCTGTGTTCCAAATTCCTTAGCTCATATAATATTTATAGTTATGGCTTACATAACCTGGGGCCATGATCATAACGATGGTCATAATTAGTCGTTCACATATTTGCCATGATTATTATTCTTGTTGCATTATTGAAGTTGTTCTGATTATCATAATTACTGTCTGTCCTGTATTGTTTTTATCAGAATTGTTATACTCGCCTATGCCAGCTGTTAATGATTTCACAATTTTGTTTTTTTAAACAAGTGCCCTAACATCACCTAACATAAGGGGTTTTATGCCTGCGGGTTTCTCCTACATTTCTTTAGACCCTGAATAAAGAGCTGATTGTTTGGGTCTTACCGTTGTGTTTTATTTACCATCTTTGTTTCCCAATTTTTTTCACTAATCTCATTTATCACGAACTTGTATTATTACTTAAACATAACATAGAGTCCTACCCTTGCTAGACGATCACATTAAATGGCTAAGTCTTTGTATCTGGAGTCCTTCAGACTTCAATGTTGTAGTTAGTTTTAAAAATAATATTTTTCATCCATTTTGAAAGAAAAAGTGGCTAATGTTACATCAAGTTCATATATAAAATCTTAAACAACTTTATAGAATGTAAATATCTGACAGAAAACATACATTTGGATTGAAGCACTGTTGATTTTAGGAACCGTCAACTGTTCATAGTCATATTTTTAGAATATGCAAAGCCTACAAACGCACAATTTTTTAGGTGATTGGTCAAACATATTATTCCAAAAATATATATATTTCGGAATATTTTAAAATTATCCAGCCCTCCTTGCAACATTATGCCAACAATTCTCAAGTTTCAAATCCATCGGATGGATATTGTGAGAGTTATTGACTAAATCAAATGTCATGTGCTCGCAACTCCCGAACCATTCGACGGATTTGGCAGAGAATTTGTGCAATTAACCCATTCTGAAAATATGAAAACTTTGGCTCCTATCTTTTGAAAAATAGAGAGTATACGACCGGCCGGACATACTCAAATTTGACCCGGAATTCTTCATCTGGAAGTCAAATTCAATTGATTGAGACGATATACGATAATTACTGTCCTTTGGGCAAAACGATAGCTACAAGGACATGCTGATGCCCACTTGCACCGTTTTATGCATAAGACATACTTAGCTAAGACGTGCTTTAAATTTCATTTAGATTTACCCTCATCTTTGTTAGCACGGTACTTAGTAAAGAATGTGTTGAGGAATGGTGAATCTAGCAACGTCGCTAAGTTCGATGACTTTGTCTACTTCTGTAGTTGAAATATTACGAGGCACATAGAAATTAATGAAGTAGTCAAAGACTCACCCTGTATATAAGATAGTTTTTCAATCACAATTAAAATTTAGTGAAGTGTGGTGAAAAAATAACACTATAAGGAGAGAATAAAAGTATGACGATCAAACATCGTAAACACATCAAACACAACCGCTTTGTATTAAAGTGACTGAACCTTGAACAGTGTGCTCCAAATGTCTAGACCAATTTTTTTTGGCTATCAGCATTATTATGTAACATTATTCATTTGTTTTGATTATTGAGAAATATATTATAATAATGAATAACTTTCAATAAAACACAACAGACTCAGAATGCTCTGTTTCACAACCGAAACCTCTTATAAAATGTCCTTATCACGATAGTGATCAGCTCCAAAATTAGATTAGAGGGTGCAAGTGGACATGAAAGTGAACATAGTTGTATGGGTTATTCAGTTTAGCTTGGGGTGGACCTAATCCAACGGTACTTTTACCTTTGAATAAAGTGCTTGATAAGATTGTGAAAATAGTGTATAGAAAAAAAGAAAGTATAATTTACAAGCATTAATGATTTATTATGATACATTAAAAAATATATACTTGGAAATTCAATTAAAACAAAGCACAATCAATTAAAATAAAGTGAGGCAGTTACAAGGAATAGATATATTACGTTGCTTAAACGTAGATTGTCAGTAGGTAGAAAAGTAATAGAATTTGTAGCTATAAAAATATTCAACTATCTCCAGAATGAGTATAAAATATGAAGTGAAACGCAATTAAAAAGAAAGTTCAAAATTTACATAAATGAAGAGAAAAAATGAATAATTTAGGTTAACAAGTGGGAATAACTCATGACTTTTTGTATGATAGATATAAGTTATAGGATCTATAATGAATCAAAGTTTGTGCTGCATAAAGATGTTGTACATCTCAGCAGATACAACAAAATTACATTTGTATTGTTGCACTGCATGATTTGTAATGCAGGCAACACAATCAATAAAAAAAAATTAAATATAAAAAAAAATTAATTTTGATTGATTTTCAAATTTGTATGCATGGCGTTAACGTGCCTTTTAAGGTTGCCTTTTAAATTGGAAACATAATCGCAGAGATGACATCTGAATTTCTTGAACTTGTTATGGACAGCGTCAATGTGGATTTTCAGAGCGTTTCTTCTACTTGTAGCATAATCGCAGAAGTGACATTTGTGATTCTTCAAGTTTAAATGGACGGCATCAATGTGATTTTTGAGGTTCTGTTTTACATTTGCAGAATAATCACATAGGTGACATTTGTGATTCTTTAAATTTGAATGGATGGTATCGATATGATTTTTGAGACCCCCTTTCCAACTCGTAGCATGATCGCAGAGATGACATTTGAAATTTTTCAACTTTATATGGACGGCATCAATGTGAATTTTGAGGTTCTGTTTTACACTTGCAGAATAATCACAAAGGTGACATTTGTGATTCTTTAAATTTAAATGGATGGCATCAATGTGTTCTTTGAGGTGATGCTTCAGACTTGTGGCATAATCGCAGAGATGACATTTGAAATTTTTCAAATTTTTATGGACTGCATTAATGTGATTTTTGAGGTTCTGTTTTACATTTGCAGAATAATCACATAGGTGACATTTGTGATTCTTTAAATTTGAATGGATGGTATCGATATGTTGTTTGAGCCCCCTTTTCCAACTCGTAGAATGATCGCAGAGATGACATTTGAAATCCTTGAACTTTTTATGGACGGCGTCAATGTGGGTTTTCAGGTCGCTTTTTCTAATTGTACCATAATCGCAGAAGTGACATTTGTGATTCTTCAAGTTTAAATGGACGGCATCAATGTGATTTTTGAGGTTCCATTTCTGATTTGCAGTGTAATTACATAAATGACATTTGTGGGTTTTCAAATCCAAATGAATTGCATTAATGTGGCGTTTGAGCTTACCTCTAAGACTTGCAGTATAATCACAGAGATGACATTTGTGGATCAAATCCAAATGGATTGCATTAATATGGCGTTTGAGGTTCACTTTGAAACTTGTAGTATAATCACAGAGATGACATTTGTGATTTTTTAAGTTTGAATGAATAGCATCAATGTGTTCTTTGAGGTGTAGCTTCTGACTTGTGGTATAATCACAGAGATGACATTTGTGATTCTTCAATTTCGAATTGACACCTTCGATTGCCAAATTAAAATAAAACGAATGTCGATTGTTTGTTTCTTCACTTAAATGGCAGTCATATGTTTTCTTTTCTGAATTCGATTCTATCATTTCATCATCAAATTTGCCTGCCTCACTTGTTCTTTCACCACTGCTAAATGGTGTGATGTTGTTTGTATTACTTTCACAATTTTCTTTCTCGTAGTTATGACTACAATTTACTTCCCTTTGCTGGATGCCATCAATACTGAAATGAAATGGAGGTATATTTTTCCCTGGATGTTATTAAAATTTATATTTATATAAAAATTTGGTATGTCGATGGGTTCCTTTATCACCTGTTTGTATGATATTCATCTGGAAGATTTTGGGAAGAAAATATTAGATAGAAATGAGTTAAAACCGAAATTATTAGCAGATATGTATATGAGTCATTTGTTATAGAAAATGGAAAAGAAAATCGCGGAAGAGAACTAGATCTCCTCGATAACATAGAAGAATCCATTAAATTCACGATGAAGATCGAAGAAAATTAAAGTTAGAACAGAGACAACTGTGTTTAAAATCCTAGGCAGATGCGTTCAGAATGCGCATAAAAGGTCAAAGACAGATGTGGAAATCATACAGCCATTGTTCTTGCGTTCTTCTGTTTGTTATTGGAGAAACATGTGTTATTTATGTAAAATTATGTATTAAATAATAGTTAAGATTAACCATAAGCATTAAATCTCGAAGGCTTATTTGAATGTCTTTCCTTTATAATAGAAATTGTGGCCAATGGCGAGTCAGCTGCTTCAGAAGGAATAATGCGATACATTGAGGTGATCAACTCTGCACCTCAGACATCTTCCTTATTCTATGTAACCACACCTTTGCTCTTCAATAATGGAAACTTATGATAATTGTATGAGATAGGAGAATAGCAGCTGATCTCGAATACTTGAGTCACTACAAGGAAACAAAGTGCCTGAGCCATAAAATAGATATTTACACTCTGTTCTACTAGTTCACGACTCTAGAACAATCTCGCAAAAACAAACTGTAATATCTTCTTGTGGGTTCACTCTACGAAAATGAAATTTTAGAATATGCAAAGCCTACAAACACACAATTTTTTAGGGGATTGGTCAAACATATTATTCCAAAAAAATATATATTTCGGAATAGTTCAAAATTATCCAGCCTTCCTTGCAACATTATCCAACAATTCTCAAGATTCAAATCCATCGGATGGATATTGTGAGAGTTATTGACTAAACCAAATGTCATGTGCTCGCAACTACCGAACCATTCGACTAAATTCGATTAAAGTTTAGTGAAGTATGGTGATAAAATAACACTATAAGGAAAGAATAAAAGTATGACGATCAAACACAACCGCTTTGTATTAAAGTGACTGAACCTTGAACAGTGTGCTCCAAATGTCTAGACCAATTTTTTTGGCTATCAGCATTATTATTTAACATTATTCATTTGTTCTGATTATTGAGAAATATATTATAATAATGAATAACTTTCAATAAAACATAACAGACTCAGAGTGCTCTGTTTCGTCAACCAAAACCTCTTATAAAATGTCCTTATCACGATAGTGATCAGCTCCAAAATTAGATTAGAGAGAGATTAAAGGGTGCAAGTGGACATGAAAGTGAACATAGTTGTACGGGTTATTCAGTTTAGCTTGGGGTGGAGCTAATCCAACAGTACTTTTACCTTTGAATAAAGTGCTTGATAAGATTGTGAAAATAGTGTATAGAAATAAAGAAAGTATAATTTACAACCATTAATGATTTATTATGATAAATTAAAAAAATATATATTTGGAAATTCAATTAAAATAAAGCACAATCAATTAAAATAAAGTGAGTCAGTTACAAGGAATAGATCTATTACGATGCTTAAACGTAGATTGTCAGTAGGTAGAAAAGTAATAGAATTTGTAGCTATAAAAATATTCAACTGTCTCCAGAATGATTATAAAATATGAAGTGAAATGCAATTAAAAAGAAAGTTCAAAATTTACATAAACGAAGAGAAAAAAATGAATAGGTTGGGTTAACAAGTGGGAATAACTGATGACTTTTTGTATAATAGATATAAGTTATAGGATCTATAATGAATCAAAGTTTGTGCTGCATAAAGGTGTTGTACATCTCAGCAGATACAAAAAAAATTATATTTGTATTGTTGCACTGCATGATTTGTAATGCAGGCAACACAATCAATAAAAAAAAATTAAATATAAAAAAAATTAATTTTGATTGATTTTCAAATTTGTATGCATGGCGTTAACGTGCCTTTTGAGGTTGCCTTTTAGATAGGAAGCATAATCGCAGAGATGACATTTGAAATTCTTGAACTTTTTATGGACGGCATCAATGTGGGTTTTGAGGTTCGCTTTCTGACTTGCAGTGTAATTACATAAATGACATTTGTGGATTTTCAAATACAAATGGATTGCATTAATGTGGCGTTTGAGGTGTTGCTTATGACTTGTGGCATAATCACAGAGTTGACATTTGTGATTCTTTAAGTTTGAATGAATGGCATCAATGTGTTCTTTGAGGTTTTGCTTATGACTTGTGGCATAATCACAGAGATGACATTTGTGATTCTTCAATTTCGAATTGACACCTTCGATTGCCAAATTAATTGAATAAAACGAATGTCGATTGTTAGTTTCTTCACTTGAAAGGCAGTCATATGTTTTCCATTCTGAATTCGATTCTATCATTTCATCATCAAAATTGACTGCCTCACTTGTTCTTTCACCACTGCTAAATGGTGTGATGTTGTTTGTATTACTTTCACAATTTTCTATCTCGTAGTTATGACTACAATTTTCTTCCCTTTGCTGGATGCCATCAATACTGAAATGAAATGGAGGTATATTTTTCCCTGGATGTTATTAAAATTTATATCAATATATATTTATATAAAAATTTGGTATGTAGATGGGTTCCCTTCATCATCTGTTTGTATGATATTCATCTGGAAGATTTTGGGAAGAAAATATTGGATAGAAATGAGTTAAAACCGAAATTATGAGCAGATATGTATATGAGTCATTTGTTATAGAAAATGGAAAAGAAAATCGCTGAAGAGAACTAGATCTCGATAATTAATTGATTAAATTCACGATGGAGATCGAAGAAAATATAAGTTAGAACAGAGACACCTGTGTTTAAATTCCTAAGCAGATGCGTTCAGAATGCGCATAAAAGGTCAAAGACAGGTGGGGAAATCATACAGCCATTGTTTTTGCGCTTACGATAATTTCTGTCCTTTGAGCAAAACGGTTTTATGCATGAGACATACTTAGCTAAGACGTGTTATAAATTTCATTTAGAATCACCCTCGTCTTTGTTTACACGGTACTCTCAATGGCTTAGATGTGTGAGGAAGTGTGTATCTGGAACGTCGCTAAGTTCGATGATTTTGTCGATTTCTGTAGATGAAATATTATGAGGCACATAGAAATTAATGAAGGAGTCAAAGACTCACCCTGTATATAAGATAATTTTCCAATTTAGTGAAGTGTGGTGATAAAATAACACTATAAGGAAAGAATAAAAGTATGACGATCAAACATTGTAAGCACATCAAACACAACCGCTTTGTATTAAAAAGACTGAACCTTGAACAGTGTGCTCCAAATGTCTAGACCAATTTTTTTTGGCTATCAGCATTATTATGTAACATTATTCATTTGTTTTGATTATTGATTAATATATTATAATAATGAATAACTTTCAATAAAACACAACAGACTCAGAGTGCTCTGTTTCGTCAACCGAAACCTCTTATAAAATGTCTTTATCACGATAGTGATCAGCTCCAAAATAAGATTAGAGAGAGATTAGAGGGTGCAAGTGGACATGAAAGTGAACATAGTTGTACGGGTTATTCAGTTAGCTTGGGGTGGAGCTAATCCAACAGTACTTTTACCTTTGAATAAAGTGCATGATAAGATTGTGAAAATAGTGTATAGAAATAAAGAAAGTATAATTTACAAGCATTAATGATTTATTATGATAAATTAAAAAATATATATTTGGAAATTCGATTAAATTAAAGAACAATCAATTAAAATAAAGTGAGGCAGTTACATGGAATAGATCTATTACGTTGCTTAAAGGTAGATTGTCAGTAGGTAGAAAATTAATAGAATTTGTAGCAAATTAATAGAATTTGTAGCTATAAAAATATTCAACTGTCTCCAGAATGAATATAAACTATGAAGTGAAACGCAATTAAAAAGAAAGTTCAAAATTTACATAAATGAAGAGAAAAAATTAATAAGTTAGGTTAAAAAGTGGGAATAACTGATGACTTTTTGTATAATAGATATAAGTTATAGGATCTATAATGAATCAAAGTTTGTGTTGCATAAAGATGTTGTACATCTCAGCAGATACAAAAAAATTATATTTGTATTATTGCACTGCATGATACTGTAATGCAGGCAACACAATCAATAAAGAAAAATAAAATATAAAAAAAATTAATTTTGATTGATTTTCAAATTTGTATGCATGGCGTTAACGTGCTTTTTAAGGTTGCCTTTTAGATAGGAAGCATAATCGCAGAGATGACATTTGAATTTCTTGAACATTTTATGGACAGCATCAATGTGGATTTTCAGGTCGTTTTTTCTACTTGTAGCATAATCGCATAAGTGACATTTGTGCTTCAAGTTTAAATGGACGGCATTGATGTGGCGTTCGAGGTTACTTCTAATACTTGCAGTATAATCACAGAGATGACATTTGTGATTCTTTAAGTTTGAATGAATGGCATCAATGTGGCGTTTGAGGCCCCCTTTAAAACTTGTAGTATAATCACAGAGATGACATTTGTGAGTCTTTAAGTTGAAATGAATGGCATCAATGTGTTCTTTGAGGTGTTGCTTCTGACTTGTGGCATAATCGCAGAGATGACATTTGTGATTCTTCAATTTCGAATTTACACCTTCGATTGCCAAATTAAAATAAAACGAATGTCGATTGTTTGTTTCTTCACTTAAGAGGCAGTCATATGTTTTCCTTTCTGAATTCGATTCTATCATTTCATCATCAAAATTGACTGCCTCACTTGTTCTTTCACTACTGCTAAAAGATGTGATGTTGTTTGTATTACTTTCACAATTTTCTATCTCGTAGTTATGACTATTTCCTTCCCTTTGCTGGATGCCATCAATACTGAAATGAAATGGAGGTATATTTTTCCCTGGATGTTATTAAAATTTATATTTATATAAAAATTTGGTATGTCGATGGGTTCCCTTTATCACCTGTTTGTATGATATTCATCTGGAAGATTTTGGGAAGAAAATATTAGATAGAAATGAGTTAAAACCGAAATTATTAGCAGATATGTATATGAGTCATTTGTTATAGAAAATGGAAAAGAAAATCGCGGAAGAGAACTAGATGTCCTCGATAACATAGAAGAATCCATTAAATTCACGATGAAGATCGAAGAAAATTTAAGTTAGAACAGAGACAACTGTGTTTAAAATCCTAGGCAGATGCCTTCAGAATGCGCATAAAAGGTCAAAGACAGGAGAGGAAATCGTACAGCCATTGTTCTTGCGTTCTTCTGTTTGTTATTGGTGAAACATGTGATATTTATATAAAATTATGTATTAAATAATAGGTAAGATTAACCATAAGCAATAAATCTCGAAGGCTTATTTGAATGTCTTTCCTTTATAATAGAAATTGTGGCCAATGGCGAGTCAGCTGCTTCAGAAGGAATAATGCGATACATTGAGGTGATCAACTCTGCACCTCAGACATCTTCCTTATTCTATGTAACCACACCTTTGCTCTTCAATAATGGAAACTTATGATAATTGTATGAGATAGGAGAATAGCAGCTGTTCTCGAATACTTGAGTCACTACAAGGAAACAAAGTGCCTGAGCCATAAAATAGATATTTACACTCTGTTCTACTAGTTCACGACTCTAGAACAATCTCGCAAAAACAAACTGTAATATCTTCTTGTGGGTTCACTCTACGAAAATGAAATTTTAGAATATGCAAAGCCTATAAACGCACAATTTTTTAGGGCATTGGTCAAACATATTATTCCAAAAAAATATATATTTCGGAATATTTAAAAATTATCCAGCCTTCCTTGCAACATTATGCCAACAATTCTCAAGTTTCAAATCCATCGGATGGATATTGTGAGAATTATTGACTAAACCAAATGTCATGTGCTCGCAACTACCGAACCATTCGACGGATTTGGCAGAGAATTTGTGCAATTAACCCATTCTGAAAATATGAAAACTTTGGCTCCTATCTTTTGAAAAATAGAGAGTATACGACCGGCCGGACATACTCAAATTTGACCCGGAATTCTTCATCTGGAAGTCAAATTCAATTGATTGAGACGATATACGATAATTACTGTCCTTTGGGCAAAACGATAGCTACAAGGACATGCTGATGCCCACTTGCACCGTTTTATGCATAAGACATACTTAGCTAAGACGTGCTTTAAATTTCATTTAGATTTACCCTCATCTTTGTTAGCACGGTACTTAGTAAAGAATGTGTTGAGGAATGGTGAATCTAGCAACGTCGCTAAGTTCGATGACTTTGTCTACTTCTGTAGTTGAAATATTACGAGGCACATAGAAATTAATGAAGTAGTCAAAGACTCACCCTGTATATAAGATAGTTTTTCAATCACAATTAAAATTTAGTGAAGTGTGGTGAAAAAATAACACTATAAGGAGAGAATAAAAGTATGACGATCAAACATCGTAAACACATCAAACACAACCGCTTTGTATTAAAGTGACTGAACCTTGAACAGTGTGCTCCAAATGTCTAGACCAATTTTTTTTGGCTATCAGCATTATTATGTAACATTATTCATTTGTTTTGATTATTGAGAAATATATTATAATAATGAATAACTTTCAATAAAACACAACAGACTCAGAATGCTCTGTTTCGTCAACCGAAACCTCTTATAAAATGTCCTTATCACGATAGTGATCAGCTCCAAAATTAGATTAGAGGGTGCAAGTGGACATGAAAGTGAACATAGTTGTATGGGTTATTCAGTTTAGCTTGGGGTGGACCTAATCCAACGGTACTTTTACCTTTGAATAAAGTGCTTGATAAGATTGTGAAAATAGTGTATAGAAAAAAAGAAAGTATAATTTACAAGCATTAATGATTTATTATGATACATTAAAAAATATATACTTGGAAATTCAATTAAAACAAAGCACAATCAATTAAAATAAAGTGAGGCAGTTACAAGGAATAGATATATTACGTTGCTTAAACGTAGATTGTCAGTAGGTAGAAAAGTAATAGAATTTGTAGCTATAAAAATATTCAACTATCTCCAGAATGAGTATAAAATATGAAGTGAAACGCAATTAAAAAGAAAGTTCAAAATTTACATAAATGAAGAGAAAAAATGAATAATTTAGGTTAACAAGTGGGAATAACTCATGACTTTTTGTATGATAGATATAAGTTATAGGATCTATAATGAATCAAAGTTTGTGCTGCATAAAGATGTTGTACATCTCAGCAGATACAACAAAATTACATTTGTATTGTTGCACTGCATGATTTGTAATGCAGGCAACACAATCAATAAAAAAAAATTAAATATAAAAAAAAATTAATTTTGATTGATTTTCAAATTTGTATGCATGGCGTTAACGTGCCTTTTAAGGTTGCCTTTTAAATTGGAAACATAATCGCAGAGATGACATCTGAATTTCTTGAACTTGTTATGGACAGCGTCAATGTGGATTTTCAGAGCGTTTCTTCTACTTGTAGCATAATCGCAGAAGTGACATTTGTGATTCTTCAAGTTTAAATGGACGGCATCAATGTGATTTTTGAGGTTCTGTTTTACATTTGCAGAATAATCACATAGGTGACATTTGTGATTCTTTAAATTTGAATGGATGGTATCGATATGATTTTTGAGACCCCCTTTCCAACTCGTAGCATGATCGCAGAGATGACATTTGAAATTTTTCAACTTTATATGGACGGCATCAATGTGAATTTTGAGGTTCTGTTTTACACTTGCAGAATAATCACAAAGGTGACATTTGTGATTCTTTAAATTTAAATGGATGGCATCAATGTGTTCTTTGAGGTGATGCTTCAGACTTGTGGCATAATCGCAGAGATGACATTTGAAATTTTTCAAATTTTTATGGACTGCATTAATGTGACGTTTGAGGTTCCCTTTAAAACTTGCAGAATAATCACATAGGTGACATTTGTGATTCTTTAAATTTGAATGGATGGTATCGATATGTTGTTTGAGCCCCCCTTTCCAACTCTTAGAATGATCGCAGAGATGACATTTGAAATCCTTGAACTTTTTATGGACGGCGTCAATGTGGGTTTTCAGGTCGCTTTTTCTAATTGTACCATAATCGCAGAAGTGACATTTGTGATTCTTCAAGTTTAAATGGACGGCATCAATGTGATTTTTGAGGTTCCATTTCTGATTTGCAGTGTAATTACATAAATGACATTTGTGGGTTTTCAAATCCAAATGAATTGCATTAATGTGGCGTTTGAGCTTACCTCTAAGACTTGCAGTATAATCACAGAGATGACATTTGTGGATCAAATCCAAATGGATTGCATTAATATGGCGTTTGAGGTTCACTTTGAAACTTGTAGTATAATCACAGAGATGACATTTGTGATTTTTTAAGTTTGAATGAATAGCATCAATGTGTTCTTTGAGGTGTAGCTTCTGACTTGTGGTATAATCACAGAGATGACATTTGTGATTCTTCAATTTCGAATTGACACCTTCGATTGCCAAATTAAAATAAAACGAATGTCGATTGTTTGTTTCTTCACTTAAATGGCAGTCATATGTTTTCTTTTCTGAATTCGATTCTATCATTTCATCATCAAAATTGACTGCCTCACTTGTTCTTTCGCTACTGCTAAAAGATGTGATGTTGTTTGTATTACTTTCACAATTTTCTATCTCGTAGTTATGACTACAATTCTCTTCCTTTTGCTGGATGCCATCAATACTGAAATTAAATGTAGGTATATTTTTCCCTGGATGTTATTAAAATTTATATCAATATATATTTATATCAAAATTTGGTATGTCGATGGGTTCCCTTCATCACCTGTTTGAATGATATTCATCTGGAAGATTTTGGGAAGAAAATATTAGATAGAAATGAGTTAAAACCGAAATTATTAGCAGATTTGTATATGACTCATTCGTTATAGAAAATGGAAAAGAAAATCGCGGAAGAGAACTAGATCTCCTCGATAACATAGAAGAATCCATTAAATTCACGATGAAGATCGAAGAAAATTTAAGTTAGAACAGAGACAACTGTGTTTAAAATCCTAGGCAGATGCCTTCAGAATGCGCATAAAAGGTCAAAGACAGGAGAGGAAATCATACAGCCATTGTTCTTGCGTTCTTCTGTTTGTTATTGGTGAAACATGTGTTATTTATGTAAAATTATGTATTAAATAATAGGTAAGATTAACCATAAGCAATAAATCTCGAAGGCTTATTTGAATGTCTTTCCTTTATAATAGAAATTGTGGCCAATGGCGAGTCAGCTGCTTCAGAAGGAATAATGCGATACATTGAGGTGATCAACTCTGCACCTCAGACATCTTCCTTATTCTATGTAACCATTTTTGCTCTTTGCACATTTGCTCTTCAATAATGGAAACTTATGATAATTGTATGAGATAGGAGAATAGCAGCTGTTCTCGAATACTTGAGTCACTACAAGGAAACAAAGTGCCTGAGCCATAAAATAGATATTTACACTCTGTTCTACTAGTTCACGACTCTAGAACAATCTCGCAAAAACAAACTGTAATATCTTCTTGTGGGTTCACTCTACGAAAATGAAATTTTAGAATATGCAAAGCCTATAAACGCACAATTTTTTAGGGGATTGGTCAAACATATTATTCCAAAAAAATATATATTTCGGAATATTTCAAAATTATCCAGCCTTCCTTGCAACATTATTCCAACAATTCTCAAGTTTCGAATCCATCGGATGGATATTGTGAGAGTTATTGACTAAACCAAATGTCATGTGCTCGCAACTACCGAACCATTCGACTAAATTCGATTAAAATTTAGTGAAGTGTGGTGATAAAATAACACTATAAGGAAAGAATAAAAGTATGACGATCAAACACAACCGCTTTGTATTAAAGTGACTGAACCTTGAACAGTGTGCTCCAAATGTCTAGACTAATTTTTTTTTGGCTATCAGCATTATTATGTAACATTATTCATTTGTTTTGATTATTGAGAAATATATTATAATAATGAATAACTTTCAATAAAACACAACAGACTCAGAGTGCTCTGTTTCGTCAACCGAAACCTCTTATAAAATGTCCTTATCACGATAGTGATCAGCTCCAAAATTAGATTAGAGAGAGATTAGAGGGTGCAAGTGGACATGAAAGTGAACATAGTTGTACGGGTTATTCAGTTTAGCTTGGGGTGGAGCTAATCCAACAGTACTTTTACCTTTGAATGAAGTGCATGATAAGATTGTGAAAATAATGTATAGAAATAAAGAAAGTATAATTTACAACCATTAATGATTTATTATGATAAATTAAAAAAATATATATTTGGAAATTCAATTAAAATAAAGCACAATCAATTAAAATAAAGTGAGTCAGTTACAAGGAATAGATCTATTACGTTGCTTAAACGTAGATTGTCAGTAGGTAGAAAAGTAATAGAATTTGTAGCTATAAAAATATTCAACTGTCTCCAGAATGAATATAAAATATGAAGTGAAATGCAATTGAAAAGAAAGTTCAAAATTTACATAAACGAAGAGAAAAAAATGAATAGGTTGGGTTAACAAGTGGGAATAACTGATGACTTTTTGTATAATAGATATAAGTTATAGGATCTATAATGAATCAAAGTTTGTGCTGCATAAAGGTGTTGTACGTCTCAGCAGATACAAAAAAAATTATATTTGTATTGTTGCACTGCATGATTTGTAATGCAGGCAACACAATCAATAAAAAAAAATTAAATATAAAAATAATTAATTTTGATTGATTTTCAAATTTGTATGAATGGCGTTAACATGCCTTTTAAGGTTGCCTTTTAGATAGGAAGCATAATCGCAGAGATGACATTTGCATTTCTTGAACATTTTATGGACAGCGTCAATGTGGGTTTTCAGGTCGCTTTTTCTACTTGTAGCGTAATCGCAGAAGTGACATTTGTGATTCTTCAAGTTTAAATGGACGGCATTGATGTGGCGTTTGAGGCTCCCTTTAAAACTTGTAGTATAATCACAGAGATGACATTTGTGATTCTTTAAGTTTGAATGAATGGCATCAATGTGGCGTTTGAGGCTCCCTTTAAAACTTGTAGTATAATCACAGAGATGACATTTGTGATTCTTTAAGTTGAAATGAATGGCATCAATGTGTTCTTTGAGGTGTTGCTTTTGACTTGTAGCATAATTACAGAGATGACATTTGTGATTCTTCAATTTCGAATTGACACCTTCGATTGCCAAATTAAAATAAAACGAATGTCGATTGTTTGTTTCTTCACTTAAAAGGCAGTCATATGTTTCCCTTTCTGAATTCGATTCTATCATTTCATCATCAAAATTGACTGCCTCACTTGTTCTTTCACCACTGCTAAATGGTGTGATGTTGTTTGTATTACTTTCACAATTTTCTATCTCGTAGTTATGACTAAAATTTTCTTCCCTTTGCTGGATGCCATCAATACTGAAATGAAATGGAGGTATATTTTTCCCTGGATGTTATTAAAATTTATATCAATATATATTTATATAAAAATTTGGTATGTAGATGGGTTCCCTTCATCATCTGTTTGTATGATATTCATCTGGAAGATTTTGGGAAGAAAATATTGGATAGAAATGAGTTAAAACCGAAATTATGAGCAGATATGTATATGAGTCATTTGTTATAGAAAATGGAAAAGAAAATCGCTGAAGAGAACTACATCTCGATAATTAATTGATTAAATTCACGATGGAGATCGAAGAAAATTAAAGTTAGAACAGAGACAACTGTGTTTAAAATCCTAGGCAGATGCGTTCAGAATGCGCATAAAAGGTCAAAGACAGGTGGGGAAATCATACAGCCATTGTTCTTGCGTTTTTCTGTTTGTTATTGGTGAAACATATGATATTTATGTAAAATTATGTATTAAATAATAGGTAAGATTAACCATAAGCAATAAATCTCGAAGGGTTATTTGAATGTCTTTCCTTTATAATAGAAATTGTGGCCAATGGCGAGTCAGCTGCTTCAGAAGGTATAATGCAATACATTTGCCAAACATGTTACATATGTCTTCATACCAAATGGCCCATATCATGGTATCAGCGATGCAGAAGTTGAAACTTTTCTGGTTGTTCCAAGTCAGATGTCCTTAACAATTAGAACCCCCAGGCTATTTATCGGTACAATCTATATATCTATTGTCATTGAAATGGTGTTTAGAAGAATATTCATCCTTAAGAGGGTTGCCTTTTATATTTCGGATTTGAAGAACAAAAACAAATATTAATCATCGAAAATCGCCAAATTGTTTTTCAAAATATTCCCCATTAGGATCTATACACTTTCGCATGGGTTTGAACCAATTGTCAAAGCACTTTTGCCACTCTGATTGAAGTATCTCCAAAACATGCATTCTGAACGCATCAACAGCTTCTTCAGGTGTCGAAAAAAAGTTGACCTCTCATTTTATTTTTTACGTACGGGAATAAAAAGGAGTCATTCGGTGCCAAGTCAGGACTATACGGCGGATGACTCATCAAATCGATGTGTGAGAGCTCGCATTGTCGTTGTAAAGGGTGATCCGTCTTCAACTGTTGGTTTTTCTGACTTCTTGGAAAACAACTGTCAAACAAATGGTTGTGTACTACTCAGAATTGACTGTTCTGCGTTGTTCCAGTGGTATAATTGCGACATGTCTTGTTTTTCCGAAAGAACAGGCGACCATTTGCATGGAAGTGCTTTGTGTGCGAGTAACTTTTGTTGGATTTGGCCCATCTTGAAACACCCATACATTCATCATCGGCCACGATGTCATAGACGTGCTTCTAAGCCAACTCGAACAAATTTTTTTGACGGTGAAATGTTCATGCAATATTGAATGAATGCTGGTCCTACTAATGCCTAAGGTTGTCCCAATCTCACGATAGAGCACATGAAGATCTTACAATATCAGTTGGCGCACAGCATCTATAGTTTCGAAATAAAAACTGATTTTGCACGACCCTCAAGCAATTTGTCTTGGAGAGAGCTAGGACCTCGCTTGAATTCACCATACCATCGGTAAACAATGGTCCTTGATGAAGCTTCATCGCAAATATTGAATTAAGTTCATCGATGCACTGTTGTTGATTTAATCCACGTCGAAAGTTGTAAAAAATAATCGCACGAAAATGTTCACGATTTAATTCCACCTTTCGGGCGAGAGGCATCTTTTAAGTTACTGTAAACAACACAAATAGCGCTCGTTTGTCAAAACGTTCGGACTATGTATAACCTCAAAAATGTCAAGCTTTACGATAGAGCTGTCAGTTGGTAGATTACAACATTAGTCCAATCCCGAAATATAAAAGGCAACCCTCGTATTGATGCTTGGTCCTTTTCAGTTCTACTAATTATTGATGATATCTTTCGGAGGATAGAGTAAACGACTGGCCGGACATACTCAAATTTGATTCTGGATTCTTCGTCTGGAAGTCAAATTCAATTGATTAAGACAATATACGATAATTTCTGTCCTTTGAGCAAAACGGTTTTATGCATAAAACATACTTAGCTAAGAAGTGTTTTAAATTTCATTTAGAATCACCCTTGTCTTTGTTTATACGGTACTCTCAATGGCTTAGATGTTAGTTTTCAATCACAATTAAAATTTAGTGAAGTATGGTGATAAAATAACACTATAAGGAAAGAATAAAAGTATGACGATCAAACATTGTAAACACATCAAACACAACCGCTTTGTATTAAAGTGACTGAACCTTGAACAGTGTGCTCCAAATGTCTAGACCAATTTTTTTTGGCTATCAGCATTATTATGTAACATTATTCATTTGTTTTGATTATTGAGAAATATATTATAATAATGAATAACTTTCAATAAAACACAACAGACTCAGAGTGCTCTGTTTCGTGAACAGAAACCTCTTATAAAATGTCCTTATCACGACAGTGATCGGCTCCAAAATTAGATTAGAGAGAGATTAGAGGGTGCAAGTGGACATGAAAGTGAACATAGTTATACAGGTTATTCAGTTTAGCTTGGGGTGGAGCTAATCCAACAGTACTTTTACCTTTGAATAAAGTGCATGATAAGATTGTGAAAATAGTGTATAGAAATAAAGAAAGTATAATTTACAAGCATTAATGATTTATTATGATAAATTAAAAAATATATATTTGGAAATTCAATTAAAATACAGCACAATCAATTAAAATAAAGTGAGTCAGTTACAAGGAATAGATCTATTACGTTGCTTAAACGTAGATTGTCAGTGGGTAGAAAAGTAATAGAATTTGTAGCTATAAAAATATTCAACTGTCTCCAGAATGAATATAAAATATGAAGTGAAACGCAATTAAAAAGAAAGTTCAAAATTTACATAAATGAAGAAAAAAAATGAATAAGTGAGGTTAACAAGTGGGAATAACTGATGAGTTTTTGTATAATAGATATAAGTTATAGGATCTATAATGAATCAAAGTTTGTGCTGCATAAAGATGTTGTACATCTCAGCAGATACAAAAAAATTATATTTGTATTGTTGCACTGCATGATACTGTAATGCAGGCAACACAATCAATAAAAAAAAATTAAAAAAAAAAAATTAATTTTGATTGATTTTCAAATTTGTATGCATGGCGTTAACGTGCTTTTTAAGGTTGCCTTTTAGATAGGAAGCATAATTGCAGAGATGACATTTGAATTTCTTGAACTTTTTATGTGGGTTTTCAGGTCGCTTTTTCTATTGTAGCATAATCGCAGAAGTGACATTTGTCATTCTTCAAGTTTATATGGACGTCATCAATGTGTTCTTTGAGGTGTTGCTTCTGACTTGTGGCATAATCACAGAGATGACATTTGAAATTCTTGAACTTTTTATGGACGGCATCAAAGTGGGTTTTGAGGTTCTCTTTCTGACTTGCAGTGTAATCACATAAATGACATTTGTGGATTTTCAAATCCAAATGGATTGCATTAATGTGGCGTTTGAGGTTCCCTTTAAAACTTGTAGTATAATCACAGAGATGACATTTGTGATTTTTTAAGTTTAAATGAATGGCATCAATGTGATCTTTGAGGTGTTGCTTCTGATTTGTGGCATAATCACAGAGATGACATTTGAAATTCTTGAACTTTTTATGGACGGCATCAAAGTGGGTTTTGAGGTTCTCTTTCTGACTTGCAGTGTAATCACATAAATGACATTTGTGGATTTTCAAATCCAAATGGATTGCATTAATGTGGCGTTTGAGGCTCCCTTTAAAACTTGTAGTATAATCACAGAGATGACATTTGTGATTTTTTAAGTTTAAATGAATGGCATCAATGTGATCTTTGAGGTGTTGCTTCTGATTTGTGGCATAATCACAGAGATGACATTTGAAATTCTTGAACTTTTTATGGACGGCATCAATGTGGGTTTTGAAGTTCTCTTTCTGACTTGCAGTGTAATTACATAAATGACATTTGTGGATTTTCAAATCCAAATGGATTGCATTAATGTGGCGTTTGAGGTTCCCTTTAAAACTTGTAGTATAATCACAGAGATCACATTTGTGATTCTTTAAGTTTAAATGAATGGCATCTATGTGTTCTTTGAGGTGTTGCTTCTGACTTGTGGTATAATCACAGAGATGACATTTGTGATTCTTCAATTTCGAATTTACACCTTCGATTGCCAAATTAAAATGGAACGAATGTCGATTGTTTGTTTCTTCACTTAAAAGGCAATCATATGTTTTCATTTCTGAATTCGATTCAATCATTGAATCATCAAAATTGACTGCCTCACTTGTTCTTTCACCACTGCTAAATGGTGTGATGTTGTTTGTATTACTTTCACAATTTTCTATCTCGTAGTTATGACTACAATTTTCTTCCCTTTGCTGGATGCCATCAATACTGAAATGAAATGGAGGTATATTTTTCCCTGGATGTTATTAAAATTTATATAAATATATATTTATATAAAAATTTGTTATGTCGATGGGTTCCCTTCATCACCTGTTTGTATGATATTCATCCGGAAGATTTTGGGAAGAAAATATTGGATAGAAATGAGTTAAAACCGAAATTATGAGCATATATTATATGACTCATTTGTTATAGAAAATGGAAAAGAAAATCGCGGAAGAGAACTAGATCTCGATAATTAATTGATTAAATTCACGATGGAGATCGAAGAAAATTAAAGTTAGAACAGAGACAACTGTGTTTAAAATCCTAGGCAGATGCGTTCAGAATGCGCATAAAAGGCAAAGACAGGTGGGGAAATCATACAGCCATTGTTTTTGCGCTTACGATAATTTCTGTCCTTTGAGCAAAACGGTTTTATGCATGAGACATACCTGGCTAAGACGTGCTTTAAATTTCATTTAGACTCACCCTCGTCTTTGTTTACAGGGTACTCTCAATGGCTTAGATGTATTGAGGAATGGTGAATCTGGCAAAGTCGCTAAGTTCGATGATTTTGTCGATTTCTGTAGTTGAAATATTATGAGGCACATAGAAATTAATGAAGTAGTCAAAGACTCACCCTGTATATAAGATAGTTTTTCGATCACATTTAAAATTTAGTGTGGTGGTAAAATAACACTATAGGGAAAGAATAAAATAATGACCATCAAACATTCTGAGAATAAAAGTATGACGATCAAACTTAAGTCAGAAAGAAAATAAGTAAAGATTTAAGCTTACATCTTTATACCAACATGAAATTCATTGGCTAATGCTCATTTAGAAAACGATTCTTACAAAAATAATAGATTTTGAGCACATAAAACACAACCGCTTTGTATTAAATGAGTTTGAACCTTGAACAGTGTGCCCCAAAAGCTTTAAACAATTTTTTTGGCTATCAGCATCATTTCAATGTAATGATTTCCCATAAAAAATAAACATTATTTAAAAATTATACAATCTTCTATATTTTGATTATTGAAAAATATATTATATCAATAATCTTTCAATTAAACATAACAGATTCAGAGTGCTGTGTTTCGTCAACTGAAATCTTTTAAAAAAATGTCAATATGTCCTTATCACAATAGTGATCAGCTTTATTATATTCCAAATTTGGAAAGCCGAATCAATTATTTCCAATATATCGAAATCATCCTCATATACGTCGTCGACTTCAGCATTTTTACATGATTTATATTATTATATTATTTAAATATTTCGAGGTTATGTTTATGAATGTTTATGACAGGACCTTCGTAAGCCCTGAACGATGACGACTTATAATAAGAGAGACTTCTCCTTCACTTAATCCGTAATGCAAGAAAATTTGTTTCTCAAACCACACAATCAAAGATGGCGCTAAGTGAAACTTAGATTGGATGGTGCAAGTGGACATGAAAGTGACAATAATTGATATTTTTTGTGTTTTCAATTTAATTTTAACAAAATAATATGATCTTAGTATTGAGAACTTACCTTTCTGAATCAACATTGTCGTTATTTTTCTCCTCTTTCTTGAAAATACCTTCAACATTTGCTTTTTCGGATGGAGCACTACAAAAATCTTCACTTTTCACACAAAACATCATTCGATCGTATATTCCAGATTGATGGGTGAAATTTTCTTCAATGCTGATATTTTCATTTTTGACTTCAATTTCGTAATTCTCACATCTAGAAAAAAGGAATGATGTAGCAATTTCATATAAAATAAGTCACAATAACATCCTATGTTAATCATCACAATTTCAATAAATAATTTGATATTGTCAAAAATGATATACAGAGTGAAATAATAAGCAGAAGAAGTCAAAACAGGTGTACCACAAGGGTCTATCCTTAGCCCTGTGTGTTTCATACTATATACAAATGAACTATTTTACAATAGAGTATTACATAACAACACAACCTTCCTAAACAGATTCAAACAATGGGATACTATACAGATGAAATCAACAAAACAAGAACAAGACGCATCATGTTGATTTTCATTAAATGGGCTGCTCATGAATCACCAGAAAATACAGCAATTCCACATCACCAATTCAGAAAATAACAATTAATATTTGCTTTTGTTTCTCTCCAAGTTTGCAGGAAATCTAAGATCTGAAGAAAACCGCAAATATTTTGGCTTTGACGAAGAAGTTGCACTTTAAAATTGAGTTAATACCACACAATTTACTTAGTGCAATCCAAAAACCCATCAATGGTCTATAACAGTTCAACAATAAAACCATCAATTGATGTTTTCATAGCAACAAGTAATACACATTGATTTATTTTCAAGAAAGTCATCCTAACAGAGATGCCAATTGAAATGAAAATTCAGTTGAGTTTAAGGTTTATTATGATAATGAACATACCTTCCAGAATCAATATTATCCTCATTTCTATCCTCCTTTTCATTGAGACACTTCTTGTCAATGTTCTCTTTTTCACATGAAGCACTTCGCAAATCTTCACTTTTCACTACAAACATCTCCATAGCGTTCAATCCAGACTGATCATTCAATTTTTCCTAAATTTGAAAATTGTCAATTATGATCTGTAATAACTTATTGAATTCAATTTAGGAATAAGATAATTTCCTTTCATAGATTATTAGCTCCCTAATCTTACTATTACACTTCTCGATAAAAAAAAATACAAAACAGAAAAAATGTTCACTATATTCATTTCAAACTTAAGCTTTGATTGTTAAATAATTAAATACTGTATTTACAGCCATTGACTCAAGTCCTTCAGCCAAATAAGACCATACTACAATCCGTAGATTACAAAAAATTCAAATATTCTAATGGTTTGTTTTGCTTTGATTGTTTGCACCAATTTTGATAATTTTAATTTTGTCACATTCACCACCTCAGGGTTGTACTGAAAGTTGCACTTTGCTATAAACTTCTGAACACATTTAATATTAATGACGCAATGATAAGTTAATATAAGAGGTTTTCAAACTTCAACTTTCACGAAGATATTCTTTTTTACTCATTGCAATAGCTCAATGTGTTAGCGCAATAAATTGGATAGCTTTATTAAAAAAAAAAATCCTTCCTTAATAGAAAGAGCTATTGACATGAATAAATATAAAATCAATCAAGTGTCACCACACGGTTAACACAATGCAAAATGCAAGCAGAGGCAACAACAAACTCAATCAAGTGTTTTTAATCGATGTTCAAAGAAATTCACAAAAAAAACCAGTCGTTTCTAGAACCATATCATATTTTTTTGAAGACAAAAAAGAATTCTAATCAATTCTATCAAGATCTAAATCAAAACATATTTCTACAAACTTGATAATTTGGTGGTACTCGTGCTGCTGACTAGCGCTTATACAATTTATGAATAGCACTGAAGAATTCACTATTTTAAACGTATACAAAAGAAATTTCAGGAAAGCGAAAATGTATGATTTCAAAGGTTATTACCACACTCATTCTGGTATATAGCTCTCACAACACACACACTCAAACAAGGGTGTTCAATTCTATATTTTTATCCATTCGTAAGAAGGATTTTGCAGTGGTGACTTGATAGATGACACTACAAAATTCAAGTCTCAAAAGAACGCACAAAAATAAACTCAGAATTATGTGAACAAGGTAATTAATGAGACACTACCATCCATAACCACCGGCAACGTAAAATAAGGAATAAAATGCTAATTGACAAATTTTCTATCAAAATTGTAGTTTTCGAACTTACCCGCCATCTATTGAAGCAAAGAAAAATCAACTATTATCCTTGTTGAAGAAATCTATATGAACTGTCATCTAGTGTCTCGGTAGAGAACTATCATGATTTTTTCATTAGGGTATTTCCATAGATAAAGAAGAGATAGACCTCCGACCATAGACTACCTAAGCCTCCGACTGCTTTGATTCGTTGGGCACGTTGACGGTGGCGACCTTATGAGCAGCAGATGGAACTAATTGTGTGAAAAAGCCAAAGATATTGAATACATGAAAATAGTAAACATTCAGGGCTATTCACTAACTCAAGTTGCTATGAATAGCCACTGAAAATCGTGGTCATCTTCAAGGTCAGTTGCTAGGCGCAAAATCGGTATTCACTATTCAAGAAAGTGGTTATGAAAGTTACTATGCATAACGACTAGTGACTATCCCTAGTAGTTTACTGGCAACTGCTTTATAGGTGTAGCTATCGATAACCACTCTTGTCGGCTACTGTTTGTTTTTTGTTTTTTTTTCATTCATGTGAACAATTAGAAGTTTTAATCGAATAAGAATGACATTTTTAGTGCAAATGAACTTTTTAATGAATTTGGAATTACAAAGGTATTAATATAGAGTATTGTAGGGTAAATGCGCCACTGCTGCAAAGGCTTAACGCTGTCTTCATATTATTCAACTCTTTTGTGAGTTGCATTCACAGTTCTCCAACTTTTACTGATTCAGCTGGCGATAGTTTTACTTTCATAATCACTTTATGTTCGCTCAGGAAATTCATCATAAATTGATATCTTCATTGCTTGCCTTTTTAAACCTGTTATGTCTAAAATAAGTGATGTTAAATTAAAAATACCGAAAATTGTCTTTTATATAACCTCTTCTTCCATAGTTACAGTACAGATTCCTCGAAAATAATTGAAATCTTTTCCCAACTTTCTTTAACGGTCATTTTTCGTGATTTTGAAGGTTATGTATGTGCTTATTCCACAGACAAATCCATATCATTTGTCTATGGTTGAATCGAGAAAACGGACATTTGAACTATTTTGCGGTGTTGCCATGACTCTCTTCATAAAAAGTTGTTATGATAACAACAGTTGTTAATGGTTAGTTAGAGAATACCAAAAAGGGTAGCAGTGGCTATCGAAAGTTGTTCTACGAGTTGCTTTGGATAGCCACGGCGAAAGCAACATGAGTTAGTGAATAGCCCTGAATAGCTGATCGAGAAATGTCAAATCAAACCAAAATCGTAACCCTGCTCGAGAGCAGGGTTACGATTCTGGTTATTAGAGCAAGTAGGGTTAGATGTGTATAAACATGAAAATAGTAAACAATAGCAAGGACTTTGAATTATTTGGAAGTTGAAAAACTGATCTTGGTAGAACCGAAAGACTATTGAATATTTCACAGAGATAATTAATAATCCAAACTTTATAAGTAGCAAAACGAATTCGATTTAACGAAATGGAAGTTCAACTCCAGGTAGGAACTAAGGCAATTTAAGATCAAATTAAAAATAATACGCTCTTCCTAAATTCACAGGTTCAAAAGAAAACTTAAAGAACGTGGGTGAAAAGTTGTGTCGTTTAGATTGAAAGAACTCATCAAAAATGGGACCACAATACCCCTGATATCAAATAAGAAGAATGTAGAGTTTTTCAACATAATAAAAAACAGAGCAATTATGAAATACAGTTCTTGAAAGAAGGAAATACTCAGGATCTAATATAATCATGTGCTTCTGAATAATGTTGCTGAAAATCATGTGGAAATCGTAAATTACAGATCAGTAATACAACTGGTCTGTCAAAGGTGCGTTGAAATGAAACTTAGAAATCCAATGATTTTCTTGAATTTTAACTTTGAGGGCTTGAGTGTTTGGTTTTTCGTACAACAATCAAGTCTTTCTGTCTGTTTTGCCTTTTGATGCAACATCCTCGTTACTTAAATACCTACTTGAACCCTTCTATTTACTATATTGTGTACAGCTGTGTACAATATCCTGAGGCTTTGTACAGTGCAAAACAGGCAACACTTGCCTAGGTAGTCAAAGTAAGTCGGTGGATATTTTTAACTCATGTTCAAATTATTGATGTTATTGTACTTATATAACTGTTAATAAATTACTGAAATTACTGTAGGTATTTGATCACAATTTAAATTTTAGGAAAACTCAAAAATAAAATTGGAAGCAGAAACTGTACATTCAATGGAGAAAAATTTCATTTCTATAAATCACCTAGGTAAAAAAAATTATTTGGAAACCATTAGAAGCGTTGTAGAATGTACAGATTAGGTTTGCTTTTCATTAGAGAAAAACAGAATTCCTTGTGTATTTTGTTAGCTGCAGTAATCAAAAATTTTATCATCAGCTGCAAACATTGAATGCAGTGAGAAACTTAACCAGTCATCAACTGAAAGTATGTTGAAGTAACACAGAAAAACCATCTATTCTTATTGAATTTGTTATGAAGATAATATTCAATTCTATTTCAAATTTCAGGATAACTCTATAAGAGAAGAAATAAAAGGTTCAAAGAGCAAATGTCATTTGTGTGAAGCAATCTAGATTGATAATGATCTGAAAATTACAAGAAGAACCTGAAAATTATAGCCACAAGAAATCAATAAAAATCCAGTGAGAATTCTGTTAATGAAACTATGAAAAGATAAATTTTCAGGTTGCTTCAAATTTATGTTATGTGTGCAATACTGAGAGTATCTGCAAAGCATTGTATCAATAGTTTGGGTGTTCTGATGTTCTGAGAATGCACAATATGGTAGCAATGAGGAGAAATTTTAAGGTAGATCATTAAATTGAAAGAAGAATCAGTAGAAGTGACCAAATAACTTTTTTTTTTAATTTGAAATAAACTGAAATATACAAATTCAAAATATTGTTTGTTAAAACCATCATGAGATTTGTCATTGCCGTTCCTAAGATTAAGAAGTTCTTTCATTGCCTTTTTGTGTTTGTTTCAAATTTTCATCAAGTATAATCTTGAAATAATGGAAATATAGATTTAATTTCTAACTCTGGAAAAAAATTCGTCATTGACTTTAAAATTAAAACATTCCCATTCTGTCTCTTTGACTTAATTTTCTTCCTTTTACTAGCTGTTAATAGTGATATTTTTCATTTTAATCATTTCTTGTCATTTTCTTCATTCCTAGTTACTCACAAAATAATTTTTTTTATGATCAGTTTTTTACATGTATAGATATTATATGAGTCTAATTTGCTATTTTCTCCTTGTTAAGTTTATTGTAGTTTCAGTAATTCCATTATAAGGATATATTGGCTAATAAAAAATTGCTTATAAAAATGTCTCTTTGTTTATATAAGCTTCGGGAATGGGTCCTTTTTATCTGAATCAGATAAATGCTCAGATAACCTATGAGCATAAATAAACGCGAATCAAAAGAATGACAGCACGGATAACCCAACCCGAGCATTCAAGCGATAATTTCTAGTTATTCTTTCTGGATTTCGAAAGAAGAACCAGCAATAACCGCTAGATGGACCAAAATAATAGCCTGGTTACTCTGGGTTATTCGCTTGAAATACCCTATTGTTTATATATTAGATATTATTAATTCGATAAGCACTTATTCCAAATTTTAATATATTCTGGGAAATCATTTTCCAAAGTGCTTCGCATTTATTTACAGACACCCAGTATATTATCCAAGATAAGCTATGGAATTATCTGCTGGACAAATTCTCCCGAGTTTGAGAGTAATATTCAAAGTAAAGCAAACTAAAACATGTAAATCTATATTTAAAAACTACAGCATATTGACTCATAAGCCAAATTTTTCATACATTATATTGTTGATATGTAATAATTTACCAGGGAATTTAAAGAACATAACTCTTAGATTGCAGAAGAGGGGAGCCTAAAAAGTTTTCTCACTATAATATGTTGATATTTCAGTTTACACGAGTTCTAAATGAAAGGAATTTCCAGGAATTATAGTTTTTCTTGTTTGATTTTTGGTTATCATGTTTATACAATAGTTCAATTTGAAACTTGACAAGATCAACATCTGTACTCGTTTATAGATCAAATAAATACCTCTCTCCCTATGAGGATAAATTACACAAGCTTCATAGATGAGGAATAGTCAATTTAGCTGGAAGCTTCCTGTTTTAAAGAGAGAGCCCCAGGGTTACACACACGTTACTGAAAGACAAGTCTTTATGGTGTCGTTAAAGATAGTAGAAGTGTTATTTGCGCTTCTTTGAATCCTGATGAACACTATTAATATGACTTTTGAGACTCTTTTTACGATTTGCAGCATAATCGCAGAGATGACATTTGTACTTCTTAAAATTCAAATGAATAGCATCAATGTGGTCTTTGAGGCGGTTTTTTCGATTTGTGGCATAGTTGCAAAGATGACATTTGTGATTCTTCAAATCTGAATGAATGGAGTCAACGTGCCTCTTCAGATTTCCTTTTCCACTTGGTGCATATTCGCAGAGATGACATTTGTACTTCTTCAAATTCAAATGAATAACATCAATGTGGTCTTTGAGGTGGCTCTTTTGATTTGTGGCATAGTTGCAGAGATGACATTTGTGATTCTTCAAATTTAAATGAATAGCATCAATGTGGTCTTTGAGGTGGTTTTTCCGATTTGTGGCATAGTTGCAGAGATGACATTTGTGATTCTTCAAATTTAAATGAACAGCATCTATATGCTTTTTCAGGTTCAATTTCCAACTCGTTGCATAATCGCAGAGGTGACATTTGTGTGACTTTAAATTTGAATGGTTGGCATCTATGTGGTTTTTTAGGCACACTTTCTGAGTTGCAGCATAATCGCAGAGGTGACATTTATGATTTTTCAAATTTAAATGGATGACATCAATGTGGCGTTCAAGGTTCTGCTTTCGATTGGATGAATAATTGCAGAGATGACATTTGTGATTCTTCAAATCTGAATGAATGGCGGCAACGTGCCTCTTCAGACTTCCTTTTTCACTTGGTGCATATTCGCAGAGATGACATTTGTACTTCTTCAAATTCAAATGAATAGCATCAATGTGGTCTTTGAGGCGGTTTTTTCGATTTGTGGCATAGTTGCAAAGATGACATTTGTGATTCTTCAAATTTAAATGAATAGCATCAATGTGGTCTTTGAGGTAGTTTTTCCGATTTGTGGCATAGTTGCAGAGATGACATTTGTGATTCTTCAAATTTAAATGAACAGCATCTATATGCTGTTTCAGGTTTAATTTACAACTCGTTGCATAATCGCAGAGGTGACATTTATGATTTTTCAAATTTAAATGGATGGCATCAATGTGGCGTGCAAGGTTCTGTTTTTGATTGAATGAATAATTGCAGAAATGACATTTGTGTTTCCTCAACTTCAAATGAACGGCATCCATATGCTTTTTGAGATTATGTTTAACACTGGTTGAGTAATCACAGAGATGACATTTATGAGTTTTCAAATTTGAAAGAATATCCTCAATCGCCAAACATGGATTGACAGCGTTTAACTCTTCACTTGTAGTTCTCTTGACAGAGTCATAAACTTCTTTTATTTCATTATCAAAATCATCACTGCTAAGTGCTTTTATATTTTTCATATTACCTCCACTATTTTTTATCACATAGTTGAGACTACAAATTTCATCCCTCCACTGGAAGCCTTCAATACTGAAATTAAAGGAAGGTTCATTAACAAAGTTATAATAATAGTACGAAATATAATTATAATTTATATATATTATAAATATAACTTTATAATTCCTTAAAACATAAAAATAACAACATGCTTTCATTTAACTTGGTAAATTTTAAGTAGTAAGTAGTAATATTATTTTATCAGTAAAATAGTAATGGATAAAAACAAAACCCAAATGAAAAAGAACCTCTTCAGTGAATCAGAAAATACTTGATTCATTGGAAATAAAATTTAAATATTTTCTTTTCAATTATTATCTGATAACATGGTTACCAGTGTGCATTTTTTTGGCAGAGTCAACAGAACACAAAAGGATGCTGATTTGAAAAAAAAATTGTGCCAACAATGTAGCTGATTTAAAGATTGATAAATAGTTTAGGCAACATACCTTTCAGAACCAACACGGTTATCAATAATTTCCTCTTGTTTGAAACAATCAAATTCAAGATTTGCTATACCTGATGAATCACTACACAAATCTTCACTTTTCATAGCAAATATCTTCACATCGTATATTTCAGGTGGATTAAAATTTTCTTCTACATCGATTTTTTCATTCTTTATTTCAATTTTAGAACTGTCACATCTAGAAGAGATGAAAGGTAACAATTTTTTATGAATTAATTTAGATTAAGAAAAAATATAATAACATCCTGAAGTAACCATTACAGTGGACAATAAGCTAAAGATAGATCAAGTAGCCTTCAAGAATGAGAAAGAGAATATTTGCAAGCCACGTTTAGATGAGCAAAATTTGTGGTCCGAGTCATGATCAATGTAATAATCGTTTTCAAATTACACTAACTCGATACTCCGACTTACTCGATAAAGACAAGATAAGACTAAGCTTCCTATGGTACAAATAGATACAATAAATTGGCACCTCCCAAACAGATCGTTAGCAACAAAAAAAAAATTGCAAGAGGAATAGACATAAAATGTTCAACCTACATAACAAGCATTGTTGACGTAATTGAGTTTTAGATTTTTTCTGATGATGTTGCATACATACCTTCCTGAATCAACATTATCCTCATTACTCTCCTTTTCTTCAAGACAGTTATTCTGAATATTTTCAGTTTCATGTGAAGAACTACTTAAGGCTTCATTTTTCACTCCAAACATCTCTTCATTGGTTAAATTTTCCTAAAACCTGACTTAATTTTTTATGGTGATTTCAGAACATTGACTTCTAGAAGAGATCAAACTTTGTAACAACTTTCATGCTATCGAAATCAAACTTAAAACAAGTTAATTTCTTCTCATAGATCAACATCTTTATTGACGTAACTTAGATCAAGCAAATACACAATTACATTATTGGACAGAAAAACATGTTTGATTTATTTTAGTTAGGGGCTAAATAATGGTCAGTATAATGAACGTATGTTCATCTCATCTAAATAAAAATATTCAATAGTATTATTTTGTCGGAAAAATCATATTTCATTAATTTAAGAGTTGAGTCTTGAATATCTCATCAATAAGTTCCACAGTGTCCAAAATTAAGAGCTAATAACAACTTTCACTTCAGCAGAAGTTCTAGACCGGAGTTTGGGTAATAAACGAGATGAAATAGGCTACAAGTAGACAAAAAAATTAAATCGACGAACGCCTTCAAAGATTATTTTAAATGACTATAGTGAGTGTATAAGAAGATTAACTACTTACGCGTTATTGGTTATTATTGGTTCTTCCCTAGCGATATTCCTTATTGAATGTTCAATTCTCATTCATTCAAGTGATATAAATGAATAAGGTTTATTCAATAAGAAAAACACAATTGATAACTTATCAGTAAGTTAAAAAAGAATCTTATCACAAATATGCATATATAAACAAACAAATTGTGGTGTAACACAAATTGCATACACAAAGCATACACCACAAAACATGAAATATACACGTTGACATACAGAATGGCCATTTGAAAACGAAACAGTCGAGATTACAGACGAAATAATTTTTTCGATAGAAATGCTCGGACAGGTCGATTTCTGTTTCGAGGGGGACAACTTATGATGTAGGTTACAGACGCATAGCGCTTCAATCCTTGCTACTACAACCCTCACCCACAAATTTTTAATAGGAAAGATGGGGTGAAATATACCTTATTTGAAAGGTATTTTTATACTGATTTCAGCACAGTAATTGTTTTTTCATTTTATGCATTAGTTCTCGAAATATTCTCAACTAAGTATTTGAAAATGAAGTGGTGTTTTCATGGCACTTGTAGTGTTTTTTTGTGAAAAATTGACATTTTAAGCTTCAAAACAACCATGACTGTGGCTTCCTTCCTCCAATCCACTGACATAGAAATCTTTAATCAAGATGATGAAATTATGTGAAAGATCGGATTGTGTTTCAGCAGGATGGAGCTCCTCCACACTACGCCTTACCAGTTCGAGAATATCTGGATCAAAGATTTCCAAATCGGTGGATTGGAAGAAGGGGTCCCACTGAATGGCCAGCCAGATCGCCAGATCTGTCACCACTAGATTTCTTTCTTTGGGGTTACTTGAAGAGTAAAATTTACTCTACACAGCCCGATTCCATAGAAGATTTAAGAAGACGTATAGTGAGCGAATGTCGTCAAACCACTCCAGAAACGCTGCAAAATGTGCGCCATCGTTTCGAGCAAAACTTATTTCATTGTATGGAAGCTAATGGTGAACAATTTGAATATTTAATTAATTGATGTGAGTTTTTGATAAATTATTTACTTTACTTTGAAAAGTCTTATTTCTTAGATCAATACTTCAAATCGTTCAGATACCGTACAGTTGGAGAATGATTTCAGTGAATAAAACAGCTACTCGAATATTTGACCCTAGTAGCATTAACACGTACGGTATGACTTCATTTGCCCAGTGATAGATTTTTGCAATTTCAAATACAAGTACGGAAATTTTGGTGTTTCGGAAGCACGTCAATTATTCGCAAAAAATTAATTTAAGTGATAAAATTAACTAACGCATGAATATTTCGAGAACTAATGCATAAAATGAAAAAACAATTACTGTGCTGAAATCAGTATTAAAATACCTTTGAATTGAGGTATCACTCACCCCATCTTCCCTATTCAAAAATTGGGGGTGGGGGTTGTAGCAGCAAGGTTTGAAGCGCTATGCGTCCGTAACCTACATCTTAAGTTGTCCCACTTGAAACAGAAATCGACCTGTCCAAGCATTTCTATCGAAAAATCTTATTTCGTCTGTTTCGTGTTCAAATGGCCATTCTGTATGTCTACGTGTATATTTCATGTTTTGTGGTGTATGCTTTGTGTATGCAATTTGTGTTACACGAACCTTGTGAAAAAGTTGCCTGCAATCAGGCGTTACATGTAGTGCACTCTATCAGAATTCCATTGAAACAAGAACTAATTCTCTACAGTTAGCTTTACAGCCTATGCCGTAGTTGAAGAGCAAATGTCTAGACAGCGCCAACTTTAGTGCACCTTTAAAATATTTCCCTGCAATTCTCAATACACGTACAGTGTATATAAAATTGCCTTATATACTTTTTTCTGAACATTGTTAAAGCTTGAGACTATAAAAATGAGAGAGAGATTGTCCCTGCTCTTTAATTTGCTTTTTGTTAGATGTCACTACACAGTATTTATGTGAAATTTCAAGCATTATATCACTTTCGAGCTTCAGATTTGAATATTATATCAAGTGAAATACAGTATTTTATCAAATTTTCAATTCAGGCCGGTAAAAATTTTGATCTTCACAAATGTTATTTCTGCTATTATAAATCAAAAATACAACCTTAATAGGAATGTTTCTTTATTTCAAAATCAAATGCACAACAGAGTTGGGATGGTGTCGATAATGGAGTTATTTTGATCTAATATAATCTGAAAAACTTATATGGTTCTAAGTTCAATAAATACTGTAACACTCGACACTTTTTTTTATGAATGACAAATATTATGAATAAAACTAACTATAAGCCATTAATTCTCCATCTATCGAATAATCCAAACACGACATCTCTAGTCTCTTCATTTCATTTCTCGATAAACTATTTCGTCTCAATTACCAGTTTTCAGCACGTTGTTTATTTTTATGTGTTTAAATTTTCTGTATCTCTATTGGTTTGGGAGATATTGGGAAATTAGTGAATCCAGGAATTGCCAAAAATCTGTAATTAGTTTCCTCCTATCTTCAGTGAATAGGGGAAATAATCCACTACAACTGAAAATTTTGTGAAAAATTGCTCAACTTTGACCGTACGTACAGCTCAAATAAGGCGGAGAAGGATGATGCTGATTTTTCCGGTCCTACAGTCGTTCTTCATCTATTAAATAATCCAAACACGATATATCTAGTCTGTACCGTTTGGAAGTTAGGATTTATTCTCGAATTTAGTAAGATTACAGATGGGCGGGGCTTAAGGTTCAATTCTCGTCCTTGATTGGTCATATTGCCATTTTTTCAATTAACATAGATAACTAAAAGCACATATAACAACAGAAGTTAAACTTCCAGATTTTGGCAACTTCGGTCACCATGTTTTGGGTTTTGAAAGTAATGTGAAGTGATGTTCAATAATGGTATCCTGGTATCCAGAATAATTCTGGAATTATCATCAGTATAAATTGAAGGTGCCTCAATAAATAAACTGAAATAAAGACTTTGAATGATTTGGAATAAAAATGCAAATTTTATGTGATATATTTAATTTAAAATTTAATTATTGTCATTATCCAAATTAGAATGAATGGCTTTAATATAGGCCTTAGGGTAATTTTTTTGCTCTGGTGCGATTTCGCCCAGATGACACTTGTGAACCTTGAAATTTGAATAGATGGCATTATTGTGAATTTCAAGGTTCACTTTATAAATGGCACTATAATCGCAAAGATGACATTTGTGAATCTTAACAGTGACTCTAGAATCTATTTTGCAAGTATAATTCAGACTATTTTAAATTTTATTAACCTTTGTTGATGAAAAGCATTGGAAACTTGGTTGGTTCAGTGAATTTATTATTTTTCTGTTATGTTTGTAAATTAATACTGTTATTATGAAATATTTGTTAGGTTTCATGGTGTATTAGGTGATGTTTGGGCCCTTGTCAATGTTCCTGTTTTCTTTGTGAATGTAATGCTTTGTTCATTTGGATAACCTTGCTTTCTTTGAGCATGTAATGCTTTCTTCAAGTTGTATTACACTGCTTGTTACCAAGGGCATGAATTATATTCCCTAACAATGTAGTTTTATCAATTTCAGACTACAAATCTTGGAGTTCGTATGGCAACTATAACAAAGAAGGCTCTACCTTCAGATTACCGCAAAAATTATGTAATTGTAGCCAAAGCAATTATATCCATCGTACTCTATTTTGCAGCATAAATTGCCAAGGCCTTTATGGATCAGGATGTGTGGTTGAACTACAGGAACATATGATAACGTCTGAGATCATCGACTAGTAGTGGACGTGGCCCTGTGTATAGCACCATAATGTTGTATCGAATGGTGAGAGAGCTTTTGTTTAGTTACTTCTGTTTTCTTGCTACTATTATGTATATTTCTTATGGTTGATTATATGTATTTCTTACTGTCGATTACGTATGGTTCTTAGTATCAAGTTGTGCTCTTGTTCCTTACAGTTATTCTGATTTTATTCACTTATGGTTACTATTCTATCAAGTGATGAGAGATCTTTTGTTTATTTAGTTATATGTTTTCTTGTGATCTTTGTAGAAATTGTCTTATTATTATTCATGTTGCCCTCTTGCTACTATTTATGTTTCTTCAATGTTGATTAATTATATGTTTTACTGTTTTATCAAGTGTTTTATTTATCATCTTTGTTTCCCAATTATCTTCACTAATGTCAATCATCACCCTTTTCTGGTACAAAATTCAACATTTTTAACATGATGACAAAATATGATGTGTGTTCAATGACTTGATGTATACTAAATATGTTTCACATATTTCATAGCAAACAAATAAAAAAAAATAAACGCTCGTTCACAACAAATATTCCCTATCAGGTCATTTGTATCTTGACGCTCACTTCATACCTTGAAGCTTCCACATCTCAATAAATACTAATTGACTGCAAGGATCATTTTGACCTTTAAAAAAATGAAATTACATCTATCATATGTTACTCTCTGTATCCTCTTTGGTATTTCTCAACAAGTCTGCAAGACTTTTTTTTATGAAAAAATGTTATGTTTTATATGAAATTTTGAAATCAGAAGTACATTTTCCATCAGCAGATGAAATACAGAGAAATATGCCAAAATGTTTCATTTGCTTTGAACGTACAAGGGTTGTTCTTGATTGTAGAGAAATATTTGCCCAGAAACCAAGTCTAAATAAATCAGTTATGTAATAACAAGGTTTATGGATTATTCAAAAAGTTATAATATGTTTGACTGATAATACAGGTTGAAAAGTATTTAGAAATCAGCCAGCAGATGTCAATAAAGTCCTGATACTAGAGGCATCATGTCTGAGATGGTATTTGTAATTCTTTACAAGCTCTTCAACTTGTATCATAAAAACAGCTATAAGTTTCTTCAATTTGAATGAATGGATTTAACATGTCTTTCTAAATTGCCCTTTTGAAATGTATTATAATTGCATAAATGACATTTGAGCTTCTTCAACTTTAAATGGATGGAGTCGATGTGGGTTTTCAGGTGTTGTTTTTGACTTGCCGCATAATCACAGAGATGGCATTTGTGTTTCTTCAAATTTGAATGGATGGCATCAATGTGGGTTTTGAGGTGTTGTTTTTGATTGGCAGCATAATCGCAGAAATTACATTTGTAAATCTTCAAATTCTTGTGATTCGGATGGATGGTGACAACATGCCGTTTGAGGCTCTCTTTACGACTTGTAGCATAATCACAGAGATTACATTTGAAATTCTTCAAATTTGAATGGATGAAGACAATGTGGTGTTTGAGGCTCTCTTTACGACTTGTTGCATAATCGCAGAGGTGACATTTGTGATTCTTCAAATTTAAATGGTTGGCATCTATGTGGTTTTTTAGGCACACTTTCTGAGTTGCAGCATAATCGCAGAGGTGACATTTATGATTTTTCAAATTTAAATGGATGGCATCAATGTGGCGTTCAAGGTTCTGTTTTTGATTGGATGAATAATTGCAGAGATGACATTTGTGTTTCTTAAAATTTGAATGGATGGTATCCATGTGGCTATTCAGGTTCATTTTTTTACTTGTGGCATAATCGCAGAGATGACATTGATGATTCTTCAAATTTGAATGAACTGCATCAATGTGGCGTTTGAGGTTCCCTTTATGACCGGCAGCATAATCGCAGAGATGACATTTATGATTCTTCAAATTGGAATGGATGGCGTCAATGTGGATTTCGAGATTCCTTTTATAACCTGCAGTATAATCGCAGAGATGACATTTGTGATTCTTCAGTTTCGAATGAATGGCATTAATGTGGTTTATGAGTTTTGGTTTTTTATTTGTGGCATAATCGCAGAGATGACATTTATAATTGTTCAAATTTGAATGGACTGCATGGATATGGCGTTTGAGATTCCCTATTTGACTCGCAGCATAATCGCAGAGATGACATTTGTGGTTCTTCAACTTCAAATGAACGGCATCCATATGGTTTTTGAGATTTTGTTTCACACTGGTCGAATAATCACAGAGATGACATTTATGAGTCTTCAAATTAGAATGAATATCATCAATCGCCAAACATGGATTCACAGTGTTTAACTCTTCACTTGTAGTTCTCATGACAGAGTCATAAACTTCTTTCATTTTATTATCAAAATCACCACTGCTTAGTGTTTTTATGTTTTTCATATTACCTCCACTATTTTTTATCACATAGTTTAGATTACAAATTTCATCCCTCCGCTGGAAGCCTTCAATACTGAAATTAAAGGAAGGTTTATTCACAAAGTTATTTTAATAGCACGAAATATAATTATAATTTATATATATTATAAATATAACTTTATAATTCTTTAAAACATGAAAATAGCAACATGCTTTGATTTAACTTGGTAAATTTTAAGCAGTAAGTAGTAATATTATTTTATCAGTAAATTAGTAATGGATAAAAACAAAACCCAAATGAAAAAGAATCTCTTCAGTGAATCAGAAAATACTTGATTAGTTGGAAATAAAATTTAAATATTTTCTTTCCAATTATTATCTGATAACATGGCTACAAGTGTGCACTTTTTTTTGGCAGAGTCAACAGAACATAAAAGGATGCTATAATGAAAAAAAATTGTGCCAACAATGTAGCTTACAGATTAATAAATAGTTTAGGCAACATACCTTTCAGAACCAACACGGTTATCAATAATTTCCTCTTGTTTGAAACAATCAAATTCAATATTTGCTATCCCTGATGAATCACTACACAAATCTTCACTTTTCATAGCAAATATCTTCACATCGTATATTTCAGGTGGATTAAAATTTTCTTCTACATCGATATTTTCCTTCTTTATTTCAATTTCAGAACTGTCACATCTAGAAGAGATGAAAGGTAACAATTTTTTATTGACTAATTTAGATTAAGGAAACATATAAAAATATCCTGAAGGAACCATTACAGTGGACAACAAGCTAAAGATAGATCAAGTAGCCTTTAAGAATGCGAAAGAGAATATTTGCAAGCCATGTTTAGATGAGCAAAATTTGTGGTCCGAGTCATGAAAATGTAATCATCGTTTTCGAAGTACACAAACTCAGACTTACTTGATAAAGACAAGATAAGACCAAGCTACCTATGGTACAAATAGATACAATAAACTGGCACTTCCAAAACAGATCGTCAGGAACAAAAAAAAATTGCAAGAGGAATAGACATAAAATGTTTGACCTACATAACGAGCATTGTTGACGTAATTGATTTTTAGGTTTACCGTGAAGATGTTACATACATACCTTTCTGAATCAACATTACCCTCATTGCTCTCCTTTTCTTCAAGACAGTTATTCTGAATATTTTCAGTTTCATTTGAAGAACTACTTAAGGCTCGACTTTTCACTTCAAACATCTCTTCAGTGGTTAAATTTTCCTCAAAGCTGACTTCATTTTTTATGGTGATTTCAGAATATTGACTTCTACAAGAGATCAAACTTTATAACAACTTTCATGCTATCGAATTCATATTGAAAATGAGTTAATTTCTTCTCATAGATCATCATCTTTTTGACGTAAATTAGATCAAGCAAATACACAATTACATTATTGGACAGAAAAACATGTTTGATTCATTTTAGTTAGGGGCTAAATAATGGTAAATCATATTTCATTAATTGAAGAGTTGAGTCTTGAATATCTCATCAATCTTTGCAACAGTGTTCAAAATTAAGAGCTAATGACAACTATCACTTCAGCAGAAGTTCTAGACCGGAGTTTGGGTAATAAACGAGATGAAATAGGCTACAAGTAGACAAAAAAATTAAATCGACGAACGCCTTCCAAGATTATTTTAAATGACTATAGTGAGAGTATGAGAAGATTAACTACTTACGCGTTATTGGTTATTATTGGTTCTTTCCCAGCGATATTCATTATTGAATGTTCAATTCTCATTCATTCAAGTGATATAAATGAATAAGGTTTATTCAATAAGAAAAACACAATTGATAACTTATCAGTAAGTTAAAAAAGAATCTTATCACAAATATGCATATATAAACAAACAAACTACTTACGCGTTATTGGTTATTATCGGTTGTTCTCTAGCGATATTCATTATTGAATGCTCAATTTTCATTCATTCAAGTGAAATATATGAATAAGTTTTATGCAATAAGAGAAACTTAATTGATAACTTATCAATAAGTTAAAAAAGAATCTTATCACATGTGCATAGATAAACACACAGAACATCAAATATATATGTCAACGTGTATATTTCATGTTCTGTGGTGGATGCTTTGTGTATGCAATTTGTGTTACACCAACCTGTGGAAAAGTTGCCTGCAATCAGGCGTTACGTGTAGTGCACTCTATTTGAAGTCCATTGAAACAATAAACTAATTCTCTACAGTTTCCTGTACATCCTATACCATAGTTGAAGAGCAAATATCTAGATGGTGCCAGCTTTAGTGCCCCTTAAAAATATTTTCCTGCAATTCTCAATACACCTCCAGTGTATATAGAATTGCCTTTATACTATTTTCTGAACATTGTTAAATCTTGAGACTTAATTTCTGCTATTATAAATCAAAAATACAATCTTAATAGGAATGTTCCTTTATTTCGAAATCAAATGCACAACAGAGTTGGGATGGTGTCCATATTGCAGTTATATTGATCTAATAAAATCTGAAAAACTTATATGGTTCTAAGTTCAATAGATACTGTAACACTCGCCACTTTTTCTTAGAATTAAACTAACTATAAGCCATTGGTTCTTCATCCATAATAATAATCCAAACTCGACATCTCTAATCTATTTATTTCATTTCTCGATAAACTATTTCGTCTCAATTACCTGTTTTCAGCACGTTGTTTATTTTTATGTGTCTAAATTTTCTGTATCTCTATTCGTTTGGGAGATATGGGGAAATTAGTGAATCCAAAAAAAAATCTGTAATTTTTCCAATCTTCAGTGAATTGGAGAAATAATCCACTACAACTGAAAAGTTTGTCAAAAATTGCTCAACTTTGACCGTACGTACACCTCAAATAAGGCGGAGAAGGATGATTCTGATTTTTCCGGTCATACATTCATTCTTTATCTATCGAATAATTCAAACACGATATCTCTAGTCTGTACCGTTCGGAAGTTATGATTTATTCTCGAATTTAGTAAGATGGCAGATGGGCGGGGCTTAAGGTTCAATTCTCGTCCTTGATTGGTCATATTGCCATTTTGCTTCAATTGACATAGATAACTAAAAGCACAGATAACATCTAGAAGTGAAAAGTCCAGATTTTGCCAACTTCGGTCACCATGTTTGTGTTTGAAATGAATGTGAAGTGATGTTCAATAATGGTATCCTGGTATCCAGAATAATTCTGGAATTATCATCAATATAAATTGAAGGTGCCTCAATAAATAAACTGAAATAAAGACTTTGAATGATTTGGAATAAAAATGCAAATTTTATGTGATATATTTAATTTAAAATTTAATTATTGTCATTATCCAAATTAGAATGAATGGCTCCGATAAAGGCCTTAGGATAATTTTTGCTCTGGTGCGATTTCGCCAAGATGACACTTGCGAACCTTGAAATTTGAATAGATGGCATTATTGTGGATTTCAAGGTTCACTTCTTATATGGCGCTATAATCGCAAAGATGACATTTGTGAACCTTTAAATGTGAATGGATGGCACCAATGGGGTCTTTGAGGTGTTGCTTCTGACTTGCGGCATAATTGCAGAGACACCGGGTTGAAATTTCTGGGCCTTCAACTTCGAATGGATGGCTTCAATGTGGTTTTTCAGGGTCACTTTTTGACTTGCAGCATAATCGCAGAGATGACATTTGTGGTTTTTCAAATCCAAATGAACAGCATCAATGTGGCGCTTGAGGTTCCCTTTTTGACTCGCAGAATAATCACACAGATGACATTTATGATTTTTAAAATTTGAATGAACAGTCTCGATATGTCTATCGAGGTTAGGTTCATGACTAGTTTCAAAATCACAGATATGACATTTATTATTCTTAAAATTCAAATGAATGGCATCAATATGAGATTTGAGTTTTAACTTTTGATTTGTAACATAATCGCAGAGATGACATTTGAAATTTTGAATATTTAAATGAACAACATTGATGTGGCGTTTCAGATGGCTCTTTTTACTCGTAGCAAAAGAGCAAAGATGACATTGGTGGTTCCTCAAATTCAAATGAGTGGCATCAATATGGATTTTGAGATGATCTTTTCGACTTGTTGCATAGTCACAGAGGTGACATTTGTGTTTCTTCAAATTTAAATGTATGGCATTAATGTGGATGATGAGGCGTTGTTTTAGACTTGTAGCGTAGTCGCAGAGATGACATTCGTAGCTCCTCAAATTCAAATGAGTGGCATCAATATGGATTTTGAGATTATCTTTTCGACTTGTTGCATAATCACAGAGATGACATTTGTGTTTCTTCAAATTTAAATGAAAATTATCGATGTGGTGTTTGACAGATAATTTATGATTCGCTGCAAAATCACAGAGATTACATTTGAAGCTCATTAAATTTTTGTGAATCGCATCGATGTGGATTTTCAGTTGATTCTTACGACTCGTAACATAATCGCAAAGATGACATTTGTGATTCTTTAAATTTGAATGAATGGCATCAATGTGTACTTTGAGACTGCTTTTCGTACCAGTAGCATAATCACAGAAATCACATTTGTGATTTTTCAAATTTAAATGAACAATATCAATGTGGTATTTAAGGCTCCTTTTCTGATTTGTTGCATGATCACATAGATGACATTTGTGTTTCTTCGAATTTGAATGGACCACATTGACTTGATGCTTTTTCGTAATAGAGCTACATAACTTCAACTTGTACTCTATCATCTTTGAATCAACATTTTCAATTTCAGTATCATATAGGGCCACTTTTTCAGCACTTGTGGACAAGGGAATGACTTTTGTGTCAAATTCTAAATTGCCCTCATTGTCAACTCTTCCGAAGATCTCATTTCGATGGTTTTCTTCAATACTGAAATGAAACGTTGATATTTTTCATCACGTGACATAATGCAAAAATTATAACATGTATTTGAATGTAAATTGTTAGCATAAATGTGAATAAAAATAACAGTTCACTAATGAAATGTTAACTGTAATTGTCGTGATGTAATTCATTGAATTTGCAGTCCGATAGCATTCTCAAACAGCGGTCTCTATGAACTAGTACTGCATTGCTTCTATAGTAGAGGATCCACATATACTACTACAATAGTGTATACATTGAGCTCACTTTGATTCTAACAATCCATATAAAAAAATTAAGATCTTACCCTATTGAAGTTTTTTCATCAAAAGTATCAACACTGTCGAGTAAAACTGTTCCTACTTCATCATTATTTTCTTGTATTTCGGAAGGGGTATCCCAAGAATTTATTTTTATTCCATCAATTAAGTGTCTATCATATATTGTTGAATCGTGGGTGAAATTTTCTTCGACTTGTATAATTTCATCTTTTACTTTGACATCACTGCTGAAAAATAGAACAAATAATGAATCAGGATAATTGTAGATTACAGATTTACTCACAAGTTATCGGATTCAATTGTATCTTTAATTTCAATATTCATAATTTAATGGTATATGACAATTTATAATTTGCTTTTATCATTAAAGTAATTTATGGTATGGAAATCAAATATTATTGTTTGTTTGGTCTTTGATGGCATTGAAGACAAAATGGCCGTCGACAGTTCAAATCACAGAACTTTCTCATAAAGTTACTACTTGTTGAAGTAAGAACTGCTGGCCAAAGTAGATTTGGGACCAGTCCACTTCTATAAAACAACCTGATGACAACTAATATTATGTTCGGCCTAATGCGCAAGCGCAAATGGTACATGTCTCTACTAACGGTGCTGAAGTCAGTTCTGTCGGGAATGCGAATAGATAAAGACTATTCTCACTGTAAGTAGATTAAAACGTCCATTAGCCATTTTGTGTAATTAACCATTTTGTTGAAATATACTTTGTATAAATCGAGTTATTCATTGTGAAAGTATCCACCCTTACACTACTAAGTATTGTTACTAGCTTGGGGTTCGATAATATAAATTCCAATAACCATACACAAATGATTCCAAATACCTTTATTTGAATATATCAAAATGTACAATCCCTCATAACTATACTTCAAATGTAACATCCCTTACGTCACCTTTTAAACTCTACTGCCATGGCCTCACTAACCAACCCCTTCTTCACGTAGTCCTACGGTCACCTGCTAGCTTTACGTCACTACCTCTCACCACAGAACATCAAATATCTCTCACTGAACTTCCTTGAGTATGCCCTTTATACTTCTCAGGTATACGGATATTCTATAAACCCGGAGCAGAGGGCGCTACAGACGTGTTCTTATTCTTTCTCCTCTTAACTACGACGCAGCCATAGGCAGATTCGTAACAGTATTGTTACGAGCTTGGGGTTCGATGATATAAATTTCAATAACCAATAACAAATGATTCCAAATACCTTTATTTACGACCACTAGAATATGTCAAAATGTACAATCCCTTATATCACTATTATAGAGAGTAGAGGGAAGGAGAACAATCTCTTATGGCACATCCAGAGATATAGATATATCTCTGGGCACATCTTATCGAAAAGTGTCCAGCGGAGTAGTTCAAGAAATCACCACAATGGCGCTAGTATAGCAACAGTGTAGAAATGAATCGAGATGGATGGGATGAATTCAGTTTGGAACGTGACTCGTGACGTGGTTGAACGGTGTTGAAGTCGAATAGTGTGGTTTCAGAATCAGAAAATATAACCAATAAGATTTTTGTGAACTATTATTATTATTATTGACTGTTTTGAACATTTTTGGAGTAATAATTGGAAAAATTTGTGCAGTGAGAAATGCCCGAAAATTGTGTAATTTGTTTTGTTCTTTCCCAATTTACGTTAGAATTTGTATGTATCCTTTTTTTATTTGCTATATTTTATTCGATTAAAGATTCAATAACTAATTTTGAGTTTCAATTCATAATTATATTTCCTTTTTCTGTTGTATAAAAAAATCGTTATTTCATGAGATTAAAGAGAAGTAAATAAGAACTCCATGGATAAATCAAATTCATTTATAAATCCGAACATGATACCATTTAGACTTATTATAATTCAAATACTGTCGAATCCGAATGTTGAAAGTTCCAAAACATTTGTGTTACATCTACTTTCAATGAGAAAATTGTATACATAAAATCGTTAAATCTAGCATATAATTTTTTCTCATAATTCTACTCGAAAGAAATATTAGAATTGCAAGAACAATAGATCAAATCAAATTTTTTTTTTCAAAGCATTATGAGTACGACTATAGACTCTACTTTATTTTCATTTTGGTTGGATTTACACGCAGTTCAAACAGTCATCCCATGAATTAGTCGACGTTTTCCTTCATAGATTAACTAAATTAACTGTTCAGTTAATTTATGTTTTGCTTACTTCCTACCCTGACATCACAGTATTTGTCCCTATACTGTGCCGACATTGACCAGCCGGTGATCACAGACGAACTGAAAACTGAACGAATTGAAGATGACAGATGACATGATATTTGTGTCAATATCACAATTGAAAACCAAATTCATTCTTCAAATAAATTTCATACAATTTTCAAGATTTGTATTACGATCACAGGACTGAGGAGGTATCCGGTGTACCAGGAGTGCTCCGTTAAATTGATCAGGTAGGCAACCAACAATATCCGAGAATGTTTTACTGATTGCCTACTTATCAAATTTCATGGGGCACCCTTGGTACGCCGGATACCTTCTCGCATTCCTGTGATCCTAATACAAATCTAGAAAATAGTATGAAATTTAGTTGAAACCTAAATTCATTAATGCATTCTTGTCAGCGTAATACAAATCTTGTAAATTTTATGAAATTCATTTGAAGAATGGTTAATGAATGAATTTTGTTTTCAATTAATTTTCATACAATTTTCAAGATTTGTATTAGGATCACAGGAATACGAGGAGGTATCCGGTGTACCAGGAGTGCTCCGTTAAATTTATCAGGTAGGCAACAAACAATATCCGAGAATGTTTTACTGATTGCCTACTTATCAAATTTCATGGGGCACCCTTGGTACGCCGGATACCTTCTCGCATTCCTGTGATCCTAATACAAATCTAGAAAATAGTATGAAATTTAGTTGAAACCTAAATTCATTAATGCATTCTTGTCAGCGTAATACAAATCTTGTAAATTTTATGAAATTCATTTGAAGAATGGTTAATGAATGAATTTTGTTTTCAATTAATTTTCATACAATTTTCAAGATTTGTATTAGGATCACAGGAATACGAGGAGGTATCCGGTGTACCAGGAGTGCTCCGTTAAATTGATCAGGTAGGCAACCAACAATATCCGAGAATGTTTTACTGATTGCCTACTTATCAAATTTCATGGGGCACCCTTGGTACGCCGGATACCTTCTCGCATTCCTGTGATCCTAATACAAATCTAGAAAATAGTATGAAATTTAGTTGAAACCTAAATTCATTAATGCATTCTTGTCAGCGTAATACAAATCTTGTAAATTTTATGAAATTCATTTGAAGAATGGTTAATGAATGAATTTAGTTTTCAATTAAATTTGATACAATTTTCAAGATTTGTATTAGGATCACAGGAATGCGAGGAGGAATCCGGTGTACCAGGAGTGCTCCGTTAAATTGATCAGGTAGGCATCCAACAATATCCGAGAATGTTTTACTGATTGCCTACTTATCAAATTTCATGGGGCACCCTTGGTACGCCGGATACCTTCTCGCATTCCTGTGATCCTAATACAAATCTAGAAAATAGTATGAAATTTAGTTGAAACCTAAATTCATTAATGCATTCTTGTCAGCCTAATACAAATCTTGAAAATTTTATGAAATTCATTTGAAGAATGAGTAATGAATGAATTTAGTTTTCAATTAAATTTCATACAATTTTCAAGATTTGTATTAGGATCACAGGAATGCAAGGAGGTATCCTGTGTACCAGGAGTGCTCCGTTAAATTGATCAGGTAGGCAACCAACTATACCCGAGAATGTTTTACTGATTGCCTACTTATCAAATATCATTGGACACCCTTGGTACGCCGGATACCTTCTCGCATTCCTGTGATCCTATTACAAATCTAGAAAATAGTATGAAATTTAGTTGAAACCTAAATTCATTAATGCATTCTTGTCAGCGTAATACAAATCTTGAAAATTTTATGAAATTCATTTGAAGAATGGTTAATGAATGAATTTAGTTTTCAATTAAATTTCATACAATTTTCAAGATTTGTATTAGGATCACAGGAATGCGTGGAGGTATCCGGTGTACCAGGAGTGCTCCGTTAAATTGATCAGGTAGGCAACCAACTATACCCGAGAATGTTTTACTGATTGCCTACTTATCAAATTTCATGGGGCACCCTTGGTACGCCGGATACCTTCTCGCATTCCTGTGATCCTAATACAAATCTAGAAAATAGTATGAAATTTAGTTGAAACCTAAATTCATTAATGCATTCTTGTCAGCGTAATACAAATCTTGTAAATTTTATGAAATTCATTTGAAGAATGGTTAATGAATGAATTTAGTTTTCAATTAATTTTCATACAATTTTCAAGATTTGTATTAGGATCACAGGAATGCGTGGAGGTATCCGGTGTACCAGGAGTGCTCCGTTAAATTGATCAGGTAGGCAACCAACTATACCCGAGAATGTTTTAATGATTGCCTACTTATCAAATTTCATGGGGCACCCTTGGTACGCCGGATACCTTCTCCCATTCCTGTGATCCTAATACAAATATAGAGAATAGTATTAAATTTAGTTGAAATCTAAATTCATTCATGCATTCTTGTCAGCCTAATACAAATCTTGAAAATTGTATGAAATTCATTTGAAGAATGAGTAATGAATGAATTTAGTTATCAACTAAATTACATACAATTTTGAAGATTTGTATTAGGATCACAGGAATGCGAGGAGGAATCCGGTGTACCAGGAGTGCTCCGTTAAATTGACCAGGTAGGCATCCAACAATATCCGAGAATGTTTTACTGATTGCCTACTTATCAAATTTCATGGGGCACCCTTGGTACGCCGGATACCTTCTCGCATTCCTGTGATCCTAATACAAATATAGAAAATAGTATGAAATTTAGTTGAAATCTAAATTCATTCATGCATTCTTGTCAGCCTAATACAAATCTTGAAAATTGTATGAAATTCATTTGAAGAATGAGTAATGAATGAATTTAGTTATCAACTAAATTTCATACAATTTTCAAGATTTGTAATAGGATCACAGGAATGCGAGGAGGAATCCGGTGTACCAGGAGTGCTCCGTTAAATTGATCAGGTAGGCAACCAACAATATCCGAGAATGTTTTACTGATTGCCTACTTATCAAATTTCATGGGGCACCCTTGGTACGCCGGATACCTTCTCGCATTCCTGTGATCCTAATACAAATATAGAAAATAGTATGAAATATAGTTGAAACCTAAATTCATTCATGCATTCTTGTCAGCCTAATACAAATCTTGAAAATTGTATGAAATTCATTTGAAGAATGGGTAATGAATGAATTTAGTTTTCAATTAAATTTCATACAATTTTCAAGATTTGTATTAGGATCACAGGAATGCAAAGGAGGTATCCGGTGTACCAGGAGTGCTCCGTTAAATTGATCGGGTAGGCAACCAACTATACCCGAGAATGTTTTACTGATTGACTACCTATCAAATTTCATGGAGCAACCCTTGTACGCCGGATACCTCCTCTCATTCCTGTGATCCTGATACAAATCTTGAAAATTGTATGAAATTTTGTTGATTTTCATTTTACGATGTAGGTAAGAACTACGAACGTTGACGGTCTGTCTCACTTCAAATATGTCGATGCAAAAGGAGGGTAACGTTAACTGTCGACAGAATTGAAGTAATAAAAGAGGCAGAATGTAAATTAATTGTTAGATTTTTGAAACTTTAGGACGGTGAGCTAGTTTTTCTGTTCGTTTTAGAACAAACTGTTTTTATAAAAATGTATCCAATTACTAGTAATTTCGGCCTGATCTCTTTTTGTGAGACTTCATTATGCAGAAAAGATATATTGCTTATTTTTGGCTCATCGCAATTCGCAATTTTAATATTTATTAGGGTCGGTATATCATTTGTGTTAATTTGGTTGATAAGAGACTGAATATTTCGCCCTTTGATAATAATAACTCGTTCAATTTTTCGTCGAATCGACTTTTCATGTCTTCTAATTTTTCTTTATCTATGACGAACAGAATTCCTAATAATAATTAATATTTTTGAATCGGAAAAATTAACACTATAATGTCATGAGATACTGGTACAAAAATAGCAGGTAGTAATCGAGAGCGTTTTATTCCTCCTCTGAAGTATCAATATTTTCATATGATCGTTTTCCTGTTGAGTTCAAAGAAACTCCTATAAATACCCATCATATTCGGTAAGAGGTGCTAGAGTGACAAAAACGCGGCCGCGTCATAAAACCCATAATTCCATAACTTACGACATCTGTATTCTGTATACTATGACTTTTTATTTATTTACACTTTCAGGAAGACACTTGATCAATTCAATGAGATGAGATAATTCAAACAAAAAATTAAAGTGGGTGTTTTCAATTTTACATCCTTGTGATAAATCAACAGATTTTTGTGGGCGGGCTAACGTCGATCTCATTTGTTTGAATGAACAGCCAATCACAAAACAGTCCTTGCGATAAAACACTGATTGTTGTGGGCGGGCTAATGTCGATCTCATTTGTTTAGACAGCAAATCAGAAAACAGTGTTTCCTAGAATAAATAAATATATCATTGATACCTCGATCGGAAATGTAACACTATAAAATTCAATTTTAGATTATCTTTGACTTATTTATACTTTCAAGAATACACTTGATCAATTCAATGAGATGAGATATTTCCAACAAAAAATTAAAGTGGGTGTTTTCAATTTTACGTCCTTGTGAAAAATCAACAGATTATTATGGGCGGGCTAACGTCAATCTCATTTGTTTGAACAGCCAATCAGAAAACAGTCCTTGATATAAAGCACTGATTGTTGTGGGCGGGCTAATGTCGATTTCATTTGTTTAAACAGCAAATCAGAAAACAGTGTTTCCTAGAATAAATAAATATATCATTGATATCTCGATCGGAAAATGTAACACTATAAAATTCAATTTAAGATTATCTTTGACTTATTTATACTTTCAAGAATACACTTGATCAATTCAATGAGATGAGATATTTCGAACAAAAAAATTAAAGTGAGTGTTTTCAATTTTACGTCCTTGTGATAAATCAACAGATTTTTGTGGGCGGGCTAACGTCGATCTCATTTGTTTATGTTCGAATCGAGAAAACGGACATTTGAACTATTTAGCGGTCTTGCCATGACTATCTTCATAAAAAGTTGTTATGATAACAGCTGTTAACGGTTACTTGAAGAATACTAAAAAGTAGCAGTGGCTATAGAAAGTTGTTATGGATAGCCACGGCGATAGCAATTTGAGTTAGTGAATAGCCCTGAATGACTGATTACAAACCGTTTAATTTAAAGAAAATGTCAGATGGGAGTAACATAAGGTTCAATTGTCATCATGGATTTTTTTCAGTCACTGACACGTACGACGACTCGCAAGAGAGTAGCAAAAATAGAGATTCTCGTCTTTGATTGGTCCTCGTGTTTTCGATATATTTTATCTTGATTGGGAATGTTTTTCATTGGTCAGAATCATTAAATAGCTGGTTTTCTTTGTTATACTACTAAGTCCAGGTATTTTCGGTATACTTCATCTTTGAATTAGCATTTTGAAGTTTCGAATTTGCTGTTCGGGCAATTCCGATAGAGAATCGGACATTTCCTTCCTCATGACCGTTTTGCATTATTGAAGTCATGAAAGTGAGGTACATAATTGCAATTCATAACGGATATTACAATAAATCAACAAATATATTCAGGTATTATTGATTTTCGTAACAATCCCATAAATTGATTCGACTTTACCAAGATGTCAGATGGGCGGGGCTTAAGGTTCAATTGTCATGTATTTGTTTGAGTCACCGTCACGTACGGTGAATAACAAGAGAGATGCGAAATTAGAGATTCTCGTCTTTGATTGGTCCTCGTGATTTCGGTATATTTTATCTTGATTAGATACGTTTTTCATTGGTCAGAATCATTAAATACCTGGATTTCTTTGCTATAGTATTGAGTCCACGTGTTTTCGGTATATTTCATCTTAGAATTGGCATTTTGAAGTTTCGAATTTCTTATTAGGGCAATTTCGACAAAGGATAACACATTTTCTTTCTCATAACCGTTTTGAAATATTGGAGTCAAGAAATTGAGGTACATAATTGCAATTCATTAAGAATATTAGAATAAATCAACAAATATATTCAGGTATTATTGATTTTCGTAACAATACCATGAATTGATTCGATTTTACCAAGATGTCAGATAGGCGGGGCTTTATGTTCAATTGTCATGTATTTGTTTGAGTCACCGTCACGTACGGTGAATAACAAGAGAGATGCGAAATTAGAGATTCTCGTCTTTGATTGGTCCTCGTGATTTCGGTATATTTTATCTTGATTAGATACGTTTTTCATTGGTCAGAATCATTAAATACCTGGATTTCTTTGCTATAGTATTGAGTCCACGTGTTTTCGGTATATTTCATCTTAGAATTGGCATTTTGAAGTTTCGAATTTCTTATTAGGGCAATTTCGACAAAGGATAACACATTTTCTTTCTCATAACCGTTTTGAAATATTGAGTCAAGAAATTGAGGTACATAATTGCAATTCATTAAGAATATTAGAATAAATCAACAAATATATTCAGGTATTATTGATTTTCGTAACAATACCATGAATTGATTCGATTTTACCAAGATGTCAGATAGGCGGGGCTTTATGTTCAATTGTCATGTATTTGTTTGAGTCACCGTCACGTACGGTGAATAACAAGAGAGATGCGAAATTAGAGATTCTCGTCTTTGATTGGTCCTCGTGATTTCGGTATATTTTATCTTGATTGGATACGTTTTTCATTGGTCAGAATCATTAAATACCTGGATTTCTTTGTTATAGTATTGAGTCCACGTGTTTTCGGTATATTTCAACTTAGAATTGGCATTTTGAAGTTTCGAATTTCTTGTTAGGGCAATTCCGATAAAGGATAACACATTTTCTTCCTCATTACCGTTTTGAAATATTGGAGTCAAGAAAGTGAGGCACATAATTGCAATTCATTAAGAATATTAGAATAAATCAACAAATTTATTCAGCTATTGTTGATTTTCGTAACAATCTTTTAAATTTATACGAATTTACTAAGATGTCAGATAGGCGGGGCTTTATGTTCAATTGTCATGGTTTTGTTTGAGTCACTGTCATGTACGGTGAATAACAAGAGAGTAGCGAAATTAGAGATTCTCGTCTTTGATTGGTCCTCGTGATTTCGGTAAATTTTATCTTGATTGGATACGTTTTTCATTGGTCAGAATCAGTCAGCTGGTTTTCTTTGTTATAGTACTGAGTCCACGTATTTTCGGTATACTTCATCTTTGAATTAGCATTTTGAAGTTTAGAATTTGTTGTTTGGGAAATTCCGAAAGAGAATCAGACATTTCCTTCCTCATGACCGTTTTGCATTATTGAATTCATGAAAGTGAGTACATAATTGCAATTCATTACGCATATTTCAATAAATCAACAAATATATTCAGGTATTATTGATTTTCTTAACAATCCCATAAATTGATTCGACTTTACCAATATGTCAGATGGGCGGGGCTTTAGGTTCAATTGTCATGGATTTGTCTGGGTCACTGTCACGTACTTTTAGGTCGCTGTCAGACTTTAATCAATTCAACTTAGGAAAGTAGATATAAAGAGATATCACTTCATTTAATGACATGACTTAATCCTGTATGAAAATATTTGGTGAGATGATACATTACAGTTTTAAGTGGAAAAGGATTCTGATTGAAATAAAACTGTTTGGTTACTGTTATTTCAATTTTTCATATTATTTATGGTTCTTCAAATGATTGAGATTGATGTGTTTACTGAGACTTCATTTGTTTCTTGCCGCATAATCACAGAGAAATCATTTGTGATCCTGTATACTCAAATGTATGGATGTGGCTTTTGAGGCTCCCTTTCTGATTCAGATCATAATCGCAGAGAAGATATTAGTGTTTCTTCAAATTCGCGTGAACGGCATCAATGTGGTTCTTGAGGTTCCATTTTATATTCGCAGCATAATTGCAGAGGTGACATTTGTGATTCTTCAAATTCGAATGAATAGAATCGAGATGTCTGCTAAGATTACCACTATACAATGTAGAGTAATCGCAATGGTGACATTTGTGATTCTTCAATTTTGAATGAGTCGCATCAATGTGGATTTTGAGGTCTCTTTTTCTATTAGTAGCAAAATCGCAGCTATGACATTTGTGATCTTTTAAATTTGAATGGACTGATTCAATGTGCTCTTTGAGGCTGTTCCTGTGACTCGTAGCATAATCGCAGAGATGACATTTGTGATTCTTCCGATGAATGGCATCCATGTGGCCTTTGAGACGTTGCATCTGACTCGTAGCATAATCGCAGAAAAGACATTTGTGATCCTGTATATTCAAATGAACGGCACGGATGTGATTTTTCAGGCACCCTTTTCGATTTGCAGCATAATCGCAGAGGTGACATTTGTGTTTCTTCAAATTTGCGTGAACAGCATCAATGTGGCTCTTAAGATTCCATTTTATATTTGTAGCATAATCGCAGAGATGACATTCGTGATTCTTCAAATTTGAATGATTGTCAATAATGTGGGTTTTGAGGCTGTTTCCGTAACTCGTAGCATAATCGCAGAAATCACATTTTAATTGTTTTAAATTCAAATGAATGGCGTCAATGTGCTTCTTAAGATTGCTTTTCAAATTTGAGGCATAATCGCAGAAATGACATTTGTGGTTCTTCGAATCTGAATGTATAGAATAGAGATGTCTCTTAAGATTACTGCTATAAAATGTAGAGTAATCGCAATGGTGACATTTGTGTTTCTTCAATTTTGAATGAATCCCATCAATGTGGATTATGAGATCTCTTTTTTTATTCGTAGCGTAGTCACAGCAATGACATTTGTGATTTTTTAAATTAGAATGGACAGTCTGAATGTGCTCTTTGAGGTTATTTTTTCTACCTGCGACATAATCGCAGAGATGGCATATGTAGCTCTTCGAATTTGAATGAATGCCATCAATGTGTTTCTTGAGGTTGGCCTTGTGACTTGTGGAAAAACCGCAATGGTGACATTCAAAATTCGTCAAACTGAAATCTACAGAATTATCATGTTCTTGAGAGCTTGATTCTTTACTTGTAACATTGGCGTCTGTCATTTGAGCATCTATATAAGCTCCTTCATTTTTTTTGTTGGCACTGCTACGTGATGCAATGTTTTTTGTGTTACTTTCACCATTTTCTATCTCCGTTTCTGCCTGGTCGTCCTCAATACTGAAATAAAATGAATGTTCAGTCTTCCTTAGGAAAGACAAGGAATATTTTGGTCTACAACAGTTTTTTAATTGAAATGTGTAATTAAAAAATTTTATTGAACATATGCAATATAATCTCTATTGAGAATAAAAACAGCTCAGACATTAACCTCAAAGAAAAAATATTATAGCCATACCCTTTCGCTCTATATTTCGGGGCTTATAAATTAAAAAACAATGATATAGAGAATATAGAATCGATAACATCCCAGCTCTAAAGAGAAAATTTACTGAGATACAAAAAATAGTCCATGAGTACAGACCACATACATATATTGAAGCTTGTAAAGATATAGAAAACCACAAAGGACGGGCTTACTGGAACCCAGGTTCGAAACTTTCTCCAAATAACTACTGAAGAGACAAGCATATATGAGAAGAAGAGTATTTACAAGTTTTTAACCAAGGTGAAAGCACCACACTTGGTTAAGACTTTGGTTCAATTTTATATCAATAGTTCATTATTAATTATTTTCAATATATTAAAATTAAAGAATATGATGAATAGAAGTTTGGTTCGACGTTGTATCAATAAACTTCATTATTGATTTATTTTCAATATATTAAAATTAAAAAATGATAGGATGAACAGAAGATTTTAATAATAAATATCATTTCAATATTGAGAACATACCTTTCTTGTTTGAAACAATTTTCTTCAATATTCGCCTTTTCTGATGAAGCACAAAACAAATCTTCACTTTTCACAGTAATTAGCTTTGCATCGTATACTCCAGATTGATGTGTGAAATTTTGCTGAATGTGGAAATTTTCATTTTTACATTCAATTTCGGAATTGTTGTATCTGGAACAGATGAAATTCCATATTGATAAAATCAAATGAAAAATACAAATCCACAATTCTCCTCAAAACACTGACAAATTCATGAAACAAAAAAAATTACGACATGATAACAGAGATAATAATCGAATGGAAAATTCAGTTAGATTTTAGATTTATTAAGAGATAATGTTGGGAACATACCTTCTTGAATCATTTTCATCCTCATTTCCACCTTGCTTTCCAGTGAGGAACTTGTTTTTAAGACTTGGTATTTCATATGAAATATCCAACAAGTGTTCAGTTTTGACTGTTAACATCTCCCTATCATTCAATCCAGATTGATCGTCGAAATTTGCTTCAATATCGAAATCTTCTAATTTGATCTGGATTTTAGAATTTTGATATCTGGAAGGTGTGAAAATTTGTGACAACTTACGTGTCATTTTAAATTAGGAATAAGACAAACAACACAAACGAAATGATGAAGCAAATTTGGTGTGAAAGACGTATAGAATTCTATCATGGATTTACTCAGAATTACAAAATGCCTTCATAAGGAAATAAACAACAAAGTAGTTTTTTATTCCATAGGTAATCATCCTTATCCTGTGATTTGATTCAGGCAAAGTCACAATCATAAGATAATGGGTAAATTACTTACGAGTCATTGGGTTCTGTTGGTTCTTTCATAGCGATTTTCATTATTGAAAAAACTTTTATTTTTCAATTATCATTCATCCTTTATTTTTATTTCTTTCGAAAATCGACAGAACATTTATAGGTTAGGTTATAGATATTTCTCTGAATGACAAAGAGAAAATTGTATTGACCACTAATATAATTCGTGACAACCATAGACGTTATATACTATAGTATATAAGGTCTATGGTGACAACCTTGAGCACCTTGATTTGAGTTTGCAAGGATTGTAAATTGGCCAGCTATCTTCACATTATATTGGTATTCTGTGACATGAAGCCATAAATTGGGACGTTTCACTAAGTATTCTGTGTCCTGTACTATAAAGGTAGAAAAAAGGAGCATTCACTTCCTATGTAAAAAGTGTCCATCGAAATTCCACAAAGACAGATGTCGCATGTGTTGTGATTTCACTGAAGTTTTATTAAAAAGGACAATAATTTTTTTTCTGGAAATTAAACGATCAACATTTCACAAGTATTTGTTTTCTTCAACTTCATTTATAATCGATTGAGAATAACAAAGGATATGTAAATTAGAAAATTATAAATCATGAATACTCAAGTGACACCTACGCTTATGCAATCTTATTGGTTTTTTCACAAGAAACAAAATTGAACCCAATTCATCATGTTGTGCAATCTTTTTGAATAGAACATTGAGACCTGTAAAAATTTAAGGAATTATTATATTGGATTTGAACCTCCTCTGAATTATTCTCTCTCATTTTTCAGCAGATAAATTTTTTATTCACAAGAGATTATACTGCAAATTTATGATAAACATATTGGTGAAATGTTAACAAAAAGTTATTCCTTCATCTATCAATTTTTCAAGTATTCTAACCAATCACAGACATTAGTATTACATTCATTAATATTTTGATGGATTTTTAGCTTGTTAAAGAGATACAACTTTCGCTGCTGGCATATCTGGACATAATATTCAATTATAAGAGTATTAATCCTCTAAAACAAAATTTAAATAAAATTTCACATTTTAAATAGTCAATCAGACAAGATACAACGAGACTTTGGCAACGAAACATTTCTTAATAATAAAATGTATTCAAGTTTGAAAATAAATAATTATTATCCATTATATGTATTTCATTTTATTCACCTATTTTGTTGCGGAGCTGAAAGATATAATATTTGAGTTGAGTAACAGTAGACAATAGAAATATAATTTCAAATTCCAAGATAAATTAGTTCAAAATGAGACTGATTTTCTCATTGATAAAGATTAGATGCGCCTGGTAAAATATTTACAGGCAATTTGTGTTACACAAACCTTGCGCAAAAGTTGCCTGCAATCAGGCGTTACATTTAGCGCACTCTATCTGATGTCCATTGAAACATTTGACTATTTCTTTACAGTTTTCTGTACGCCGTATAAGTGAGTTGGGAAGCTTAAACCCAGATGGCGCTGGCATGAGTGCCCCTACAAAATATTTTCCTGCAATTCCCAATGCACGTAGAGTGTATATAGAATTGCCCTAAGTATACTATTTTCTAAACATTGTTAATGTAAAGCGTTTTGGGATAGATAGATGATTTTAAAGTAAAAATTTGGAGAACATACTGTCAACTGATTTGGAGATTTTACGTAATTATTTTGTTGAATAGTGGTTATGTCGCAACCCTAATTAAACAGAGGAATCTTGTTCTCATTTGAATATTCATGAGAGATATATGAAATTAGCGGTAACATTTAATTATTCTTCTATCAAACATAACTTCTATCCCAAGTACTTACGACTTGCATTAGATTCATATTTAAATTTCAAGGCTCATTCAGATGATCTGCGTCTAAAACTGAAGGGTAGAATTAATATTCTTCAGAAATTAATAGGGATACTGATGCTTCCACTCTACGCACAGCAACTATAGCCTTAGTCTTTGCTGGATCGCATTGGAAGTAAATAGGGAATAAATAATAACGCAAAAACTTATTTTAGAAGAATATATATTTTACTTAGTTCAAAGTTATAACAGACTATATAAGGTTGCACTTTGGTATAAAAACTTAACAAATAACTTGCAAAAGCAAGCATTTCTAGAGTATAATATCTGTGACCTCTCTTGAATAAAATCGTAATTTACTCTGAAATGTAAAAACTTTTTTAGAAATATTTTCTAACAAAAATAAGATATTCACAATTATATAATCATTCAACATAAAATAGAATAAATTTATTGGTTTGACAAGTTTTAACAAATCATATTATTGGAATTGGAGAAATCTTATTGACCAATGAACTTCGAGACTCCTTTAAATTCCAATGCATGAAATTTACATGCCCAGTAAAATATGCTTATGATTAAAAAAGTAATCACATATCGAAATCGATTTTGACAGAATTTTAGGAATTTTTAAAAAAATAATTAGGATCATATTGTCCATGATTTTTCTGTTGACCCATTTTTAATATATTTAATTAATTATAAAATAATTTCTATTTCATTATCAACTCCCCAACTCACAGAGTCGATGATTTACTTAAAATGAACGTTATTTATATGTTTTTTTATATAATGGCTATAGTTAGTAGCATAATCACAGAAAGGACATTTAAAATTTTTTATATTCAAATGAACTGTATCAATGTGCAACCTTAGAATCCTTTCTTTAGAAGCAGAATATTCACAAAGGTGGCAATGATAACCATTTACATTTGAATGAATCGTATTGATATGTCTTATCAGATAAATTTTTCGAGGTGCAACGAAATCACACGAATAACAACTGTAACTCTTCGAATGAACAAAAATGACGTGTCTTTTAAGGTGACTCTTTTCATTTGCAGCATAATCACACTGATCACATTTGTAATTCTTCATTCTCAAATGAACCGAACCTATGTGTCTCTTTAAATTGCGTTTTTCACATGCAGCATAATCACATAGGTGACATTTGTATTTTTTCAAATTTAAATGTACAGATTCTATGTGCCTTTTCAGTGCACATTGTCGATTCGTTGAATGATCGCAATGAGCACATTTGAATTCTTTTAGATTCAAATGTATTGAATCTATGTGTATTTTCAAGTTTATTTTCCGTTTACCAGCATAATCACACAAGTTACATTTATAGTTTTTCAAATTTGTATGAACTGTTTCTTCGTGCTTTGTCATGTGTTCTTTGCGATTTGTTGCATAATCACAATGATTACATTTATGTCTCTTGTGTTTCGAATGGACCGAAAGGAAGTGTCTTCGCAGATTAAATTTAGCATCAGTTACATAGTCGCAGTTGTGACAATACAAATTTTTTGATTCCAATCTCTCGTACATCTTGGGATTTGAATAAACTACCTTGGGTTGTTTTTCATGAGAGTACAGAAAGTCCATTCTGTCGACAAAATTTTCCTCCGTGTAGTATCCAACTTTTCCAAGAATATCTTCCTCTTTGACATCTCCGATACTGAAAATAATAAAATAATCTTGCATAAAATTTCCAAACTCTGAAATTTGGGTGATGAATTTCATAACTGGAGTTAATCTACGAGGAAATTGCTATAAAAATCCTACAATTAAATATATTTCGAGCAAATTACATTTACTTCAAGCAGTGACGGCTCCTGCCCTCAAGGAGTGGATCGGCCAGACCAAGCATAAATATATGTATATAAATAATTTAGATGCAATTTTCTTGAGATTAGAGCACTGGATTGAAATTAGGAATTCATCTTTTTTTATTAATATGTTTCGGCGTACATTGAGCCTTTTTCAAGTTTACATGTTACAAATACAGTGACAATCATATCTAAAATGTATAACTGTTCAATAATTCATCTTAAAACTTAGTAAAATTAAAATCATATGCATCATGTTGTGAACGCTGTCAATTAGAATTATTTTAATAATGGAAAACCTGTTATCTACTAAAAAACTAATCAAATCACCGCAATTTGATACTACCTCTCTTACACTTGCCATCTGGATCACTCACATTCAACTTGTAATCGAAAACGAACGAAAACTCGTACAACCCTAAACCCTACACACTAACATCTTACTCCAAAATACTGACCTAGTGAACTGAACTCTGATAATCAAAGTGTAAACACACGCAATGCAATTCTCATATACCCCCTCCCCAAGGGTATCTTGGCCGACCTAGTCTTTGAAAAATGAACAAGTCGTGGGTTGCTGTTTTGCTATTTACAGTTACTAAGAATGAATTTTTATGGTCAGAAAATTACAAAATTTACAAGCGTTTGGGTCGGCCCGACCGACCCTGCCTACCCTGACGAGCCGTCACTGACTTCAAGATATAATTTGTCAATCATCGCACAGGGTTGCAACCTCATGTGAACGTCTTAAGAAACAATTCCCATATCTCAAGATTTGAAATGACGTTTACATTCAAATTATGCGAAGTGCATACATCCATATTTTAAACATCTTAGTTTCATTAAATGAAATGTAATAAATTGTAAGATGATACATAACAATTTCAAGAGGAGGTCTGTGGTTGAAATAAAACTGGTCGAAAACTTATATCTTCACATTTTTATTTTTGGATTCAGTGTTTGTTTCAAAACACATACATCATATAATTTTATTTATTTCATTACATTACTTATTACAAATTCAGAATGAATTATAATGATCTGCATCTTTAGATATGCCAGTTGATATTAATTAAATATTGAAGAAATGTACTTGTTTTAAGAATCCAAACAAATCATATTAGTATATTTACTTATGTCCGAGAAAAATTAGCATTGTAACTATTGATCTTCAATAGAATTCACATGGTTAATAACAATGTTATTTATAAGTTCAAATGAACTGTATTGATATGAAGTTTAATGTGATGATTATAATTGGCTGCATAATCACAGAAAGGACATTTGAAATCTCTCAAATTCAAATGAACTCTTTGAATGTGTAATGTCAAACTTGCTTTTATAATAGCAGCATAACCACATAAATAACATTTATATTCATTTAAATTTTTATGAATAACATGTATGTGTTTTTTGAGATGATCCTTTCGATGTGCAACATAATCACATAAATGACAATTGTAACTCTTTGAATGAACAAAATTCATGTGCCTTTTCAAGTGACTGGTAGTATTTGCAGCATAATCACATTTAGAGCATTTGAAATTTTTCAACTTCAAATGAACAGCATCTATATGTCTTGTGAGAGTTCGTTTGTCACCTGAAGCATAATCACATAAGTGACACTGATAATCCTTCACATTTAAATGAACCGAATCGATATGTCTTTTCAGTGAACCTTGTCGATTTGTTGTATAATCACAGCGATTACATTTATATTGTTTCACATTTAAATGATTGGATTCTATATGATTTCTCAAGTATACTTTTGATTTGGCAGCATACTCGCACAAGTGACATTTATACTTCTTCAAATCAGAATGAGCTGTTTCCATGTGGTTTTTCAAGTTGTCTTTCCGATTTGAAGCATAATCACATTTTTGACACTTGAGACTTTTCAGATTCGAATGAATCGAATATATATGTCTTTGTAAGTTACATAACACATCAGTAGTGTAGTCACAAATGTGACAAAAAAGATTTTTTGATTGCGTTGTTTGACTCTTCTTGGAATTCAAATTTTCCCCCTTGGTTTGTTTGTCTCTAGGTTTCAAAGTATCCACTGTACACACAGAATTTTCGTCTAAGGAGTTTTTTCTATTATTTTCTAAAATCTCTTCCTCTTTGATATCTGCATTACTGTAATGAATAATATTGGATAAAATTTCTATTCAATTCATATATTTTGTGTGGTATAATTAGGAAGGTTATAGAAAATTTTCTTATACATAGGCGTGCAAATAGAAAACCGCAGTTTTACTTCATAATTTGAGGTTTTATTATAAAAAACTCGTTACATACTAATTCTTCAAAATATTTTCCATCGCTAGCCACAACTTTCTCCCATCTTTGTGGCAGCTTCTGAATTCCCCGTCAGAAAAATTGTTCGTCTTTTGTCGCGAACCACGAATCGATCCAATTTTCGGCTTCTTCGTAAGAACGAAAGTGCTCATCGGCGAGGTCATGCGTCATCAAATCAGAAGGGGCGATGTCACGAGAATACGGCGGGTGGGGTAGGATGTCTCATTTCAATGTTTTCACGACCTTGGAAACATATTGCGTTGTCATGCAGAAGTAATATCTTGTCGTGTCTTTCCGCATATTGCGGGCGTTTTTCCTTCAACGCTCGACTCAAACGTATTAGTTGCGCCCGATAGAGGGTAATGGTTTCACCTGGTTGCAAGAGTTCATAGTACACTACGCCGAGCTGGTCCTACAAATACACAGCATCAATTTCGAGCCATGAATGTTTGGTTTCGCTGTCGAAGTTAATGCATGGCCAGGGAGGCCCCACGATTTTATCCGCTTCGGGTTGACATAGTGTATCCACTTTTCATCTTCGATCACCATACAATGCAAAAAACCTTTTCTGTTTTGCCGTTGGAAGAGTTATTTGGACTTGGAAAGGCTCAATTCGATGTCCCTCGGCTTCAACTCGTACGGCACCCAATTTCTGGATCATTCCTAAGCATTTTAAGCGATGAGAAACAGCTTGCTGAGTCACGCCTATAAATTTACGAGTTCCTGTTGCGTTCTACAAGAATCTTCATCCAGCAAAGTCTCCAAATCTGCACCCTGGAACTTTTTCACGGTTCCAGGACGTTCCTTGTCTTCCACGTCAAATTCGCCATTTTTGAACTTATGAAACCAATCCCGACACGTTCTTTCACTAATACAACATTCACCTATATTTCTACAATCATTTGATTGACGCGCCTGAGCTCCATTTTTTTTCCAATGAAATGCAAAAAGCAACACTTCCCGCAAATGACACTTGCTCGGCTCGAATTTCGCCATTTTAGCGCACAAACAAGACAAAGCAAAGTAAAAATAGACAAGCAAGATTTTCTAGAGTTGTTGTCTGATGCCTCAGCTGACTTTGTAACGTTTCTCTTGGTACTTATCGACCGATTTGTAATGCTAGTGGAACAACCTATGGTAAAACGGCGGTTTTCTATTTGTAGGCATTAGGTTTGTTCAGGTGGCAGTTCCCAGTTGTTCTGGGGTCACAGAGAACCAGGTTCTGTAACTCTTGGAATCGTCGCAAGTTATTCTATGACACGAACGGGTGAGAACAGATGATTTCAAAACGATTTCGTTAAGTGCATAGTAAGTAAAAGTAAGGTTATGTTGTACATCATGGATAGTGTTACAAAGATATTGAATAACTTATTCAACATCTTTGTGTTATTAATACGGTGGAAATACGTTAGAAATTACAAATATTAAAATTGAACAATTTTTTTTGTCATAAATAAATAAACATAAACATATCCATATAAATAACTGTAAATATAATTTAAATGTAATGAAATATTTAAATAAATGATTTAATTTAATTGTAATTTGAAATTTCAATATATGTAGTAGTGGTCATCAGTTGAGAAATTATTTTTGTTAGTTCATATCTGGGTAAACTGTGAATTCTTCTGTTTTATTGTAATTTTGGTGGAAACTGTGTACAGAAAATTTTATATAATAGAATTAGGTAATTGTATATGGAACTGGTGGCATTTGGGAAATAAATAAAAATATTTTCTAACAATTTTCATATCTTTGTAATTATTTTTTAGATAAGAATTATTTTATCAAGTCGTTGTGTTCTTGAAAGAGGTCGTTCCTCCGTTTCCTTCCTAAATTTGCAATACATTTTGAGTGGTTAAAAAATAAAGATACCACAATCACGAAATAACATAAATAAATATATAGAATATAAATATGAACTATTGTATATATAAATAATATATAATAATTATCTTACATACTTTGATCAACAACTATGCAATTGTTTTATTCATCTATTGCAAATGATCCTTCTTCTTCTTTGGGATAACAAAAATTTTGAGAAGATATTATAACGAATTGATTAAAAATTTATACTCACACATCAAATATACTCAAAAACAGCTATGCGAATATCCTAGTCACCAAATATATAACTTAATTGCCAATGAGAACTACTGAAAATTTGAATCACCGATGATTTGAATTTACCGCTTCTTCTGTTGTACCTTATACCATTGTACCATCTCTAGATCAGGAACCGTAAGAACAGTAACGAACAGTTCCGAAATCAAGTGTTCCAACCACACGAACGACAAGGAACTCCTGTTCCGTCCCAGACGAACGGGTGGGAACCATAAATTACTAAAAATTACAGTTCCGAACTGCCACGCGAACAAACCTATTATAATAGGTAATATGTTCACTTCCGTAAACACGACGCATGCGCGATCTGCAACTAAATCCCCACCACAAAGAGTACCTCTAAATGAATCACCCTTTACATATATGGGTATGTGTTTTTCGACAAATACAGAAATATGTCCATAATAAAGTCATTCAATTCATTTCATTTTGTTACATCAGCTATAACGAATTTCTCAACAAAGAAAAGGAAAAATTGACGTTTATCTACAACAAACTTCAAGGATTTTAGCAGTATAATCATTTATTTACGTATTTTACAATGAGAATGAGTGGAAATCACAAGACTAGTCAATATTTTTAATTATAAACAATGAAATCATAAATTTGCATTGAAAAATTTTATTTGTAGCATAATTGCATTGAATTCATATGACTGATGTATATCAACCGTTGAATAAATAAGAACGGTTCCAAGTCGTTGTTTTCTTCAAATTTCAGCTAGAAAAATTTTTTAAACAATGCATGTATTTTCAAGAAAAGTCTTGGATATCTCGAAAACTATCTAATAGAAAGAAACTGAGGCCATTCATGAACATGTACCCCAAATATATGTTGAAATATACATACTTACAAAAAACTGCAACACCCAGAAGAAGCTTCTGAATTTTTATTAGTAAAATATAGTACAGTAAGGAGTAAATAATTAAAATTTTGAGAAAAATATAGTGAAGACCTCATCACGTGAAGATGTAAAGGTTCAATTTAAACAGTTCCTTCTGGGTATTGCAGTTTCTGTGTCAGTTAGTAAAGTTAATGAACTTGTGTGGGTCTATGTATTACTTATGATGAACCTCAGAGATGTCATTTATGATTTGGAATGAACTGTATTTATATGACTTTTGATATGATGGCTATAATTGGAAGCGTAATCACAGAAAGGGCATTGGTGATTCTTTATATTCAAATGGACTGTATCAATGTGTATTTTCAAAAGTCTCTCTTTAAAGGCTACATAATCACACAGGTGACATTTGTAACTATTCAAATCTGTATGAGCTGTATTGATGTGTCTTATCAAAAGAACCTTCCGTTGTGTTACGTAATCACAGGAATGACAATTGTAATTCTTGGAATGAACAAAATTCATGTGCCTTTTCAGGTGAGCCTTTTCATTTGAAGCATAATTACATTGATCACATTTGTAATTCTTCAACCATAAATGAATGGAATCTATATGCCTTTTCACATTGCGTTTTTCACTTGCTGCATAACCACATAAGTGACATTTGTATTTTTTCAAATTTAGATGTACTGATTCTATGTGCCTTCTCAGGGCACATTGTCGATTTGTTGTATGATCACACTGAGCACATTTAAATGGTTTCAAATTCAAGTGGATGGAATTTATGTGTTTCTTCAAGGTTGCTTTTTCTTTTATAGCGTAATCACACAAGTGACATTTATATTTTTTTAAATTTGTATGAACGGTTTCTGTGTGCTGTTTTAGATGTCCCTTTCGATTTGTCGCATAGTTACATTGTTGACACTTATGAACCTTCAGGGTTGAATGAATTGAATTAATATGTCTTCTTAAATTAATTATAACATTAGTAGTGAAGTCACAATGATCACAGTACAATTTTTTTGATTTACAAGTCTCATACATCCTAAGATTAGAATTGGATTCCTCGGTTTGATTGACGGTAGAGTTCAGAGAGTCCATCGTGTCTACAGAATTTTCTTCTAAGTAGTTTTTGGCAATACTACTCATATTTCTGAAAAACTCTTCCTCTTCGACATCTGCAATACTGAAATTAATAAATTCTATAAAATTTATTTTAAACTTTGAGCTCTGTCTGAAATAATTTAAAAGTGAACCTTATTATGAAAATTTTCGATATTGAATCGACTGATTTTAATCTACAATCTTAGACTTGTGTTTTGCAAAAATATTCATTTCATTCATATTGTAATAATATTTCAGCAATTGTTTTAATTCCAGACTCTGGTAAAAGATTTTTTTAATTTATCACAAATGAAAATAACGTACAGATTCGCAATGTATTTCAAATAACACAATTAATCTCGAACATTCATTCGTTTTTTTGTGATTTTCTAACGAATCGTTCCAAATATAGCTATCACATTGTAGTGTCACTGGTCAACACAATGTTATCATTTATCATTGGTCACACCGGATCACGTGGTTTAATCGCCATTGTCAGAAAATGTCCTGTGTGATTTTATAACATATCTGGTGTTGAATTATCAGAAACTTTTTATCTGTTTTGTGAATAAAATAGCAACTATTGACAGGTTTGAAATTAGAGAATTTCTTACGCTGTGCCCTTCTGTTAGAGAACTGTTTTTTCTTTTAACCTTGATTATTAGTGTTGAACTGTATTTTCATTATTTTAAGTAGTATCTTTGAGGTGGAATTAAATTAACAATTTTTTTATTTCATTAATACATTATCCATACATCACCTCTGATCAATTCACAGAAAGGTTGCTAGACTTTAATTCATTTATATTTTTTGTGCCCTTTTGATATATGCAATACGCCATTAAATTGTTAAATCTCTTCGCTTCGGTAACGAATCAACATGTTTATTTTGATGTCATGTAACAGTAATTTTCTTTCTCACATCTGTTTCATTTCTTTAAAATCGTAAAATTTTTTTTATTAATCACAAATGAACAGATCGGTCACATATTTCGAATAAATTCATATATAAGAAAGCCTTAAGTGTCTTTATGTAGTTCCACCTGCTCTTTTGCTTCAACATATAGGTTATGGATTATTCTTATACATATATGAGTATGTAGTTTTCAACAAATACAGAAATATGTCCATAATAAAGTCATTCAATTTATTTTACTATGTTACATTCGCTGTAACGAATTTCTTCAACATATAAAAGGAAAAAAAGACATTTATCTACAACAAAATTTAAAGAATTTAAGCAGCACAACCATTTATTCACGTATATTCCAGTGGGAATCGTAAGTTTAGTTAATATTCTTCATTATTGACAATTTAATCATAGATACGGCATTGAATACTTTTCAAACTTTTTTGAGGTAAAAATATTATTTGTTGCTTAATCGCAGTGTATTCATATGATTGATCTGTTAAATAAATAACTACGGTTCCAAGTCGTTGCTTTTTTAAAACTTCAACAGGAAAAATTAGTTCAGAAAAGTCAATATTGGATATCTCAAAAACTACATCTGATAGAAAGAAACTGATGCCATTTATTAATATGTTGCCCAAAATGTATGTTGAAATAAACAAACTAACAAAAAAACTGCAACACCTATAAAAAGCTGTCTAAATTTTTAATTTCAAATTTGTAAAACATAGTATAGTAAGGATTAAATAATTAAAATTTCAAGAAAAAATATTTATACAGTTCCTTTTGGCTGTTTTAGTCATTGTCAGTTTTATAGTTAATAAACTTGAGGCACCAAAGTATTTGTGGGGCTGTGTAATGAATATGATGAACCACAAAGATGTCATTCATGATTTGAAATGAACTTTATTTATATGACTTTTAATATGATGGCTAAAATTCGAAGCGTAATCACAGAATTGGCATTGGTGATTCTTTATATTCAAATGAACTGAATCAACGTGTATTTTCAAAAGTCTCTCTTTAAAGGCAACATAATCACTCAGGTGACATTTGTAATTATTTAAATCTACATGAGCTGTATTGATGTGTCTTATCAAAAGAACTTTCCGTTGTGTTAAATAATCACAAGAGTGAAAACTGTAACTCTTTGAATGAACAAAATTCATATGCCTTATCAGGTGAGCCTTTACATTCGATGCATAATTACATTGCTCACATTTGCAATTCTTCAACCATAAATGAATGGAATCTATAAGCCTTTGCACGTTTTGTTTTTCACTTGCTGCATAACCACATAAGTGACATTTGTATTTTTTCAAATTTAAATGTACTGATTCTATGTGCCTTCTCAGGGCACCTTGTCGATTTGTTGTGTGATCACACTGAGCACATTTAAATGGTTTCAAATTCAAGTGGATGGAATTTATGTGTTTCTTCAAGGTTGCTTTTTCTTTTATAGCGTAATCACACAAGTGACATTTATACTTTTTTAAATTTGTATGAACGGTATCTATGTGCTGTTTCAGATGTCCTTCTCGATTTGTGGCATAGTTAGAGGTTGCAACAAACTGTGATAACAAAAGATGGTAAAAATTTCAAATCATCCACAAAATTAGCGTTGGGTACATCTTACAAGAGGCGGCTCATTTGTCCCGTAAACGACGAGGAAATATACAACCGGCTCATTTATATACAATTGTAGCGTACCTGGCTGGGGGTACTCGGTTCGCCAATCGTTTACGATTGAGGGATGGTGAATAACACTCAGCACTCTCACGGAAGGGTGTTTATTTTACAGGAGATATTCATTACACTTCAACGAGGTACACATGAATGAAATGATCAAAGAACATTGTCTGTGTCTTGAATGAATGTCGAGTTCGAATTCCCAGACAATATCATAACTATTTATACTATATTGTTTATATTGTCTGTCTACTATTCAACAAGTAATGTATTGATAAAACAAGGTTGACATTGTATACAATTAAATAAAATGATTATCGGTCCTTGCTCGCCGGCACGTGCCAGCGGATGTAACCGATTCTAAGGGCGCACATGCAATCATACAGGCTGCTTATACTACACAATGTATCACTTCAAATGTCTCACTTCGCCTCAATGAGGACCAGGAAGCGATGGAGCCACGCGAGTCACGAGACAAATACAAAGAGGGAGAGGGGATAAGTCCTGGTCACCAGTACAAAAACGACTTTTTTTCAAAAGAAAAAAGGGAAATGTTACAAACTTTAAAACTATCGAATATTAAACTATTCGGTAAATCGGTAGGTAACAATCTAAAAGAGAAGTGAAATTGTATTGTAACTAATGGAAGAAAGGGCGTAGTATGGCCTTGTAATTTACAGAGAACCAGAGCCATTTACAACATCATAAACAACTTTTAAACAATTATTTTGAATATGAATTCTGTGAACATGAAGTATTTTTTAGTGGTGTAAATAAATTGGTTACTGTATAAGACTTTTATGTTATTGTAAAACTTGGTAGTTTAAATCAGAAAGCGATCTTACCGTGATTGGCATCTTATTTTCCATAGGATCATTGAACACTTTCTTGAATCAGTGAGTAGTACCTCCTCGCTAAAAGCACTAGCACTCCCACTATTAATAATAAATGATACGAAGGTGGCGCAAATATAGTAGGAACATGTATTATCTATCAAAAAACTTCACATAGTTCCATTCTCTAGTGACACATTTTGTCTCCATCAAACCGTACGGAAATGTCAGTTTAGTTAATGAACAACACAACAGACAACAATTAAAATTAGCAGATGACTTAAAAATGGAGAATGGCTCGGACACGACTAAATAACTCCATAAACTATGGAATAAGAGTTATATCAACGAGTTACACTAAAGAAACACTTATCAAAAAACTTGGAACGCGAAAAGATTAGAAAATAGTGTAATGACTCAATCAAAGGGCATAGTACTGTCCTGCATCCCTTGAAGAGCCATTAGTGTCACCACAAAGAGTGCGGACTACACACATAATTCTCTTGAATTAAATACCAAACACAATTAGACAATATCTCTTGAACTATACGTCAGTATGCACTCAAAATTTGAAAACATGCCTCAACGAATTCTTCCAGCAGTCCATGATGTTCGCTGTTTTGATTCTACTTGACAGAAATTATGAATACACTGACCTGTCTACACATACACACGAAAATAACTGCACAGATTGCAATGACACCGCTCTATCGATATTTGCTACTTCGTAACGACCAATTGCCCAATTAGAATTTATCAACAGTTTATCATATGCATGATCTATTTAACTGCTCAGTTCTCTCAGTACAGTTATTTCCTGACTGAGTCATTCATTTCTCCATTCATTTAACGTAATTATCATATATTATATTCAACTAGTCTTTGAAATTTTCAAACTTACTGGCGATTTTTCCATTGAATCAAGAAATATAAAAAATGATTGAAATTTATCAATATCGTAAAAAATATTGATACCAATATATAGTGGAAGCTGTTGCAAGGCCTATTTCTGCATATCACCTAGTTATAACAACTTGCTAGCCTCAAACTCAACTACCAAAGAAAGTTTCAAGTTTGGGATGTAATAAAATTCTTTCCTATAATTTTTGTATACTTTTTAATATTTAAGGGTTTCTAACTTTGAGTTAACTATTCGTTTCTTATTTAATTTGGCATACCCAATATAATCCTAACAAAGGTGAGAGCTCAATGGTTCTTTAGTTGTTGGGATTCAAATCTATAACAAGATTTTATACCCTACACTGTTCCTAGTTGAACCACAAACTAACTATGTAAAATAAGCCAATCGGGAATTCTATGTTAAGCTTAAGCAGACAAGTAATTACTGAGTACTGGTGAACAATTCTTGAATATATGTTCTGTTTTTGGTTATGTGAGTGCTCCTAAAAGGTGCCTTCTGTTGATGTCATTAAATGAAGTAATTTATGTGGTTATACGCAGAAATTGACCAACAGTCTTGAATAATTCTAGGAACATACCTTTCTGAATGTTTCTCATCAATATCTTCATTTTTCACTACATAATCAGTCTCTGTTATATCATTACATTGCGGTTTAATATCTTGATTTGAAATTTCTGATTCACAATCCCCAAAATCTTCATTTTTGACTCTGAACACCTTTCCATCATAGAGAAGATTTTGATCAATGAAGTTGTCTTCAACGTCAATATCTTCCACCTTGATTTGAGAGTTGCCTTCTTCTGCGCAACTGAAACATAATAAAATCTAGTAAGGTATTTATTTCAAATCATGCAGATAACTTTTGAAATACACCGTGACAAAGAAATCTTGGTATTCATCAATTATATCATTAACTTACATGTTAGAGGGTTGTATATTTTCTTCAACTCCATTATCCATAATAATGAATTGAGAAGTTGATTTCTGAAATGGACAAACTTAAAAATCAATTCTTCATAACAATCTGCCACGTTTTGGTATTTATGATTCATAAGAAATTTATTTTGATAACTTAAGCAAGCTGTCATTTGGAATGACTGATTAGTTTTTCAGGTTATGCCATAGAACACAATACACAATACGTAATGGAGGGTAGACGAAAGGGGTAAATATTCAATAAATTGATCAAGAACTACAACGGTTAGGTGAGCTAGGAAATTAAAAATAATAAATACTGGGTTATGCACTTTTTAATCAGTTGTTCCATATGAGTAATCCTTCCTTATCTCTACCCTCCATAGATTGTAAGTTGTTGCAAGCCAAAAATATGGCGCACTGGTGTCACAGATCAACAAATATTACAGTGATCAAAGAGTGAGTTAAAATGATTACACTCTATGATTCCATTGAAATAACCCTCTCATTTGACGTTTGTGTTAATAAATAAGGAATAATTTAAATTAAACGCATAGGGCTTTCCAACCTGCTGTCACGATCAGCTGTTTAATGGCCGCTGTAGGAAAAACAAAGCCTTTGTTTACAAGTAAATAGTTGTGTTATTTGTAAAAATTGGTGAAATACTTTATTGTTTTTTATACAAAATGCCTAATTTTTGTTGTATTGTTGGCTGTGGAAGTGTAGGGACCCGTGACAGTGTTAGATTTTTCCGAATTCCTGCTATTTTGAACTTTAAGCATAAGATTGAAATGAACAAACTGCCGGTTTTAAGACGAGATCGTTGGATAAATGCAATACATCGAAGTGATCTGACACTCACAAAGCTCAAATACTCATTAGTATGCTCAAAGCATTTTATTTCAGGTAAAAACTTGATTGTTTGACTGTTTTATATGCACCGAAAGCTTACTTTATTTAAGGAGCTCCAGCAGATCTAATGGACATGTTAAACCCAGACTGGGTTCCCTCACTGAATTTAGAATATGAAAAACATGGTAGTACATGTTCAGAAGATGCTGAAAAAAGCTTAATCGTTTTAAACGAAGAAAGACCAGAGATATGTTAAAAGATGAGGTAATCATTGCATGAATCGAGTAGTGCTAAGGTAAGATAATATGGTTGAAATAAAAGTGTTACCATTGTATATTATAGTATATTACTATAATAATTCTAATCATTTAATCTCTTGTCTTCTGTCCGTAATCAAATTTTCAGAAGTAATTGGGCAGTGTTTATGTATTAATCAATTTGTATTGATAGTTTTTAAATGAATAGGTTCATTGTGCTAGCAATAACCAACCTTCGACATCTTGTGAAGAAGATACTTTGAAAGCATTGCCTGATGAAGATTTGAATTGAGAGCTGTTCAGACAGATATCGATAGTGAAGAGATGATAGGATTGCAACTCTTGAGAAGTCGGCAGCATTATTTGGAAACGAGGTTCATTAAAACATCCTTCACGATGGAAAGTTTCAAAAGTGATGATACTCGTACAAAGTATTATACGGGACTGTTGTCCCGATGTCTCTTTGAGCACACAAGATGAGCAACCGATTTTGGATGAAATTGTTCATGTTTCATGTGCTTTGAATAATTTATGCCCATCAGTTGTTCCTTTATAAATAAAAACATTTCAATAAATTATGTAGTTTCTTTATGAGATATATCTTCATCAAAATAGTCACAATTAATTAGCATTCAGGTCTTATATTAAAGAACAATGATAAAGAATTACTACTTACTATAAAAAAATATTTATTTTGCACTCATTCCAAGATAAATATAATTAGAATTTTTATAACAGCATTATTGAAGAAATTATAACGATAAATCATCTGGGGTTGTATTCTCTAAATAATGTGCTGCAACATCAGGATACTCTTGCTGAAGTTTATGGAAGTATTCACTTATTTTACGTATAACAACAGAAATTATATACGTTAGAAATTAGAGTATTAAGCACTCTATTTCAAATAATTCGCTTTATAAATTATCTATTCAACAATCGTCCACTATTCTTTAACAATCATTTCACCGAAAGAACAAACTTCGAAAGGAATATGCGATCGTTTTATCTTAAATCTTTCATTACAAAAATGATAAAACAACACAGCGTTCAATGCAAACAAACGTTTGTTTTTCCTACAGCGGCCATTTTGACACATTTGAGGTTAGAACGTTGGAAAGCCCTATAGATAAATAAAAATTTAAATGATTAAACGTTGCCAAAGATCTATTACATGGATATTTATTCAAATATAACTGTAAAAGAAGAGCCTCTTTGGTATGCCAATGTATTAATGTAATGTAGCTTAATGAATTTGGGATATTTCAGTCTTGGTGATATTAAAGAAGAAATAGACGAAGAACTTCATGATGTGGAAAAAATATCATCTTATATTAAAAATGAAGTTCCAGAAGTTAGTGACAATAATATCGTTGAAGAAAAACCTTGCCTAAACACAACAGAAAACGTCAGAAATAAACATGTGGGTTTAAAAAAGAAACCTTACAAATGTATTGTATGTGATTATTCATCGTACAGAAAAGCTGATGTGAACAAGCATACAGAAAAAGTTCATTGGAATATAAGACCTATCAAACGTAATATTTGCGATTGCTCAATTAAAACAAAAAACTGTGATCACAGCAATGATATAATCTATGAATGCTATGCATGCGATTATTTTTCGTCCAGAGTTCCAGATTTAAGGAAACACATACTTACTGGGCACTTTAATAAAAAGCTGTACAAATGTGACAAATGTGAATTTTCTGCTAATCTTAAGAGTTTAGTGAAGGGTCATAGGAAAACTGTCCATTTCAAAATAAACAGGCTTTTTTGTACTCTTTGTGACTTTGCTGTATGTAAAAGTAATCTTTTGGAAGAGCATATATCTGTCGTACATTTAAAAATAAGGCCTTTTAAATGTGAATTGTGTAGTTATAGTTGTGGTAGAAAAAATATTCTCAAGTTGCATGTCAACAATGTTCATCCAGAAGTAAACAAGTTGAAGTGATAGTTGATAGATGAAAATCAATCTCTTTGTTTATAAGAAGCATTTGAATATGTTTTTTCTTAAATACAAAAAATATAAATGTGAACAGCAGGTTTACCCTTTTATAATGTTCCTTTATAATTATTATTTCTTGTCATAAAACTTGCAGGTTTCGTAGATAAAATTTGTATTCGTTAAGAGGTAATTTTGTCTTTTCAAAGCAGTGTTGATAGATAAAATCAGAGACAACTCTCTGTCTCTGGATGAAATTGTAATTAAAAAATATCCAATAGATTTTACAAATAGGTAGATGGCGCTGGTGCAATTGATATTTATTTGAAGATCTATGGTCATAATCAGTCACAAGATGACATAATTAAGTGAGGTTACGTTTATTATTTGTCTATGGTCGGCGTTACATCACGATCAAAAACAGATTTTGATAAACAAGGGGAAAATGAACAATTGCGTGAAATTATTTTCACTTGCCAATAGGGGTAATTTGACTTATTTCTTAGTACCAATGCTTAATCTGACCCTTTTCTAAATCTATTATCTTATTTTAGGGCTAAGAGTTGCTCGGCCTTGCCTGGTAACCAGTCAACGATTTAAAAGTACGATTGAAGATGGATATATTTATGTCAATAAAGAGGAAGCCAGCATGGATTTAAAGGACATGACCGGTAGGTGTTTCATCTAATAAACACTGGATATATTATTGTGAATGTTTTAGATAGGGCAGCACAAACAATGTTTTTGACTGAACTAGCTAGAGGAATGGCTGTGACCTTAGCTCATATATTCAAAGAGCCTGCCACTATAAATTACCCATTTGAAAAAGGCCCTCTTAGTCCAAGATTCAGAGGAGAGCATGCCTTGAGAAGGTATCCATCAGGTGAAGAGAGATGTATCGCTTGTAAATTATGTGAAGCTATATGCCCAGCACAGGTTAATATTAAATTTTCAATACAATCTCGGTAACTTGAACTTCTTTAATTCATCAGGCTATTACTATTGAAGCTGAGGAAAGAGAAGATGGTTCTAGAAGAACAACACGTTACGATATCGACATGACCAAATGTATCTATTGTGGATTCTGTCAGGAAGCTTGCCCTGTGGATGCCATAGTCGAAGGTCCAAACTTCGAGTATTCAACTGAATCTCACGAAGAATTGTTATATAACAAGGAAAAATTGCTTAATAATGGTGATAAGTGGGAGTCTGAAATAGCGGCAAACATTTATTCTGATCACCTGTATAGATAATTTTTAGATCGCTTTGTAGTTGATTTAGACTAAGAATTAAACTGCAATTGATAATGTGTTATTGAAAGCTTTCATTCTGGGATAAGAGGCAATAATGTCGGTGCAAAAAGAGGTAGAACTTTTCCGTATCCCAGTGGGAAACGTTTTTCTGGGACATATCCGCTATTCAACAAAATAATTACGTAAAATCTCCAAATCAATTGACAATATGTTCTCCAGATTTTTACTTCAAAATCATTTATACAATTTAACAATGTTCAGAAAATAGTATACTTAAGGCAATTCTATATACACTCTACGTGCATTGGGAATTGCAGGAAAATATTTTAAAGGGGTACTCATGCTAGCGCCATCTGGATATAAGCTCTCCAACTCATTTACAAGGCGTGAAGAAAACTGTAGAGAAATAGTTCAGTGTTTCAATGAACATCAGATAGAGTACGTCAGATGTAACGCCTGATCGCAGGCAACTTTTACACATGGTTCGTGTAACACAAATTGCCTGTAAATATGTCACCAGGCGCATCAAATCTTTATCAATGAAAAAATCAGTCTCATTTTGAACTAATTTATCTTGGAATTCAAAATTATATTTCTATTGTCTAATCACATGCAACTATTATTATTCAATTTAAATAATCTCTAGTTGAATATCTTTGAACTCCGCAACAAAATAGGTGAATAAAATCAAATACATATAATCATTAAAAACGATGTATTTCCAAACTTGAATACATTTTTTTTAAGGAAACAATGACTCAATATTGAATTTGACATGTTTTGGTGCCAAAGGTCTGGTTGAATAATGTCTGATTGACCATTTAAAGATTCAAATTTTAATTAGATTTTGATCTAGAGGATTAGTACTCTTATAATTGAAAGTATATATATGTTGGTCCAGATATGCCAGCAGTGAAAGTTGTACAACTCCTGTATGTCTTTTACAAGCTAAAAATTAATGACATATATTAATGAAAGTAATACTGACTGTCTGTGATTGGTTGGAATACTTGAAAAATGGATAGATGAAGTTAAAAATTTCTTGTTAACATTCAAACCAATATGTTTATCATAAATTTACAATGTAATCTCTTGTGAAGTTCAACTCCAATATAATATAAAATAATTCATTAAATTTTTTACAGGTCTCAATGTATTTTTAAATTCAAAAAGATTGCACAACATGATGAACTGGGTTCAATTTTGTTTCTTATGAAAAAAACAAATAAGATTGCACAGCATAAGCGTAGGTGTCACTTGAGTATTCATGTGATTATTCATGATTTATAATTTCCTAGTTTTCCAATTCTTCGTAACTCTCAATCGATTATAAATAAAGTTCAAGTAAACAAATACAAATAAGTTGATCGTTTAGTTTCCAGAAAGAATTTCATTATCCTTTCAAATCAAACTTCAGTGAAATCACAACACAAGCGACATCTATATTTGCGCAATTTTGATGGTTTTTTTCTTACATACAAAGTTATTGCTTTTTTTCTCTACCCTTCATAGTTCAGGACACAGAACACTAAGTGGAACGTCCCAATTTATGGCAATTTCGGCAGCCTGATAGATATACTCTATGGAAGAAATAATCATAGAAATAGATTCTATATCTATGGCTTCATATCACAGAATACCTGTATATTTTGAAGACAGCTGGCCGATTTACAATCCTTGCAAACTCAAAACAAGGTGCTCAGGCCACGAATGCCTCGAATTATATTAGCAGCCAGTGCTCCATACCTGCAATTTTCTATGGAGGGTGGAAAAAGAGAAATCATTCTTATGGATCAGCTGATCAAAAAGTGTCCATCAAAATGGTTCATCATGAAGATGTCACTTGTGTCGTTACGTTACTCATTGTAAATCAAATTATAAATGAATAGTCAAGGGAACAGTTTCCAGATAAATTTTCATTTTGATCGAGAATCAGTCGATTCACAACAAAATTGACATCTACCATTGTGCAATTTTGATGGGTCCTTTTTACTTCATACTAAAATCATTGTATAAAGATTCTTTATACAATGCTACTATTATAAATGCGAATGTAAGTTTGTTTGTTACGTTTTCGCGCAAAAACGATTAAACGGTCATCATGCAACTTTGTACATATACTCTTAAAGGTATGAGAAGTAACATACGATACTTTTTATTGAAAAAAAAAATTTTTCACGAAAGATGAGAAAATTATTTGTCAAAAAATCGGCAAATTTAGCTACTTCACCGCCATCTAGCATTACAGTAATGAAGTTTCAACTCTGAATACTGTAATACCGTCCCACTCTATTAAAGAAGACGACGACAATATCTAATTTATACTCACACTTATTTAATGGCTACACTGCGGGCGAAGCCGCGGGTAAAAAGCTAGTATGGAATAAGCCTCCTTTCCTCTCTTATCAGTAGAGTGGTGAAGAAAACTAAGTTAGGTAGTGATGAGTTTTGAACGTACGTCGTTAGATGACAGTACAGTTTACAGATTCAGAATTTCGCTAGTTGTAAACGAGATGGCGCTTACCACACTGATCTTCCGTATCAATTGATTTTTTATAAACCGTTAATATTTTTTGCGTAGATCAAGATTGTGGTTAAATGCCTAAGAAAACTATGATTAATCTTGAAATTAAGTGGAAAATTATACCTAGAACGTAAAAAAAATTTGAATACTGATGGTTTGAATGAAATTTGAGTTGTATTGACGGTCTTTTTTCCTTTGTGATAATGAAATCAATCTTCCTTTATCATCTTTCGTTTCTGGGTCCGCCATCAAAATTTATATTTCGACAGTTTCAACTTTGTCCATTATCTCCAGGTCTAGTCGCCTTTTGACCTTCGAATGAAAGCAATGAAATACTTTTTAGTCATTTATTTAATGCTTCACTTTGATTTTTTTTCAAATTTATGTAAATACAACATTTTAGACAGTCTAGTGATATAGCCATATCTCGTCAAATATTGAATTTTTTTTCCTTTATGGCAGTACCATCCTTTAAATACATCATAAAATTTTTAGCTTTCTTATACACACTAGTTCTTGGGATTCCATTTCGTTTATGTAAAAGCACAACTAAAATCTAAGCTGCGTATCTCTTCCCCCTTCAATTGTTGATTTCATTGATTCTAATTGAATGTTAGGATTTTGAAGGAATTCATCAACAGAGCCCCTTCTACGAGAGTACGTTTTTAAGTTCACGAAATGAGGGTAAAAAATAAAAATACAAAATTCTATTTCCTTTCTGAATAATGTGATTTCTGAAATTTACTTTTTTCATGTGAAAATTAGATTCTAAATTAAATATATTTCACGGAAAAATTGCATTTTTATTCTAAATAATTGAAAATCTTCATTTCAGTTCATTTATAGAGGCACCTTTAATTTATACTGGAAAAATAACACCAGAATCATTCAAGAATTACTTTTACCAGTATAGCAAATTGAAGGTGCTTGTGAGTTGAGCGGGCTTCTGGAAGATTTAATATTCCCGCAACATTGCTTTCCCTGCAAACTAATAAAATGGCGATGGAAGTTGCCAAAAATTAGTTAGGACTTATCATTTCTTGATATTAGTACTCTGTGGTGCCTCACCTTCGTAACATAGATATAGTAACTAGATGTCTATGGCCCGTTTGCACCAAGGCCCTTAAAATGTCGCTTAGCTAAGTGCCGCCTTAAGTTAAGGGTCGCTTAAATTCAACTTCAGTTGCACGACTTTCGCTTAACAGAAACTTAGCTGAGCGACGCTTAACTTTCTCAATCTAGTGACATTTCAGTATTTCATTTCTCCCTAGATCAATAGAGCGATTTCATTGGCTACACGCAATATTTGATGTTCTGTGGTTAAAGAACTTTTAAATATTTCGTCTATTCTATGGCAGAAATATTAATATTAAATATTAAACAAGCCCGATATGGTTTTAATTAAAGACTTTATACGTATAGACGCCTAGGAAATTCTCTTTCCACAATTTCTACTATTTACAAGTCGTCATGAAATGCATCAAATTCATTAAAGAATTCCATTATATAAGTTAATAGCGTTTTTCGAAGTATATATTACAATTACGATTAATATTATTTTAGTCACATCACATTTGTTCGAAAATCACAAGAAGACAAATATTTGGAAAACCAAACAAATCAAATTATTTTAGGTTAGAATCATAGATAAATACCAAAATAAATGTACATTTACCTTTGATCTATGGGTAGAATCCGCGCTTAAATAGTTAAGTGGCTATGAATGAGCACTTAAATTTAAGGCTTGCTTAAGGGATTCAAGTGCCGCTTAACAGTTGGTGCAACGCAATTGAAGATAAGGATTCATTTTAAGGGATGCTTAACGCAAAGTGTGGTTGGTGCAAACGGGCCTAGCTCTCTCACTAATCGTCCCTGAAAAGTGAGGCATTTAATTGATGAAACTGACAAAATGGCCGCCGAGTTTTGGTCATACAGAAATGAATACGTCTATGTTTGAGTGATGATTTTACCATGGATAAAGAAAGTTTTTATATCTATGTGACTTTACTAAGCTTATCAATCGTAAATCAGATATCTAATGTAGAGAAATGGGTTGAATGAAAATATTAAATTGTGCGGCCCTTATGTTGACTTTTTCAGCGCTTATTTATTTATTTCAATTTTTTTCTACTGTGCGAATTACAAGATACGTTTCGTTCTTTTAGTAAACTTTTTTTTTCAGATGGGATTTGTTAATAAAGAACTTTATAAACAAAATAATAATTTTTATTATTAATGCATACATTGATTTTGGAGTTACAAATAAGACGGTAAAATGACTTCCCCAGTACCTAGGATGTTGAAATTCATTTTTATTAATTTGAAATCAATATTAACTTAATGTGCCAATGCCTTTTCGACGTGGCGTTGATTCTTGTTTATTCTGCCCTGGCAAGTCTGTTTTCAACTTCAATATTAATTGATTTTATGATTTTGCATCAGAAACTTTGAAGTTTGAAGCAACCAATGTCCTTTCAGATTCGGAAACAACCTGAAACACATCCTTCAAAACATGGATCAAGCCACCTAAATTTTTTATATGAACAACATGAGTGTGTTCATCAGGCATTGAATAATGATGTACATTTGTATTGTTCCACCAAACCTAACTTGCATTTGAAGCAATCCACTTCTTGCATTATTTTCCGTACAATAAAGCCTGATATATAGAACAAAATATTCTCCTTTAACATAATTATTTGTACTACATGGAGGTACAAGATGCTCATCTTCACTGTCGCGATCAGGGAGTTCCTCTTCATAAACATCTTTCAGCTCAAACTCAAATTTATTTCTTTTTCTCCATTTTAAATCAAAAATACTTTGCGCTGGGTCATTATCCGCATAAAAGCTAATTCCAATAGCAGATGCCTTTATCTCATTGTGCAATTTGTTGAAAAACCCAACAACTCTTCAACGTTCAGATTGTTGTTGAACCCATGGTGAGCCCGAACTTTTAAGTAAAACGCTTTTGTGTGGTTCCGATTAAGGTTCAAAATCAAATTGTTAAGATTTGTAACGGTCATGGAACTGCAATATCCGAAGTACCCCAATTAGTTTCGAAAGTGATAGAATTTACAACGAGGTACTTTCGGTATGAGTTTATGGCCGGATGACCAAGAAATAGATCTTTATATTTGAACCTTTGTCGAATGCTGGAATTCCGCCTGGGTATTTTCGGGAAAGGCCAGAATTGTACGTTTTGCACTTTCCATTTATTTGGTCAAACCGTTTTTACGCCCCCTTTTGAAGAGGGGGAACTTGTATATATTTCAAGGTTTTGTTTGATTTAGCCAGTTAACATAAATAGAACTAAGGTTAAGACTTAGAGAAATATTTACAACATTTCTAGTGAGTGTGTTGACTCATTGTGGTCGTAAGAGGAGGTTATATGTGCCATCCAGACATCCGAGGTGTACATGGTGTAAATAAAGTTTTAAGTTGTACAACCTCTTTTCAATCAAAGGGATTTTTCATTAATTTCGGAAATCCAGTCCAAGAAGAAACCGGAAATATCCGACAAGTTCTTCTTGCACTCTACATCTCGTAGAAACTGTATTACCAGTATCCGGTCCACAAATCCTCAAAGACTCTGTCAGTCTGTCGATTTCGGAGTTACGAGAAAACACAAATCCTTCTGGACTTTACTGAATTTATCTACTAGTACGAGCTCCAAGTTAGGGTCTGAAAATCCTCTTTTTCAAGTGATGCAATTAGAGATCCCAGTGTTTTTATCGTTTTTTCCCTCCTCAACATTCTTTGTCTAAGGCATTTATTCTTTTTCAATAATGATTTAATCCTAACATTAGCTGGCAATTTTTTTCTTCCTCTTTTCTTGACTTCTAGATCTGAATGAGTTGCAGAATCTCTAGTCATAGTTTCTTCGAAGGTCTGCCGTTCTCGGTCATCGCAATATTGTGATTGAGAATCTTCAGAAAGTCTTCTTGTAGGAATCTGATAATCCTCTGAAAAGGCTGGGAGAACTGGTAGTCATTTTCTGTGAAATGAGCACTACAAATCCTGTTACGAGTTTTAGGTTCCCAGCCTTTCCTTCTTATCGCTTCTATCCACTTTTGTAACAATTCTTGATTCTTATGGGGAAAACTGAAATAGATAAGTGAAATTTCAATACAATACAAAATAATGTACCTTTTGACATTAAACTTACTGAAAGAAGTGAATGTTATATCCTTTTCTGAATTCATTTGAGCAGTCAAATACAGAACAGCGCACCATCTTGAGAAGACCGTAATCAAAAAAATACTACACGAAAACACAACCTTAATTACAGTTTAACTTAATCAATTCGTTCGAAGACACATCAACAACAACAGACGGTCGCCATTTTGTCAGTTCACTTCACTTTTTGACCTCCAGTTCAACATCTATGTTTTCTATATCTATACTTCGTAATTATAACCAGTGGTGGCTCGTATCGAGGGTGTATAAATTGTTTTCAAGAACATAAAAAGTGTGACATATCCCAAACAATCACTCGCAAATCTCCAATACATATCTGATGTAGCCAATCGCCAAATCCCGAGAACCAACCTTGTGAAACAAAATAAAACATCACAAAGTAGGGTCTCAGGGAATAGGCAAGTTGAGCCTTTCAAACCTGTGGACAAACATTCGCAACAAAAAGAATAATGGATAAAAAACACTTCGATGGAGAATTACAGAATCAGGCAGTATATGAAGTTGACGAGTAACCAGGAAAGTTAGCAGGATGTACAGTACTCCTCAACAGGTGTAAAATACTTACTATACAACCTACTACCTCAAATGGACACTGTCAAGAGTGTACCTAAAAATTCAAAAATGTTATTTCCGTTCATACGAGGTCTGTTCAAATAGAATCGTGTAACGTAATTTTGGGACTCATGGCGCTTTCTTATGCTGATAAACTCGGGCATTTTGGGTGTTTAGATAATTTTTACCTAATCAAAAAAATTATTCAAATTTTGTATGAATATCAAAATAAAGTACCGAAGCAACGTTTGTCGGTGGTGCGAAATGTTCTACGAGATCCAAGAAGATGATAACGATTATGTCATCAAGATACGAAAATAGTATTGCTGAGTATCTAAACGTATCGATTTACTTGTGCCATTCTCCATTTTTGAACAGACCTCGTACAGTAATGTAGACTGATGAAGATTAAACATCGAATAATAAGTAGAACTAAAAAACCAGATTCAACTGATAAATAATCCACGTAGATGACAATATCGAACTACACGACACGGCATCTTTGTTCTTCTTCTTCCTAGGAACTTCATTCTAATTGTACGTCCTTCTTTGTTGAGCAATTCTCACCGAACAGTACCTATAGTCTCCGACTTGCGCTAAAATTGCACAAGTTCGGATCTACGGGTTCTGCACGATGAAAATACAATGTTGACTGATACTCGCCGTTCGAAATCATCGTGAAATCTGGAAATAAAAAAAAAATTGTTACTACCAGAGAGCGTGTTTATGAAAAATATACTGCGATTCCAGAGGAATCGTACGATATCGGCACAGAAAGATACATAAAGGTAGAAAATGAGTCGGTAGATCTCAAGCACATGCTCGTGATATTCTTCCTATGCAGTGAAGTATATAGTGTGAGCGTTGTGAAAGATTGAGTCACTGAACGAGATCAAGTGTTTGGCGAATTCCAAATATCGAGAAATGGATTAAGCAAACGTTGAACCGTAGTAAACTGGAAGAGAATCCCTCAATATGTCGCATAAGACTAGCTAAAAAAAGCCCTCAGAGACTCAACATTACTTGAATCGGAGCAATGAACGAGAACTGGATGTATCTCTATTTAATCACGAGATTTCGCGTCTTCGGAAGGCATTCTGATGTTATAAGGGGTATAGGAGAATAATAATAATATATTTTATTTCAGGTAAAGTGTATACATGTAATACAGTGATCACTCGAGATGAAACAAGGTCATAAACAATTTTACTCTGATTATATCATATCATTATACTGAGTACCCCAAGTGGATAGCAGATAGAACTCAATTGAGCACAAAGGTTGGTGATGTGTGTTCAATCAAGAGTTTCCTCCAGGTTGAGACCCAGAAAATTACAACACCTAATCAGACTCAGAAAGGAGTTGCAAAGTAGAATATTTGCTGGTGTTTGAAAACCTGAATGAGCTGTTTTGAATAGCAATGCATAAACCATTTGCTTCAAACCATTCGCCTGCTTGCAGTAGGGTTGATTTTACAAGTTTACACGTTTCTGGGAGTGTCTTGGCCATGACTGAAGTTTGTGTCATCCACATAATTCAACATTTTGATATTTGTTTCATAAAATATGGTATATAGATCATTTAAAAATATGATGAATAGGATGGGACCTAAAATGATTCTTTGTGGTACTCCTAGTTCTGTGAATTCTGATGAGATCATGAGACAGGGCATCGAATACATTTTGATGTGGAAGGTTTTTTTTCGACATAATACCTAAGAAACCTAAAAAATTGGTAGATTTCCATAACTTTTCGGTATATCGGTAGACGACCATAAATCGGTAGCATCGGCAACACTGTGTGATAAGTCTATGATCATAACTGATCATACAATTTGAATTGGTCTATGCGCATGAACCTTTCCGATTCCCGATTTTAGACCTCATTCTGCCCCCTGTTAATCTATACTCCGTGGTTCAGCCCCTCCATTTCGTGAATCACTTCTACAAGTTCAAGAATATAACGATCGGAATTGCAAAACTAAATTCAACTTAAGACAGACAAGATCAATAACCAATAAAACCTGTCTTCAACATTTAAATTTCCCATAATTTAACCTTGCTAATACGTTAATTCACTTCCAGTTCAAAATTTCAATCATAGACAAAGAATATTTGTCGAATATTTAAACTCTTGACATTTCAAATTTTCAGTATTTCAGCAAGAATTGAACAAACCTGCGATTACATATCATAATAGCTTCAAAGCTATTACAAAAAAAATAATACGTTACTCCAAACATATTGTTTCGTTCAAACGTTTCTTCCCCATCCATTTCATATGTCAAACTCTGGAGGGCCTGAACCACAATAATAAATTCATTCTATATTCTATGCACAAACGCATACTCACAGAAAATGTTCCATTCATAAGTGTGAACCTATCTTCCATCGCTTAAGGCTTCGTGTTTCTTTAGTTCAATTCATTCCGTACATAGATATAAAAAACGTATCATTCAATTTACATATCTATGATTCCGTATTGCATCATAGGCGTGCGCAAAGCAGTGGCATTCACTATTTATAGATTGATTCAATACGCATATAATTTAATGAGGTAGTATTTTTTATTTTCAAACTTGGAGGATAACAATTTTTAAAAAATGGACTAAAACAATCATACGGACAATGCGACGGATTTTAGGTTATGTCTGGGCGCTTATCTCGTGAAGATCAACTGATTGATAAGTTTTCTCTTTAGCAATTACATTATAACGCATTCACAAACATTATTACCAAAAATACATTTTTTAAAGCACGAAATTTCACTTCCCTCACGCTGAAGGTCTCCACATACTATATTTTTTCCCCCACGACGACCAAAATTATTCAAAAACGAAAGAAATCTTCCAAAATGAGTTAGATCCACCCTGTATACGCGTCTGGCGACCTCTCGCACGGTTAAATCAATTCGGTCGCGATTAAACCACTGACCCAGATAGAAGGGTGGCGAGATTACAGGACGATCGATGTGGAACTTTTTTTTTTCGCATAAACCGCATCCCCTGTATCTAAGAAGATACGGCGACAAGTTCGGTTCGAACCAAGATCCGCGAGGCAGAGAGAAAACCGCACTTTCTCCGTTCGATCGGGCCAAGATCACCGTTGACACCAGACGGCTAGACTAAAGGGGGCCACCCACCATAGGATCTTTTGAAGCTTAATTCTCTGATTATTTTTTTCTGCGACTGTTTCTAGCAGTAAACAGTTAGCAATCGTTGTCCTCCACATTCATAATTTTTAAATATTGAGAAAAAATGGCGGATGCTACAATACATCAATAAAATCCAGAGAAGAGAAACCTACAAGAAGAAAAATCAACGAGGAAGAATTTATGAATATCGCTTTTAATCCCTTAAGTTCACCTTGTATTGTCAGCTTTTATAAAAGCTAATTTTCTGCCTTGAAAACGAGAAAGGATGTCTGTCATTACGTTGGTAACCAGAACAAGAAGAGATGACGTTCATTGCCCAAATGAAAATTCTACATCAGAAATGTGATTTCCTCAATAACTCCCAGAAAATCCATCGAATCAAGTTGTTACTTGAAAGACGTTTGAATGAGGTTGAAACGACCAAGTTCACAGAATTTCCATGACATCGTTATGCCAGAAAATTTCCCGCGTCGCCTAATTTCTCCCTTTCGTCTCGCGCTCCCCTGCTCGCTTTACGACAAACTTTCACGTCCTGCCCGACCCTTAAACCCCCCGGGGTTCTCTCCGGTAACCCCACGCGTGTGGCTTATTTCAGCCCGTATCACCATGCAGGCTCTCTCTTGGAGTCGAGGCAAGGAGAACCGGCCAGACGCGGTGAAGGCGAAATAACATGGGTACAAAAAAAAATAAAACAGCGAGTGCGTTGACCCCCTTTCTTCGCCGTCTCTGGTCTGTCGTCATAGGAGGCTGCCGCTGGAGCCTCGTCTTAATCCGATTTGCGTTCGGTTCTCCAAATGGCAGGGAGCTCGTTTAGAGTTTAGTTTACAGGGCGTCCAATGTTCTTTGTTGTCTGGTGAGGGGATTTCGAAAACCCGATGATCTAGGATAAAATGGATGTTAATTGAAAAGTCTTCAGCATACCATATTAAAATATATTTTTGCGCGCTTGTTGTAGTCGAAGTCCACGACAGTCTGTAACATTCTTGGATTTTGAAGCTCCAAATTCTTATTTAGCGAATGTTCCTTTATATCATGAACAAGCCGGGTAGTTCTATGTTAGGCGCCATTGATAAGTTATTCAAAGCGTTGGTAGACAACAACAAACGGTTTAGATAGTTTTGGGTAGTTGTTAGATGGCGGAAGGAGTTCAGTTGAAAATAAATTGAATAGTGAATTATATTATATCTGGTAAGCTATCAATTATGCACTATTTAGATATGCTGGTAAACGATGAACCAAATATTATATCCATTTACTTGAATGTGTTGTTTAACTCAAAGTCATTGTAAACAATATCAACTTTATTGCAGCATGGGAGTATGATCCATTGTAGTTATATTGTTTTTTATGACTTTAATAACAAATTTACCTAGTATAAATAGAACTTCGTTGATAAAGAATTGATTGGTTGCTTGTAACATCATATATTGGAATAAAACTCACTGTATATCACTGGTTGATTGTTCTTAAATGATGGTAAAGTTTAATGCTATGCCTCTGGAAATATTCAAGAAGGTATGGAGATTTTAACCTAAATTAGACTATATCAGATGATATTAGTACTTGGGAATTAATCAAGCTATCCTTGTAGATACCTTGAGTTATCGAGTGTCTTCAAGTTTGTTCTACTACATAGGAGAATACAAATCATAAGATCTAGCCATGTGATTATATCCTTTCAGCTGCAGCAATCCTTTAATGTCATCGTTCCAGCTCGAATTGAATAATAATGCTCTCCTTTCAGTTAAACCTATAAATTAATTAGTGGTAGACAAATCTAGGGTACTTATAATTCACATTGCAGCTTAACTTGTCGGAGTCCAGGATCTATCATTCAACGATAGGAATACATTAGTTGCTAAACACTAGTACGGTTAATGCGCTTCATATCCAGTAATGTATTTAGCCAATAATTAGTTTGTGGAAGTTTATTATTACATCAAGTGGTGATAGATCTTTTGTTTATTTGTTTCAAAGTTTTTCTTCCTGTAATCTTTGTGAATGTTGTCTTATTGTTTCTTTCGAGTGGCTATTTATGTTTACTATTGATTGTTTATGTTTTATAGTTTTTCAAGTGATGAGAGTACTTTCGTTTATTTATTTTTATGGTTTTATACAGCCATCTATATTCTTTTATTACATTATATTCTTATTTTGGAGTTTCGGGATTGTGAACCATTTCTATATTGTTGTATGAGATTTCTTAGCTACCTGGATCGAAGGCCATGAATGCCGCTTCTATTTCCGGAGGTAAGGAACCGTTACATTCATGTTCTATAAGGCATGACAAAATATATATTTTTCGATACTGTTACTTTTTTCGTTTTTTCATAGCCGCCGCTGGAACTCCATGACCTTACCTGTGTTCCCATTTCCTTGGATCATACAGTATTTATAGTTATTATGGGTCATATACCTTATGACCGTGACCATGACGATGGTTATAGTCCCCATAATAGCTATGATCGATTGTTTTGTGCAATCACAATATTTTGATGTCTGATAATAACTGCAGTCGCGCTTGTTATCTAGAATAGGAGGATATTGTCACTCCAGAGCAACACAAGTTACTTAAGGGCATCTCTTGCCTCTACCAAGTATCCTCAAGCAGTCACATTTCACCAATGTCAAGCATAAACTTGGATATATTGGCTTGTGCCTTCATTTATCTAGAATAACCTCCACAATGATTGCACGGTCTAATTAAGGTATGTTGAATAGAATGATCCTTGTAACTTGACCCTGTAGTATTGAAATTTTAAAGTATTAACCGCATAGGAGTTTTTGTTGCCTAACGCATTTTCCCCTTATAGGCCCTGAATAAAGAGTTAATCGTTTGGATCTAACCTTTGTCTTCCAACTATTTTTCACAGTCATTTTTCAGAGTCAGTTTGCACTGTCTGGTATTCTCGGCCAGTATCGTACCTAGGGCGGAAGGAGGCAGCCGAAACGTTCTCCGCGTGTAGTAGTGTTGTTGTGTACGGTTGCCATGGCTGCGCGTATAAAGTAAACGAAAGAAGAAAGTATTTGTTTGGTCACTTCTTACCTAAAATTTGGCGGAGGTTATACTGAAGTTTTCGAAGAATTTCGTCAGCGCCAAATAAGCAAGTTCCCACCAGACAAATGGTGCATAAACTGTATCGTAAATTCGTAAGTACTGGCCCCGTAATCTACGCACCGCGTTCAGGTCACCCTGCTAATTTTTTCGTAAAATTTGTTGTACCGTGTCTAAACAATGCCGCATGTGTGCTGAAGAGGAGGGAAACAATTCAAACATAAAATGTGAGGCCACAAGTAATTATTGATGTTATATTTTCCTCGAAAATAAATTTATTTGCAATTATTTTTGCTAATTTTTCCTCATTTGCAAAACATTAACTGATTTCTGCCGCACCCTGTACTTTGAATATAATATGAGTTTTACCCTCGCTAGACAATCACATTAAATGGCCATATCTTTGTATCTGGAGTCATTTGAACTCCACTGTTGTAGTTGGTTTCATTAATAATGTTTGTCATTCTTTCCGAAAAGAAAAAATGATGAATGTTATAAAAATCGTTTATTCTAAATATTGGGTATTGTTTTTTGGGAATTTAAAATCATGAGATGTTACAACACCCAATTTCCAAGAAATTATCACTTCAAGATCACAGATATATACACTATAAGTGTTCATGTCGACGGAATACGATCAAAATGGATTTGATTTATTGATGAATTGGACAGAAACATGATCGATCCGAGGAGAGATCCGTAGGGAACACCACTGAGGACAAGATTACCTGAAAGGCAACATCACCGAAAAATTGTGATCCAATGAGTTAGGTACAATACCAGTAAAACACTGCTATAAGTAATCAGTCGATTAAACGTCTGTAGTGGGAGTTCGTCATTACAGTTGACTATGCGTCCCGTTTCCTTGCAAACTTTTTATCGGCCGATACATGAACTGTAGTTATCAACGGGCCCACCAAACTGTCGGGCGATTAAAGGTTTGCAGCATGTGAGGACCCTAATAAATGCTTCTTCTAATGTAAGAGCAGCCTGCGTGATTGATCTAACCCGAAGCTAGAAATCATCGCTCCCTCCATCGTAGCCAACAGGGGCTCATCTACACAAGGGTTTCCCCTATCGTGTCTGTCTGTCTGACTAACGATCTTCCCGTCAGACTCGTAACACGGTCAGTAACCAGGTTACCGTCGCCGAAACGATAAAGTTGTCCCCCCAAATCGGCAACTCTTCGAGAGAGGAAAGCAGTTAGACCGTCTGTCTAGCAGCTTAGATTTGTTGTGGGTCGGGGAGGAACGACCTTCGATGTTTATCGCCATCTTTCTTCCTATATTATACGTATCTCTGTCGGGTCGACGCATCGACTACGCGACCGCGTCGCGCGGATTAATCGCGCCGTGGGGGCCCAGACGAGAATCGAACGTGTGTGCGAGTTTGGCCTGGGTTATGGACCGTTATCCGGACGTAAAGGGGGTACGCACGTGCGGTTTTGTAGGAGGGGCTTCTTATTCAGTCGACATGTGTGTGAAGTACTTTTAGATTTTTTAATAAAAAATGGTTTTCGAATTTTTCGGTATTGGACCACCTATGCGATGAGTCCAGAACCACTGCTGTGCAAAATTTTCCTTCTTCGAAGCTTGTTGAGATTGTGTTCGCGATTCGATAGACCTGATGCGTTCTATCGATGTTAAAAAGTTTGTCAAGTCTTCAATATCATACGATACGAGTCCTTGAATTGCCAAATAAAATCGGTATCCTGGTTATTCGGGTCATTGACCCATTCGTACACGAATGATACAGTTAAAATATATGATTTGATTCGTCAGAGTCGCTTCCGAGCGGCCACCCGCGCCACCAAAAACCCATTCATCAGCTGACGGAGGGTCAGAAGTTATTCTGGAATTATGGCATTAAATATTCAAGACGGGCAGCTCGCCATCTGATTGGATTCTAATCGTGATTTGTACGTTAACCTTTCTGGATGGACGGAAAAAACTGGTTTCGGTGCTTGGTTTACGGAAGGAAACGGTAATTTGGAAGGGTTCAGATTGAATTTTGAGGATGGGATATCCGCATATTTAGGGGTGATTGAAGATGGTAGCTTCTACTTTTAATTACGGTTTGGTTTGATTTTTTACAAACTGAGTCTTTACCATTACGTTAATTCTAAAACAGATTCTTTGAAGGAAAAGAAACATACCAGGTATATCGGTATGAAGTGAGCGTCAAGATACAGATGTCTCTATAGGGAACGAGCGTTTATTTTTTTTATTTGTTTGCTATGACATCTGTGAAACATATTTAGTATACATCAGGTCATTGATCAGACAACATCATGTTTTTCATTGTGTTAAAAATGTCGAATTTTGTACCAGACAGTGATGATGGATAGCATTAATTGTTTGTTTTTATTTGAAGAAAAGTGGTGAAGAGTCGCATCGAATGCTTGTCGAGGCATATAGTGATCATGCTCTATCAGAAGCAAGATACAAAAGATGGTTTTAACGGTTCAGAAATAATGATTTTGATGTGAGAAATGAAGAACGTGGAAGACAACCAAAAAAGTTTGAAGACGCTGAATTGCAAACGATATTGGACGGAGATGACACTTTGAATCAAAAGCAAATGGCAGAAATGTTAAATGTTGCACAACAGACAATTTCTGACCATTTAAAAGCTATGGGAAAGATCCAAAAGTGTGGAAAATGGGTGCCACATGAATTGAATGAAAGACAGATGGAAAACCGAAAAAACTCATGTAAAATTTTGCTTCAAAGACATAAAAGAAAGTCAGTTTCGCCTTGGATTGTTACTGTCGATGAGAAATGGATTCATTTTAAGAATCCTAAATGGAAAAAATCATGGATTCATCCGGGACAACCATCACCATCGACTGCAAAACCATATATCGTCTGAAAAAACCACATTACTTATAAAATTATTATCACGGTTGTATATCACAATACAAAATTTCTGGTAAAAAAATTCAACACCATAAACATAGATTTTTGTTGTTCTACTATAATTTCTTTCTACTTCAAGATTATACAGGGTGTTCGGCACATGGACCGTCAAATTTTTTTGGGGCGTTGGTAGGGTCATTTGCTACCTTTTCAGTCTTGGAACCTGGGTCCTTAGTATTACGGTTACGGAGGTATGATTTTTTTATTAGGTTTTTCTAAATTAGCCGAAATGTACCATTCGAAGCCCCATAACTTTTTTTGCGTGTGCTTCTATAAGCATGCATTTTTTTATTGTATGAACTCTACATGAGAGTGTGTTTGAAAAAACGTATTTATTGTTACAGATAACACCACAAAATTAACACGTGGGCCTTTTATAAAAAAAAAAAAAATATGAAAGTATGAAAACATCTCCACTCCTATTGAAATAAAAAAAAAGTTACAGCTATTACAAACTTAGTTTGATTTTAAAATGTTCTTTGGTTTACAACGTTGCTAACCATATGCTATTTCATAAGTCAATAAAAAAATAATACTGCAGATAAGGTTTTAGTCAGAAGAGTGAAGAAAGTCGCACCTAAATAAAAGTACGGATTTCGACACAACACAGCGAGCAAGGAAATTTTACTTGCCCGTTTTAGACGCGTGTGAATTATTATTACTATTTCTGTCCTTAGGTTGGATTGGGTCAGTCACCGCTGACTTGACCCTACCGTCATTCGAGATTTAACTGTCTGTGCCGCGTTGTTCAGTTTTTTTAATTTGTATTTTTTGTTTTTGTTACTTTTATCGACTTTATTCGTCTGTTGTTTCAATTTTGGTTGTTGATATGCCTAATTTCACCAACGCTGAGTATGCTGATATGGTGATGGCATATGCAAGGCCGATGGTGTTGCTCGTGCAGCTCAAAGGATTTATCAAGCCAAATTTCCCGATCGAAGATTACCCTACCATGAAACATTCTCGACGACTTATCGACGATTGAGAGAGACTTGGACATGCAAAAAACGTTATGGGGCTTCGAATGGTACATTTTTGGTAATTTAGAAAAACCTAATAAAAAAATCATACCTCCGTAACCGTAATACTAAGGATCCAGGTTCCAAGACTGAAAAGGTAGCAAATGACCCTACCAACGCCTCAAAAAAATTTGACGGTCCATGTGCCGATCACCCATCCCTTTCTGGTGAGAAATTCCAAAAAACCTCAGAATTATTGGATGTTATCATCATACATTTGTAATTTTCATCTTAAAATTTCCCAATCATGAAAACCATTCATTTATATGAAAACTTATAAGGCAAGAGGTTGTCACTGTGTTTTTTTTTTATCAAAGCCAGAAAAAATCATCTATGATTTTCCAAACACTGATATTTCTGAAGCTTCTTCTCCTTGACAGACTTTCTTGAGTATTGACCAGTGAACAGGTCTATGAGGTCTCTTGATATCATACTATTAAAACTATGAAAATCTTTTTCGAAATCTTCAACAACAATGAATGATGTCACTACGAATAATTATTATAAAGTGATGTTACTTTGCTTGATGATTATTTTCTCTACTGAATCCCAATAACAATTTACTTGGATAGATTACAAGTATTCCCAGATTTAGGTGTGCAATTATACTTGCTTGAAGAAATTGAGTTTGATCACCTGAATTTGCTTTTGAAAAATCAACTAGGTGTTCTTTAATAAAAAAATTTTTGATAGATCATTCATATGAATCTATTCTGTTTAGACTATAATTACTGATTACTGAACATGCGTAAATTTTTGGTTTTTATAATGAGAGTATCTGTTTTAATTACGTAAACAAAAACATAAATATTGAATAATGGTTATTCATAGATTATCTCAAATTTTAATACCTTACCATAGAATATTAATGTATTACCAAACCAGAGAAAAAATTAATAATTGCAAAGTTTTTTTAAATGAAAAATAATATCTGTAACCATTATTGATCTTTAGTTATAATTTTCCTCAGAATAACTAGAGTGAATTATTATCACATTAAAATGTTATTATAACGTCTCTGTGGTGGGTAGTTCCCAATAAAATAGTGTTTTGTGGTTCCTTGTTGTTTTGATTCTGTTTGAAACTGTCAACAGTTATTTGTAGCTTTCTTTAAAAAAATGTGGAAAATATTGTAAGGATAATTTCGATAGTTAGTTACTATTCAATTCAGTATGAAATGATTATTGTCAGAAAATGCATTCTATTCTAATCTTTCTTGTTTATGAGCTTATAGCTTCCAGTTTCAATATTGATTGAATTTTAATTGACCATGCATCATAACAAACATTCAAAAATATTAAAACTAAGTCAAATTCTATTATCTCCTAAGTTTGTAAACCAGGTTGAATCGGTGTATGAAATAAAGATGTGAAAAAACTTCTATAAAGGTACAAAACAAATCTAGGAGACTGGGTTCGAAGTTTTTAAAACTCATATGAGCTTATTTTGAAGCATTCCTATGTTAGAATAGATATAATTTGATGAACCCTGAGAGTCTGAAGCTATAAAGAACCAGCTCTTCATAAAGACAAGTATTCAATTTAACAGGTCCTGACAGAAAATACATTACCTATTTCAATGGTCAAAATATACCGAAGTACCTACGTGAGTGATAGAAAACTTTTTCTCTATTTATTATGGAATATTACTCTGGATTAAATATTAAACAAGGTGCTAGACATCATTAATAATGAATACAGCAAATGGCAATTTAGATTTTGTGGTGAATGTAAGACAAAAATTGTTCAGTGGTTAATTTCATCTATAGTGTTTAGTGGTGGAACCATAGACTGGAGAGATTTCCCCAACCTTTTGTAGAAATATTTAATAAAGACATAAAATATGGCAACATTGAACAAATCTGATTATTGAATTCATTTCAGCACAGAGTTGGATTTGGGAAAATCAGAAAATTTGGAAAATTTGGTGCAATTTAGGAGAAAAGATGATGAATGATTTTATCTGCAAAAAGAGTAATGATTCCAGGAAGTACAAGATACGGACTTTTAGTTCAAGTGATGCAGTATTAGTGAGAAACCCACAAGAAATGGAATAAATCTAATGATGCCAAAATTGCATGACTGTTATCAAAAACCTTCTACAACAGATCATTTCAATTGATATTATCGTTTGAATATTACAGGTGAAAATGCATGCATGCATCTTTTGAACGGGGCCAAATTTGGAAAAATGTTATAGGAAGAAAATAAATGGTTAAAATTAACGCAGTGGTCAAAGAGTTACCCTGTATATCCGGGAAAAAGTAATTTCTTGAAAAGTTACATTTTGCTACCTGTCAATAGAGATGAAATGTCAAATTTTTTTCCAGTCACAGAAAAATTTCGTTTGATTTTCTGCTTGGTTTTCTAAACATCGTCCATGGAAAATTTCCCAATGGAAACGGGTCTAGTCAGGCACCCAGATCGACCGGTATTTCATAATAAATCTATTACGATCGTCTAGACGCCTATATTATACAATTTTTTCCATGCCAATTATACTAATGGCATATCATTAAGATCCGTTCTTCAACGCTTCGCGGCTAGTGAACCCGCGTGCGTCTGCCGATGTCTGTACATACGTTAGCAAATATACGATCAACCTGTGCGCCCGCCGCAAGGACACGTAACTATACGTACGCACAGGTCCGTCTGTTTTTTCCTTTTAAGCGGTTTTAAGCGAGACAATGATCGTTTTGTGTGCTAGTAGTGCACACGAATGAAAAGGTACTTTGCGGGCCGTAAGGGGAGGGGGGGTCGCTTGTTTATCGACGGTCTGGGACGTTTCCGGTTTCGGTTTTAGCGACGACGTCTCGATCTGGAGGAATTTTCGGTCAGACTCGTTGAATGGAGCAGATGAGAGAACTCATCTGTATGTTTTTCGTACAGGGGGGCAGCAATGAAACGATAACCTGTGTCGCTTGGATGTGAGCATCAACTTCCTCATTTCGAGAGGAACACACTGTATATTCGTTCTAGTAGGAGAGTTCGATATTGTTTCGCTCAAGAGAGATGAGCAAAAATATCATCATTACCGTGGATTTTCATCTCGAATTACGAAATATTACTGAAATTGTTATCAAATGAACCAACAAACTATGACAAAACATACTTGGTGTGCCATGAGGTTAAGGAATAAAGAGTCATTTTGCGATATCTCGGAGAGTTAGAGAGGCGTGTCTAGAGGAACATTTTAAGACGAAAGATAATTGTTTCAAATCTCAAGATCTGGGGGACGACAATCCCCCACCATGTCAAACGAGAAGCAAACACTTCCGTACGATGGTACGGCAGGGTTTCCTTATGGAACCATTTCGCCGCATTTTCAGGCCCTTATTTGAGAACCTCTCGATACGACCCTAACGCTGAACTAGTGAGTTATTAACATTCCTAATAAATGTTTCCATAAAATATGGCGATGTCCCAGACCTGCATAAGGAAGCATTGATAAAACCGGTATACAAGAAAGGCGAACCAGAGAAACCACAGAGCTATAGACCAATAAGTCTCCTACCAACATTCTCCAAAATACTAGAACTAACTATTTCGACTCAGCTTGTATAATACCTAATACAAGACAAAATTTTATCACCTGCACAACATGGATACGTCAAAGGGAAGTCCACACAGACAGCAATCTTTGAGTTTATCTCAGGAATCTTAGACGCTGTGGAAGATTCAAATGTGACGGTTGGGTTGATGTTGGACCTATCGAAGGCAATCGATACCCTGCCCCATGATCTCATCCTACAAAAATTAAAGCCTGTGGAATAAAGGAAAAAGTAGTGCAGTGATTTTAATCGTACCTAACCAACCGTAGACAAAGAGTAATGATCTCTCAGAATGAGAACCACATAATATTACAGGCAGAATTCACAGAACTAGGAGTACCACAAGGAAGCATTTTAGGTCCCATCATATTCATCATATTTTTAAATGATCTACAGGGTGGGGCAAATCAAACAGTGCAGTTTTGAAAGGCTATTAAAAATTTTTCGTTACATCATGCCATTTACATCATGTTCTAAAAATTAAATCAGAAAGATGATGGCCTTCAGCAGCGATGGAGACGATTTCGGAAGTTTTCTGCCTCATTACGACACATTTCGGTCGGTATAGCACCCATTTTCTCCCTAATTCTTTCTTTTAGCTCTTCTAAAGTGTGAGGCCGATGTTTGAAAAACTTTTCCTTAAGGTAGCCCCACAAGAAAAAATCGCAAATCCGGTTCAACATTTCTTGTGAGCAATTCAATCGATTTTAATAGTCGAGTGGACTCAACTCCTGGACCATCATAATTTTGTAGGGGTGGAAGAATAAGTCTTCATGCAAAATCCTCCTTACTGAGCGGTTGGAAATGCTCAATGCAATTGAATGTTTCCGGGCAGAACGAGTAGGCGATCGCTCAATAGCTTCTCTCACTCTCGTCAAATTTTCCGGTGTTCTTGCCGTTTTAGGTCTTACTGAACCCCTAGGTTTTAGTGTAGAACCAGTTGCTTCAAATGTACTCACCCAATTCGCGATTACATTACGGTGAGGGACGGTATCATGACGCGAAAGGTTAAAGTGGACCCGGAAAGCTCGCATGGTTACCAAACCATGGTAATGACTAATAATGGCATGGCCTGCCCGACAACATGAAACTATCGTGATAGGATTATCCCCACCACACCGGAAGTACCAATCTTTCAAAACTGCACTGTTTGATTTGCCCCATCTTGTATATACCATAATTGATGAAACAAGTATCAAAATGTTGAATAATGCAGATGACACAAACTTCACAGTCATGGCCAAGACATTCCCAGAAACGTGTAAACTGGTGAAATCAACCCTACTGCAAGCAGGCGAATGGTTTGAAGCAAATGATTGTTTATACATGAATGCTGACAAAAGAAATGCAGTGCTATTCAAAACAGCTCATTCAGGTTTTCAAGCATCAGCAAATATTCGACTTTGCAACTCCTCCCTGAGTCTGATTAGGTGTTGTAATTTCCTGGGTCTCAAACTGGAGGAAACTTTTGATTGAAGTGAACACATCACCAACCTTTGTGTTCAATTGAGTTCTATTTGCTATTCACTTGGGGTACTCAGTAAATACCTGGACTGAAGATGAGGTATGGCATCATGTTCTATGGTAGCTCACATAACTTGGACAGAGTGCTGAAGATGCAAAAGAGAGCAATACGTATAATCTGGAAGATGAAGAGAATGGAGTCGTGTAGGAGAATATTAAAAAAAAAAGATTTATTAACCGCACCAGCTACACATATTCAGGAATGCTTGATTCTCACTTTTAAAAATATGCATTACTTTGAAGAGAAAACACCAAGTAATTATAATACAAGAACAACAGCAATAAAATTCATGCAGCACAGACTTAGCCTCACCGAAAAATGACCTGCATATAGGTGCATTCGATACAATAACAAGATAGCACGTAAATTGGGAAGAGAATGTACACTACAATAATACAAGAAATTCATTTTCAAGCTGTTACTTAACATTGAACCATATAGTGTAGAAGACTTTCTAGCCTACATGATATAATCAAAGTAAAATTGTTTATGACCCTGTTTCATCTCGAGTATTACATGAATAAAATTTACCTGAAATAGAGTATATTATTATTATTAAAGAGAACAAGAATTGAATATCAGATCTTGTCTATCTCCTCAGGTTCAAACGTTGTAGTGCTAAAAATCGAAATATGCCCACCCTGTACATTAGCATAAGTTTTTCGTTCTTTAAGGCGGTTTAGACGGTATGAGTACATGTCAATCTCTAATAGTTTGGATAGGCACTTGTGGTTTCCAACCAGGGTCACCAGGTACCCCAGATCTTGGATTACCTAGTTTTCCCCTTATGTGGCCATCAAACCCTAACTCTGTACAAAATTTCAGCTCTCTAAAATTATCGGAACTACCAGTTCTATTTTGATGATCATGAGTATCACGAATGCGAAACTTTGCTTTCACATGACCTACACACTTGAAATTATGGATTTTAAGTATGTGACAATAGCTCACTAGATGATGAAAATTTCTGCGATTTGGTCTTATCCAGAGGTTCCCAAATAAGGGCCTGAAAATGCAGCGAAACGGTTTCAGTAAAGGTTGGTACGACGCTGTTTGCCTCGCGCTCGACTTGGAGGGCACTACCGTGCCCCCAGATATTCTGAATTGTTTCGATGCGTACTTATGATTGGTTTTTAAAAGGATATTTGAGCCTCGAACAAAGCTTAATTAAAACTGTGAGTACTTTTTTTAATTTGAGAGATACACGTCAGTGCTTTTCTATTTCCTTTAAGAAATGACCCCGGACAGTTTTTCGCATTCGTTCCTTTTGGGAAAAGCTAACTAATGTGAAAATTCCCAAATGCCATGCACACTGCGCAAATAAATTAACGCAAGTTATGGAAATCTCAAATTTATTCTACAACTGAAGGTGTTCTCAATGATAATTATTTTTATCAGAATTATGCATGCATAATCCACTCTCAACGTTTTTCTTCAATACAGATATTTTTTCCCGCAGGAATAATAAAAAAGATGAGATTATCAGATTTTGAATGTATTGGCTCCATTCTGAAATCAGTTGTTCTGGATCAATTCTAGTGATCAATAGTTTTTCTTTCTTTCGATTTTCTACACTCGAACGCGAAACACGCAATTTGACCCAAGAGGAATGTGCCTCTATCATTGTGATCGACGTTCCCTTGTATACAGACGTCCACATGAAAGATATGCTCAGTGCAATTTCCTGAATACTACTGGTTTCGGGTTAGGATCGATTATGGTATGGGGTGGAATATCTTTGACTACTCGCACAGACCTAGTGGTCGTTGATAATGGAGCTATGAATGCTGATAGGTATATAAGGAACATTCTTGAAGAGCATGTAGTGTCATTTGCCCGATACATTGGTAAAATTTTCATTTTTATGGATGATAATGCCAGACCCCATCGTGCGCGCATCGTTCAGGAATACCTTGAAGAGGTTGAAGTCTCTCGAATGGAATGTCCAGCAAGAAGTCCAGATCTCAAACCGATTGAGAAGGTTTGGGACAAGCTCATTAGAAGGCTGAGAAGTTCAGAAAATCATCCAGCTACTCTCAATGACTTAGGAATCAAACTCAGAGAAATCTGGGAAGGATTAGATCTGAACATTTTAAGATCACTCATTTTGAGTATGAACCGTCGTTGCCGAGCTGTAATTAACGCAAGGGGTGGAAATACCAAGTATTAAATCACTTATCAGCAGTCCAGTATTTTGAAAATTGTTTATTTCTCTTCTTTTACATAAGATTCGAAGAAATCCTGAATTTTTTTCCATTAATGTGTCTTGTTTCGTTCAAAACATAAAAAATGAGCTATAAAGTCAATGCAGAGTTAACTTTCATTAAAATCAAGATTTTCAGAATGTGCGTTAATTTTTTTGCGCAGTGTATATGATCGCGTCACACAAATAATATTCCATTCATTCTCAAAATAACCGTACATTTGCACCAGAAAACAAAGAATTAATTTCCAGTAAGATTCAAACCGAAAAACAAAAGAAATTCCGAGTTTGCAACGATAAAATCGAATACCTAGACGAAAATAGCAACATGGCGGCCTTGAAAGTGAAAATAGACATCGGGGACTATAAAGTAGGGGAACATTCTGACCGCCTATTCTTACAGACCCAATGAAAACCGTACCTTCGCACGCACCAATGGCCCTTCTTGGATAGACGAGGAACACAACCAGCTGCACCAATAGTACCTTCACGATAAGGTCTATAGATTCGTTCGGCTAGGACTTCCTTAATGGTATCCATACTCTACAAACAGACTGTATCTTGAAAAGATAAATAATTACTCATCTCGGGACGATTTTAAAATATATATAAATAATTCTTGAATTATTTGTTCAGGGGCTCTTCAAAAGGTTCAGATTAGCATTGACGTGAGGTCAACAGTTTTTGCACGCACGAGCGGTATTTGTGTTGTTTACAGTAACTTAAAAGGTTCATCTCGCCCTAAAAATGGAATTAAACCGTGAATATTGTCGTGCGACTTTTTTTAACAACTTTCGACGTGGATTAACTCAACAACAGTGCATCGATGAACATTCAATTTTTGGCGATGAATTCAACGGAGATCGTAGTTCACTCCAAGACGAATTTCGTGAAGGTCATCCAAAATCAGATTTTGTTCCGAAAACTATTGATGCTGGGCGCCAACTGATATTGCAAGAACGTCATGTAACATATTGTGAGATTAAGACAACCTTAGGCATTAGTGGGACCAGTATACATTCAATATCGCATTAACATTTGACTGTACAAAAAATTTGTTCAAGTTGGATCCCACACAATGCTCCAAAAATACGATCGCGGTGCTTCGAAGCACGTCTATGATATCGTGACATGTAATGAATCGTGGATTTACGCGTATGAACCCGAAAAATCACAGCAGTTAACTGTATGGGTGTTTTATCGGTTTATCGGATTATTTCAAGGCCGAAATTGACCAGAAAAGCCTCATTTGAAGAGGAAAAAAAGATGCTCCTTCACTATGACAATGCACTGTGTCCCAAGTGAATAAAAAAGCCGCAAAATGAGTCGTTTTGAGTTCCAAATTGCTCCACCATACGGCCCCAAGTGACTACCAGCTCAACTCGAAAAGATTCTCTGTGGAAAGACATCTGGCTAAGGTGGGGAAGTGATTGCAGAAACTGAAGCATAAACTTAACGTCCCGATAAATCGTTCTACACCGGTTGTATCGAAAAGCTAGAGAAACGTTAAGATGATCACTTTAAAAGGGCATTTATATTGGGAATAAAACAAATTTTGTAGAACACTTGCCCTTTTTTCGAACACACCCCGTATTTCTACCATCGGTTAGAGCGATTCACTTAAATCAGCCATTCATTCAGAATGACGTGAACACATGGAACAATATCTTCGATGTTCGAAACCACAGACTCAGAATACAAAAACACAGAGCACTTGCACACAGAACTATAAAAAACAACGAAGCACAGAGTACAATCATAACACACTATCCATTAAGGATTTATGGTAAGACAGTTGGTTAACCTTAATTTTACTCCTGGTCTATTCTACAATACAAATTTAAATTTGATATCTCAGTACTTTCGGTGAAATATTCTTGAGTATTATATGAACTCTCTGGTAAATAATCAATTCTAGTTCATAAGGGTTTATAACCAAAATGAGACCAATACTTCATGATATTGCTATATGAACATTTTGCTAATTTTACGTTATTTTCATTTCTAGATAAGAGAAAAAAATTCATATATTTTTATTTGCGAATTCTCAAAATACTTCTGGCTTCCACGGTCGTAGATCCAACATTCATTCTACTTTTTAAATAATGATATAAGATCTACATAATAATATAGTAGTTCAGCTAAACTTTTTCTCATTTTCTATGTCACAACACAAAAATTAACCAACCTACAAGCTTTCAAACCAGTTTTCGTAAACTATGGAGGGTAGAGGGAAGGAGAACAATCTCTTATGGCGCATCTGATCGAAAAGTGTCCAGTGGAGTGGAAGAAATAGAGTAGTTCAAGAAATCACCACAATGGCGCTAGTATAGCAACAGTGTAGAAATGAATCGAGATGGATGGGATGAATTCAGTTTGGTACGTGACGTGGTTGAACGTTGTTGAAGTCGAATCGTGTGGTTTCAGAATCAGAAAATATAACCTATAGATAAGTTTTGACCTGTGTGAAGTGAAAAGATTTTTGTGAACTGATATGGAAACAATAACAGAGATATCAAATGAATTGCAAAACACAAGTTTGCCAATGGCTGCTTGTAGAGATCATAGCAAAGAGGTTACCAAGATAGTGGTTGATATATATATAATGTTATGAGGGCTCAAAAAATGAAGCTCTTAAGAACAGAACAAAAATGTATAGAAAAATTGCCAAATTATTGCGTTTAAAATTGTGTATTATTCCCATTTGTTTTGTAGTTTCCCAATTTACGTTAGAATTTGTATGTATCCTTTTTTTATTTGCTACAGTTTATTCGATTAAAGATTCAATAACTAATTTTGAGTTTCAATTCATAATTATATTTCCTTTTTTCGTTGTATAAAAACATCGATTTTTCATGAAAATAAAAAGAAGTAAATAAGGACTCCACGGATAAATCAAATTAATTTACATATCCCGAACATAATACCATTTAGACTTATTGTAATTCAAATACTCTCGAATCGAATGTTGAAAGTTCTAAAACATTTGTGTTACATCTACTTTCAATGAGAAAATTGTATACATAAAATCGTTAAATCTGGCGTATAATTTTTTCTCATAATTGTACTTCAAAGAAATATTGGAATTGCAAGAAAAATAAATCAAATCAGAATTTTTTTTCAAAGCATTATGAGTACGACTATAGACTCTACTTTATTTTCATTTTGGTTGGATTTACACGCAGTTCAAACATTCATCCCATGAATTAGTCGACGTTTTCATTTATAGATTTACTAAATTAACTGTTCAGTTAATTCAAGTTTTGCTTACTTCCTACTCTGACATTGACAAGCCGGTGATCACGGACGAACTGAAAACTGAACGAATTGAAGATGACTGATGACATGATATTTGTGTCAATGTCAATTTTCACCCAGTTGCGACAGCAGCGCCTCCTATGTTGGATCAGTTTTTGGGTCACGAAGTTACTTCTCCTTACCTCGACCCTCCATATCGTAAACCAAAAGCCAACTCAAAACCACAGAATCCAAGGTACGCAACTACAGAACGCAAGCACAAAGAAACATAGATACGAACGAAGCACAGATAACCATCATAGCACTATTTCCAATTAAAACTTCGGAAATGATCAAATAATGAAATCCGAGCGAAGATGTCGATTCGCCACGTGAAAAAGATCGCGACGTCGAAAACTATTGTCCACAGACTACCGCAACGCGATCTCTATGAACCCAACCGCCAGACGTGGCCCCTAAACGCACCGATCACGTGAGCCATTACATGGCCGGAGGGGAAGGACGGGCGGACGGGATCGTAAAATTCGGGTTAGCCGAGGTCAGTACTCGACTTATTGCGAAGTTTTCTGAGGGGAATAAGACGAAGGGGACTCCCACGCGAAAATTCAGACGGACGACGTCGGGGCTAAGTGCGCCTACGGGGGGCGCACGACACCAAACGCGACGGAAAACCTTTAAGGGTTATCTGGAATGAATAAACTGCATTTATTGGCAAAAACAGCTACCAGACATCTTTTTTATTTTTCGTACTCTCCGATTGATTTGCTTGGCATCTTAATGTCAATAATAATAATATACTTTATTTCATTAATTTTACTGTGATTATATCACGTAGGCTAGGAAGTCTTCTAAACTATATGGTTCAATGTTAAGTAGCAGCTTGAAAATGAATTTCTTATATTGTTCTAGGGTACATTCTCTTTCCAATTTACGTGCTATCTTGTTATAATATCGAATGCACCTATATGCAGGTCCTTTTTCGTTGAGGCTAAGTCTGTGCTGCGGGAATTTTATTACTGTTGTTCTTGTATTATAATTACTTGATGTTTTCTCTTCAAAATATTGAATATGTTTAAAAGTGAAACTCAAGCATTCCTGAGTATGTATAGCTGGTGCGGTTAATAAATAATTTTTTTAAATATTCCCCTACACGACTCCATTCTCTACATCTTCCAGATTATACGTATTGCTCTCTTTTGCATCTTCAGCACTCTGTCCAAGTTCTGTGAGCTACTATAGAACATGATGCCATACCTCATCATCGATCCCAATACTGCTTGGTCAATGGTTTTCATTGACATAGAGTCCCGGTATTTCCAGACTGGCCATTTAACAGCTGAATTTCGTGAAATTAAGCGATCAGCAAATTTGGTTTGCAATAAATTGATCGTCTCATTGGCTGTGTGACAAGTGGCACCGTCTTGTTGAAACCACATGTCATCAATGATAGGCCAAAATCGTCTGAAAAAATTATATTTTCAGAAAAACCGGAGGATTGTTCCAGAATTAATTGAACGAATCTACGGCGATGTGTATAGTCCGTCGGCTTCAATTTCCGCACTAGTTGGATCTTGTAAGGCTTCAAAGCCAAATCATTATGCAAAATTCGTCATTAGGTGGTTTGGGATAACCCCAGTTGTTGAGAACGTGGAGAAATTGACAAATTTGGATCTTCTTCAACACCGTGGCTCACAGCTGCGATGTTTTCAGTTGAACGGCCCGGTCAAACACGCGTTGGTGTTGGCACATTTTATACCGAGCTCGTCGACTAAAATTTAGCTACCAAATTCTTAATAGCGGTCTCAGAACGTCCACTATGTTGTCCGAAAATATCACGAATTTTACGGAATGTCTTATTTCATAGCGATTTTGAGCAAAATTGAGTTCATTGTAAAAATTGCCAAAGCAAATACTACGAATATAACAAAAAACTAACCATCAATGCTGTCATGCGTTAGGTGTGGCCACAATTAAAACCCAAAGTTCCTGTTGAAAGACCCTATACAATCCAGCCGAATCGGGACCACCCCGTACACGGACGGCCGGATGGTAAACGACCTCGAATAACCGACACCGCGAATATGCAAGTCGATATAGTTAATAGGTCGATGCATCCGTTTATTTTTTTCCCTTTTTAATCTCGTAACCCATTGTCTTATCGCTTAAACTGGACATTTTTACAATTTACGACGGTTGATAAGCGGCAAAACAAAGTATCGAAGAACCCGGGGGTGGGGGCAGACGCGCAATTCTCCATGGCGCCCGCTCTTGAACCCGAAGGGTTCACGGTTTTTTTATTTCCGACGGAGATCGGAAAATTATACGAACTTGTATATTTGAGAAATACTAGGTCTGGTTTATTGAATGATGAGTCTGCTTAGGGAAAAAAATTATTTGTAGTTTGAATTTATCGTACGGTAATTTTATACGAATCCTCTTTTCCATATTATTTTACATATTCTTGAATTTCATTGTCGTAGCTATCTTCTGGCAGAAGATACAATTCAAATGGGCTTTGCAACAAATTTTGTTGCACAATGAGATAAAGACATATATGGAAATAGCCTTTATGTGGATATTGGCCCAGCGCAAAGTATTTTTGATTTAAAATGGAGAAAAAGAAATAAATTTTATATTGAGCTGAAAGATGTTTATGAAGACGAACTCCCTGCTCGTGACAGTGAAGATGAGCATCTTGTACCTCCATGTAGTACAAGTATTATATCAAAGTTAAAGGAGAACATTTTGTTCTATACAGGGTGATTCCGGAGGAGACCATCAGATTATAGGTGAAGTATATAGTAGTCAATATAGTTTCGGAACAATGTTTGGTTGGTTTATGGTTCGGGGCCTTCATTGAGAGTCTACAGGGTGATTTGTCCGATTCGACCGATTTTCTTTTATTCATAACTTTGGTATGGCTTGATCAATCTTGATGAAATTTTCAGTGTAGAACAATATGAATATCTTCTTTCAATAATTCCAACATTTTTTCAAAAATACAGAACGGGAATTATGATAAGTTCAGATTAAATATGCAGGTTGAAAAAACACCCTGTACATTCCGTTTTTAGAAATTTTCTACTTGCTTCAGATTCTACCATAAATTTACATTACTGGAGCGTTTTTTTTTTTTTTTGGCACACATCCAGTTTTCCTAGAAAAATTTTTCAAAGATGAACAATATCGTTTTTTCGCTCCAAGGCATTGAGAATATTCTGAACTAGATGGTAAAGCTGTATCGTCCAATAATACAAAGCTCTTCCTGAGTCCTAAAATAAATTTTCCAAATTCAAAATTCATTTTTGATCGCTCATATTCAGATGTATAAAATCATTTAATTCAAAAAATTTCTTTATACGTACGCGAACCAAAAAAATCTACATACTAGTACTACAAATACAGAATAAACATTCGAAACATATGAAGGGCAAAATTACGGATTAACATAAAATTGAGTCATTATTCAGGTGATTTTCGGCACCGGTTTTCTATGAAGCGAATATTTTTAAAACATAGTAGTTTCGTTCAAAAATGTACTCACTTATGGCCTTATGGTATGTAAAATATTGCATCACGAATGTATGATAAATAGTTTTAATGAAATTGAAAATTCTCCATGAAAATTAAATCTCTATTTAAATCAATTTCTTTAAGATCCATGGTTACCATCACAGTGAACCACAGAATGAGAATATTTAATAAATAATCTGTCACAAGAAGTGTATTTCAACATGTCTCAATTATTAACTCATGCGGAATATGCGGATATGATTTTTGTTTATGGTTTTTGTAACGGAAATGGAAATGAATCCAAAATGGAATACCATAGACGATTTCCCAACCGACGTCAACCAAATAAATGTACTTTCGGACGAGTATTCCATTATTCTAAAGAACATGGGCAATATCCTAGTAAGGCAGAGCACATTGATAGGCCTACTCAAAATGAAATTTCGATTCAAATTGTTGAACGGGTGGAGGAGTAACCGTCTATTAGTACTCGTCAAATTAGTACCGAATTAGGAATTTTGCAGAGCAAAGTGAGCAAGACTTTGAAGAAAGAACAATTCCACTACCAAAAGGTGCAAGAACTGTTGCCACAAGATCTGCCCCAACAATTACAATTTTTTCGCTGGGTTAATAGTTACCAACGAACTATTTTTCGTATTCTATTAAGCGACGAGGCTGGAATTTTTAATATCCACAATTCCCACGAATGGGCAAGAGACAACCCGAATATGAAGAACAGTCATAATACACAACACAGATTTTCTGCCAATATGTATTTGGCTTGGAACAATGACGAAAATTTAGTTGGCCCTCACATTTTTGCGGAAAGAATAAATGGTGAAATTTACCTAGATTTTTTGGAAAATATTTTACCAAATCTATTGAAAAATGTACATATCCGCTCTATGTACTTTCAGCATGACAGAGCACCACCTCACATTGCATTGAATGTGAGAAATCACCTGGGTGTAAATTATCCGAACAGATGGATTGGTCGTGGAGGCCCTATTGCTTGGTCACAGAGATCGCTTGATTTGAACCCTTTAGACTATTTTGTGTGGGGATATCTGAAAACAAGAGTTTATAAGGTTGAAATTAAAAGTAGAGAATACCTAGTTGAAAGGATTTTCGAGGAATGTAATATCTTGAAGCAAAATCAATCCCTCATTAGAAGGTCAATTGGAAATTAATAAAAAGGTCTCGAATATGTATTCAAAATGGGGAAATCATTTCGAACAATCTATGTAAATTTTGTGTTAATCCTTAGTTTTGCCGTTCATGATATGTTTCGAGTGTTTATTCTGTATAAGTTGTAGATTTTTTGGTTTAAGTAGGTAGGTATAAAGATATTTTCTGGATTAATTGATTTTATACATCAGAATACGAGTGATTAAATATGAATTTCGAATTTGGAAGAACTACTTTAGGACTCAGGAAGAGCTTTGTATCATTGGACGACACCGGTTTACATTCTACTTCAGAATATCCTCACTGCCTTGGAGCGAAATAACGATATTGTTCATCCTTGAAAAATTTTTCTAGGAAAACTGGATGTGTGCCAAAAAAAATAAAAACGCTCCAGTAATGTAAACTTATTATAGAATCTGAAGCAAGTAGAAAATTTCTAAAAACGGAATGTACAGGGTATTTTTTCAACCTGCATACTTAATCTGAACTTATCATAATTCCCGCCCCGTATTTTTAAAAAAATGTTGGAATTATTGAAAGAAGATATTCATATTGTTCTACACTGAAAATTTCATCAAGATTGATCAAGCCATACCAAAGTTATGAATAAAAGAAAAATCGGTTGAATCGGACAAATCACCCTATGGACTCTCATTAAAGGCCCCCAACCAAAATTGTTTCGAAACTGCCTTGAATAGTGTATACTTCACCTAAAATCTGACGGTCTCCTCCGGAATCACCCTGTATATCAGGCTTTATTGTACGGAAAATAATGCAAAATGTGGATTGCTTCAAATTCAAGTTAGGTTTGGTGAACAATACAAATGTACATCATTATTCAATGCCTGATGAAAACTCATCATGTTCCTATAAAAATTTAGGTTGCTTGATCCATATTGATGTGTTTCAGGTAGTTTCCGAATCTGAAAGAACATTGGTTGCTTCAAACTTCAAAGTTTCTGATGCAAAATCACAAAATTATTAGGTGTACAAATAAATTTCCGCGGTTTGTCAAAAGATGGCCCCACCAGAAGGTTATGGAGAAATTGTCAGATGTAAAACGTAATATCCCAAGTTTAGTCATCTGGCACCACCATAACCTTAAAGTACTAGTGATTCCGTATCAGCATCACGTAATTTTTTTCGTGCAAAAATGTCAAGTTTTATTCCGAATAAGCATTATTGCGCATCGATTGCTTCTAGAAGCATATGGTGAAGCTGCTTTAAGTGAGAGAAGTTGTCAGGAATGGTTTCAAAAGTTTAAGAACGGTGAGTTTGACGTTAAAGACAAAGAACGCAGTGGAAGGCCGAAAGTGTACGAAGACATGGAATTAGAAGCACTATTTGAGGAAGATTCGTCCTAAACGCAAAAAGAACTTGCACTTACTCTACAAGTGACTCAACAAGCAATTTCACATCGTTTAAAATCGTTAGGAATTATTCAAAAACAAGGAAATTGGGTTCCATATGAACTAAAGCCGAGAGACGTTGAACGCCGATTATGCATGAGTGAAATGCTGCTTGCCAGGAATAAAAAAAGAGTTTTTTGCATCGTATAGTCACTGGTGACGAAAAATGGATTCACTACGATAATCCAAAGAAGAGAAAGTCATGGGTTAAGCCCGGCGAACCATCAACATCGACAGCTAAGCCGAATATTCATGGAAAAACACTCATGCTGTGTATTTGGTGGGATCAGCTTGGTGTCGTGTATTATGAATTGCTGAAACCAAGCGAAACCATTACTGGAGCTCTCTACCGAACACAATTGATGAGATTGAGTCGGGCACTTAAGGAAAAACGCGCCCATTACTACTCCAGACACGACAAAATTATTCTTTTACACGATAATGCTCGTCCACATGTTGCGGCGCCGGTAAAAACATACTTGGAAACACTCAACTGGGAAGTTTTACCCCACCCGCCGTATTCACCAGACTTAGCCCCTTCTGATTATCATCTGTTCCGGTCGATGGCACATGGTCTGTCTGAGCAGCGCTTCACATCCTATGAAGACACCAAAATTGGGTAGATTTGTGGATAGCGTCAAAAGATGAAGAGTTTTTTCGACGGGGTATCCGAATGTTGCCAGAAAGATGGGGAAAAGTAGTGGCAAATGATGGAAAATACTTTGGATAAAACGTAATGTACTTTTCCTTTACAATAAATTCCTAATTTTTTATAAAAAACCGCGGAAACTTATTTGTACACCTAATAATTAATATTTTCAATTAAAAACAGACCTGCCTTGAATAACATATTTACTAGATGTAAAGGATATTCGGATTTGAAGTGCCATAAATTGGAGATGATTAAAATTATTGCTAATGAATACTTTAAGGTCAGATATGTGGCAGCTAGGGCAGAATAAACAAGAATCAATGTCACGTCGTAAAGGCATTGGCACAATAAGTTGATATTGATTTCAAACTAATAAAATGAATTTCAACATCCTAGGTACTGGTGAAGTCATTTTACCGTCTCATTGGTGATTCCAAGATTTATGTATACATTAATAATAAAAATTATTATTTTGTATATGAAGTCCTTAACAAATCCCATCTGTCAAAAATTTTTTTACTGAAGAACGAAACGTATCTTGTCATTTGCACAGTAGAAAAAAATTGGAATAAATGAATGAGCGCTGAAAAAGTCAACATAAGGGCCGCACAATTTAATCTTTTCATTCAACCCATTTCTCTACATTAGATATCTGATTTACTATTGATAAGCTTAGTAAAGTCACATAGATATAAAAACTTCTTTATCTATGGCAAAATCATCACTCAAACATAGATGTATTCATTTCTCTATGACCAAAACTCTGCGGCCATTTTGTCAGTTTTATGAATTAAATGCGTCACTTTTCAGGGACGATTAGTGAGAGAGTTAGACATCTACTTTCTAAATCTATGGAAACTGTCTTACAGACCACAGAACTGCTGAACACTGACGTATAAATTACTTATTCTGTGGTCTCAATGACAGCATCAATGACTCGGAATGATTATTATAAATAACACAAAGGCATAAGATCGAAAGAACGACACATCGATAAACATACCATAGAAAGAGCAACGCCATCAAATTCCAACACGCTCTCCCAAGCGAAATCTCTCAATCTCCCTCATCCTTCGCAGACACAGAAATAAATCCGACAACGACTCGCACAACAACAAAGAACAATCGCGGAAACTCTCACCATTTCACTCTTTTCGGTAGCGCTGTTTCGCGCGTGTGTGTGACTGGAGCGACCGATAAAACGATTCAAGATCGCGCGCGGCGTTGCCGGATCGACGCGCTGCTGCCTACACGCGGGCCTACGCCATATAAATCTGGTTGTCCGGGGTCAGTGCCTATGGTATTATTCTCTTGCTATTTTCTATTCTAATTAGAATACATTCGGAATTCGCGGTCGACGTGTTTGTAACTTTTCGCGGTCGGTCCCCTCGTGCAACGGTTCATTATTCGAGTCATAAACAAGCGCGGTGAGACGTTGCCACATCGCCTAAGAGTTACGTTTTGAGAGCGAGTTTATTCGAAGGTGCTGTGATATCTTGGAGCTTTATATTATCAAAAATCGATATCGTTGATTCATACTGCATTGGCTGAGAAGTCAGATATTCAGGGCTATTCACTAACTCAAGTTGCTTTCGCCGTGGCTATCCAAAGCAACTCGTATAACAACTTTCTATAGCCACTGCTACCCTTTTTTGGTATTCTCTAACTAACCATTAACAACTGTTGTTATCATAACAACTTTTTGTGAAGAGAGTCATGGCAACACCGCAAAATAGTTCAAATGTCCGTTTCCTCGATTCAACCATAGACAAATGATATGGATTTGTCTGTGGAATAAGCACATACATAACCTTCAAAATCACGAAAAATTACCGTTAAAGAAAGTTGCGAAAAGATTTCAATTATTTTCGAGGAATCTGTACTGTAACTATGGAAGAAGGATGAGGTTATATAAAATACAATTTTCGGTATTTTTAATTTAACATCTCTTATTTTAGACATAACAGGTTTAAAAAGGCAAGCAATGAAGATATCAATTTATGATGAATTTCCTGAGCGAACATGAAGTGATGAATCAGTAAAAGTTGGAGAACTGTGAATGCAACTCACAAAAGAGTTGAATAATATGAAGACAGCGCTAAGCCTTTGCAGCAGTGGCGCATTTACCCTACAATACTCTATATTAATACCTTTGTAATTCCAAATTAATTAAAAAGTTCATTTGCACTAAAAATGTCATTCTTATTCGATTAAAACTTCTAATTGTTCACATGAATGAAAAAAAAACAATAAACAAACAGTAGCCAACAAGAGTGGTTATCGATAGCTACACCTATGAAGCAGTTGCCAGTAAACTACTAGGGATAGCCACTAGTCGTTATGCATAGTAAATTTCATAACCACTTTCTTGAATAGTGAATACCGATTTCGCGCTTAGCAACTGACCTTGAAGATGACCACGATTTTCGGTGGCTATTCATAGCAACTTGAGTTAGTGAATAGCCCTGATATTGAATGGAGATGACACTTTGAATCAAAAGCAAATGGCAGAAATGTTAAATGTTGCTAAATAAACAATTTCTGACCGTTTATAAGCTATGGGAAAGATACAAAAGTGTGGAAAATAGGTGCCACATCAATTGAATGAAAGTCAGATGGAAAACCGAAAAAACACTTGTGAAATTTTGCTTGAAAAACACGAAATAAAATCGGTTTTTGCATAGGATTTTTACTGGCGATGGAAATTGGATTTATTTTAAGAATCCTAAATGGAAAAAATCATGGGTTAATCGGGGACAACCATCAACATCGCCTGCAAAACCAGATCGATTCGGCAAGAAGACGATGCTGTGTATTTGGTGGGACCAGAAGGGTGTGATGTACCACGAGCTCCTAAAACCTGGTAAAACCGTAATTACTGATCGCTATCGACAACCATTGATCGAGAGACGACCAGAATGGGCCAAAAGAAACGACAAGGTAATTTTGTTCCATGACAGTGCTCCGGTACACAAAACTGGTTCAGGATACAATCAAAGCCCTTGGCTGGGAGCTGCTACCCCACCCATCGTATTCACAAGACTTGGCTCCTGCCGATTTCCATTTGTTTTCATCGATGGGACACGCATTGGCTGAGCAGCACTATGATTCCTACGAGGAGGTCGAAAATTGGAGGTCTGGTTTGTTTGCTCTAAAAGACGAACAATTTTATTGGCGTGGTATCCACAAATTGCCAGAAAGATGGTCAGAGTGTGTAGAAAACAATGGCCAATACTTTGAATGAAATGTTTTTTACTTTCCCATTAATAATTAGGGTTTTATTTTCACAAAAAAAAAAAAACGTTCATTTCATACCGGTATACATGATATATTTAAAGAAACAAAGTTGAGTAGAATAGTAGTATAGGTAGAATATTGATTGTATTTTTTTATGCGTGTAAAGAAGTCATTGAATTGTAATTCGACGAACAAAAACAGAATAATGGACTTAACTTATAAGCTCTGCATCCGATAGTGGAAAATAAAACGTGCCTTTATTTTGATCCTCTTCTTTTCAAGGCCACGAGCCGCCACTGGTTAAGAGAAAGACGCCTCTGGTGGTTATTCACTTACATTTGGACATATTGCTGTATGTTGATGCTTTCCTTAGACCCAAACACTAGTAACAAATACAAAAATCAACATCACAATTTGTCCCTATTTCTAAATAATTTCCCGAGATCCGGCAACGCGCCCGCATTCCTAGCGCCTAAAGGTGCGCACGCGGTACCAGACCAAACCGAACCTGGCGACAGACTGCTTTGATATCAGATTAAGGGCGGAAAACCCTCAGATTTTTCTCCATTATCGCGGGAAATATCTGCGATCTCGCAACACGGCCGACCTCGTCAATAATCCCGGACCCGGGCCACTTGACAATACCGTGCGATATTGTCTCGTATCCAAGGCCGTCTCCGACAAACAAAAACTAACAGCGAGAGGGCACGATATCCGATAATAAATTTTTCTTATCTGATGACGTCAGAAACGCTCTTCGTCTCTATCTGTCGCGCTCTATCAGAAATAAATTCGGATAGGTTAGGATTTGCGCGACCGAAAATAGAAACGGATACGAACCATTTGCGAGATATCAGAAAACTTCTCGAGTTTATATTTTTACTCAATAATCAGGATTACTTTCGTATCTGCGACGAGATCGGACATTTTGGGCACAGCCAATTGGAGATGGCGTTAATTTTCAAGCGTGTAATTAAACGGAGTATTCGAGGTCGCCATATCATACGAGGTCTGTTCATGAAGTACAGTACAATCGCGATACTGTGAACACGCGCTCGTTCGAACGAACGGCTCAATAGCGTGAACGACATCTTTTTACATTGACCTCTCTATAACGTGAACAACTGGAACCTCCGATAATGTGAACACTATTCTCAACTGATAATATTGAATGTTGAGAGGACGTAAATTTCAGTTTTCAAGTCCAAACTTGTCCGATACCTCGTCTAACGTATTTCGAAGCTTATATCAGTGATTAATAGGAAGAGTTCTGAAGTACTAGTGTGATACAACATGCCTAAAATAAAAAGTAAATGTTCGTCACTGCATGACAAGGCCAGAGTAATTGAAGATTTTATAACGGTATGAGTGTTACGTTCCTGTCAAAAACATATGGTGTAGCAAAATCGACAATTTCTGCCATAAAAAATAAAAAAAAAAGTTATATTCGATAGAGCTGCAAATACATTAAAACCGACCAAACAATGTACCTTAAAAAGTGCGGAATATCCAGAAATGTAGCGAAAACTGTATAAATGCTTCTTAGCACAAAGGGAAACAAATATGTCTGTATCCGGCGAAATTATTAAACAAGAAGCATTGAATCTGAAAAGTGCTATAAACTCTAGAAATTTCAATGCGAGTGATGGCTGGTTGCAACGTTTCAAAACTCGATATGGAATTCGTTTCTTGAAAATAACGGGCGAAAAGTTTTCGTCTCAGCCCGAGCTTGTCGATCCATTCAAACAAAGGTTGATGCAGATAATTCAGGAATTTGATTTGAATGAAAATCAGCTGTATAATGCTGACTAAACTGGCCTCTACTGGCAACTGCTACCTGAAAAACTTATGTTTTCATGTCTGAGAAAACCGCTCCAGGTATGAAGACTGCCAAGCAAATAATTACCATTTTAGGATGCACAATTGCATCAGGTCTGCATAAATTGACTCCATTGGTAATAGGAAAGGTTAAAAATCCCAGATGTTTCAAAAATTTTGTTAATCCTCTAATCTACAGGCACACCAAAAATGCTTGGATGACTGGTGAGATATTTGAAAACTGGTTCTTCCAACAGTTTGTTCCTGAAGTGAGTACAACATTTCTTCCAAGTCTATGCATGATTTTAGCGTCTTTTTTCAATTTGAGGGTCGATTATTCTTAAAGGGCCAGGGACTAGCAAAGAAAGCAGTGTTGCTTTAAGACAATGCTCCCTTCCATCCACTTGCCAAAGAATTGAGAGCTAACGATGGTAAAATTTTCGTTATGTTTATGTCTCCAAACGTAACTCCTCTAATTCAGCGAATGGATCAAAATATTCTTAGACTTATGAAACTATATTATCGCAATAGTTTACTTATTTCTATTCTCAATATCAATGAGCCTATTAGAACTGCCCTAAAGAAATTGTCATTAAGAGACGTAATGCTAAATTTACCAGCAAGATGGCAGAAATTAGATGCACATATTATATCCAAGTGCTGGCATAACATATTGGCCGAACCAAATATAAATGAAGGTGACCTGCCGTTGAGTGTTTTGAAGCAAAATTGGACAATAGGAGCCATGATATTGTGAAGAATACTATGACTTTGTTGGAAGCTATAGGTCCAGTAAGTTTCTTGTTCTGACATTCAATTATGTGTCTACTAATATATGTACGGTCAATTTTCGATCGATATTTCTATCACTATCACTATCCAACCACAGTGAAGAGAGTGATGAAGATAGCACATCAGATGACGTTGAAATTGCTGGTGTAGAACCAGAACCATCAACTATTAGTCACTATGAAGCTATTCAAGCCTCAAATATTTCATTGGAGTGGGCTACTCAAAATGGTGTTAATATAAGCGACATCTTAATATTTAAATCTATACAAGAGAAGGCCATCTTGAATAGTGTTTCTACCAAAACTATGCAAACTAAGATTTCACAATTTTTTCAACCATTGTGAATCTTCGATTAGACTTTATTTTATTATTTATTATTCAAATAATAAATCTGTTGAGCAATATGTTGTAGTTTGTATTTCAGTGACCTCCGATAACATGAACAACCTCTATTTTGTGAACAATCCTGGTACTAGGTATTTGTGGGAACAGCATATATCTTTCATATAAAGAAACTTCATTGGAGCATCCCTTGTTAAGATACAGCCCCTCAAAGGGAGTACATAAAATTTGTACATATAACAATTTTTTTCACAAGCACCAAAAAAGTTACAATATTGAAATTAACCTAACGTTTCCTACTAGCAAAAAGACACTTATCTTTATTTTTTTACCCCATGATTATAAGGGTGAGAAACGCAACCCCTAAAGTTTATTTCCAATGTAACTTTTTGTCTTATTATTTGTTAATCATTTAAAAATTTATTTCCGATAGCCCATTTCATTCTAAACAAAAAATGTCTCATGAGTTTTTTGCCCAAAACAAACCAGTTTGCAGCAAAAAATTATTATACGAACAACTACAGAGATCGGTGCATCGTCATTTTTTCGACGAGGAATCACCTCCTTGAATATTTTACACTTATTTAGTTACACCCTGTATATTCATAATTCAACTGATTTTGAGCAGCAATAGTATCCATAAACCAACCGCGTGGGTTGTAATAACTCACCCCCAGAACTCACCTCAATAAATAGAAAAAGATTTTCGGAATTACTTACAAAATGAATAAAAAAAAAAGGTCAGATCAAACAGACCTCACAGGTTGGTCAAAAGGAAACAATACATATTGATATTGAGGGGAGTACGATTAATGTCAACGCTTTTGATAAATATTCTCCTCGACATTCTAAATTTTGAAAATGCAGAATTATTCGAATTTCACTGAAGAAGTTTATAAAGTATAGCATTCAAGTGAAGTATTCATTCATACATCTACATTTCCGCTCGTTGTATAATATACTATTCAAATCTTGGAAAGTTCGGCCGGATTTTCAAGGGTAATACCACCAGAGGTGAGAATTTTTGAGAACACTCTTGTTTTTTGGGAATTATGCGTTTAAATTTCACGAAACAAAGTTATCCTATTTCGGGATCACTTTGTTGAGTGAAATTTGTAGAATTTTCAAAAAACGACAGTGTTCTCAAAAAAAATTCGAATATCGTGTGGTAATTGGAAAGATCATTCAACAATATAAATCAAACTAAATAAAAAATAGTTTTTTATTCAAAAATAACCAGATAAAAACATAACAACAAATTATTCATCTTTATTCTCGAAAAATGAAGTAGATACTGATGTTGTTTCTTGAAGGACAGTTTTTTCATTCCTTATTGCTGTGATTATTTTTTTGTGATGTTGGTCCAGTTGGAGATACGGTTTCACTGACGCTGCAGAAGAATGGCCTGTTATCTTTATCAGCTGTTCCTAACCAATCCCTGCTTTGGCTAATTGTTTGACAGCAGTAGCTCGATGCGAGTGGTTGGTTATCTTCGACTTGGTTGTGTTGATGCCAATGAGTTCTGCCGATTCTTTTGTCCATTTAGCTATCGTATTGGGACCGACTGGGGAGTTTTTGAACCATGAACCATATTTCCAATTCTTATGTGGAGTTAGGAATAGTCTTTCAGTGGTTATGTTTGCAGTTCTTTTGGATACAAGTAGCTTATATAACCTCACTGGGCAAATATTGGGCCCCACCTTGTCTTGTTTTAGAAAATATCGGATTGTAGGCAATTCGGCCCGTGGGGTTACCATCGTTTTCAATTTCAAATTGGAAATGCGAAATTTTTTTACCAGAAAATTAAACTTTTGTATCTTCTTTCTGAATTTAGACCTCATCTGATGAAACATGAGTGAGTGAATGATTTCTTAGAGGGAAAATAATGTTTTTAAACAATTCAGATTCAATAGTTGATGCTGTGGAAGGTAATATTAATTCAAACTAAACTGGACTACAGAGGCGTATCTGCCCAATATGAAAACTTAAAATGCGTATAACTTTTTAACGCAGCTGAATATGGAAAAACCGTAATGGAAAAAGTATTTCTTTTGATCTCAAGAACCTATTGTTAAAATTAACGCAGTGGTCAAAGACTCACCCTGTATACTTGAAATAAAGACAAGTAATACTCTAATACCTGCGTAACGGTAAAAATGATCAAACTCTCTAAAAAAAGTATACTGCCGACTTCCATTCCAATAACAAGATGAAACTTATTCATCGATGCATGGACAAACTTAATTACGCTATTTGCTATGGTAAATAAAACATGAGGAAGTTATTTAACGAATGCTAAAGATATAACGGAGTTGTAACGTACGTTTCCAAGTTCTTCAATTTCTGCATACGACACAATTTGAAATCGTCAATTTCGAATACAAACACACCATTTCCGTCCAATCCAAAATTCGACATCGATTTCTACATGAAAGTTTGATAATGACGGATGATTCTGGTCGTAAATAGAATGGTTTAGTCACCTGCCAAACGTAGAATTGAAAAGAGTTATTGAATTTCAAGTGTACATAATATAATAACATGTATTTTTCACGAAGAGCCCAGAAAAATATTCAATGTTGAATGTTTCAGTTCGTTTCTTTGGCATTATACAGTGCTGGGCAAATGTATGGAATCAAGTAAATGTCTCTGAGTTATTGGAGACATCAAAATGAAATTTGGTAGATGGATACTGCAGTAGATTACCTGTTAGTTTACATATTCTTTGAACATGTTGAAAACAAATAGGCAATCTACTGCAGTATCAATCTTCCAAATTTCATTTTGATATCCCTAATAATTCCGGAGATATACAGGGTGTAACTAAATAAGTGTAAAATACACTGATCAACAATTGCTAGGGATCACTTATGAACTTATCTTCATTTGTATTTTTTTCAAGTTATCTCGTGAATATCTGTACATTACATGTTCTCTAAGGAAAAATTAAGATGTTTTTAGTTGATTATATCAAATTTTTCCTCACTTCATCGGTTCTTGTTCACAAATTCGATTATTATCTGTAGGCTGTTACAGGTGGAGTGAAAAAAATGTGGTATTTGTTGATGACGAGATATTGTTGATGATGGAGCTCGTGTTGAATGATTGTTTGGGCTATATTTATATGATAGAGCAATAAATATTTGTTGCACTGAAGAAGACCAAAATGAAGAAATAAATAACATCTCGAAAACTCGTAGAAGCAATGGCTACCCCAAAAAGATATTAGAAAAAGCTAGACGAACAAGAGAAAGTCAACCTGAACCAACAGATATAAATCAGACCATTAAAACCGTAATTCCTTATGTTAAAGGTTTGTCGGAGAAAATGAGAAGAATTGGAAATAGATACAACATAACGACTGCATTCAAAACTCACTATCAGAGCTAAACTTACAAAATTTAAGCCTAATAATGAGACACAAAGGACAAAGAACTGCATACCTATATAAATTACCTTGCGAGTGCGGAAGATCTTACATCGGAGAAACTAAACGCCCTCTGAATGTACGAATAAAAGAACATCAGAAGCTTCTACGAGTACTAGACAGCGACAAATCCAGGTTGGTCCAACATGCTGTAGATGAGAATCATCGTATAAAGTGCAAACTTGCAAGAAGAAAAATCAAAGAAGCAGCATTTATGAAAATAACACCTGATTCCATAAGTGCTCCATCTATTGTAGCAGAACGTTAATTTTCACCAGAGAGTAAATGTGTTGAGCAGTGTATATTGCTTCAGGATGGTTCCGCGAGAGTGTCGTATTCGCGCACATTTATTCTTGAGAGATCTTTGCCGCTGGTTGTCAATTTCTGATTCGCTACAGCCATATTAGAATATTAGCAAAGTTTTCGTTAATTTTGAAAAACTTGTGTTTCTTGGTGTAGGTAAGGAAAAATTATAGATAATATTCTTGATTTTCTCTTAGTAATAGTTCGTTTATTTTATTGTAGATTGGTTAGTTTTCACAATCAACTGGCAAACTGTGGTATTTTTGTAAACTAAATAAAAGCTTAGTGGAAAAGGACGAAATTCACTATTTCATCCCGGCGGTAACCCAGTACACTATAGATATGCCAGAAGTTTGGACGCCGATAGTTCGATCCAACTTAAAAAGATCATCATATCACAGATGAATAATATGAAATCGAAAAACTATTCAGATATTCAGTACTTTGCGATTTTAATTTTCAACTCAACATGTTTCGAGCTAATTCAGCTCATCTTCAGGAGTACAAAAATCACACAAGTGAAGCTGAAAAACAACAAAAACTCATGGAGAAAACGCAAAAATTCTCTACAGCAAAATACAGGGACAAAGCATAGAAAAATTCAAGTATAAAAACACAAAAACGATACAAATAACAAGCTGAATCGAACTAATGAAACTTTACAAAAGTCAAAAGACTATCAAAAAACAACAGTCAAGTTATGAAGGTCAATTATATAAAATAAAACAAAGTCAACAATATGAAAACGGTTTGAAAAAATATAATGTCATAACTAAAAATAGCGGGTGTAAAAAACCGCTATGAACAAAGCTGTATGGAAAAGGTAGAATGTCATAAATAAAAAAACTTACATAAAAATCTTCAGGAACAATTCAACGAAAAATTATCTGAAGTCATGCTAATGGTCTAAAAATGTTCTTTCAAATTATTTCAAGGGGAGCAGTGGCCTTTAAACACAAAATATCCCGTTCTTCTAAAGAATGAGAAATGTCGTAGATCGATCGAAGAAAAAATTTTTTTTTTTAGAATAGTTATAATAACAAATGAAGATACATAATCATATCATGCGTGCTCCCATTCTATACTACTACCGCCATCCAGCTAAAAGAACAAAAACGAAAGTTATATAAAACAAAGTTATCTATAATGAAATAACCGACAATAACAACACTGCCATCCAACGTACAGAAGACGAAAAAGAGCACTCCAAGATGAAGTAATCCGCAACAAACAAATCGAAAAAGCCTCAAACGAGATCAAACATCATTGACTCAACTGTCTGCTCTATACCAGTCCTGTTCAACAAGTTAACATCGGAACTTCTCGAATATTTACTAATGAACATACCCTCTAATATCATTTGTCTCATGCCAAAGTCACAACGCTGTAAGATTTTCGAATTTACCGATTTATCAAATTGGTGACCCGTGTCTCTCAGATGCACTCCAAATGCCGAGCTATCATTAGAGAAATTAGATCTACTCCGCAAATGCTCACTTATTCTAGTGGCGAGAGCTCTACCTGTTCTACCCACATAAACAGAGTTGCAATCATCCGAACCACACTCCAACATATACACACCAGAACAATCAAGCGAATTTATTTTATCTTTGTTTCTCACTAAATGGTATTTCAAGGTGTTGACGCTTTTGAAAGAAAAAGTCACGTTATCTCTCTTTAGTATATTAATGATGGAGTGGGTAATATTGCCACAGTAGGTAAATGGAATAAAGAGAGTGGTGTTAGTTCTATCTGGCGTATAAGCATGTTCAATGGGAACTATAGGTGACACAAAATCTCTGGCAATGGAAGCATCAGCTGTCAGTTGCTGAATCAACCATTTCTGAGAAAACCTATTGAAAAATCTGTCTATAAAACTAACTGTATAGCCGTTGTTCACTGCTATCTGTTTAATAGTGAGTAACTCTCTAGTGAAATTCAGTGGAGACAAAGGTATGCTAAACAACCGGTGGAAAAGGAAATTAAAAGAAGCTAATTTATGTGAAAAATGATGAAAAGAATCCTGCGGAATTACGTGATCGGTTTGAGTGGGCTTTCTGAAAATATCAAATTCCAACCTGTCACCTGATCTTGTCAATTTCAGATCTAAAAATTCAATACTGAATCATCCTCAACCTCAATAGTGAACTTTATCCTGTCATGCAGGCAATTGAGCCACGTTTAAAAAAGAACACAATTCGTCATCATCACCAGTCCAAACCAAGATTATATCGTCAACATATCTTGCGTAAAATTTTATTTTACTCAAATATAAATTATCATTTGATCCAAACAATAAAGTTGACTCAAAAAACTTCATAAAAATTTCGGCCAAAAGTGGTGAGAGGGGGTTTCCCATTGGAAGGCCTTCATTTTGTATATATATTTTATTCTCGAAAGAAAAATAGTTCTGTTCAACACATAAGTTAATAAGTGAAAACAGTGACTCACATATTTCATCATTAAGTGACGAAGATAGAAGCAAATCCTTTAGTATGTCAAGCGTCTGCAAAACTGGGATATTAGTGAACAAATTCTGAACATCAAACGAAATCAACCTGCAATTCTCGTCGAGTGAAATTCTACTGATCCTATCGACCAATTCTTTACTATTTTTGACTGAATAGGGAGACAAATAATCAACATTCTTCACTAAGAAGTCTGAGAGAAACTTAGCCAATTTATGAGAAATACTCCCAATATACGAAACGACTGGCCTGATAGGAACACCAGTTTTATGCAACTTAGGCAAACCATAAAGTCTCGGGACGTGGTAATTCATTGGCAATAGAATTTTATAATTTTCTTTCAAAATTGGGGCAAAATTCTCGAAAACTATCTTGAACGAACTATAACGCTGTTTTAACGATCCTGTGAATTCAGTGATACCATTTTCCCTTAGGAAAACGAGTACTTTATCCACGTAAACGGAACGATCAATAGCAACTAGACAGTGACCCTTATCCGCCTTCGTCAAGAAAATGCCACTATCCTTAATCTTTTTCTTTAAATTACCAATAACGTTAATGAGGGGGTGAGTATAATGTTCTTTTCTCTTAAATTTCTCGATTAAGCGGTAAACTAGACTTTTAATAACAGTGGAATTTTCGTATCTAATTTTCCTAAGTGCAAGTTCCACATCACAAACAAGAGACCATACTATGGATAGTTTACCAGGTGAAAATGAGAACTTTAGTCCCCTCTTTAGTATGTTCTTCTCTTCTGTTGAAAAATCATGAGATGAAAGGTTGATGAATCTATCATGAAAATTATGATCACTGAAATTTTGGCCAAGGTTATTCTTAAAACTCTTTTTGCGCGTATGCCTGATTTCAAGCAACTTACTTAGTAACTTCGCTCTTCTGAACTCTTCAAAACGTTTGGATCTATTATTTGAAGTCTCAATAAAATCACTAAAATCTCTGGGCGACATTCTACCTTCCATAACATTCAAAACCAATTTTAACTTCTATCTTCGTCACTTAATGATGAAATATGTGAGTCACTGTTTTCACTTATTAACTTATGTGTTGAACAGAACTATTTTTCTTTCGAGAATAAAATATATATACAAAATGAAGGCCTTCCAATGGGAAACCCCTCTCACCACTTTTGGCCGAAATTTTTATGAAGTTTTTGAGTCAACTTTATTGTTTGGATCAAATGATAATTTATATTTGAGTAAAATAAAATTTTACGCAAGATATGTTGACGATATAATCTTGGTTTGGACTGGTGATGATGACGAATTGTGTTCTTTTTAACGTGGCTCAATTGCCTGCATGACAGGATAAAGTTCACTATTGAGGTTGAGGATGATTCAGTATTGAATTTTTAGATCTGAAATTGACAAGATCAGGTGACAGGTTGGAATTTGATATTTTCAGAAAGCCCACTCAAACCGATCACGTAATTCCGCAGGATTCTTTTCATCATTTTTCACATAAATTAGCTTCTTTTAATTTCCTTTTCCACCGGTTGTTTAGCATACCTTTGTCTCCACTGAATTTCACTAGAGAGTTACTCACTATTAAACAGATAGCAGTGAACAACGGCTATACAGTTAGTTTTATAGACAGATTTTTCAATAGGTTTTCTCAGAAATGGTTGATTCAGCAACTGACAGCTGATGCTTCCATTGCCAGAGATTTTGTGTCACCTATAGTTCCCATTGAACATGCTTATACGCCAGATAGAACTAACACCACTCTCTTTATTCCATTTACCTACTGTGGCAATATTACCCACTCCATCATTAATATACTAAAGAGAGATAACGTGACTTTTTCTTTCAAAAGCGTCAACACCTTGAAATACCATTTAGTGAGAAACAAAGATAAAATAAATTCGCTTGATTGTTCTGGTGTGTATATGTTGGAGTGTGGTTCGGATGATTGCAACTCTGTTTATGTGGGTAGAACAGGTAGAGCTCTCGCCACTAGAATAAGTGAGCATTTGCGGAGTAGATCTAATTTCTCTAATGATAGCTCGGCATTTGGAGTGCATCTGAGAGACACGGGTCACCAATTTGATAAATCGGTAAATTCGAAAATCTTACAGCGTTGTGACTTTGGCATGAGACAAATGATATTAGAGGGTATGTTCATTAGTAAATATTCGAGAAGTTCCGATGTTAACTTGTTGAACAGGACTGGTATGGAGCAGACAGTTGAGTCAATGATGTTTGATCTCGTTTGAGGCTTTTTCGATTTGTTTGTTGCGGATTACTTCATCTTGGAGTGCTCTTTTTCGTCTTCTGTACGTTGGATGGCAGTGTTGTTATTGTCGGTTATTTCATTATAGATAACTTTGTTTTATATAACTTTCGTTTTTGTTCTTTTAGCTGGATGGCGGTAGTAGTATAGAATGGGAGCACGCATGATATGATTATGTATCTTCATTTGTTATTATAACTATTCTAAAAAAAAAAAATTTTTTTTTCTTCGATCGATCTACGACATTTCTCATTCTTTAGAAGAACGGGATATTTTGTGTTTAAAGGCCACTGCTCCCCCTTGAAATAATTTGAAAGAACATTTTTAGACCATTAGCATGACTTCAGATAATTTTTCGTTGAATTGTTCCTGAAGATTTTTATGTAAGTTTTTTTATTTATGACATTCTACCTTTTCCATACAGCTTTGTTCATAGCGGTTTTTTACACCCGCTATTTTTAGTTATGACATTATATTTTTTCAAACCGTTTTCATATTGTTGACTTTGTTTTATTTTATATAATTGACCTTCATAACTTGACTGTTGTTTTTTGATAGTCTTTTGACTTTTGTAAAGTTTCATTAGTTCGATTCAGCTTGTTATTTGTATCGTTTTTTGTTTTTTATACTTGAATTTTTCTATGCTTTGTCCCTGTATTTTGCTGTAGAGAATTTTTGCGTTTTCTCCATGAGTTTTTGTTGTTTTTCAGCTTCACTTGTGTGATTTTTTTGTACTCCTGAAGATGAGCTGAATTAGCTCGAAACATGTTGAGTTGAAAATTAAAATCGCAAAGTACTGAATATCTGAATAGTTTTTCGATTTCATATTATGGATCTCCCAGATATTAGGACATTCAATTCTAAAATATCACAGATGAGTATATAACATCGTTCATTTTCTTTCATGACTTCTGTCAATATTGACTTTATGAAAATTGATAATTTTCAAAAGGTTTCTTACTTTTCTCCTTGATAAAGATAGAAGATGTCTATCGAAACGTCGGAAATCATTACATCCACAATAGATGATGGTAATAGCCCAAACAATCATTCAAAACGTGGTATTTGTTATTGAATCTGTTTTTTTCTCTCGTTTAAACACATAAGGTGACAATAATTGAAGAAATGAGAACAATATCAGCTTATCAGTCATGCCGAGAAGACGTTTGGCTCCTGTGCAACTGGACCAAATCATACGGTGGATACAGGAAGCTTTGTCCCAGCGAGAAGTGTCCCGGCGGTTGAATTTTTCGCAAAGTGTCGTGAGTCGGACTTGAAATAGGTGCATCCAAAACGACTCAGTAGCTTACGTTCATGGGGGAGGTTGGCAGCGCAGTACAACAGCTGCCCAAGATCGTCTTTTGATCCTCAATGCCAGGAGAAATCCCACTTAACCGGCATCGCGGCTCAATAGATCACCGAGAGTTGCAACAGGAGTTCTAATTTCGAACCAGACTGTAAGACGACTGGTTTGGGAGCACCTAGGAGGGTACAACATCCCCGTTTGAATAGGGAACACCGGGTTCATCGACGGCAATGGGCTGAGGAGCACCGCAATTGGACAGTTGAAGATTGGAGGCGATGTTTATGAGTCTAGATTTCGTTTGGCCAACTCCGATGGACGTATTTTTGCTTGGAGGGAAAGAGGACGAAGGTATGCAGAACAGTTTATGGTAGGTACCCACAACAGCTTTTGGCGGAGGTTCTATATGTGTATGGGGAGGCATTTGTTTGAACCAACTCACAGAGTTGGTTGTTCTGCAGAACACCACAATGACCAGCCAGAGATATCACGATATGATTATTGAACCCATAATTGTTCCGTTTGCGGCTGCCTTGGGCGAGAATTTCATTTTAATTGACGATAATACCCATCCACACCGTAGTCGTCTGGTTAATGAAGCGCTAGAAACTCATGCTTTTGATAGGATGGACTGGCCAGCTCGCTCTCCAGACATTGCATCGAACATGTCTGGTCTGAGATGTCTAGACAAATTGTCAACCTTAGAACAACCGATCAATAACCTGGAGGACCTATCGCTTTACGGGATATTTGGACGAATTTGCGCCAAAATTGTATAAATCGTTTGATTGAAAGTATACCTCGTAGGGTAGAATGCTTGAGACGAGATCGTGGGGGACCAACTAGGTACTAGCTTAACCGAAACTTCAGCCTTCTTGTGATTTCATCATAAAATTTTCATGTTATTCAAACACAGAATTTTGAGTGTTCCTAATAAAGTCTTTTTTTTTTCTCTCAAACTTTCCATTTTTTCATTCTTTTCTCAAGTGAACCGTATTATAAACTGAAAATACTCTGATATCTGACTAAATTTATAATCTTGGAGCGAATATTTCAGAAATAAATTGAGAAAAAGTAAGTGATTCCTATCAAATGTTGAGCAGTGTATTAAAGTGGAACCATTGTCATCCACCTCCGTGTGTCGACGTATGCCTCAAAATTGCTATATTGTTTATTTTTCGTTGCGGTCTGATAGTTTCCTTTCATGCAAAGTGCATACCTGAGATTTGTAAACTGTATTATTTATATAGAGGATAATGGGAGGATACAATTGTTTAGTCTAGCCCTGAAGATGGAAAAATATATTTCCGAAACGTCGGCGAACTGACATAGTATCATTTTCCCGCTTGTGCTATATTACTTAGTTTTCGAGTTGTATTTTTCAAGTAATTTCAGCCAGCGAGATTTCAAAAATTAACATCTTTTTTCATAGTAGATATTTTGATGTCTTTTATTTGAGACGACATTGCCTTGAATCTAAAAACCACAAATAGATGAATTATTATTAGGTGTACAAATAAGTTTCCGCGGTTTTTTATAAAAAATTAGTAATTTATTGTAAAGGAAAAGTACATTACGTTTTATTCAAAGTATATTCCATCATTTGCCACTACTTTTCCCCATCTTTCTGGCAACATTCGGATACCCCGTCGAAAAAACTCTTCATCTTTTGACGCCATCCACAAATCTTCCTAATTTTTGGTGTCTTCATATGATGTGAAGCGCTGCTCAGACAGACCATGTGCCATCGACCGGAACAGATGATAATCAGAAGGAGCTAAGTCTGGTGAATACGGCGGGTGGGGTAAAACTTCCCAGTTGAGTGTTTCCAAGTATGTTTTTACCGGCGCCGCAACATGTGGACGAGCATTATCGTGTAAAAGAATAATTTTGTCGTGTCTGGAGTAATAATGGGCGCGTTTTTCCTTAAGTGCCCGACTCAATCTCATCAATTGTGTTCGGTAGAGAGCTCCAGTAATGGTTTCGCTTGGTTTCAGCAATTCATAATACACGACACCAAGCTGATCCCACCAAATACACAGCATGAGTTTTTTTCCATGAATATTCGGCTAAGCTGTCGATGTTGATGGTTCGCCGGGCTTAACCCATGAATTTCTCTTCTTTGGATTATCGTAGTGAATCCATTTTTCGTCACCAGTGACTATACGATGCAAAAAACTCTTTTTTTTATTCCTGGCAAGCAGCATTTCACTCATGCATAATCTGCGTTCAACGTCTCTCGGCTTCAGTTCATATGGAAGCCAATTTCCTTGTTTTTGGATCATTCCTAACGAGTTTAAACGATGTGAAATTGCTTGTTGAGTCACTTGTAGAGTAAGTGCAAGTTCTTTTTGCGTTTGGGACGAATCTTCCTCCAATAGTGCTTCTAATTCCATGTCTTCGTACACTTTCGGCCTTCCACTGCGTTCTTTGTCTTTAACGTCAAACTCACCGTTCTTAAACTTTTGAAACCATTCCTGACAACTTCTCTCACTTAAAGCAGCTTCACCATATGCTTCTAGAAGCAATCGATGCGCCTCAGCTGCAGATTTTTTCACATTAAAGAAGTAAATCAAAAGTTCCCGCAAATGATGCTTATTCGGAATAAAACTTGACATTTTTGCACGAAAAAAATTACGTGATGCTGATACGGAATCACTAGTACTTTAAGGTTATGGTGTTGCCAGATGACTAAACTTGGGATATTACGTTTTACACCTGACAATTTCTCCATGACCTTCTGGTGGGGCCATCTTTTGACAAACCGCGGAAACTTATTTGTACACCTAATATTTTACGGGTTCTCTCAATCTTTAATCTTGATGAAATTACCTCTTTTCTCTTTCCCCAAGCAATTTTTACATTCATACCGGTAGAAGATATCCACCGAAACGTTGGTAAAAGTGCGAGTGCTATCGTTTTTCCCAAATGTCAGTCATTTTTTCCAGTGTTAATCCCTACGAATGGCAGTTGATGAATGTTTCAAGTTTTCAAAAATGGAATTAGCTTAACGAAAATAGAAATGTGCATTAATAAGAAGTTTACTCTATGGCGGGACTTTGTAGGTGGAACTTCATGAAAAAATCTTCGCCAAGTGAATAAAACAACGAAATATTCAGTATTCAATAAATAATTCTGACCTCACCTAAGTACAATTCTACATTATTTTTCAATGTAACCACTTCCAAATCAAGTTTAAAATTCATTCTTTTTAATGATTCATTCAACGGAAATTAAGCCTACACTTTCAAGTCTTGGTTCTATGATCGAATAAACATCAAAAGTTAGACAAAATACTCAATACGATACAAGAAGACCCCAACAAAAACAATGGATTAAAGATCACGAGAAACACTCTCTCCCACATCGAGATCGCTCAAACCACGTTTACCAAACGCGCCATAAGCGCCACCACCCTCCATCGTTCGAAACTAAAATCGTCTTCCGATAAACGACATACGTCGCCAAACCACCGAATAACAAAGATCGAACCACGTTCCGTCTCGCTCGCACGGCGTGAGCGATAAAAACGCCGTGTGGGAGGAGCCAGAAGCTCCTCCTATCGAACCCTCATAACTGGTTGTTGCTATGCAACGTGACGGACCTTGTGGATCGCGCGTTGAGCGAGACGGACAGTAGCCCTGTCCTTTTTTCACGAAGACGATTATCTGTGTCCCGTCCCGGGGTCTCTCTCTGGTTCCTGGTGCGACAACTGTATGTTTAATTTACAATTTTTTATTTAATTAGATAGAGGATGTATCTGAGAGGTTGAGAGATCGACTGGTCCAGATTGTTCGTTTCTATGGTTTCGCATAGACCTGCTGTAAGGTTTCTATGGTTCGATGATGATTTCGAAAGATTTCTACTTGTATCTTTATGGATGGTTTAGGAAGGCAAACTGTTATTTTATTTCATGTTATTTTTCAATATAGTTACTTTCAGTATAACACATAAATTCTACAACGTCCCTTCAAAATAATTAGATTGATATAAATAGTTCAGAAGCAATCTAAAATGCATATCATATAAGGCTTCAATAAGGAAAAGAACACAAATTAAGGACTATCTTGATTTCTACTCCTCAAGATTTCATGGTTGATATAACTATTTTTGCATAAACGCAAGATTATTCAAAGAATAGACACAAATTAAGGACTATCTTGATATGAGCAGAGGAATCTTCCAAACAAGTAACCTAAACTCCTTGGTTTAATCAAGAAACTACTTATTACAAAAGCGAGTAAGTCCTTTCAAGTAACATGAATCATAACTTGTCAATAGAATTAAAAGTACTGGAGGTACAAAGTCATGCGACATACCTATCTTAGAATGAAAAATTCTGATAACAATTCATGCAAATAGTTCGAGCACTGGTCGATAAAAATAGTTTGAACGTAATCTAGAATGCATATCATATTAGGCTTCGATTGATAAAGGAACACAAATTAAGGACTATCTTGATCTCCACTCTTCAAGATTCTATGTCGATAAAACTATTTCGAAAGCACGAAATAATGTATAACCGCAAGACTATTCCAAGAATGGACAAAAATTAAGGACTATCATGATATGAGCTCTATTACAAAAGCAGATGAGTCATAATTTACATGTACCTACCCAATACAACTTGGTTGAAAAATGCGAGACTTCAATCAAGGAAAGGACACAATTTAAGGACTACCTTTATGTAGAAAAACAACAAACCTTATTGAAAAACGATTCCTTCGACTGAGTAACATCAATTATGTAGCTTGTCTGAAGTCAAGGTAGGTACTGGAAGAGCTAAATCAGGCGGGATACTTCAGAATGAAAAATTCTAATAACAATTCATGCAAATAGTTTAAGCACCAGCCTTAGGAAAAACTATTGTTTAATGTCACATTATTTGTAAATATAGTTACTTTTAATATTGACACGCATACCTACTACAAAGTTATCTCAAGATCACTACTAGGTCTATAAAAATAGTTTTAACGTAATCTACAATGCATATACAAAAAGGCTTTAATTGAGAAAGAACACAAATTAAGTACTATCTCGATCTCCACTCCTCAAGATTTCTAGGCCAATAAGACTAACTAACATCACATGAGTCTTTCAAAGAAGAAACATAATTTACATGTACCTACCCAATACAAAAGTACTTGGTTGAAAAATGCGAGACTTCAATCAAGGAAAGGACACAAATTAAGGACAATATTTATTATTTATGTAGAACAACAAACCTTATTAAAAAACGATTATTTCAACTGAATAACACTAATTGTATACCATGTCTATATAGAATTCAAGGTACTGGAGGAACTAAATCGTGCGGGATATTTCAGAATGAAAAATTTCAATAACGATTCATGCAAATAGTTTCAGCATTGGTCAGTGGAGAAACTTTGTTTAATGTCACATTCAATGTACCTACAGTTACTTTTACTATTGACACGCATATCTAATACAAAGTTTCTTCAAGACCCCTAAGTCGATAAAAATAGTTTTAACGTAATAAAGAATGCATATACAATAAGTCTTTAATTGAGAAAAGAACACAAATTAAGTACTATCTTGATCTCGAATCCTCAAGATTTCTAGGTCGATAAAACTAATTTGAAAGCACACAATAAAGAATAACCGCAAGACAATTCAAAGAATGGACCAAAATTAAGGACTATCTTGATATGAGCTTTATTAAAAATGCAGATGAGTCTTTCAAAGAAAAAACATAACTTACATGCACCTACCCAATACAAAACTACTTGGTTGAAAAATGCAAAACTTCAATCAAGGAAAGGACACAAATTAAGGACTAACTTTATGTAGAAAAACAACAAACCTTATTAAAAACGATTACTTCGACTGAGTAACATTAATTATGTAGCTTGTCTATAGAATTCAAGGTACTGGAGGAACTAAATCAGGCGGGATACTTGAGAATGAAAAATTCTAATAAAAATTCATGCAAAGAGTTTAAGCACTGGTCAATGGAAAAACCATTGTTTAAGGACACAATACTTGTAAACATAGTTACTTTTAATATTGACACGCAAACCTACTACAGTGTTCTTTCAAAATCACTAGGTCTATAAAAATAGAACCAAATCATACAGGATATTTCAGAATGAAAAATTTCAATAACGATTCATGCAAATAGTTCAGCATTGGTCAGTCGAGAAACTATTGGTTAAAGTGACATTATTTGTACCTAAAGTTACTTTTAATATTGACACGCATACCTACTACAACGTTACTTCAAGACCCCTCGGTCGATAAAAATAGTTTTAACGTAATCTAGAATGCATATACAATAAGTCTTTAATTGAGAAAAGAACACAATTGAAGTACTATCTTGATCTCCAATCCCCAAGATTCCTAGGTCGATAAAACTCATTTGAAAGCACGCAAGAAAGAATAACCGCAAGACAATGCAAAGAATGGACAAAAATTAAGGACTATCTTGATATGAGCTTGATTAAAAATGCAGATGATTCTTTCAAAGAAAAAACATAACTTACATGCACCTACCCTTTAATATTGACATGCATACCTACTACAACGTTTCTTCAAGATCCCTAGGTCGATAAAAATAGTTTTAACGTAATCTTAAATGCATATACAGTGGGCTTTAATTAAAAAAGAACATAAATTAAGAACTAACTTGATCTCCACTCCTCAAGATTTCTAGGACAATGAAACTATTTTGAAAGCATATTTTGCATGTGAAACCGCAAGACTATTGGAAGAATGAACAAAAATTAAGGACTATCTTAATATGAGCTTTATTATAAAAGTAGTTGAATCTTTCAAAGAGGAAACATAATTTACATGTACCTAACCAATACAAACGTACTTGGCTGAAAAATGCAAGACTTCAATCAAGGAATGGACACAAATTAAGGACAATATTTATGTAGAAAAACGACAAACCTTATTAAAAACGATTATTTCGACTGAGAAACATTAATTGTAGGTATAGTTTGCCTATAGAAATCAAGGTACTGGAGGAACTTAATCAGGTGGGATACTTCAGAAAGAAAAATTTCAATAACGATTCATGCAAATAGTTTCAGCATTGCTTTGTGGAGAAACTATTGCCTAATGTCACATTATTTGACAATATAGTTACTTTCAATATTTCCTTCAAGATCACTAGGTCGATAAAAATAGTTTTAAAGTAATCTAGAATGAATATAATATAAGGCTTCAACTGAGAAAAGAACACAAATTAAGTACTATCTTGATTTCACTCCTCAAGATTTCTAGGTCGATAAAACTATTTTGAAAGCACGCAATAATGAATAACCGCAAAACAATTCAAATAAAGGACAGAAATTAAGGACTATCTTGATATCAGATTTATTACAAAAGTAGATGAGTCTTTCAAAGAAGAAATATAATTTACATGTACCTACCCAATACAAAACTTTTTGGTTGAAACCTGCAAGACTTCAATCAAAGAAAGGACACAAATTAAGTACTATATTTATGTAGAAAAACAACAAACCTTATGAAAAACAATACAACACAAATTGAGTACTATCTTGATCTCCACTCCTCAAGATTTCTAGGTAAATAAAACTATTTTGGATGACAACCATAGTGCATAACCGTAAGACTATTCGAAAAATAGACCCAAAGTAAGGACTATCTTGATAGGTTTTTTATTACAAATATAGATGAGCCTTGAACAAGAGACATAATTTATATGCAAGTACATACCCGCTACTTGGTTGATGAATGAAAGTGTTCAATAAAAGAGAGTATACAAATTAAGGACTATTTTGTATTGAAAAACTACAAGTCTCTTTACAAAACCGAGTATTTCGACTAGTAACATTAATTGTTGAGCTTGTCAATAGAATTCAGACTACTGGAGCTGCGAAGTTAGGCGATATTACTCAATGGAAAATTTTAAAAAGGCTTCATGCAAATAGTTCTAAGGCCAAAACTATTGTTAAATTTCTCTCTATTTGTCAATAAAGTTAGGAAGATGATAAGAATAGTTTGAACTCAATATATTATTTAAAACCTGAAGGACTACAATAAAGAAAACAAATTAAGGACTATCTTAATCTCCACTCCTCAAGATTTATAGGTAGATAAAACTGTTTTGGAAAAAGACCGCAAAACTATTCGAGGAATGGACACAAATTAAGGACGATCTTGATGTGAGCTTCAAAACAAAAGCAGAGGAGTCTTCCAAAGAAAAAACAAAACTTTATAAATGCAAAGCTTTAATCAAGGAAAGTACATAAATTAAGGAAACTGTTAATGTAGGTACCAACAATACTATGAAAACCACAAGCAAGTTTTCCGAACGAGTAAGATCAGCCAGGCAAGGTATCTTTATAAGAGAAGAATTCGCCTATTGGATTACGATTGAGGCCTAATCAGAAAGACCACTTTTCTAGCCATTCTACTGTATCTATATTTCTGTCCATGAAATAGACACATGATTTAACCAGGTACTAAAACTCTGCGTTAAAATTTCTTGGTCAATGATTATATTTTATTCAAATAGCGCAGTGAATAATTGCAAGATATGATTTAACAAATGGAGACAAATTAAGGACTATCATTAGTTCCATAAGGCAAATTATAAGGTTTAAAACTAAGGTAATAGGAGGATTTCGAAGAGGTGATTCATTTGATGAACTCATCGACTAGAGTTTCTGAGCATAGTTACCTTCAATAATGATACAAGTTCCTTCTATACAACGTTACTTTGGATAAAAATAGTTTGGACATAATAATACATAACATTTGGCTTTAATTGAGAAAAAGGAAAAATTAAGGACTATCTTTGATAAGTCATGATACAAAAAATACAAGGATGATAAGTAGACATTGCATTCAGATTTCTTGATCAATATATATGTCATAAAAACACCAAAGTGAATAATTGCAAGAGTTTATTTAACAAGAGGACACAATTTAAGGACTATCAGTTTTTTTATTAAGGATCAATCACGACAAAGATCGATGGGTAAACTATCTCAGCCACTAAAAATAGAGCCGTATGGGGAATAGTCATTTCATTTCAAGAATGAATGGCTTCAATCAACGATGTATTCAGAGATCCACCCTAACAGGAGTAGTATTATAAAAATCAAACTTACAGACTTATACAACTGGTACGTTCCATGCTGGTCACCACGTATATCCAAAGAACACTGAATCCTTTCCATCGTATTACAATGAACAACAATAAAGAAGTAATCTGAAACAGAAAAAACAATTAACAAATGTGGAAATCCTCATGGTATAAAATTTCGAAAAAAATTCCGAAAATGTATTTTAAAAATATTCAATTAAACATAGGATATGCGTCGGATCCCAACAAATATTTGAGCAAACATGGAGCTTATAGATATCTTGCATATTTTGTTAATTCATCTCCGTAGACTGAACCCACGAGAAGATATAGGAATTTCTTCATGTGATAAACTAGCAGAAGTTCATAGAATGAGGTTAGGAACGGATATTCTTTTTACGACCACTTCAACGAATACAAAGGTGATGAATTGAAGTTTGTAAATCTTCATTGCTTTAATCACAAATCATCCTATCTTTTGAGAAAAAAATAATAAAATTCTTTGATATTCCAAAAATTTTATTGTTGACAATATCATTCAGAGATTTGTTGGACGAATTGTAAAAATGATCAATCAACAAATTTTCGTATGTTTTAGGTGAAGTGTTCTAGTTGCCAGCAGGCGGTTTTTTCGTAATTTGGACTAGCATTTCAAAGGACAAGACCTTACTGAAAGAAAGATATTTATTTTTATATGATTTTTGATGAAAATACCCTTTTTCAATAGATGGAATTTTGGGCTTCGAGCAGAACTAAATAAAACCTTCGAGTGGTAATTTTGAAAAGATATATAGGTTTGTTGGTTTTTTTAAATTCATTGTAGGAGTTTTATTTAATATCACACTGTTACAGATGGTGGGAAAAGACTTTACAACAAGCGTTCAGGTTTTCTACATTTTTATGTGTAAAGTTTCGATAGGTACTTTACCAATTTGTTATTTTTCTGTTAATATAATATGACTATTTTATATTCAGAATAAGTATTTCTTCATCGCGATAAGTGTTTTTTATTCTTATTAAGTGCTTTTGATATAGCGAAGTTTTTTCATGTTGAATGATTTTTCTAATATGTTTCTTTGCTTCTTTTTGTTGTGACTGTGAAGTTAATTTCTATTAATTAATTTCAAATGAATTTTATTGTTTATAAATGTTGTATACAGGATGTCCCGTAACTCAACGTCAAGCGGTTACTGGGCGATATGCTAGGTTATACCAGTTCTAGCAAAAATTAAAAGAAATAAAAAATAATTAAATAAAAAATGAAAATAAAACAATTGTACCTAACAGTGGATTTGTGACTGTAATCAATATCATGGCTATTTAAAAAAAAATAAAAAGAAAATAATTGTACCTAACAATGGGTTTGTGACTGTAATCAATAGCATGATTATTTAGGATTACATTTAAAAACAACCAACTGCAAAATTGGAAAATTTGTGACTACAACAATCCTATTACCACTTAACCAAGTGACATACAATTTTCTTTATTTTTGCTAGGACCGGTATAACCTAGCATATCGCCCAATAACCGCTTGACGTTGAATTACGGGACATCCTGTATGTAGCATAAGTTTTTTTTCATTTAAAATGAAAAATTGTTTTTCTAATATGAGTAGAAAATTGTTTTTATCTTGAATTTGTTATTTTTCTTTATTTCTCTATTAAATAGTAATCTATTTACTCTTACCTTCCAATCTTTATTTTGAATGAAGTGTTCTTATTTCTTTACTTTATTCTGGCAATCACTGATGTTTAATTTTATTCCAATAGTTTTTTACCCATGGCGACTAATATTTCTTGAATGAAAAATAAAGAGTGGGTGTAAATTCACACGCGATTAAAGTAAAACTTCTTTGGCATTGAACGAGATGGCAATTAAGTTAAAAATCATATGAAAATAAATATGACCCGTTTTATATAGAATAAGTATTTTTTATAGCGATACATTTTTTTATTGCCGATAAGTGTTGTATATGTAGCATAAGTTTTTTCATCAAAAATCACTGTTTTTCTAATATGTTTCTTTAATTTTTTTTTGTTTATTAATTCATTTCTTATGAAGTCTGAAAGTTCATTAGATTTATTAATTTCACATGAATTTCATTTATTTTTCATACTTTTTTCCATTCCATTGTAATTTTGAAGTATGCTAATCGAAAACCTTGCATCCTCTAAATACTTTTTAATCTTTCTATTGTTTACGTGCTAGATTGCACACACCACTCTTCCTGTCAATATCGTATGGACTGCTTCTGAATAATTTGTATTCATGGTTGAATGTCACGTTATGATATTCAAAATTTTTGAGTTAATTTTATTGCGAATATAAGTACCTAAAAGGTGTACAAATAAGTTTCCGCGGTTTTTTATAAAAATTAGGAATTTATTGTAAAGGAAAGGTACATTACGTTTTATTCAAAGTATTTTCCATCATTTGCCACTACTTTTCCCCATCTTTCTGGCAACATTCGGATACCCCGTCGAAAAAACTCTTCATCTTTTGACGCTATCCACAAATCTACCCAATTTTTGGTGTCTTCATATGATGTGAAGCGCTGCTCAGACAGACCATGTGCCATCGACCGGAACAGCTGATAATCAGAAGGGGCTAAGTCTGGTGAATACGGCGGGTGGGGTAAAACTTCCCAGTTGAGTGTTTCCAAGTATGTTTTTACCGGCGCCGCAACATGTGGACGAGCATTATCGTGTAAAAGAATAATTTTGTCGTGTCTGGAGTAATAATGGGCGCGTTTTTCCTTAAGTGCCCGACTCAATCTCATCAATTGTGTTCGGTAGAGAGCTCCAGTAATGGTTTCGCTTGGTTTCTGCAATTCATAATACACCACACCAAGCTGATCCCACCAAATACACAGCATGAGTTTTTTCCATGAATATTCGGCTTAGCTGTCGATGTTGATGGTTCGCCGGGCTTAACCCATGACTTTCTCTTCTTCGGATTATCGTAGTGAATCCATTTTTCGTCACCAGTGACTATACAATGCAAAAAAACTTTTTTTATTCCTGGCAAGCAGCATTTCACTCATGCATAATCGGCGTTCAACGTCTCTCGGCTTCAGTTCATGTGGAACCCAATTTCCTTGTTTTTGAATCGTTCCTAACGATTTTAAACGATGTGAAATTGCTTGTCGAGTCACTTGTAGAGTAAGTGCAAGTTCTTTTTGAGTTTGGGACGAATCTTCCTCCAATAGTGCTTCTAATTCCATGTCTTCGTACACTTTCGGCCTTCCACTGCGTTCTTTGTCTTTAACGTCAAACTCACCGTTCTTAAACTTTTGAAACCATTCCTGACAACTTCTCTCACTTAAAGCAGCTTCACCATATGCTTCTAGAAGCAATCGATGCGCCTCAGCTGCAGATTTTTTCACATTAAAGAAGTAAATCAAAAGTTCCCGCAAATGATGCTTATTCGGAATAAAACTTGACATTTTTGCACGAAAAAAATTACGTGATGCTGATACGGAATCACTAGTACTTTAAGGTTATGGTGTTGCCAGATGACTAAACTTGGGATATTACGTTTTACATCTGACAATTTCTCCATAACCTTCTGGTGGGGCCATCTTTTGACAAACCGCGGAAACTTATTTGTACACCTAATATAATCTTCTCTCATTTATTTTTTTATAACTTGAGTATCCTTTGTTTTTCTCGTCTTCATCTCATGTTATCTTTTTATTTTGATCATTACTTTCATATCATCTAATAACTGAGCTTTCATTCATATTAATTCAATTATCCCTGATCTGAATTCAATGAATTTTGTAATCTGTTCAGTTTTGGAAATAATTCCATCTGATATAATACTGTGTAATTATATTCCTGAATATCCACCAGAATAACAATAAAATGATGAGAATTTATAACGGCTTTTTCCTTTACCTATCTTTATCATTTAGCATGTGCCTAAATTTCACATGAGTGGTGTAATTCAGAGCATATTTACCATGCATAAAAGTTCCAGGGCTTTGGTAATTCAAATTTCCCGCCGCTTCGTTTCTGTCCTTCCAAACATGGCGGCCGCTTTGTGTGTTACCAAAAATTAGTTATTATTATTCAATATAATATTTTTTACTAATTATTTCATTTTTTCAAAAATATTTGATTTATTTGTTTATAAACCATCTATTGACAAAATCAACAATATTTGAAAACCGGATGGAACAGAAACGTGACGCCATATTGCCGTAACGGACTTCCGTTGCATTCCATTTCTTGCATAGTAGTGTTCTGTGGTTTCAACCTCACGTAAACGTCATAGGAAACAATCGCTTCGTCCCAAAATTTATAACAACGTTTCCATTCAAATCATGCGAATTGCGCACACCAGTATTTTTGATATGTACGTCTAAAAGCAAGAGTTCCATCGCAAGAAACTAAAGTCATTGCTAACCGATTGACTAAATGAATATGAAACAGTATATCCGTGTTGATGACGAGATATTGTTGATGATGGAGCTCGTGTTGAATGATTGTTTGGGCTATTACCATCATCTATTGTGGATGTAATGATTTCCATGACGTTTCGATAGACATCTTCTATCTTTATCAAGGAGAAAAGAAACCTTTTGAGAATTATCAATTTTCAAAAAGTCAATATGACAGAAGTCATGAAAGAAAAATGAACGATGTTATATACTCATCTGTGATATGATGATCTTTTTAAGTTGGATCGAACTATCGGCGTCCAAACTTCTGGCAGATCTATAGATGGAGCACTTATGGAATCAGGTGTTATTTTCATAAATGCTGCTTCTTTGATTTTTCTTCTTGCAAGTTTTTCTTCTTTGGATATTATTGATGCTTCATCCCATTTTATACGATGATTCTCATCTACAGCATGTTGGACCAACCTGGATTTGTCGCTGTCTAGTACTCGTAGAAGCTTCTGATGTTCTTTTATTCGTACATTCAGAGGGCGTTTAGTTTCTCTGATGTAAGATCTTCCGCACTCGCAAGGTAATTCATATATGCAGTTCTTTGTCCTTTGTGTCTCATTATTAGGCTTAACTTTTGTAAGTTTATCTCTGATAGTGTCTTGAGTTTTGAATGCAGTCGTTATGTTGTATCTATTTCCAATTCTTCTCATTTTCTCCGACAAACCTTTTACATAAGGAATTACGGTTTTAATGGTCTGATTTATATCTGTTGATTCTGGTTGACTTTCTCTTGTTCGTCTAGCTTTTTCTAATATCTTTTTGGGGTAGCCATTGCTTCTAAGAGTTTTCGAGATGATATTTATTTCTTTATTTTGGTCTTCTTCAGTGCAACAAATATTTATTGCTCTATCAAATAAACATTTTGCTACTCCCAATTGGGTGTTTAGTTGGTGGTTTGAATCAAAATGTAGATATTGTCCTGTGTTCGTTGGCTTTTTATACACAGTGGTTCTTGGGATTCCATTTTGTTTATGTACGAGTACATCTAAGAATGGAAGTTGTCTGTCTTTCTCGATTTCAATTGTGAATTTAATTGATTCCTCTTGATTGTTTAGATATTGAAGGAATTCATCTATAGTGTCTCTTCCATGTTGCCAAATAATGAAAGTATCATCTACATATCTTTTCCACAGTTTGGGTTTAAGTGCATATTTTTCTAATGCCTTCTGTTCGAAAATTTCCATATATAAATCAGCTAAAATTGGTGATAGTGGTGAACCCATGGCCATTCCAAATTCTTGTTGATAAAAGATGTCTTCAAATTGGAAATATGTTGTTTCAATACAAATAGAAAGCATTTCCATAATTGTATTCACGCTTAGTGTAGTTCTTTCACTAAGGAAATCATTACATCCACAATAGATGATGGTAATAGCCCAAACAATCATTCAACAGTATATCCGTATTGTTGGCAAACTTGATCCCCCAGTCGAAATCGCCAATCGAACGCACCAACACATTTCTATGATTTCCCTGGCGTCACCGGCCACAGAACCGCGTGTTGTCGACCCCCGCGAGCCGGCCCTGGTTCCGCATGCATTTTTGCAAGTGCAAAGCCCCCTTCGGACCAGTCTTTGAGCTCCCTCTCACTCCACAAAAATTCACCGTTGTACGCGTCGTTTATTTTCTCTGTGTGTGTGTGTGACTCAATGACCACCACAGAACAGCCGGTTTAAAAATAACGAGGGATCAGTCGGCCATGGGCAGGAACCGGACCTGATGCATCGAATAAATGCATGTTCACGATTTTCTTTCTCTCATCTTGTTCGTCAGGCCTCTCGCATATTATGTGTGTCGTGTATGCAGATGTCCAGACGGATCGATTGGCATAGAATGGTGTGCGTTCGTGGCGGAATGGGAGAATGTTCTGTGGTCGCAGCGGTTCTATGAAAAAATTATATTTTTTTGAAGTGATATTCTCATTACAATATAAATAAATGTAGAACTAATATTTGGGAAATAACAATGAGCACTTGTGTTCTTCTTTGCAACGCAACGTTGTCACGTAATTTTCTCCTTGACTATTTGATGTTAAAAGGACACAAAGCGTACGGCAGCTGTTGGCCGGAGAACATTTATGGGCGTAGGTTCATTTGACTTAAAGAAAAATTTGTGATCTTTTCTTTGTGTGATAATATGGGCGCCAATTAGTTTAGACACAATTTTGAGTTCTATTCGTATAAAAACTAATAAACATACGAATGTGATCTCAGGATGACGGTGTACGAAATTGAAGAAGTAATCTCACTCTGGTGAACAATCTCTTTATTCAGGAAGGCGATAAACTTATAGGTACTCACTTTTCTTCAAATGATGTTAGTTGTTGAGAAAACTTCGGTGACAGTGTCTGGAGTGGTTGTTGAATCAAAGAGTCGAGAAATCTGGGATTATATGAAACGAAGAATTTAAGGAGACGAGAATAAAAGAATCTAAGAATACGATAATACAGGAATCCCTAAAAAATATACTTAAATCAGCAAAACAATTCGCTTAATTATTTTGAACTCACCTTCTAGAAAGGGATACACGAAAAGAATATTATAAAATTCCTTGGATAATATGTAAACGTGAATTAACAAATCCTTAATCGAGAGATAATGTCTGCATACTATCAGTTTCAAAGATGGAATGAATTAATTCGCGATAACAACATCTAATTCCAGACACCCCCACCGAAAATTTAAATGAACAGATTTCTATAAAGAATAATACCTTATGTACAGGAAATAACAATATTCAACAATAGATGGTATAGCAAATTAATTTGAAATAAATTATTTTCAAATAGATCAAGAGACGATAGAATCTAAATAAATTTTGGGATTGTAATTTCAAAATGTTACAACGTTTCGACAAACATCTCTTGCCGTTTTCAATGCAGAAAATTAGCTTTTGAAAAAGCTGACATTATTTCACTAGTAAGTGTCAAATTGACAGAACTCCTAAAACTACATCAAATTTGTATTTATCTGTGGTTTGAAAACTTCTTCATGTTACTTTGAACAATTGGACGGTGTAACTTATTATGGGATTACAACCGTTTCATATGAATTCTGCCTACTTTATTTTTACGAGCAGTAGGTACTGTAATGAGGTCATTACGATACCGAAATATTATTTACTACCAACTTCGGAAATTAAGGGATTTATAGGCGGTTTGCATATTTGTATGTGACGACCTCAGTGGCGATATCGAAAATGATTGCTGAAGGCCTAGGAATACAATCTTCTCAAGGGTAATATGTACCACTAGAGGTGAGAATTTTTTTAGAACACTCTTGTTTTTTGGGAATTATGCGTTTAAATTTCACGAAACAAAGTTATCCTTAAAATACCACCAGCTGAAGGCGAGTCGTATTTCGGGATCACTTTATTGAGTGAAATTTGTATAATTTTCAAAAACGACAGTGTTCTCAAATAAAATTCGAATCTCGTGTGGTATTTGGAAAGATCATTCAACAATATAATTCAAACGAAATAAAAATAGTTTTTTATTCAAAAATAACCAGATAGAAGCATAACAACAAATTATTCAACTTTATTCTCAAAATAATAATTATTGATAGTACAATTATTATACACATTACGAGCATTATTTTCGAATGATGAAGTAGATACTGATGTTGTTTCTTGAAGGACATTTTTTTCATTCCTTATGGCTGTGATTATTTTTTTGTGATGTTGTTGGTCCAGTTGGAATTTTCTGTTCAAACCGTCTGGATTATCTTCTTTACATAAGTTGACCATCTTTTTGTGTTGCTCCAAATACAGCCCCTTGGCACTAACTTTTCTTTTCTCAGGGTCCACTTGCAAAATACGCCTCTTGGCATTTCGTGCATCCCCGCGTCGTTTTAAAAGCCAAGTCTGTGAATGGATCGAACCTAACGCCCCATTCGGAATAGAATTTTTCCTGCAGCTGTTTGGCAGTATTATTCCACAAGGTTTTCACGACACTTTCCTTGTAGTCTGATCCATCTCTTTTCTTCATACTGAGAGCCCAGTCTAGCATAATATTATGGAGCTCTGACAAACTTGTTTTTTCATTTACAAGGTATTCCCGGGCAGCACAGAATTCTTCGAATTGTTTCCAAATGTAGGATCTTGACTTCACTGTATTAAGCGGCACACTTTTCTTCACACTTTCCTCAATTGAAGTAATATCACAATTCCCAAAACGTTTCATTTTTATCTACTTTATGGTAAAATACGAAAATAAACTGACAGAACTGTCAAATGTGCTGTTGAAGTTATCGCTAACAACTGCTTGTTTATCGTAACCATGACGACCGCTACTTCCACCAACGGCCAAAGCTATCCGGACGTATTAATATTCCTATGCAAATTAGGCATTTGATAAAAACAAATTTCTAAAGGTGAAAACACTGTGAGGTTGAGTGTTTTCAGATACAGTTTGTTTCTATTGGTCAGTTTTCAGAAATTGAGCGATTTCATTGGACGATGTAGTATAGTGTTGAATGATCTAAGAAATTCACATACTCAGTGTTGCGTAGTACATTGCCACAATGCTTATTTTAACACAGACGATTTCATTAAATTTTATTCATTTCCTAATAAATGGTTTGAGAGAGAACGGAAGCAGATATGGATTAATAGAGTTAAAAGAGTTTGGTTAGGATATCTGTTTGATTGGAGATGTTATCATAATTTTGTTTCATTCAAAACTTTAGTAATAATGGTGCTTCCAAGCAATGGCCACCGACAAAATTCCATCAAATATGTAGTGCTTATTTCGTAGGAAATGCCAACAGTAATATACAGGGTGTCTCAAGTTCGAGTGCCTATTAGACGTTTCTGGAGAACTAGACATATTTGAAATCTGAAAATTGGGATTATGATATTGTTCGAAGTTCTCTAAAGAGGTAAAATATTTTCGAAGCCCAAAAACTTATATCACTAAGTGCATTTGAATGGGTATTGTGTATACAATTGAAAAAATACAATAGAAGAATTAAATCCAAAATCTCATTATTAGAATAGCAACGATTCATTTTATGAAAACAAAAAATTTCATAACGACTAACAATAAGACCCGTCTGACACTTGTGAATTATAAATGGGATGATTTATCTTCTATGCTCACAGAATATCCTTATGAATCAGATTCGAAGAATTCGACTCTACGTACTACATAAATCCAGAAAATCTCAAATAACTCAGAAATTATTGAATTTAGGAGCATAATCATGTGAGAAAACTATCATTATTTTTGACCGCAGAATCCAACAAAATTATAAAAAAATAGGGTTCTAATTTGAAAAACAGAAGTTATGGCCAATTTAAGATCACAATTATCAACACAAAATTTGAAACACCCTGTGATGATATTTTTGAAATCCAAAAGATGCATGACCTTTTCACATCCTTCCTCTTCGATGTTGTAAAAACGGTTTACGCTAAGGATATTTAAAATAAGAATAATGAACATATTACTGACTGAACATATTTGACTTTTTTTCCAGTTTTTTTTGGATATTTTGATAACTATTCGATTTAATACAATATTTTTAACAGAAATGTATTCACTATTGAATACTCGATCATACCAGGAATGGAAAACTTGAAAAAATTTTTTCGTCGAATTTATTTTCACTCCCTGTACAACCGGAAGTTTTTGGGCTCCGAAAATATTTTAGTTCTGTAGAGAACTTCGAACAATATCATAACCCCACTTTTCAGATTTCAAATTTATCTAGTTCTCCAGAAACGTCTAATAGGCACTCGAACTTGAGACACCCTGTACCTGTGATTGTCCTTCTTATAACCCAACGATTCTTCTGAGGGTTAGTTCAGTTTCAGTTATCTATGTCAAATCTCATTCTACTTATTTCAGATGTATAATAAAGTAGATAGTTCCATAATGGGAGTGGAGAGATTTCAAAGAAAAACAGCACGATCAAGAAGAAATGATGTGTCCAAGGAAGAACGTTTAATTGAAAGAGGAGATGGATAATCATTCAATGCAAGTGGAAAGAGGCCAGAAGGAATTTTCATGTCAAACTGATTTTTATTTGAAAGTAATTTCATGGGCAAAAATGCTATTCCCTCAATCTCGAACCCCGATCGTATAGGACCCATCAAACCTTCAATAAAAGCACGAAGAACCAATTTGCAGCGCCATCTACAAACGACGGAATCCCCTGGAACAATTGAAAATAAAGAGAACATCCGAAATTTCCGTGAAACACCTCTTCTCCCGTTTTTTCACTCAGTCATCCTCGGCTCCTATTCCCGAATCGGGAGGCCCATGCATCATCGATTCAACGACCATGGGAGCACGTGGCTGGCGTCGGACGAATCGCGGAACGCGCAGAAATTCGCCCAACAAAACCCAGAATCTGCGAATTTGACGCGTGCGCTTCACAAGCGGACCGTCTCATGTTTATATTTAGCCCTTCTTGGAGCCCAGGGATCCCTTGGGTTGAAATTCATGAGGAACGATTGATTTGGATGTGAGATTCACGAAAAAACAGTGACGTGGGGAGGTTTTGCTTGCTTGATCTTAAGTTGAACAAATAAAGGGCAGGCAGATTCTATAAAAGAATCAACGAACAAATATCTTGAAATAAAAATAACCGAATGTAGCGGTTTTATTTTATAGTTTATGCAATTCATCTTCATAGAGAAACAGAGCAATAGTATATAACATTACTAGCAAGGTGAAAGGGTATTTACTGGCGAATGGAGGTAATAACTGACGAGCCGCAGGTGAGTCAGTTACCTCCTTGATCCAGTAAAACCAGTTACCTTGCGTGTATTGTTTTATATTTTACTAGCTGACCCGACAGACTTCGTCCTGTCAAAAAGATTTGTAATGTGGCAGTTTTTGTGCCTACGTATTTTAAAAAATTCTCCTGAACAGAACCGTCACCCTGGTGATAGGGCTTTGTGAATAAAAAATAATTAAATAAAACATATATGAGGATTTAAAAGTAAGTAATCGCTTTATTGTTAATCATGTGAATCATAATTATTATTATCATTGTAGTGCTCTGTAGTATACAATGTTTTTTGTTTGATTACCTGGCGCATAGATAAACAAATCTGATGTTTTTTCCAACACGGGAACAGGCAACATACAATTGACCATGTGAGAAACATGGTTTTTCTAGATTAATACCACAAACACTTAATGATTGCCCCTGGGACTTGTTTATAGTCATAGCGAAAGCAAGCCGCAGTGGAAACTGTAGTAGTTTAAACTCAAATGGCACATCAGTCGGAATCATTGGGATGCGCGGTATGAGAACATCTTCTCCTTTATACTTTCCTTTGAGTATAGTTGCTTCTATCACATTGTTTAGTAATTTTTTTATTAACTAACTAACCGTGTACCGTTGCAAAGACGCGGTTGGTTGATATTTCGCAACATTATAACCACCGATCCAACCTTTAATTGAAGATTGTGAGGTGGCAATCCTGGCAAATCCAGCGAGTTTAAAAATTCCGGTGGATAATTGACTACATCATCTTGATTAGTAGCCGAATCAACTGATTTATATATCCTCAATTTGTTCTTGAATCTTGAAATTTAATTCATTTACATCTATGTTTTTGCAGCCAGTATAGCTCGTTCGCTCAACCAATCATGGTTTCTGTAATTTTGAGAAACATCTGGAAACACCTTCTGAATAAGTTCATCTTTTGATCGAGTAAGCATACAAAAACTTTGAGGAAAGTTAATGCAGCCAGTCAACATGTCTATAGGAAATTTGCCATTACCAATGTCAATGAGTTGTTAAGAGAATATGTTTCCAGATTGGTCATTTTGCAACTCGACACGCATATTCTTGCTTAAATGAAGTACTTTGACATGTTTCCACAAATTGGAGGACTTTAGACATGCATTGAGTTCATCAGCTGGCGTTGATCGTAGAATCACTGGCAATGTTTGACGAAAATCTCCTGCTAATAAAATCATTGCACCACCAAATCGGTTATTATTGCTCCGTAGATCTTTTAAGGTTCTGTCTAAAGCCTCCAAAGATTTTTTATGTGCCATCGTGCATTCATCCCAAACAATCAATTTACATTGCTGCAAAACCTTTGCCATTCCAGAGTTCTTCGAAACGTTGCAAGTTGGAGTTTGATTTCTTTGCATATTTAATGGCAATATTAGTGCTGAATGGGCTGTTCGACCACCTTGAAGCAAAGTTGCTGCGATTCCCGACGAAGCGAGTGCAAGTGCAATTTTATTTTGTGAGCGAATTGTTGCTAATATTAATGAAATCAAAAAAGTTTTTCCTGTATCACCAGGTGCATCTAAGAAGTAAATCCTTCCAGTTTCATCATTTATTACTTTCATAAGAGTTTCAAATACATACTTCTGTTGTTCATTTAACAGTGGAAGATTTGTTTGAATTAATTCTTTCAAAGCGTTGAGATCATACAGTTTTTCACGATGCAACTCTTGGTTAAATGCGTCATGCATTGGACGATTGGGCGCGGTCAGGCCTAATTGAATTAATAGTTTGTTTGACATTATCAAGTACATGTCCTCAATTGAAATCAATGCTTCATTGTAAATTTCTTCACTGATTTGTATATTTGGATTTTCCATTATATTTCGTATTTGATACAAAATATCATCACACATATAATCTTTGTACTTGATCCACAAATCAATTGGGTTTGATGGGAAGCATGTAGATATGATTATAGAAAACAATGTTCGTATTTGATGAGCGTGTGATGATATTACAGCATCATTGAGAGTTTGATCCCAATGATCGTCATTTTCAAGCAATTGCAAACATAGATATGATCTTTGACGTTAGGAACACACCTACATTGCTTTGACAACAGTGAGTGCTTGTAATTTATTATGAACTTTATACCATAGCAATAAAGCTCAAATTGACTACGTTTTAGTTACAAATCATTTGTATGGGAAAAAGAAAAGGGCTATTTTAGGGTTTTCCAGCAATAATTCTAATTTTTCTCGTCGTAAAAACCACCCTTGAACTTCAACGAACATTTTAAAAAAAGATTTGGCCAAATTGGTCCAGGCGTTGTTGAGTTTTGCGCTTACCAACACATTTTGCGATTCATTTTTATATTATAGATGTTTCTCATTTGTAAAAAGGTTAAATAAGTTCCAAAAAAATCTCAATAATTTGTCGCAAAGCTATGGAAGCGTTGCCAAGAACATATCTGTTTATTTTTCTTTACATTTTTTTTGGCGAAGCGAAAATGAATGTACCAAACGAAACTATTGAGGCAGCCAACAGCGTAGCTTCAAGTTTATTACCTGCAAAATCAGCTTCAAGGTACGAGCGAAAATATGACGACTTCAGAAAGTGGCAAAACAAAAATAGTGTGTTGGGGGTAACTGAAGATGTTTAGTTGGTCGACTTGAATCAACTATCAACTAGATTCAACCCTAATACTTTATGGGCAAAATGGTCTGTGGAGATATTTTAGCACTAAAGCGTGCAGGAGGGTGGCAGAGCACCGAAATTGCGATGAGTTATGTCGATGATTCGGTCAACAAAAAATCGAAATGTCTAGCAAATTATTTGGTAGTAAGGAGAGTACAAATGTTCTGCAATCCTCGAGTTCAGTAGTTTCTGAGTCAACAGTTGGTTCATCATCATCATCAGTATCAACTCTTTCATCATCAAAGATGATGTTACTGAAAATAACAATTGTACTCCTATAATTTTCAACATATATGACGATAAAACAAAATTTTCTAATGTAAATAATACTACTAACCTGTAAACATTTTGCAAGATAACTGTCAGATTTTACAAGTTAGTGTCTTGATAAAATAAACTTTCTTGATTATAGAAAAATGATAAAAATTTGTCTGAATTTCATAATCTATTCCCAGCAGTGTTGAATTTGATTCAAACACTTTTTTCCAATATATTTTTGACAATATAACATTTCAATGAAATGGCTCTTAAGTTAGGAACTTATTTAGACCTCAAAACATGAGAAACTTCTTGAATATCATAACTCCAACATTTATATTCTATGAATGATCAAAACACTGAAATTTTCAGGTTCAAAATAGGACATAGGAGATAACTAAGATGTCTAAAATACTGGTGCGTGCACTTGTCAAATTTTGAATGGAATCGTCATTTTACTTTTTGGGACATGGTGACTGTTTAATTTTATACTCACATGAGGGAGCCACAAGGCAATTCATTCATAAATTTACATCGCAAACGCTTGACATTTGTTGAAATTTTAAATCAAATATCCAATCAAATATGGAATAAATTTATTTTATTCCCCTGAAAAATTAACTAGACAAAAAGAGGGCGTATCGCTTCTCAGAAGTTCCCAATGGATTTCACCGATTAACTGGCTGTTAAATAAATATTCTTGTGATGCGAGTTCTGATCACGTAATGCTTTCAATTAATATGGTTTATCCATATTTTTTCTAATACATTGAAGTATGATTTTTTTCACTAATAGATGGTCTCTTGCTCAAACATAAATGTTTTCAGTACACTGTAAAAAATAGTTCCTCATCTCAAACCATATTAATTTGTCTCAAGTACTCCGTACGTTTGAATACAGCCAAATGCATAAAGTACTTGACCCTACCGCCCTCTACGGTTGAGAATGGCGTTTACCCTAAATAAAAGTTTCTTGAGCTAAGAAACTGATTAGTTTCAACCAAGCTCAGAGTTATTGACTCAGGTGGTAAAAAAATTTGATCCAACGGTAATATTAATTAGTATGTAACTATTGATACTTTTCGTAGAATAAAAATTTTGGTTTCATGTAAATAAATATTACATTTCACTGAAACTCGATTTGTAGTTGATTTAAAGGATCTTAGTTGAATGGGTCGAGAATTCAGTCGATAAAAATGATAGTATCTCTTATGTCAAGTGAAAATTTCTTGGGTTAAGAAACTGATTGATTTGAGCTAAATTGAAGGGTTTTTGACACTAGCAAAGGAATAATTTGATAAAAAAAAAAAAAAAAAACATTTGTATGTAATCATTATTTTTCTTCACAGAACAATAATTTCTCTTTTATATTAATAAATACCGGAATACCGCGGCAGACCATGAATATTGTACGGAATGGGAAAGGCGTCTAGAGTTTCGTCGGAAGTTGCAGAGAGGAGCGAGTATACCTCAAGCGTCAACCGTCTGCTTTTCAAGACACGTCGTAAAGACAACCGTTCCCATCACGTCGGGGTCACCAATGTAGAATCGAAGGAATTTATCCCTACTTATGCGTTTCGTCCCTGGCGCACACATTTGGACTCATCAGTAAGGCTTGTGTGCGCCATGCCATAGACGCAGTGGTTAGAAGTTTTGAGGGAGCCGCCGGGAGTTGAACCCGGCACCTAGTACCTAATCGGTGTGAAACTTGAGCGCAAACCTCTAGGCCACCGAAGCGCTGTGAACTAAGCTATGCGTGGCTATATAGAGTGCCGCCAAGAGATCCCTATACACTCCCCTGCCGCTACAATAGCTATAGTCCAGGCAGTGGGTTATCATCTCATCCCTGTCATCATCCAATACCAGATCACCCGGTTCTCCACCAACACAAAGATATTTGGTTTTCTCTAAGTTGACATTTAAGCCCCACTTCTCGTATTCTTTAATTAGCTTGCGCATCATGTATTCCATGTCATCTTTATCACCGAATACAACAATATTGTGAGTAAAATGCACAAATAATTGCATTTAAATGGGATATATTTAATATAAAAGAGTTTTGATTTAATTGCAGCCAATATAAAAAAATTGCTACAATTAATTCGTTTTATTGAATCAATTACGCAATATTTTTTTTACAAATGTCACTTCATATTGCAACAATTATATGTTCAATTTTATTCAAATATTTATAGTTTTCTTCAAGTAAATGAGGCGAATAATATAATCTCACGAGATTCTTGTCTCAAGAAACTGTAGTCATTGCATCAACTGACAGAATTTACGACAACCGTACCTTCGTTCTATTGAACAAATAAAAATGAAACGAACGAATGGTTTCGTTAAAACCTATTTAGAATAATGTATTTGTATCAATCAATTATGGATATTGAGACAAGTGCATAAACAATTTCTTGTAATTGTATGTTTATGTTGAATCAGTTGTTTCTTTCATTTCGCTGAAATGTGAAAAGTTTCAAGCGAATGTTTTAGCTGTTCTCTATAATCAACTAGGTTGTTTTAATCAAGAAAAATAGTTCATTTGGAGTAATCAGTAATTAATCATTTAGATTAATTCAAATTAAAATGGTTTGATTGAAAAAAAAATTCTCAAACTCCTGAGGAGTTTGAGCGCAGAATTTTATTTTTTACAGTGTATCTATTATTTTATAAAGATTTTACCAGCCTGATTTATGGTAAGTTGATGCTCATTTATGTATGTGTTTTATTAATTTCTGATCTGATCATTTTGGCTAAGCAGGAAAAGGTTTGTAATATCAGTAGGAATGTTTTCTATTGGGCTTGGGAAGGAATGATATGGGAGGTCCGGTTCAAAGTAGTTACTACAGGATGGCATGGGTGATTTGTTAGCTCTCTTTCTGTAATGATGAAAAAAAGTATTCTAATTCGAAAAAGTTTTAATTCAACATATAATAATTCAACATATAAAATAGATAATTTCAATATATATATATATATTCTTTTGAACTTTTGGCTCACAATATTTGGTTAGCAAACAATAAAGCATATAGAGCAGGGGTTAGTGACGGGGTGTCATACAATTCGGCCTACGGAAAAAACCACAGTAAAAAAACCTGACTCCCGCCTAAGTGTGAAAGTGCAAAAATAAGCTGAAATATAATTGAGGGACTTCTTTCTTCAGGAGTGGTCTTCTATTGATGGAAACAGAGACTTCTTCAAGGGCCCACATCGAATCTGGAAATGAAAAGACAAAAGCAGAAAAAAAGATCATTTCTACTCACCTTTGGCACACTGAAAGTTCGTGAATTTTCATCCACAGCACTAGGCTGTCCACATAAAATACAAAAACGCATTATATAAAATAAATAATCACTTTTCACACATTTTTATACAAAAATTCCGAATAACGCAATAAATAATTTATTCTAATCAGAAACTGACATTCGAATAGATTTGAGTGGCGCTACCTGGCGGAGAGAAAATGAAAGAATCCCCATGTCGCCAAACCTGTAAGTCAAAATAGGAGGAGTGCACACACCAGTATTTTAGACATCTTAGAGATAACACATAGAAATCTGTGATAATTAAAACACAAATAGCGCTCGTATGTCAAAACGTTCTTACTGTATAACCTCAACAATGTCAAGCTTTACGAAAGAGCTGTCAGTTGGCAGATTGCAACACTAGGGATGTCCAATCCCTAAATATAAAAAGGCAAACCTCGTACTATAAAAAGCTCAAGAGAAATAAGTACCTAATGCTGCGATTACATCTTGGAACAATCCTTAAACAGCCTTCAGCAATCCCTTAATTCACAGATTTGTCGATCCGTCACATCTACCAGAACAAGCCCATCGACATGGCCCAAATAGTAAAAGAGACAGAAACAAGAAATAAGAGCTGCTGGTGGGGTGAGTGAAAACCAGTTTGTTGACGCCGAGCTAGGGGCGTCCCGATGCCTGCGTTGGTAACATTTTTCGTTATCGCTCCAGGCATTTAGACCAACCCAGCTGCACGCACAACGCGTTCACGCAGGAAGATGGCGGACGAAAACTTCGCGGTACGGATCTGCCATGGAACCAGGCAGTGGCCTCACTGAAATCTCCAAAATACATAATTGGAGCGCCAGTGTCGCTCGTCAAAACTCAGAACAGAAATACAATTAAACCTTTCTTCTGTGTCTTGTCAAAGAACACGTGGTTGGAGGTTAAGTCGCCATAATATGATCTGATTTCAACGTTTTATTTTATTGACTTTTGAAATTGTTTTGAATGAATTTTATCAAAATATGATGTTATGTTACATTTATTATTATTATTATTAGGTGTACAAATAAGTTTCCGCGGTTTTTTATAAAAATTAGGAATTTATTGTAAAGGAAAAGTACATTACGTTTTATTCAAAGTATTTTCCATCATTTGCCACTACTTTTCCCCATCTTTCTGGCAACATTCGGATACCCCGTCGAAAAAACTCTTCATCTTTTGACGCTATCCACAAATCTACCCAATTTTTGGTGTCTTCATATGATGTGAAGCGCTGCTCAGACAGACCATGTGCCATCGACCGGAACAGATGATAATCAGAAGGGGCTAAGTCTGGTGAATACGGCGGGTGGGGTAAAACTTTCCAGTTGAGTGTTTCCAAGTATGTTTTTACCGGCGTCGCAACATGTGGACGAGCATTATCGTGTAAAAGAATAATTTTGTCGTGTCTGGAGTAGTAATGGGAGCGTTTTTCCTTAAGTGTCCGACTCAATCTCATCAATTGTGTTCGGTAGAGACCTCCAGTAATGGTTTCGCTTGGTTTCAGCAATTCATAATACACGACACCAAGCTGATCCCACCAAATACACAGCATGAGGTTTTTTCCATGAATATTCGGCTTAGCTGTCGATGTTGATGGTTCGCCGGGCTTAACCCATGACTTTCTCTTCTTTGGATTATCGTAGTGAATCCATTTTTCGTCACCAGTGACTATACGATGCAAAAAACTCTTTTTTTTATTCCTGGCAAGCAGCATTTCACTTATGCATAATCGGCGTTCAACGTCTCTTGGCTTTAGTTCATATGGAACCCAATTTCCTTGTTTTTGAATAGTTCCTAACGATTTTAAACGATGTGAAATTGCTTGTTGAATCACTTGTAGAGTAAGTGCAAGTTCTTTTTGCGTTTGGGACGAATCTTCCTCCAATAGTGCTTCTAATTCCATGTCTTCGTACACTTTCGGCCTTCCACTGCGTTCTTTGTCTTTAACGTCAAACTCACCGTTCTTAAACTTTTGAAACCATTCCTGACAACTTCTCTCACTTAAAGCAGCTTCACCATATGCTTCTAGAAGCAATCGATGCGCCTCAGCTGCAGATTTCTTCACATTAAAGAAGTAAATCAAAAGTTCCCGCAAATGATGCTTATTCGGAATAAAACTTGACATTTTTGCACGAAAAAAATTACGTGATGCTGATACGGAATCACTAGTACTTTAAGGTTATGGTGTTGCCAGATGACTAAACTTGGGATATTACATTTTACATCTGACAATTTCTCCATAACCTTCTGGTGGGGCCATCTTTTGACAAACCGCGGAAACTTATTTGTACACCTAATATTATTTATTGTTACAGATCACACCACAAAATTAACACGAGGGCCTTTTATTAAAAAAAAATTATGAAAGTATGAAAACATCTCCACTCCTATTGAAATTTTAAAAAAGTTACAGCTATTACAAACTTAGTTTTATTTTAAAATGTTCTTTGGTTTATAACGTTGCTAACCATATGCTATTTACGTAAGTCAATAAAAAAATAATACTGCAAATAAGGTTTTAGTCAGAAGAGTGAAGAAAGTCGCACCTAAATAAAAGTACGGATTTCGACACAACACAGCGAGCAAGGAAATTTTACCTGCCCGTTTTAGACGCGTGTGAATTATTATTACTATTTCTGTCCTTAGGTTGGATTGGGTTAGTCGCCGCTGACTTGACCCTACCGTCATTCGGGATTTAACTGTCTCTGCTGTTGGAAGTGTCTGTGCCGCGTTGTTCAGTTTTTTAAATTTGTATTTTTTTGTTTTTGTACTTTTATCGACTTTTTGCTACTGTTGTTTTAATTTTGGTTGTTGATATGACTAATTTCACCAACGCTGAGTATGCTGATATGGTGATGGCATATGGCTTACTAGTTTAAAAATTCAAATTTCATATCGATAACATTCTGACTTCAATATATTCAATATGTTCTTTCACTATTAAATCGTCGTTTTTGCTGTCACAGAAAAAAATAGTGTATTATACACGGGGAAAATATTAGATTTTGGCTCTCGGTTATTTGTCTCCCTCAGCTATTTTTTGGTCTCAATCCACTTGACGTATTTTTTTCTCTTGAGGCCAATTTTTCCTAACTTGCATAAAAGTTACAAAGCAGATTATTTTATTTATCAAAGTACAACTTATGGACATTTCATTGCGAAAGAAAAAAGTCAAAATAGTTTTATTCTCTTTTTTTGGAATTTTTTCACGTGATTGAGGACAAAAGTTCTGGAATTTTTCAAAAATAATTATAACTCGAAAACCGTGAATAATCGCGAAACATACATGGGGTATTTCGGATACGATATTCTCAATCTTGACCACGGATTTGAAAACTCCAGACAATTTATGAAAACCCTAACTTGAAAGAATTAGATTCAATAGTTTCGTTCGCCAAATCATAGAAAACGGATCTTTCACGCCTCAAGAGCACAGAGCACTGGCAGCGAGAATATCACCCTTTGATAACCGGAACACGATAGCATTGTTCTATGAATAACTATTAAAAAATAGTTGTTGCATTGAAATAACTTGGTATCTTATCGCAAGCATGAAATAAACCATAAATAGTTCAACATCGACGTTTCTCGACACTTTGCGACTCATTTCCGACCATAGAGAAAATTCAGAAAATCCTGGAATCATAGAAGTGTCGTGTGAAATTATTTTTATGGTTTCAAAATCAACTTTCTCGATTTACGTAGTTTTGGAAAGGGAAAGGAGGACAAATGCAGATATCCGAACTCCTTAAGCTTTTTCTGAACACAAATCCGCCGTATAGTCCTGACTTGGCACCGAATGACTTCTTTTTATTCCCGTACGTACAAAATAAAATGAGAGATCAACGTTTTTCGACACCTGAAGAAGCGGTTGATGCGTTCAGAATGCGTGTTTTGGAGATACCCCAATCAGAGTGGCAAAAGTGCTTCGAAAATTGGTTCAAACGCACGCAAAAGTGTATAGGTAGATCTTAATGAGGGATATTTTGAAGAACAATCAAGCGATTTTCGATGATTAATATTTGTTTTTGTTCTCTAACCCCGAAATGTAAAAGGCAACCCTCATAGATATCCCGCAATACAGATTGTATCAAATTATTGTGTAATTGAAACCGCAAATTTTCTTATTTTTCAAGCCCCTTTTTAGAGTTTTATCAGAACTAGATTAATCTCTCAATTACAAGGCTCATTTAAATGATCTGAGCCTAAAACTGAAAACTAGGAGTAATATTCTTCAGAAATTAGCTGGACCATCTTGGGGCGCTGATGCTTCCACCCTTCGCACAGCATCTCTAGCCCTAGTCTTTTCTGCAGCTGAGTAGGTATTGTTGAGGAATATGGAAAAAAATTACACATATGAAGATTATTTAAATCTCATTCTACTTCATGGAGAATGTAATAAAGTTGTAGATAGAACGATTCGACTGTTCATTGAGAGGTTTCCTGACCGACCCAGACCAACGAGAGATACCATTAACAGAACCATGACAAACTTGAGAAATGTCGGATCTTTCGTTAAGAAAACTATACACAGAGAAAAAAGTGTAGTAGAAGATGAGAATAACGAAATTACAGGTCTTGCATATTTTCGTGTGAATCCTCAAAATTCTCTCAAAGATGCCGAGATTGCTCTGGGATTATCTCAATTGAGAGTTTTAAGAATATTAAAAAAACATAAAATGCGCCCATATAAATTCAATAGGGTACAGCATTTGAAGGAAACTGATTTCGTCAGAACAGTTTAGCGAAGCTATGATTCGATTTCAAGAGAATGAAAACTTTTTGAACTGTATAATTTGGACAGATGAATCTAAATTCACAAAGAATGGTTCTTTCAATAGGCATAACGGTCATTATTGGGATGAAGAGAACAACCACCACTTCAGACAATGGAACTATCAAGAGACCTGGAGTTTCAATATTTTTTGCGCCATCAAAAATAATGCAATTCTCGATGTTCACATTTATGATGGGACTTAAACTGGTACGATAGAACACTACACATGTTTGCATTATTTAAAGAATGTTCTCCCTTAGGAGAAAGATATTCTGACATATTGACTCAAATAATTGAGCCGCTAGTACAGAACCATAATGACTTATGGTATCAACAAGATGTCGCGCCTCCACATAATTCACTCAATGTGTCAAAGATCCTATACAGGCTATTTGAAGATCGATGGTTGGCGAACAATGGTCCACATCTTTGGCCACCACGTTCTCCCGATTTAACTCCTTTAGTCTATTATGTTTGGGGTAGGATAAAAAATATTGTCCACCCAACTCCTCTGACTGATAAAGAGGACTGCATAGAACCAGTCAGAAATGCGTTCAGGTTTGTTTAGATATTTAGATTCATAGTTTTGAAACTCAATTTGGTTTTTAAACTCTTTTGCAGATCTCTTCCTCCCGATGAAATAAGAAGAGCAACGCACGAAGCATTTCTGATACGTATAAATAAATGTCTAGAAATTAACGGTCAAAACTTTGAGCATCTTCTCTAGTTATAACTGCGAGAGTTTGCCATGTTTCTCCTAATAGTAACTTGAAGTAGGTTTCAAGAAGGGGTGAAAAATCTACAGCATGGTTCAAATAACAGTTCCTGAAATTTTCATCTTTTTGGCGTGAAGGGAAAAGAAATAGGTGAAAATTCAAGACGAAAAACAGTTTTTGTGAATAACTCAGAAAATATTCACTTTAGGGCAAGGGTGTGATGCATACACTCACATTATTTTTAACGTAGATTCAATATCTGCCATGAAAAAATGGGGTCCTAATTTGAAAAAATTGATTTTTCACGATTGTCATCCCTAACTTTGAAAGCGATTTTTTCACCCCCTGTATCATGAATCGCGATTTCGATTTCTAAAGTGGATACATCAATCTTACATCTTGAAAAATCCCAAAAATGAAAATTTTCCATCCAAAAACCTCGAAGTTATTCTCTATTTTCGATTTTTTTTTCGAATTTTCCCGCTCAGAGAGAATTTTCCAACCAAAACTGAAAAATGTTACATCAAAATAACTTGAAATTTTCTAAGGAATCTATTTCTGCAATAAAAATAGTGTTGTAATTTGAAAAACGAAAGTTGACGTCGTTTCCGGAAAAACCGGTGGTGCTCATGCCTTGAAAATATTTTAGATTTCATCAGCATCGTGAAATACTTATAAGTGCTGAATTTCATGAAAATACGTACAGTAGTTTCCCGTATAAATATGGGTGAGGTTCCTCGTGAAAGACCCTGTATTATATCAGAATTAAAGCAATCGTCTAGTTGTTGACAAAGGAATTAGACTTCTGTTCTGCGAGAAAGTCCACCTGAAAGCCTACTAGAGCTTCAGATTTGCAGACAACCCTTCAGTCGGAGAGACTTTCCAAGCGTATTTTGTTTTTATATAAATTTAAGATTACACTCTTGAAAATTCTTTTCAGTTACGAGATACCGTAAGTCAGGGTAACAAATTTAGATCCCCAGAAATTGCAAACATCCAATGCCTCTTGTTTGGGGATCATGTACATTTAGTGTTTTATTGTTTTTAATATATTTCTTTTCGTCAGAGTTGACCTTTAATTGAGCGATTATTTCATTATAATGGGGCAATGCTGTGAATAATAGAAATGTTTGCTGTTTCCATTACTACGCGACACGTGAGTGTGCCACAGACAATTTTGAATTGATTCAATCATTGTTAATAATCTTTCGAAATGCAATTCATGCTACTTGATTATTCAAAGTATTCTTTCCTCTCAATTCTTATTTCAGTTATATACAAGTTTTTTTATTCTTATATGATTAATGGCTTGAAAATCGACTATCCACTAATCATCGTGGCAGTTTTTCAACTCTCACTCTGTTCCCGAGTCCTGGAAAAGGTTTTAGACCAAGTTCGCCTGATCTCACGTCGGTGCCTTTCAACGTTTCCTCATAATTCATCCGTTCTCCATACTTAAAACATAGAATTTCGAGTGTCTCATTAATTTTTGAAGCCACAGTAAACCATAAAGTATTTTGCTCTTAACAACATCGTATAAAGCACGTACTTATCATCTCAAAGTCACGTATAGAACGATTTTGAGGAACAAAAGTTCATTAAAAATAACTCGACTCGCTTTTATCGGAACAATTGCACGTCTCACGATAAAATGGATAAAATGGCCGACATCCTAACGTAACCAATGTGCCCGGGCTTGCATGGCTTCCTCCAGCCACATCAAAGTAACATTCAAATTAACCAAAAAAAACCCAGAAAACTTAAAATCGCCTGATAACAAAACCATCGAATTTTAATTGACAACTTAAGAAATTCTATGTCCAGAACGCCAACTTATCTTAGAAAAATCAGTTCGAAAACCAGACACAATACGTTAAGGAAGGTTCAAAAATGATGATGTCGCAATTTTCGAAAACCCGAGGTCGCCTTATATCCAATTACTCACCAAGTTCATCCATCTTCCCTCCTACAAATCGCGTGCCTCGACACTAGTTCATTTCCGTTTCTCGGAACGTTTCCTCCAACCACCCAAATACCAATATTCGTGCACACAACCGAAAAATCTGAAAAAAAATTGCACTTGACGAACGGCCACGAAATTAACTTCAAACCCAAACTGTGCCTCGATCACACTGAACAACATACGGCCAAGAAGGAACATCGAACAACGCTTGCCCAGTGATCACGAAACGGACATTTTGTTTTTTGTTATTTTCGGCGGCGTACGAACTCAGAAATGAGGTACGGAGTTGCATCGTCGAGTGCAACGAAAATGCAATTCCTCACGTGACGTACGTCGGTTCTACGTACGGACGTAGGGGAGGTGAGCGACATCTGTAGCGTCCGCGGTCGAGCTAGAGATCGCACGAGGATTTTGAATATCGCGAGGGTTCGGAGTGCCCCGCAACTGGACCTCTTTTAGAATACATCGCTCACAGAAATTTTGGTTGATTTTGCTATTATTTGGAAATTCACAGAACACGAGTATATCGATTGTGGGGGACATCCCTGATTTTCTTCGATTTCTATGAACAACCCGTCAAAACATAGAAATGAAAAAAGCGTTCTAGAGGTTGATGTCAAATTGATAAATAATTAATGGAATTAAATCGATGGAGGCAATGACTTGAGCGGATAAATACACATCTTTCGCAACTAGCATGTTGAATATAATGATTAGAACAACTTGTTTCACTGTCGCATGGTAATTTGTAAATTAGAGATCAATATCAACCGTTTACGAATGACATCGGGTAAGTTCGTTGACCATCGACTATAAACAAAGTAGCGTGTTTTTCGTAAGTGTTACCTACATTTCTCTAGGTGGAAAATGGATAAATTATTAATTTCATCGAAGATGTCTTAATCTTATGACTCAAAAGTTATTTTAAATTGGTAAATTTGAAGTATGTTGAAGTACTGTTGTGTTGTGAATAAAACGAATTGACCTAGACTCTGAATTCGTGGTGCTGGAAGGCAGCATCATCCAACATGATTGCTCCCAATTTTTTCAGGTTTCAAATAAAATTCAGCCAAAAATCATATAACAAAACGCTAAAAGATGAAATTTTAGAGTAAATAAGACATATATCAACGGGATACTTTGTGATTGATTAACTCGGATACTCTTACTAGGTCAGTAGTTGAAAATCAATGACACTCGACATAAACAAAAATTTTTGGACGATATAAGGATATAACCTAAATCTGTGATTGCTTATAATCTTTCGAGGTAAATTGCCTAAAATATGGACCTCATCTGATGAAACATGAGTGAGTGAATCGTTTCTAAGAGGGAAAATAATGTTTTTAAACAATTCATATTCAATAGTGGATGCAGTGGAAGGTAATTTTCATTCAAACTAAACCGGACTACAGAGGTGTATTCGCCCAATTTGAAAACTTAAAATGCTCATTACTTTTTAACGCAGCTAAATTTGGAAAAACTATATAAGAAAAAAGTGTGCATTTTGGGAAAGGGAAAAAAGGGAATTTTATTTGTTAGAGAAATTTGTGTGGTTTACATTAAAAAAAAACACAAGTTTGTATTATAATTTCAAAAATAATTGCTATAGAAAAAAAGTTATTACATCAATTGAATCAACTGAAAAATGGCCTGTATGATGTTTTAATTTCAAGTAGACAACTTCAGAATAATAAAGAAGTTAGGAGAACTTTTCATTTGACGCAATTTTCCAGTTCTGAAACGGTTTGACTTGCAACGATGCCGTTTGCACCAAATGAATTCTTTGAAAAATCGAGCCTCATTTTGTTCTAGCTCATCGGATTTCTAGGATCCCCTCATAAGACAACGAATTTAGGGCACACAGTACACGGAAATTAGCATCATTTACATCAAAACGTTATAATATTTGGATAGCTATTGGATAACTAATCTTTCAATAATCGAGAATAAATTCAAGTTCATCGAGATAATCGGGAACCACCAGAGTACCTGTAGCTTAGATTACTACGGTCGTTATCGTAGAATGAGCAATGCATGGTTAAATTGGTGGTCAACAAAGCGTCAAAACATGCCTTATCTGAACTGGTAGTTTTCATTTTCAGTCGTATTATAAACAAATATTAATTATCGAAAATTGGTTTATTGTCTTTTAAACTATTCCCCATTAAGATCTATACACTTTTGCATGCGTTTGAACCAATTGTCGAAGCACTTTTGCCACTCTGATTGAGGTATTTCCAAAACATGGATTCTGAACGCATCAATCGCTTCTTCAGGTGACGATGACCTCTCAGTTTATTCTTTACGTACGGGAATAAAAAGAAGTCATTGGGAGCCAAGTCAAGACTATATAGCGGATGACGCACCAAATCGTTGTTTCGAGTGCTCAAAGATGCAGTTGTTTGAGAGCTCGCATTGTAGTAGAGTAGGGTGATCCATCTTTGGCAGTTGGTTTTCCTGATTTCTTGGAAGACAACTGGCAAATAAATGGTTGTGTACCACTCAGAGATGACTGTTCTGTGTTCTAGTGGTACGATTGCGACAGTCCAGTTTTTCCAAAAAACAGGCGTTGAAGTACTTTGTGCGCGAGCAACTTTTGTTGGATTTGGCTCATCTTGATACACCCATACAGTCGATTGCTGTTTACTTTCGGGCTCACACGCGTAAATCCACGAATCATCACCTGTCACGATGTCATAGACGTGCTTCGAAGCACCGCGATCGTATTTTTGGAGCATTTCCTTCGACTAATCGACACGAGCCTTTTTTGAGCGATTGACAAATTGTGTGGGATCCAACGCGAACGAATTCATTTGAAGGTCAAATTTTTTGGGCGAGATGAATCTTTCAAGTTACTGTAAACAACAGAAATATGGATTCATCCCTGGGAGGTCTACACGGGATGCGATGGCAGATCACTTGTCGAAGATATACAGGGCTCTAGATGATGGACTGCGAGCAATGTGCGTCTTCATTGATTTGGCGAAGGCATTTGATACTGCTCCACATCATGGCCTTCTCACGTCACTGGAGAACTTTGGGTTCATGGAAGGTGCCTACAGGCTGGTTGAAGATTACTCAAGTAATAAAGAGCAGAAGGTGGTGGTGGTAGGATCGGAAGCATCACTACAGGGGTCGAACGTGGGGTACCTCAGGGTACTGTCCTGGGGCTTCTGTTCTTCTTGAAACATAAACGATCTTTTTTCTGTGCCTATAGATGGAGAAATCACTGCATTTGATGATGATACGGTAATTTTTTATAAAGGATCCGGAAAAGACAGACCCTCCATGTTGCGGGAGGTTGGCATTACCCAACAAATATTAACCTGAGGAGGGTTGAAGTGATTCAGAAGAGATTCCTTAGAATTCCCATGAGAAGATCCATCGGAGAATATCTTTGAGGAATCTGAACTCTTGGATCCTAGACAACTGTTCTGTACGAGTGTTCTGTTACACCACTTCGAGACTAGGACTAACCGGGACTTGGTGTCTCATGGCTACGGAACAGGGAAACTACTTTATAGAGTACCAAGAATGCACGAGACTATCGGACAACGATCCTTTGGGTTTCTTACCTCGAGGACATATAATAGGTTACCCCAGGAAATACAGACAAGAAAGCTATTAAACGATGGATTTCCTCTCAGTACCGATGGCAGACAGCTCAGTTGGTCGATGTTAAGAACGCGTGAGTTGGATGAGGCATAGAGTTTTTTTAGACCGTTCGTGAACTGTTTTGGAACAGCTACAGTCAGATCATAAGATTCGTCTTTAATGGTTACAGAGTGAAAAATGATAGTATAGTATATAACATAACTAGTAAGGTAAGAGAGTTTTTACTGGCGAATGGAGGATATAATTGAAGAGTCGCAGGCGAGTCAGTTACCTCCTTGAGCCAGTAAAACTCGTTACCTTGCGTGTATTGTTTTATATTTTATTTGTTTCTCATTTGTGAAAAGGTTAGATAAATTCCAAAAAAATACGAGTAATTTGTCGCAAATGTCGTAAGCTATGGAAGCGTTGCCATGTACATGTCTGTTTATTTTTCTTTACATTTTGGGCGAAAGCAAAATGTACCAAAAGAAATTATTGAGGCAGCCAACAGTGTGGCTTCAAGTTTATTACCTGCAAAATCAGCTCCAAGGTGCGAGCGAAAATATGACGTGTCACGGTTTCAAAATTCCCGCTCTAGTTAGTACCTGCAGACCGAACTGGTGGCGTTAGTTGCAGTAGTTTACCAGCTTATCTCGTACGTTTCAATGGACGGTTGTCGGTGGTCCTGTTCTGTGCATGTGACGTAGGTTGTCAATTACGTTCTTCCGGCATATATTTGGTTAAAATCTCCTGGAATAATTAATCGCAATTTTGCGGATCTGAACAGGATTTCAACTGAAGCCCTGAGAGAAGTCTTATCATGTTGGTTTGGTTTGTTCGTTGGTGAGATTTTTGCGCTTTAGCGGAGTGGCGTATTTGTTTGGAAAAACGACGTGGGATTGGTGAGTTAACCTATGTTTGTCACGAGGTATTTTAGATTTTTGTTCATTTTTTTAGCATCATTCTGCTTCGAATTGGGAATTATTATTGTACCGCAGATTCTGAACTGTCTTTGAAGTCTTCGAGCTGTCTGTCTAGGCTCTCTTTGAATAACTGCCGTGGGAGCTGTCTTTGGGGACCTCCACCAGATTTCGCCATCTAAAATACCATACCTGTCGTCTACCCAGGGGGCATTATTGTGAGAAATTGTACTACGTTGGCCTAGGAATATATTTGAGCCCAGATTCCATCTGCGAGATTGTGAGAGTAATTATGGTTTAAGAAACTATATCCTTTTGTACTTCAGTCAAGCCACGACCTAGACTGTTATAGAAGGTTAGTCTGTAGAATTTAGTTAAGATTGATTAGTATCAAAGAAGCCCAATTCAGTGAATACTGTTTAGTACATAAAACCCGACCTATCGAGAAGGTCGCTTAGATATAAGTAAAGAGATATTTATAACGATTACCATCGAGGCTCTAAGTATATACCTTGGGGGTAATATTACTTTTTGTTTAGTAAGAGATAAAGCATTATATCGAATATTCGGGTTGTGAAGTAAGAACTAGTTAGTGATCTACCTTCTGTAAGATATGTCCTCGTTTGAGGGACCTTGTGTATTTCATTTGGGCTCATTATATTATTAAATAATTGCTCTATATTCTTTCTACCACTACCTCCCGCTTGTGTGATCGGGCTCGTTTGGCATCCTGAGAGTGCGTTCGTTATTTTCTCTCTTTTGCGACCCTGAGATCTTTTGTGTACTTTCCTCTTTTTTTTTCTTTGTATTATCATAAAAGAGAGTGGCGCCCCTTTATAAGTAGTCTCAGCTCTAGAGCTAGCCGAGGAGGTACTTTGTGCACTCTCTGGAGCCGAGTGGGTTTGGTGACAGACGACTTCAAAAAGTGGCAAAACCAAAATAGTGTGATTGGGGTAACTGAAGATGTTTGATTGGTCTACTTGAATCAACTATCAGCTAGATTCAGCCCTGCGCATCTATTCCCCCAGTACAACCCCCCGTAAATACTCCCCTGCGCTAAATATGCTGAGTGTTCTCTAGAAAGGGTTCCCTCATTATGGTGGGAAAAAATAAAAAAACTTTTGAATTATTGTTATATATATATATATATATATATATATTATATTATTGTTATTTCTATTTATAAAATTGAAAATCATATAGATACACACTCAAATATTTATCTAAAAAATTTCACTCTTCTGCATAGGCATTCAATAGGCGTAAACCTCCTGAAATTCTATTGGTTCCTGATATCTCAACTTATCGTACAGAAATGACGACAGTAGGCGTAAACCTCCTGAAATTCTATTGGTTCCTGATGTCTCAACTAATCGTAAAGAAATGACGACAGTAAGCGTAAACCTCCTGAAATTCGATTGGTTCCTGATATCTCAACAAATCGTAAAGAAATAACGACATTAGGCATAAACCTCCTGAAATTCCATTGGTTTCTGATATCTCAATAATTCTCAACTGATTGAATGAAGCACTACTCAAATAACGGAGCTTTTAATAAACAACATTTTCTACAATACTGTATGTATCACTCACCTGTCGGTGTCTAATGGTATTGAGAAAAAAGAAAGTTTGGGATTATTGAAACTATTGTTTTTGCAGTTGTAAATATTTATTGCCCGATAAAAAAAAAATATTTTTTTAGATCATATTTCTTGTTGTTGAGTGAAATCTTTATGTTATTTAGAAGAGAAATCTTGATTTTGTAAAGTTGCTTATATTGTGAATTCTGTGTCCTTTATAATGTGGGAAATAAAGCTTTATTATTATTATTAAATGTGGAGCAGCTGGAAATGATCTTTCGAGATTTTTTTGCCATTTAGTTCCCAGAGAAAATTATAATAAAAAGCCTTCTCCTAATTTTAACTTTAAAATTCCTCATTTCATGTTTTAAAATGAGTAGTTCAAAAATTATTTTATTTTCAACGATCATAATTAACATTTTCAACTCTTTCATTATATACAGGGTGTCCCGTAACTAAAAGTCAAGCAGTTACTGGGCGATATACTAGGTTATACCAGTTCTACCAAAAAAAAAAAAATTCTATGTCACTTGGTAAAGTGGTGAAAGGAATATTTTTGTAGTCACAAATTTTCAAATTTTGCAGTGATTTTTTTAATGTAATCCTAAATAATCATTGAGTACAGTCACAATCCATTGTTAGGTACAATTGTCTTATTTTTATTTTTTTAAATAACATTGCTATTGATTACAGTCACAAATCCATTGTTAGGTACAATTATTTAATTTTTATTATTATATTTTTTATTATTTTCATTTTTCTTTATTTTTGCTAGACTGGTATAACCTAGCATATCGCCCAGTAATCGCTTGACGTAGAGTTACGGGGCACCTGTATCCATGGTGGGCAATCCATAACTTTTCACCCCGAATTTTACTGATGTTTGATTTTATTCCAATAGTTTTTTGTTCATGGCGACTAATATTTCTTGACGAAAAAAAGTGTGTGTAACGTTCACACGCGAATGAAGTAAAACTTCTTTGGCATTGTACGAGATAGTAATTAAGTTGAAAATCATATAAAATATGACCCGATTTTATATAGAATAAGTATTTTTTATAGCGATGAATGTTTTTATTGTTAATAATTGTTGTATATGTACCATAAGTTTTTTCATCTAAAATCACTGTTTTTCTAATATGTTTCTTTAATTTTTTTTTGTTTATTAATTCCTTTCTTATGAAGTCTGAAGGTTCATTAGATTTATTCATTTCACATGAATATCATTTATTTTTCATACTGTTTTTCCTTTGCATTATAATTTTAAAGTATGCTAATCGAAAACCTTGAATCCTCTAATTAATTTTTATTCTTTCTATTGTTTACGTGCTAGCTTGTAGACTCAACTCTTTCTATCAATTATTTATGTTCTGCTTCTGAATAATTTGTATTCATTGTTGAACGTAATGTTATGATTTACAAAATTTTTTGAGTTAATTTTATTGTGAGTATAAGTAAAATATTCTTCTTTCATTTATTTTTGTGTAACTTCAGTATCCTTTGTTTTTCTCGTCTTCATTTCATGTTTTCTTTTCATTTTTTCCATTACTTTCATATCATTTAATAACTGAGCTTTCATTCATATTAATTTAATTATCCCTGATATGAATTCAATGAATTTTGTTGTCTGTTCAGTTTTGGAATTAATTTCATATGATATAATAATCTGTAATTTTATTCCTAAATATCCACCAGAATAACAATAAAATGATGAAAATTTATAACAGCTTTTTTCTTCATTCCAACAATCTAGCATATGCCAGAATTTCACATGAGCGGCATGATTCAGTGCATGTTTACCATGCATGCATGAGAAAATTTAAAATTCCTGCTACTTTGTTAATTCAAATTTCCCGCTGCAATACCAAATATGGCGGCCGATTTGTGTTACCAAAAATTAGTTATAATTATTATTCAATTTGATATTTTTTCCTAATTATTTTATATTTTCAAAAATATTTAATTCATTAGTTTATAAACTATCTATTGACAAAGTCAACAATATTTGAGAACCGGATGGTACAGAAACGTGACGCCATGTTGCCGTAACGGACTTCCGTTGCTTTGTCGCCCAGTTATCTCCTAGTAGCGCCTAAAGAAGTTTTAATTCAGAAAAAATATTTTTTTATAGATGTATAGGGAGAAGTTACGAGCAGTAAGAATCCTGGATAACATAATTCCCCATAATAATGTTTTAAGAGCAACTTCATAATAATTTTTACTGTATGTGTACAGGGTGGGCATATTTCGATGTTTTAACACTACAACTTTTAAACCAGAGGAGATAGACAAAATCTAATACCCCACTCTTGTTCTTTTTTTCTGAAAGAGTAGTATTCATTTTTGGCTACCTCATATTGTTTTTGAGTTACAAGCGAAAATTTGAAAATTGGCGATATCGAAAAAAATTTATATCTCCGCTAATACTGATGGTAGAGCTCTGAAATTAAAACATTATACAGGCACTTTTTACGTGGAATCCATTGGCGTGTTTCTCCTTTTTGCAACCATTTTTAATTACGAAGCTATGACCCAAAGTTATGTTCTTTTAAATAGAATCACCACTTTCTGAATTCTTCCAAAAAAAAATTGAGTTGCATGAAATGAAATATGAGCTAAAGAGAACATACTGTATACGGATTCAGGATTCCAGCGAACGTGGAATCATACAAAAAGAACCCCCAGACGCAGGAATGCTCACGCAAAGGGTTCAAAGACCTCTCCAACCCCGTATAATTTCCCAATTTCTGAATGAACGCAACAGGGGTGTTGTTGCGTAATTTTTAAACGCCAATGCATCATCGCATCCCAACTGTGAAAGGGGTCGTCCGGGCAAAGTTTAAAGGATTTACGTAAATTTCGTTATTAAGCGTTTTTTCCCAGCTTTATGAAACCCCATCTTTAATCATTCATTAAATTTTGAAAAAAAAAAACTGAATCTTCCATGAAGGGTTTTCCATCAAGGACTTGGTAAATTTTTTTCAAAATGAAATGTCCAGTAGCAAACCCAGTGGCGTAACAATAGGGTGGCAAGGCTGGCAAAATGCCACGGGCCTCAGACCCAACAGGGCCCCCGGCCTAAAAGGCTGGCAGTGCAGGAATTTTTCATATTGTATTCAAGTAATATATTTTGCTTAAAAAGTATATTTTTCAAGTCCCGCTCAACATCAAAGCTGACACAATTAAAGATTACAACATAATTTCAAGTTAATAGCTGAATTTAAAAAATACAGGGTTGGGATAAAGTTTGACACCAAATTAATATATTTAAAAAGGAACGGACGATAATTTTGAAATTTGACAGCTGAGTGTAATGGACCACAATGAATTTGATGAGCATATTTTCATTTATCCGGTTTAACCGGAAATGACCATTTTTTTTTTATTTAAATGGGACACCCTGTATATTTTTGCAGATTCTGAAAGAGCACCTTATTTCGGATCTGTCCATACCAGGTTCCATGTAAAAATTAACTGTAAAAAGAAGAAATACAGTTTTTTTGTCCAATTGAGGAAAAAGTAGTTCAGATAAATGAATTGATGTTGTTCGTATCCATAGTAATAGATAAAACGAAATATTTTGTAGTAGGTAACTGTCTTCATGTCCAATGCATCAATGGATTGATGGAGCACAAACCCAGCGACCAGAAAAGTTGAATCTTTGGATGGGAATTGTACAAAATAGGCTAATAGGCCCATTTTTCATAAACGGGAACTTAAATGGAGAAAAGTATCTAGATTTACTAAATAATCAAATCATTCCTGCACTCCAACAGAACGGGCAGTTACCACCGAACGTTTAGTTCCAACAAGATGGAGCACCTCCTCACTGTGATAGACGGGTTCGGAATTTTCTAGATGTTACTTTTCCAAATCGATTGACTGGACGTAGAGGACGCATAGAGTGGCCTGCTCGTTCTCCAGACCTCAGCCCATTAGACTTTTTTCTTTGGGGTTATCTAAAATCACGTGTTTATGTTAATCGACCAGCATGCTTGCAGGAATTGGGACAACGGACTCTAGATGAATGTGCATTAATACATGGAGAAGTCTTGAGAAAAGTTACTCAAGAATTTGTTAATAGACTGGCATATTGTCAGGAGGTGAATGCTAGCACTTCGAACATTCAAAATGATTTTCTTTAAAATTATTTTCAATAAATTTTTTCTACTAGTAAAAAAACTGTATTCCTTCATTTTATAAGATTTTCATAAAAAATACGTCATGAAAAGCAGAAAGAGTTATCTACTTCAAACTATTTCGTTTTATTTCTCACTAGTGATACAAATAACAACGATTCATTTATTTGAATGGATTTTTTCTCAAATGTACAAAAAGACTGAATTTCTTCTTTTTACAGAGAATTTTTACATAGGATAGATCCGAAACAAGGAGAACTTTCAGAATCTGCAGAAATATACAGGGTGTCCCACTTAAATAAAAAATTTTTTTGTCATTTCCGATTAAACCGAAAGTATCTCATTAATGAAAATATGCTCATCAGTGCATTATGGTCCATTATACAGGGTGAGTCTTTGACCACTGCGTTAATTTTAACCATAGATTCTTGACGTCAAAAGAAACATTTTTTCCTATAACATTTTTCCAAATTTGGCCCCGTTCAAAAGATATAGGGTGTTGAAATTTCATAAAAAAATTGCATTTTCACCTGTAATATTCAAACGACAATATCAATTGAAATGATCTCCTGTAGAAGGTTTTTGATAACAGTCATGCATATTTTGGCATCATTAGATTTATTCCATTTCTTGTGGGTTTCTCACTACTACTCTACAGATTGGTTAAATTGCATGAAAAACAAATATCGCTTGAACTAAAGGTCCGTATCTTGTAATTCCTGGAATCATTAGTCTTTTTTGCAGATAAAATCATTCCTCATCTTTCCTCCTAAATTGCATCATTCTTGAGATATTTGAAGTTGAAAGGAATTAAATCGATATAATTTTGTCCAAATTTTCTGATTTTCCCAAATCCAACTCTGTGCTGAAATGATTCAATAAAAAGATTTATTCAATGTTGCCATATTTTATGTCTTTATTAAATATTTCTACAAAAGGTTGGGGAAATCTCTCCAGTCTATGCTTCCACCACTAAACACTATAGATGAAATTAACCACTGAACAATTGTTGTCTTACATTCACCACAAAATCTAAATTGCCATTTGCTGTATTCATTGTTAATGATGTCTAGCACCTTGTTTAATATTTAATCCAGAATAATATTCCATAATAAATAGAGAAAGTTTTCCATCACTCTTCGGTATATTTTGACCGTTGAAATAGGTAAAGTATTTTCTGTCAGGACCTGTTAAATTGAAGACTTGTCTTTATGAAGAGCTGGTTTTTTATAGCTTCAGGCTTTCAGGGTTCATCAAATTATATCTATTCTAACATAGGAATGCTGCAAATTGAGCTCATATGAGTTTTAAAAACTTCGAACCCAGTCTCCTAGATTTGTTTTATACCTTTATTATCTTTATTTCATACACCGATTCAACCTTGTTCACAAACTTAGGAGATAATAGAATTTGACTTAGTTTTGATATTTCTGAATGTTTGTTATGATGCATAGTTAATTAAAATTCAATCAATATTGAAACTGGAAGCTATAAGCCTATAAAAAGAAAGATTAGAATAGAATGCATTTTCTGACCATAATCATTTCATACTGAATTGAATAATTCAAAACTATCGATATTCGATATTTTCCACATTTTTTGAAAGAAAGCTACAAATAACTGCTGACAGTTTCAAACAGAATCAAAACAACAAGGAACCACACAATACTTTTTTATTTGGAACTACCCACCACAGAGACGTTATAATATTTTAATGTGATAATAATTCACTCTAATTATTCTGAGGAAAATTATAACTAAAGATCAATAATAGTTACAGATGTTATCTTTCATTTAAAAAAACATTGCAAATATTAATTTTTTCTCTCCTCGTGTTTGGTATTAAATTAATATTCTATGGTAAGGTATTGAAATTTGACATAATCTATGAATAACCATTATTCAATATTTATGTTCTTGTTTACGTAATTAAAACAGATACTCTGATTATAAAAATCAGTAATTATAGTCTAAACAGAATAGATTCATATTAATGATTTAACAAAAAAATTTTTATTAAAGAACACCTAGTTGATTTTTCAAAATCAAATTTAGGTATTTGTTCAAGAAAGTATAATTGCACACCTAAATCTGGAAATACTTGTAATCTATCCAGGTAAATTGTTATTGGGATTCAGTACAGAAAATAATCATCAAGCAAAGTAACATAATTATTCATAGAGACATCATTCATTGTTGTTGAAGATTTCGAAAAAGATTTTCATATTTTTAACCGTATCAAGAGACCTCATAGAAGAAACTTCAGAAATATCAGTGTTTGGAAAATCATAGATGATTTTTTCTGGCTTTGAGTGAAAAAAAAGCACAGTGACAACCTCTTGCCTTGGGAGTTTTCATAGAAATGATGGTTTTCATGATTTGGAAATTTTAAGAAGAAAATTACAAATGTATGATGATAACACCCAATAATTCTGAGGTTTTTTTGTAATTTCTCACTAGAAAGGCATTGTTTATAATCTTGAAGTAGAAAGAAAATATAGTAGAACAACAAAAATCTATGTTTATGGTGTTGAATTTTTTTTACCAGAAAATTAGTATTTTGTATCTTCCTCCTGGATATGAACCTCATCGGATGAAAGATGAGTGAGTGAATAATTTCTTATAGGGAAAATAATGTTTTTAAACAATTCAGATTCAATAGTGGATGCTGTGGAAGGTAATTTTCATTCAAACTAAACTGGACTACAGAGGGGTATTTGCCCAATGTGAAAACTTAAAATGGTTATAACTTTTCAACGAAGCTGAATTTGGAAAAACCGTAATGGAAAAAGTGTTTCTTTTCATCTCAAGAACCTATGGTTAAAATTAAAGCAGTGGTCAAAGACTCACCCTGTATATTGAAGTTTATTACACTATTTCAAAGTGCTTAATAAAATTTTGAGAAAAAATATTCATGTAGAAGAATGATAATAAAAAATTTTCTGAATTTCATAATCTATCCCCAGTAGTGTTGAAGTTGATTCAAACAATTTTGCTGACTATATTTTTGACAATACAACATTTCAACGAACTGACTGTTAAGTTGGGAACCTATTCAGACCTCAGAATATCAAAACTTGAACATTTATATTCTATGAATTATTAAAACACTGAAATTGTCACAGATAGAAAGTTTTGATAATTATGAAAAATAAAAAACATGCCAATAGCATTGATTTGATGGTCGTAAAAATTTAAAAAGCTCTGAGTCCTGGGAAAGTAATTATTAGATATGAGTATTTTCTCATGAAATGTTCAATTAAATTGAGAAAAAATTCAAGAATTTCAAAAATTTCACGAATACTCTGAAAAATCAGTAACCATAGAATTCAGTATGATTTTCAGCTGGGATAATTCTATAATCTGTCAATTTTCGTATCAGCGACACCAACTGCGAAAATAAAACACAAAAGGCACTAGGAGGTATAATCTGAATTTTTCATTTATTTCCAATAAGTTTCTCACAATTCTTGACTGAAATAGAGAAAATATCGTCTAATAACCGTTGCAGAAGGCAATTCGAACACTCATGCGCATTCGTGTTGGAATAGGTGCCCATTCTACAACTTGTTTTAGAATATACTATTTTATCATAAATACCGGTACCCTGAACAGGTACAAAGTGCATAAACAAAATGTCTTCACAATTTTATGGACTATCATGAAGCAAAACCTGAATTTTTGTGTAATCTCGTACGCCATACAGTGGTGACTTAGCCAAATTCAAAACCTTAAATCGCTTTTAACTTTGCAACGTGACAGAATCGGAAAAACGTGTTTCTTTCTGCTTCAACAAACTGTATAGTTGAAATTACCGCAGCGGTCGAAGAGTCACACTGTAAATTCAAAATTTCGTGGATATCTAATTAATATCTTACGGGATATCAAATATTCGAAAAAGATATGGAAATTCTCGGAATTTTCGCAGTACCAACCCCATTATCATATCACGAAAAAAAAAACCTCATCCCTCCACCTCAAAACTCCAGTAACCAACCCCTCATACACACACATAAGTCCCAATCTCGTCTCCAGTGCATCCACCGGGTGTCCCCTCAAAATCTGAGCCGTCTGCGGGTTCATCGACCCCATATTCGCCCCCTCCCCTGATCCATCTTAGGGAAGCGACACGTCGCCCGGGTTTTCTTCTCTCGCGACGCAACAGCGACGCGTCTGGAAACCGGGGGTCGTCGCGGCGCATAGGGGGGGCGGTGAGGCAGACGTTTCGGGTCGTCTGGACGGCGTCTAGACGCTGCCGGGATACCGCCGACGCCGTGGTTCGATCAATATAAGCGGTGGACGCGGCGCGAAATACGGATTCCCCCCTGTATAAAAAGGGACGATTTCACGCTGTTAGAAAGGGTATGTGATGGAGGGGGTAATTTTTTTTGTTAGGCGAGGGTGACAATGAAATGATCCGATACTTTTTAGCTTGAATGCGTGCCATCTAAAATGTCTGAAACAATTTTTTTAATAAAGGTAAGCTTTAGTTTTTTCGCGCTCCCATTAAACTTACAAACGTGTACTAAGCGATTGTAAAACGTTAAAAAATAATGTGAGTGTATGCATCACACCCTTGCCCTAAAGTGGATATTTTCTGAGTTATTCACAAAAAACTGTTTTTCGTCTTGAATTTTCAGCTATTTCTTTTCCCTTCACGCCAAAAAGATGAAATTTTCAGGAACTGTTATTTGAACCATGCTATAGATTTTGCTGTAAGTTTTTGCATATGGTTCATAAGGAATTATTTATTTATCACTGGAGAGAAAACCGATGGCCGATTAGTTGAAATAAAGAGGTTTCCGTTACAAATTCGAATCCAAATTCGCCATCTATTTGGGAACAACCTGTAACTTTTTTCTCTTGCATATTAGGGTAGTAAAATCTAAAACATGGTTTAAGTAACAGTTCCTGAAAATTTCATCTTTTTGGCGTGAAGGGAAAAGAAATAGCTGAAAATTCAAGACGAAAAACAGTTTTTTGTGAATAACTCAGAAAATATCCACTTTAGGGCAAGGGTGTGATGCATACACTCACATTATTTTTTAACGTAGATTCAATATCTGCCATAAAAAAATGGGGTTCTAATTTGAAAAAATTGATTTTTCACGATTTTGTCATCCCTAACTTTGAAAGCGATTTTTTCACCCCTGTATCATGAATCGCGATTTCGATTTTTAAAGTGGATACATCAATCTTACATCTTGAAAAATCCCAAAAATGAAAATTTTCCATCCAAACACCTCGGAGTTATTCTCTATTTTCGATTTTTTTTTCGAATTTTCCCGCTCAGAGAGAATTTTCCAACCAAAACTGAAAAATGTTACATCAAAATAACTTGAAATTTTCTAAGGAATCTATTTCTGCAATAAAAAAATGGTGTTGTCATTTGAAAAACGGAAGTTGACGTCATTTCCGGAAAAACCGGAGGTGCTCATGCCTTGAAAATATTTTAGATTTCATCAGCATCGTGAAATACTTATAAGTGCTGAATTTCATGAAAATACGTTCAGTAGTTTCCCGTATAAATATGGGTGAGGTTCCTCGTGAAAGACCCTGTATACTATTAACGTCTGTGAAATTAAATATAGAATTAAGATTAAAGCATTCAGACAATTACGACATTATTCTATGGTAAGGTACTAAAATTGACTTTAATAGGATGCATTATTCTATGGTAAGGTATTAAAATTGACTTTAATAGGATGCATTATTCTATGGTAAGGTATTAAAATTGACTTTAATAGGATGCATAATTCTATGGTAAGGTATTAAAATTGACTTCATCTATGAATTAACCTTTTTTATGTAATAACGTATTTGTTTACTGAATTCTGGGTTTTCCAGAAGCAAATTCACGTGAGTAAACCCAGATTTCTCAAAGCAAGTGGAACTGTAGGTACAAGCGATGGAAGCATAAAAAATGGTGTTCTCAATTGAATTATATGCATTTTTACACTTACATCATTAAGTGTTTTTGAAGATTTCGTACAGAATTTTCATATTTCTAATAGTATGACATCAAATTGATATCAAGAAACTATGTCAAAGAGAAGAAATATCAGTGTTCTGTATCTTTCGATCTCAAGAAACTATGGCTCCACAGTTTTTTCTTGGACTCTGAAACAACCGTCACGATGAATTTGAAATAATCAACAAACCTATATGTAGAATTTAACATAACCACTCAAAGTTTGCTGATTTATTCACATCCTTGGAAAGAAATTTGAGCTTCGAATAAAACTGAAGAGTTTGCAAAAACACCTGATATCATGTCTACAATTTTTCAACCCTTGTTTTATCCTGGTCATTTCCTTGACAGAAAGACATCCGTTGGAAACCCTACAATTATGTTTCTCTCTAACGACCACCATTGGAGTGCAATAGATTTGCAATAATCTCTTTATTAATTGGGTTACTTCCGGTGGAGGCTATGAGATTTCTGTGATTTCTCACTTAAAAACCAATCGTAGGAAATAAGTGTTTCACCGGAAGACGCAGATCAATTGAGAAATGATATTAATTTTATGACATTTCAGGCATGGTCATCAGACCATTACTCGATGACATAAATATACGTTTCTCAGTAGAAGAACGATATCAAATTCCTCAAATGGGCATCCATTATCTAAGAGATAATACCATAAAAAATGGTAAAATTTAAAAAAATTGAATCAGCAGCTTCGAAATACAGAAATATAGTTCAGAATCAAAACAGCTAAAACTCCTAAAATCAGTCGATCTATAAACAACAAAACATAATAACATAATATTGAATTATTGAAGAAAATTACCGAGTACTAAAAAAATGAAATACTGTGAAACTTAATAAACTTCATGAGACCAAAAATGAATTTTATGATCTCTAAAATTGAATTAAGATGAGTTTATATGAAATAATAAATAGTATATCGCGTTAATTAAAACATATTCATTTAATAGGATAAATCCAACACCCTGAATTAAAAAAAGGACTTCTACATTGGACGAATATAAATTTGTAGGTGCCCAAATTGCATCAGGTAGATATTTATTCATTTTCAATCAAAATCATCTCAAACTAAGGTCTCTACATATAATTCATGAGTTCAATGACATAGGTTGAAATTATTCAGTAATAAAGCAAAATATTCCTTACAGAATATACTTTTAATAACAGTTCCTTAGCAAAAATGATAACTTTTTGTTGAAACCTTTATCTCAACAAGTTACAGCTCTTTGAAATAAAGTTAAGAAGATTGTTTATGTTCAATATATCCACTTTGAAAAAATTAAGGAAAAATTAATAACACAGAAAAAATATTTGTCATAAGACCTATTTTGACAGAAGCTTACTTGTTTTTTTTTTTTTTTTAAATTATAATTTCCCGGTGAATTTATGGAAAAAGAGCAGTATTCTATTTATTTGTCAACAAACTAATAATTTTATGATGAAAAGTCAATACCTTAAAAGGTTGCACTCTTTTCAAATAAATTTTTCATAAAAAGGAAAATATATCATTAATTCTTGATACAAAACATTATAGGGGTTGGTTTTTTGACCCTTTGCGGCTACGCATCACTTTAACAAAACAGTTAAAAATCTCCCCTTTTCTACATTTTTTATTCTTTTAAATTAACAAAGAATAATACCTATAAATAATATCTTGAAAAATATACACAGAATCAACTTGTGACTTGAAAATCATTGTTAAGGTTAGATAAGTATTTTTTGATTTTATCATTAATTGTGTCGGTTATTTTAGTGACGCCAGTATGACTTTGGAACAAGCACCGAATGCGACTGACCTGATGTCAGTGCTTTTCGAAAATTTTCAAATATTTTTCAACAATATCGAAATAAAAAAATCAGGGTTCCGATGAATATTGAAAATTCTTCATTCGATCATTCATTTATTATTTTTACCCCAAAAATGTTTTTAATATTTTACCCACCATTTTTCTTATTTTGAGCAATTTAATTTATTCATTAATTTTTTTTAATCAAATAGAATAATTTATTAGTAGTATTAGTATTTATTAGAAGTATTAAAATAATATAAATTATAGATAATATATGTATTCATTTATGATATTATTTTTACCCCATAAATTTCTTTAATACTTCACCCACCATTTTTTTATTTTGAGCAATTTGATTTATTCAATAATTATTTTTATTCAAATAAAATATTATAAGTAATAAAATAATATAAATTATAGATAATATACAATAATCAAGGTTTCAATGAATTTTGGAAATCCTTCACTTGATCATTCATTTATTATTTTTGTCCCATAATTTTTTTTTTATTTTACCCATCATTTTTCCTATTTTGCGCAATTTGATTTATTCATTTATTATTTTTATTCAAACAAAATAATATAAATAATATATTATAAGTATTAAATAATATAAATTATAGATAATATATAATCAAGGTTTCAATTAATTTTGGAAATCCTTCACATGATCATTCATTTTTTTTTGCCCCATAATTTTTTTTTAATTTTACGCATCATTTTTCCTATTTTGCGCAATTTGATTTATTCATTTATTATTTTTATTCAAACAAAATAATATAAATAATATATTATAAGTATTAAATAATATAAATTATAGATAATATATAATCAAGGTTTCAATTAATTTTGAAAATCCTTCACTTGATCATTCATTTATTATTTGTACCCTATAAATTTCTTTAATATTTTTCCCACCATTTTTCTTATTTCAGGCACTTTCATCTATTTAAATAAAAATTTAATCTGGATTATCGAATAGAAATAGATACGTGTTGGTGAAAATAAAAAATTAATTAATCTATCTATCACAAAAATTAATATACAAGGTGTTCCTGAAGTAATTCAAAAAATGTGTAACTTTTTAACAAAATTGAGGAAAGTCTTATATAAATTTTTGTTCAACATCCTTTTCCTCCGAGTTACAAATGTTTAAAATCAGGTAAAAAAATGTTTTTTTTTTAAATATAGAAGAGTGAAAATTGACATATAACACATACTAACAATATAGCAGTTTTTGAGCAATTTCGTTACCTTGAAATGTAATCACAAGAGGAAAAAAAAACCACTTTTATAATGTTCTGCATCAGAACTTTTAATGCCTTTATATTTTCCATTAAAAAAATTGATTTGAAAGGGAAAACCCCATCTGAAACTTTCTTATGTTTTGACCTTTTATCATAAAATTGTTTGTCCACAAAAAAATTTTGCTCTAGCTCTTCTCCCATAAATGTACAGGTTATCATTTATTGAAAAATACATATATATTCTACTGTCAAATAAAGTCATATGACAAATAGTTTCATTACCCGTTTTTTCTCCGAAGAAATAAAATTAATCAAGCTTATCCAACGAAAATGAAACTTAATCGAAATAAAAATCAATGGAGTCAGGTTTGATCTCACATAATCTCAGCTGCTTTAATTCCCACAGATTTTCCAAAGAAACATTTTTTCCCCGAGCCCCTTCAGCAGTTGGGTACGTTACAGAACTCGTCGCTAAAAATACAACCCCTCGTATTTTGCTTAAAAAATCAATAACGAATCCCCCGAAACTAAAAAGCACCCTAAACGAGTTTACGGGGCTTCTCTCTACCTGCAACAAACAATTCCGAAACTCCGGTAAAAATATACCCTCTCATTTGCCCCGTCCATTTTTAATTTTCTAGGGTGAGAAATTTACTGAAAAGGAACCCATCCAATAGGACAACGCTCTATGACCGCTTAGGGGAGGCACATGAATCCCATTTTTGGATTATGTCTACAATGGGTGGGGTGAGATGAATAGGCAGAAGAATGTAAAATGGCTGCATTTCAAAAGAGTTTCATCAAAAGAGCATTTATTTAATAGGAATAATTATTGAATTGAATTAAACACAGAATATGCATCAGACCATGGAGTCATCATAGATCAACTTTATCACAGAATCGAGTAATAGTTACGTCAGGTTTTAACTTTGATTATTTGACACAAAAAACAATTTTTTTGAATTCAAATGAAAGAACAACAACATGATAATCAATACAAATAATCATTCAGTTGGATTGAGCACAATTTAATTAATTTTCTATAGTTGAAACAGGATATATTCTATAGGTGACAGAATATTTTTTATTTTATTCCATACAGAAGGAACTAAGTAAACTCAATGATGAATTAGGTAATTTAATCCCAGACAACTACCATTTTCTATATGAATTATTTGTTTTCTTGATTTCACTCTTAAATTCATTCAGACAGAAGTTAGATACTTACATCTGATTACATAGGACGTATTGCTTAAACAATGTCCAGTTTAAAATGAGTAAAAATGCTTAATAAAAACTATTCAAGCAATTGTTTTATTTCAAGTGCATTTAAAATTAATTTGCACACAAATTTCAAGTGGAAATATATTAATTTAAGAAACAATGTTACTGTTACCACACGCTACGTTTACGAGAAAGAAATTTTTGTGATCATTTGGGGACCTAGGTCTTCATATTGAATATATTATATAATTCCTTGGATATCAACAAACTGAATAATGATAGGGATGTCGAAAAAAGATCTGTAGCAAAGATTGCTTTAATTTAAAAATTGCCTGGATAGCTTTAAATTCATGAATCGAATAGCAGCCAGATATTCAGCAAGCAATCTTCTAGAACACGCTGTATACTTTAAAAAAATTCCTGCTATAAATAACCTACAAACCTAAAAATATTACAATTTTTTAAAAATCTAAGGGATCTGTGGCTATCCCATATTAATTTTTAGGTAGTATTTGGCTTCGGTTTCAATCCGTTCGGTCTGTAGACGTTAGAGAATTATGTTTCAAGTAGATTTAGTAAAACTAGGTCACTTATTTTGCCATACCTCAAGAATACGCCAAGGAGTTGAAAAAAATTCACGTTCTCACAATTGTAAGAAGACACACACACCCACAGTCTTTCGATACATTTTTTCTATAAATTTCGGCTTAATTCACTTCGAAATTAACTGAAAATCCCAGATTTTGCAGAACATCGCGAAGTCTAGAACGGTTGTCCTGGCCTACTGAATTCGCGAATCTCACAATGCGCCACCTGCAGATTTTAATCGGTACTAAAATTCGCGAACTAGCGCGGGAACATTTCAAATCGTAAATTTAGGATTCATACTTGGTTAACTTTCTTCATTCACTCCATAGATCAATAAGATTCATATTGGAAGATATATGTATCGAAAGAATATGGGAATTCACTCTTAAATCAAATAAATTATTGAAATATTGTAAATATTGCTTGAAGAAACTTTAAAATTAAGAATTTGAGTACAGTTTCCAGTTCAAAATGGAGAATGAATATTTTTTGCAGCTTCTTGTACGGTAATCTGATTGTACCTTCATGGGAATTGAAAAAATATTTAATTTTATTTGGACGATTTCCTTCATTAGTCGATAATTAGTACGCCCAATCACCAATAGATGCCTTGAGAATAGGAGCTGACACGTTGAATCTCCCACAAAGGAAATATGACGTTATTGCCAGATTGAGCAATATTCTATTTATTCAACTATGATATCAACAGTTTCATCTCCCGAATTTTCTTTGAAAAATATCATAACTATACAGAAAAACCGGCAGATACTAACCAGTGATTTTAAACTTTGTAATAAATGAAATTCCATGTACTTAAATCTGGAGCTGGCAACGTTACATTCTGTCTACATTCTATTTGACAGAATCGAAATCCTACTCGATTCTGTTACAACACAAATAAAAATAATTTATAAACGAACTTATTAAAAAACTGAAGTTGAAATGGCTGAAAAATCAGAAACTGAAAACAAAATAGAAGATAAAGAACTATCCGAATTATTAAATAGTAAGATTTTTACGAATGTTACATAAGTTATTGTAATCAGTCTTCAGTTCCTCTATTTTGTGATCAATTTTACTTTTAAATTCAGGTGCACTCAAAGATTTTGGGGATTCTGATGACAAAAACCAAAAGTCTGATACAAGCAGTAGTCCAAGTAGTAGCAAAAAAAAGGAAAATGAAAATATGGACGAAGAATGGAACCAAGAATTAGTAAAACAGTTAACTGATTGTTACAATTCGGATATGATGAAAATGTTTAATTCTGGGGGACCTCCTATGTCAAAAAATGATATCAGTGAAGCTATCAAGCAAATTACTGGTAAAAGTAAATCATTTGATTGTTTAAGAATTGCTTTTGTTGAATTAAACTGTTACAGCTAGTGGTCAGGTTTTTTTGAATCAAGACGGTGGAGAGATTTATCCAGATTTCGAACAAACCATCTCTCAGGCTGTACAAGAACTTACTCAAGGTTTAGATCAGAGTAAATTGAATGATATGATGGCGGGTGGTGATTCAAGTGAATTTTTCTCAGCATTTAATCAGAATATGATGCAATGTTTATTGTCTAAAGAGGTGAAACAAACAGAATGGAATATTTTTCAGTTATATTGGTTTTTATTTCCTTAGGTACTGCATCCTGCGTTGAAAGATATATCTGATCAGTTTCCCGATTGGTTGAGAGATAATAAAGAGAAAATAAGCGCCGAAGATTATGAAAAGTATTCTACACAGCAAAAGTTGATTTGTGAAGTTTGTTCCATTCTGGATAAAGAGCAAGATTCTGATAGCCTAGAAGTTAAGAATAAACGATATGAGGAAGTTCTTGAACTTATGATCAAGGTAAGCAGATTTAATGTTTATCGATCTTTCATTTCAGTAAGGTTTGCTTGTTCCGGTTAGGGTATTTACCAAGGTTTTTTGGAGAATTAATGTTGTTGCGTCTTTCAGCTTCAAGATTACGGTCAACCGCCTGTCGAATTAGTAGGCGAGGTGAATCAGGTAGATCCAAAGAACTGTGCAATGATGTGATGGTGAAAACAATAGTTTTTGTAAGGGCAAGCATGAAGTACTAAATATAATATTTAAGTAAAAGAATTGTTAGTCATTTTCTGGGAATTATTGAAATGAATTATTTGGCAATAATTTCCTTAGATTTAATTTTATTTGCACTTATGTGAAAGTTAGTAAGTATGCTTTTTGTGGTGTTATTTGTCATTTTTTGGGAATATACGTATGTTCGTATGGTTATTCGATATATTTTCACTGTGTATGCTCTCTGATCAGCAAAACAGCGAGATGTACTTTTCTCCACAGGTTTCGTAACTTACGAGACATTTCGAAAAAACAGCCCCCACTGATGTGTAGCCAAGACATATACTAACCCAACAATACCGTTACCAAGCAGCTAATTGGGATAGGCGGTTTGCATATTTCTAAAAGGAGACATCTGGTGGCGACTTTCGCCAAAATTGTAAATAGTTTAGTTTTCATTTGTAGTTTTTCTGGATATTTTTGTGGATTTGGCCTGAAGAACGATGATTGTCGAAACATCTCTCGGATTTCTGAATATCGACGTCAACGATTTCTCCAAGAAAATTGAAAAAATTACTGAACTAAAGCTGAAAAAATATGATGAGTTAATTGAGAATTCTGAGAATAAATGCAGAACTTGGTGAAATAAATGATCACTTCATAAAGGCAGGTATGATTTTAACAGAAAACAAAGTACTTATAATGACGAGAATTGACAAATAACGTGAATGCTCAATTTTATGAATGCTTATGTCTACAAAGCTGTAATAAGGCTTTTTCGCCCAAAAAGATAATGGGGCACAATCAAATATGTAGGAATTGTCGAAGCACTTTTGCCACTCTAAGGCATCTCCAAAACATGCATTCTGAACTCATCAACCGCTTCTTCAGGTGTCAAAAAACGTTGACCTCTCATTTTATCTTTTACGTACAGGAATAAAAAAATCAATGGGTGCCAAGTCAGGACTACGGATGACTCATCAAATCGATGTTTTGAGTGCTCAAAAATGCAGTTGTTTGGGAACTCGCATTGTTGTGGTGAAGGGTGATCTGTCTTCGACGGTTGGTTTTCCTGGTTTCTTGGAAGACAACAGTGTGTGTACCACTCAGAATTGACTGTTCTACGTTGTTATAGTGGTACGATTGTGACAGTTTGGTATAAAAAACAATGCTAAAATTGGAATTAATATTTAAAAATAGTTATTTATTATGCAAGGGATAAAAGTATTAGATTTTAGCTCGAGGTTATATTGTCTCCCAACGCGAAGCGGAGGTAGACAAAAAACCGAGAGCTGAAATCTAATACTTTCCCCGTGTATAATACACAAATTTTTTCTGTGACAGGAAAAACGAAGTGAAAGAACATATTATTACAATATATTATAGTCAGAATGTTATCGATATAAAATTTGAATTTTTAAACCAGTAAGCTATTAGACCTGCGTTGCAGTGTAATCAAATATCTGTCAATTTAATTTTGTGATTTGATTCAAAAATTACGAACTCAGTAATTTTTTAGTGGTTATTTTGAATACTATAAAGTTAAAAATGCTTGATTCTGAGTTTTCTCTGACTCTACCTGAGTTGATAGAAGCAGCGCAAGTAGCGTCACGAAATTATTGACAGCTAAATCGCGGAAAATTTACGAAACCGCGTATTCAAGATTTATGGAATGGAAAATGAAAAAAATATGCAGTTCTTTCTCGGAGACAGGGCCGGATTAAGGGTGTCGTAGGCCCTAGGCACTCCAGCAGCGTAGGCCCCGAAATAATAAATATTTTTTAACTGAAATTGACCTCTAATATTAAGTAATAATTTTGTTGTAGATATAAATCCGAAAATGTGATGATGCGGTATAATAACATTATTTTATTTTGGGATTTTAATGTTTTTATTTTTCATAGAGCCATTTTCAATAGCCATAATTCCAGAATTGAGTTTATCTGCAACAATGCAACTTTTATATATACCAAATTCCATGCAGAATTCCAGGGTTTTAGTACATGAACATGACAAGACATTAGCCGCCGGAAAAACCTCTCGGACGGGCACATGCGTTTGACCACGTTTCCATGCCCACTACCAAACGCTTGCCAAAAGCCAAATATTATGGAATCACTGTGGATTCTACACCTGACGTTAGCCATAGGGATCAACTCTCCATAGTTATTAGATATGTCTCAAAAACTGGAGATATATATGAAAGATTTTTGATGTTGGTTAAAATAGATGAAATAGATGATTCCAAGTATCTTTTTGACACTCTAATTTCAGTTTTAGAAAAGCAGGGAATAGACCCAAAATTTTGCAGATGTCAGTCTTATGACAATGCGGTTAATATGAGCGGAGTGTATTCGGGAGTACAAACTAGATTTAGGGAAATCAACAGCGCAGCCACTTGGGTACCATGTGGAGCTCATAGTCTTAATCTAGTTGGCACAGCGACGGCAGAAAGCTGCTTAGAAGCTGTAAAATTTTTTGAAATTTTGCAATCGCTCTACAATTTCTTTGCAGCGTCCCCTCAAAGATGGTCTAAACTAAGGTCTTTGGGAAGTAAAATTTCTGTAAAAAGACTTTCAGAGACCAGATGGTCAGCACGTTATGAGGCTGTAAAAACATTATGTGCCCATTATGATGATATACGTGGTATTCTTACAAATATTTCAACTAGTGAAGGTATGAAACCTACAACAGTGATTGAGGCACAAACCTTAATCCATCAAATGAATACTTTGGAGATGGTATTACTCACAGTTATTTGGGAATATCTACTAAAACACGTCGATATTGTAAATAAATCTCTTCAAGAACCTGGCATCGAGTTTAACACGATGGTGCGACTTTACGACAGTTTAATTCAATATTTATCTCACAGCAGAACTGAGGACATGTATAATAGCTATTATCTTAAGGCAAAAGTCCTTGCACCAGATTCAGAATTTAAAGAATCCGAAACTAGAGTTCATAAGAGAAAACGACAGTTCGATGAAGGGCCAGATGAGACTCCCTCTCGCAGTGCCAAAGATTCCTTTAATATTAATGTTTTTTTTATTGTTCTGGATGTGCTTTGCGCTGAAATGACAAAGAGACGCACTGCGTATACCAGCCTTTATGACACATTTAGTTTTCTTACGGATAATACACTGACCGAGGACATTATCAAGGTTAAGGCTTAAGTTCTGGTAAAAATGTATCCGTCTGACTTAGAAGAAAACTTTGTTGACGAGTATTTGATTTTTTCAAATTTGTACCCCAAAACCACCTCTATAACGGATCTCATCAAATTATAAATAAAGGATAAACTTGTGTCAAGTTTCCCAAATGTTAATATTGCATTGCGCATATACCTTTCGATATTGGGTTCGAATGCAGAAGGAGAAAGATCATTCTCCAAATTGAAGCTTATAAAAAATTTTATGCGTTCAACTATGAGTCAAGAGAGAACTTTGTCACTGGGCCTTCTGTGTATCGAAAGTGTATTTTGAAGATATAATACACGAATTCGCTGTGTCAAAATCCCGAAAAAAGGAGTTATTTTAGGATCTACTTAGTAAACCAAACGTTTTGTATTCGTATTTTTTGTGTATTTGTATTTAGATATATTATTTTGACCTTCACTATATAATAATATAAAAATGTCTTATAAGTTTTTGGGGTATTTTATTTCAATATATTTTTTTCCAAAGCCCTAAGACCTTTGGCCTTCGTAGCCCCTTTGGCCTTCGTAGGCCCTAGGCACGTGCCTACTGTGCCTAATTGGTAATCTGGCCCTGCTCGGAGACAGTGTTATTGGCCTATTTTTCGGAACTGGCACAACAACAAAAGCCATCAACAGTGTGGTCGAATTATTCAATGATTAAAAGTATGTTACGATCCAATAATAATGCAGTCATTTCAAAATATTTCGAACTAATTACATTTCTGAAACAAAATGGGAAAGGTTACACGCCCAAGAAAGCTGCTTTTCACGAGTACACAAATTAGTGATTTTTTAAATAATGTACCCGATGAAGTTGGCCAAGGTTGTTGTTGAATTTGGGATTGCAGGAGCTTGTCGAATTTGTGAAATCAGCCAGCGGTAACATTAGATGATATTGAAGATTCGGGAAAGTTATTAATTGTGAAACTGAAGCAAATAAATTTAGAAAGCACTGACGTGAGGTCAGTTGGCTTAGGCGCTCTTGTAAACCACTTACAATTATTTAAATTTTGAAAAATCATATCTCCAGAACTATTAGCTTGTCGAAGTCGAGAGTGGTATTTTTGTATACGTCTGATAAAACTGCACCATAAAAAAATTTTTATTTGAACAGTGTCATTTGAAAAAAAATTTTTTTTTTGTTACTCCGAACCTATTCGGCCGATTTGACCGAATAACGAACTTAGCCGAGATATTTATACCTCAAACCTATTCTGAAAGTTTCGACTCTCTAACTTCATCCGTTCGAGAGTTATCGTGTTCACGGAACGGACGGCCGGACGGACAGAATCAATTTTGACCACGGATTATTCATCAGTAGGTCCAAACAAAACGATTGATACCACTTTTGCCCAAAAATTCGAAAGTCACAGACATTTGGGCAAATTGATAAGCACTCTGTTCAGGTGAACAAGAGCGCCAAAAATAATGTGAGTGTATGCATCACACCCTTGCTCTAAAGTGGGTATTTTCTGAGTTATTCACAAAAAACTGTTTTTCGTCTTGAATTTTCAGCTATTTCTGTTCCCTTCACGCCAAAAAGATGAAATTTTCAGGAACTGTTACTTAAGCCATGTTTTAAATTTTACTACCCTAATATGCAAGAGAAAAAAGTTACAGGTTGTTCCTAATAGATGGCGAATTTGGATTCGAATTTGTATCGGAAACCTCTTTATTTCAACTAATCGGCCATCGGTTTTCTCTCCAGTGATAAATAAATAATTCCTTATGAACCATATGCAAAAACTTACCATGTTTTACATTCTTTTTTTTTAATGATAGATATCATTAATTACATCTGCCAAATTCCTCTTCATTCAGTAGCATTTGGTGTTTACTGTTTATTTGGTGATAATTCGTATTAAGTTATAAAATCGATCACTATGCCTAATTTTACCACTGAAGATTATTTAAATCTCATTCTACTTCATGGAGAATGTAATAAAGTTGTAGATAGAACGATTCGATTGTTCATTGAGAGGTTTCCTGACCGACCCAAACCAACAAGAGATACCATTAACAGAACCATGACAAACTTGAGAAATGTCGGATCTTTCGTTAAGAAAACTATACACAGATAAAAAAGTGTAGTAGAAGATGAGAACAACGAAATTACAGTTCTTGTATATTTTCGTGTGAATCCTCGAAATTCTCCTAGATGCCGAGATTGCTCTGGGATTATCTCAATCGAGTGTTTGGAGAATATTAACAAAAAACATAAAATGTACCCATATAAATTCAATAGGGTACAGCATTTGAAGGAAACTGATTTCGTCAGGAGAACAGAGTTTTGCGAAGCTATGATGATTCGATTTCAAGAGAATGAAAACTTTTTGAACTGTATAATTTGGACAGATGAATCTAAATTCATAAAGAATGGTTCTTTCAATAGGTATAACAGTCATTATTGGGATGAAGAGAACAACCACCACTTCAGACAATTAAACTTTCAAGAGACCTGGAGTTTCAATGTTTTTTGCGCCATCAAAAATAATGCAATTCTCGATGTTCACATTTATGATGGGACTTTAACTGGTAAGATAGAACACTACACATGTTTGTATTATTTAAAGAATGTAATCAGGAGTAGGCAGATTGAGGCCTGATTAAACCCCCGCATCGACCTTCTGTCCCAAAAAGATGAAAGTTAAGACAACGCTGCTCCATTCTCTGCTTGACAATTTGAAGGTCACATGTTCTAGAAGACACACGTTGCCACCTCTGTATCGAAAATAAATACGAAAATTGAAGAAAATTTGTGTCAGTATTAGGTTTTTCATATTTTTAATGTTTATTACTTTTCATCGCACTAAGAATGGTTCGTAAGTGTGAAAGTTGTAGTAAAGACAGGAATTTTAATCCGAATTTATCGTTCCATAGGTAAGTGTATTGTTAGAACCGAAGTATTTAGTTATTAACATGTTCGGTAACGTAGAAAGTTTTAATAGGAAAGTCGTTTAAACTCAAATGGCACATCAGTCGGAATCATTGGGATGCGGGGTATGAGAGCATCTTCTCCTTTATACTTTCCTTTGAGTATAGTTGCTTCTATCACATTGTTTAGTAATTTTTTTATCCCTAACCGTGTACCGTTGCAAAGACGCGGTTGGTTGATTTTTCGCAACATTATAACCACCGATCCAACCTTTAATTGAAGATTGTGAGGTGGCAATCCTGGCAAATCCAGCGAGTTTAAAAATTCCGGTGGATAGTTGACTACATCATCTTGATTAGTAGCCGAATCAACTGATTTATATATTCTCAATTCGCCTGTAATTTGTTCTTGAATTTTGAAATTTAATTCATTTACATCTATGTTTTTTGCAGCCAGTATAGCTCGTTCGCTCAACCAATCATGGTTTCTGTAATTTTGAGAAACATCTGGAAACACCTTCGGAATAAGTTCATCTTTTGATTGAGTTAACTGACAAAAACTTTGAGGAAAGTTAATGCAGCCAGTCAACATGTCTATAGGAAATTTGCCATTACCAATGTCAATGAGTTGTTTAGAGAATATGTTTCCAGATTGGTCATTTTGCAACTCGACACGCATATTCTTGCTTAAATGAAGTACTTTGACATGCATTGAGTTCATCAGCTGGCGTTGATCGTGGAATCACTGGCAATGTTTGACGAAAATCTCCTGCTAATAAAATCATTGCACCACCAAATCGGTTATTATTGCTCCGTAGATCTTATAAGGTTTTGTCTAAAGCCTCCAAAAATTTTTTATGTGCCATCGTGCATTCATCCCAAACGATCAATTTACATTGCTGCAAAACCTTTGCCATTGCAGAGTTCTTCGAAACGTTGCAGGTTGGAGTTTCATTGCTTTGCATATTTAATGGCAATTTTAGTGCTGAATGGGCTGTTCGACCACTTTCAAAGTTGCTGCGATTCCCGACGAAGCGAGTGCAAGTGCAATTTTATTTTGTGAGCGAATTGTTGCTAATATTAATGAAATCAAAAAAGTTTTTCCTGTATCACCAGGTGCATCTAAGAAGTAAATCCCTCCAGTTTCATCATTTGTTACTTTCATAAGAGTTTCAAATACTTCTGTTGTTCATTTAACAGTGGAAGATTTGTTTGAATTAATTCTTTCAAAGCGTTGAGATCATACAGTTTTTCTCGATGCAACTCTTGGTTAAAAGCGTCATGCATTGCTCCAACGCACACACGCACATTGTTTTGATAGATATGATCTTTGACGTTAGGAACACACCTACATTGCTTAGACAACAGTGAGAGCTATTTTTAAGGTTTTTCCAGCAATAATTTCAATTTTTCTCGCCGTAAAAACCATCCTTGAACTTCAACGGATATTTAAAAAAAAGATTTGGCCAAATTGGTCCAGGCGTTGTTGAGTTATGCGCTTACCAACACATTTTGCGATCCATTTTTATATTATAGATTGTGTATACGTATAACTAAAATCTGTAAAAAAATTAGCTAAATTTGCCGCCCCTCTAAATATGCCGCCCTAGGCACCGACCTACTTGGCCTATTGGTAAATCTGCCACTGAAAAAGATTTAATGCGGTGTTGCCGCACCGTGCTCTTGTGTCACAAGAGACTTTGAATGAGGTTAAGACTTTCAATGAGAAAACCAAAACAAATCGACATTTTACAAAAGAATGCTTTGTCTATCTTAATTAGTCTAAGGTGGGATCCAACGCGAATAAATTTTTTTGACGGTCAAATATTCATGCAATATTGAATGTGCGCTGGTTCCACTAACGCCTAAGGTTGTCTTAATCTCACGATAGGTCACATGACGATCTTGCAATATCAGTTGGTGCACAGCATCAATGGTTTTCGGAACAACAATTTTATACGACCTTCACGAAATTCGTCTTGGAGTGAACTACGACCTCAGTTGAAACACTGGTCTTTGTTGGAGCTTTATCGCCAAAAATTGATCTAACTTCAGCCATGCACTGTTGTTGAGTTAATCCACGTGGAAAGTTGTAAAAAATAATAGCACGAAAATGTTTACGATTTAATTCTATGTTTTGAGCGAGATGAATCTTTCAAGTTACTGTAAACAACACAAATAGCGCTTGTGTGTAAAAACGTTCTGACTACGTATAACCTCAAAAATGTCAAGCTTTATGATAGAGCTGTCAGTTGGCAGATTGCAGCACTAGGGTTCTCCAATCCCGAAATATAAAAGAAATTTGTGATGAAAATGATCTGAAATAAAAAACTATTGTTATTAAACTGGTAACCAAAATAAAGCTCTATGTGTATTTTAGTATAACAGCATCAAACCTACGAAAATTAAAAAAAAAAAACATGAATAACAATGAATATTTATTTTCAATTTCAATTAATTTAAAATTCATAAGAAAATATTTTTTTGTAGTTTCTAGTTAACACTTATAACTTATCAAATTGATTATTTACATCTGATGAAAAGATTATACAATATGTACAAATAATAAAATTATAATCGATTTTAAAAAAATTTTTTTGATTTTGCCAAAAATTTTGATAATCCCAAATCATATTTACAGGCGCTCCTGAATTGACAGTCTTAAAGATCCTCCAGGAATAAACTGTTGATTACACTAGCATTTTCGTTACTGGTGGTGTTTGTAACATTGTTCAGATTTACATACGTAGCATTAGTTGATTGTTGATAACTAGAGTTAGCTGAAGAACTTTCTTCAACTTGCATTGTTTTATTTCCTTCATTATTTGCCACAATGTTTGTTAAATCAACTTCCCTGCAAATTTCATTTCTTTCATGACTTTCCTCTTTGTTTGTATTTGATTCGTCCACATTATCCTTTTGTTCGTGGATACTAACTACTCCAACATCTCTTCCTGAGGTATCATATTGAGCATTAGTATTATCTTGATTAATACTTTCAACATTTTCTCCTAAGGTATTACATTGAATATCAGCGTTATTTCTTTCTGTGTCGATAGATTTCATATCGTTTTGAACCTCTGGTACTCTCGCTTCACTATGTAAACTATTTTCTCCACTAACATGGTTTACTTCGTTGTTTACGGTGTTAACTGTAACTCTAATAGCTGCTCGTTCTATTATTTGATCCAACTCCTCTGGACTCAGAGGATCGTCACATAGCAAATCTTCATCCATTTCAGTCTCTTCCGAACCATCATTGCTACCAAGTGGAATGATGTTTTCCAGAAGATAGTTATACTCATCGATGTTAAAATCAACTTCTTGACGGTTTTGCATCGTATTATCCTCACATTCGCTAAATACTACTTCGTTACCTTCACCTTCTCTAACCGAGTTAGCGGCTTGTCCGGTCAACACGTTGGGAGCATCATCCTGGGTTGGGTCTGAGAGTTCCTCTTGGTCGAGATAACATGATTCGTCTTCGCTTGAATCATTCACTTCAAATAACCTATGTTTTTTTCTTGGTGGTTCATCCGACTCACTTTCGGACGTTGATTCTTCAGAATACCTAAAACGTTTTCCTGTTCGTGGCCTTAAAATTTTGTAAGCGTCACCATCGCTCTCATATCCCTCGGTCACTTGAACGTTGGTATAGTAAGTGTCCGAATCGGTTATATCTTTGGCGCTTCTTATAGCCTTAAACAATTTCACGGACACACCGGCAGCATTCGTGATTTTAGAATTTTCTGCAGACTGGCTACTGGTTCTGTTATGGTCTTCTAAAACTTCGGCCCCAGTATAATTCGCCTTTTCGGGACCGCTTTCTTCAGATGAATTTAGTAGTGTTACCTCAGAGTTTATCGTTCTAGAGTTGAAACTCTGGGGACTGTCTGGGTTACATTCCTTTTGATGTTCATTTATATAATAGCTTGCTGCATAAATCATGTTACATTTTTCGCAAGTTAAATTGTCTTCCTGCTTACCATCTACAATACCGTGGATGTCTCTCATGTGCTTAGTCAGCTTGTAGGCTGATAACAGTAGTTTACCACACTCGTTGCAGCTAAAATCATTCGCCGTCTCTGGATGACACTCTGCTTTGTGTTTTTTAAACTCTCCCTTAGGTATCCTTTTAACACACTGAAACAAAGAAAAAATTCAGTTTATTGAATCTAGCGACCCCTTTTCTTCCCTTATTTCAAAATTTGTACATCTCCAAAAAAAAATCCCAAATCCGATAATCAAGTTGTAACGAAGTAGTTTTGTTTGCGTGGCAGAAACCCGTTGACCTCGATCGACTCCAGCAGGGGGTGGGAACTCGCCTACTACAAAGGTGGTCACGTTTTTCTTCGACGAGCGGTAGAGACATCTGTTGTCGTCTCAAAAGCTCGGATCGGTAAACTAGGACTTCTCAGTAGTGATCGGTAAAAACGGATTTTATCGGACCTCACTCTTGGTGGACTTTATGAAGAGTTTCCCCCCCCTCTCGCTTTTACCCCGAGACATTCTCATTTTTTTATCACACGGCCTTAGTCATTCTCATGCATGAGTAACTCGCCACTGTAATCGCTTTTTGTGCACTCTAACCCCTTCACGGAATGTTACTGGACTTTTGGTGATGGACAAATAGATTTGGGATTTGGGTTTTTAGAGGTTAAGGACTATGAAGATTTTGTGATATAGATTAAGGACTGTTGTACCTGATATGAACTGTCGATTTGTTTTAAGGACTGTGAGACCTATTATTTTGGAATGTTTGTTTATTGGGTATGAATAGAGAGTACGTTTTTAGTTGATCGAGTGTTTTATTGGTGACACCTCCATCTCCAACAGCTACCCACTTCATTCTCCACTGGAGTCTGCCTAGGCTCGAGCTTCTGGACATTCCGGAGGAGCTCGATAGGTGAGGGTGACGCCCTCAGAAGCAAATAGTCTGGCGCCCGAGTTTACTAATACAGGAACTGCACGTAAGGGCGTTACAAAGTTTTTGAAATATCTCAAATCATAATTTACCCTTTAGAATAGATAAAATACTCGATATACACCTTCGGCAGATCTGGGAATCGGAACACCCACGAAAGAAAAGTCGAAGCCAATCGCACCATTCAAACAAAGAAAATAACAAATTTCAACTTACCAATACACATTTTACAGTTGCCTTCATATACTCCTTGTGGGATCTCAAATGATTGGAAAGATGAGCTTTCCTTGAGAAACTTCTATCACATACCTCGCAGGAATGTGTTTTCTCCTGCGGTTTTGTCTTTTTAGTTCGTTGGCATTTGTGATGTGCACTTTGTTTGTACACCTTACCACAATCGTCACAGTCGACCATTACCATGATGGGCTTAGTTTCTTTTAATTCTTCCACTGGTAGCTTAGGTTGAGGCTTGGACACCACTTCAGGCTGGAATTTTACCATTTTGCCACACCAACACTCACAACTGGAAAAAAAGTGTATGAATTATTTTAATGCTTTATGATAAACGATATTCTCAGTTTTTTCTTGCCCTTTATTTCGAGACCGTACACGGAAACAGGCGACATATAACTGGCCATGTGGAAAACATGGATTCTCAAGATTGACTGCCCTGGAGATATATTTATCGATATACACATTGCTAGCTGTTTACGAGAACTGTGCACCTTCGATGACGACCATCAGATATTGGTTCAATGAATTCAAACTGATGCTAAATATTTCATATGAACGTGTGCACAGTATTTTAAATCAACATCTGGAGATGTGGAAACTATCGACAAGATAGGTTCCCAGTTTGTTGAGAATGGACCAAAACAGTCACCATAGCAAAAGTGGGCTATGAAGTGCTACCTCACCCACCATATTCAACAGATCTGGCAGCTTGTGACTTCTTTTTGTTTCTAAACATGACAAAATGACTTGGTAAAAGGCTGTTCACAAGAAGTTTATCGCTGAACCGGAGGCTTGAGAAATCGTATTTTTTGGAAGGTATGTAAAAGTTTGAATATCGCTGGGCTAAAAAGAGACTATATCAAGAAATAAATATGAAAAATTGACTTTTATTCCCAAACACGGGTACTTATCAGTCCATCCTTGTATATACATGAAGGGTTTTTACTGGGATGACGTTTATCACAGTGATGACACTTTTAACTTATCAGTCCATCCTCGTATATATACATAAAGGGTTGTTACCGAGATGAGGTTTATCACAGTGATTACAGTTATAATAGTTTATTTATTTATTTAATTTTGTCGTATATGGAATACAAGCAGAAATTATAGCTTAAAACTGGTATATAGGGGAATGAAATTATGATGTTTAACCCTTAATTATTATAAAAACACCTAAATTCCGTTCAAGACATGATGTCATCAAGACGGGCTATTTATATATTTCTAAAATATTTGGCTGAAACATCATCATAACTTGGTGGATATAATTTCCAATGCATAAATATTTGAGTGTTCGATTAATTATTTATAAGATAGAATGGGGAAAAAACGAGGAGAAATAATGCATAGACTATAAATGTAAAATTAATATCCTATGTAGCCAAATTTCTCAAAGCCACAACGCTACATTACCTTGTAGATTTGCACTATAAAACTCTGAATATAAATAAGATACTTACTCATGCGTCTCATTGATTACTAGTTCGTGTGCTGACCAACCAAATGTTTTCTTATGTACAAACTCTGTTATATTAACAGATGGCATTTGATCCGCTACTGCGTCGTAAGATAGCAACAAGTTAATATGTTTGGAAGTCAACACGGCATATGTGAAATAAGAAAATGTTGATTTGGTTTCTCGCAGCATTTTTTGCAAAGAAGCCTCCTTTGAATAATAATACATGGAGATGCAGCTTTCTGTTAAGGAAACAAACACGTATCCACTCATACTGGTTTCGCCAACAACTATAGGCACAGTCAACATGTTCTTTATCGTAGGATGCATGTTATCATGGTTGATTTTCATCATCAAATCGCTACCGATTTCTCGGAGCTTGTATTCTCTTTTGTGACTCAGATATCCATTAGAATAATTTGGAGATTGATTTTTATATGCTGAAAGAAATAAACATTGTATAAAAGTGAGATAAATGTCAATGATGAATAAATAACACAGTGAATTTGTTAATTAACAAAAATGTGATCAAATGACTCAAAAAACCAACATTACAAAATATGACCTATTATCTACTAGTTGAAAGCATTTTCTATTATTTCATTTATTAGGAGCAAACATTTTCACTGTATAATGATATTAGTTGATGAATGATCTTTAAATACTTACATTCAATAGAATCAGGCGGACTTGGAGCTGGAATAACTGTTTCCTTTCCAGATTTAGACCCTTTTGTTACCTTTTCCCTAAAAAATATTATCATTATAACTACATTCAATAAACGCCTTATTATTCAAAATACTCATTCCACAAAAAACTTATAATGCTTTCATTATTTACCTATAAGAATACACTGAATCCTTCATGAACTTGTTCACTATTGGGTTCACACAAGACATATCATCTTTTTTGATATTCACAGTTTCTTCTTCAGGATGGGTACTTTTTTTCACAGGTGTAATGGTTATGTTACAACTACTAATAACATATTCTTTATCTGATATTCTAAAACGAAGGTTCATTATGTTCGTATCTAAAAAATCTAAACATCTTCCTAATTCGTCCTGGAAAAAAAATATTAGTATGTTACAAAATGCCTCAATCTAAAATTGATTATTATTGAAAATTACCTTATTATCTTTACGAATCCCATTATAAGTCCGAAGTACTTCTCTAGGACGTCTTGCTTGCTCAGCTGCTTCGAGCAAGTTATGTATGTCAATAGTATTTTCCATTTTACCATTACTATTATGTGAGGGCACAATCATTTCATCCTTATGCACTATTATGTCCGGACTTTTCCTAGGTATTTCTTCCAAATCCTATGAAAACACAAATTTTAGTGTGAAATCCTACAAATTTAAATATCAACGAATATCTTACCATATCTACATCTTTGGAATCTGGAGATGATATACTGCCATTACTAGAATCTGTTGGGGTAAGATTACCAGGTGCATTAGATGACTGCAGTTCCAAAGGACCAACATTCTCTATTTTAGGTTTAGATGTGCTTGCCTCCTCTCCAACTAGAGAGGCAGGTTTATTTTCCTCCATCGATGCCTTTGATAAATGTGTGGTCTCTGCAGAGGTTTTAGAATTCATTGTATATCACACGTATTTCAGATGTCTATATCAACCTACCATCAAAGGTCCTATTCCAAAGTTAAAATATCTTTGGAATTGTTGTAGCACCTAATTATTGAGAACAAGATACTTCCTATTAATAAAATTTAAATACAATTATTCACCTCTTCCACAAATAAATGCAGAAGATACCAAAACATATAATTTTAACCTTAGCATTATAGTTGTGACGTAGGGCCAGAGAAGAGATTTTTTCTTCTTGCTAACCATAGATTAATTCTATATGGCCATAGACAACTTGTTGATCTTGAATATCACGATATATGTTTTGCAATATATATATATATATGCTTATGCTGAAGAATTTTTTCAGATATTCAATGTTCACTTGAATTTATATTATATACATGGTAAAAATACACAGGTATGATCGATAAATTTCTTATTTTCGTCCGTATGCGCGCATGTCATCTGTGACGTCATCGGAGCCAATTTTTGATTTTGAGGTTAATATTATGTCAGAAACATAGACCTTATTTACCTGTATATAGTATTAACGTCTATGGTCAGAAATGTTTTATTTTATGATTAATATCAAGGAAGCAGAATTAATTATGTGGATTAGTGAGAAGAATACCTTATTACCTTTATTTATTTATTTTTCGAAATTTCGAACATTTATGTACTGTTGTGGTTATTTATAGACAAAATACTTACGTTTTGGAGCAATGTTCATATTACAAATTCGACGCTCATTATTTCTTTGTTGGCAAGTGAATTTTTTCTTATGGTTTATTGAAATTAATTATCTTCTTGGAAAAAATATTTTTAGTCTATGAGCCACGCTGTTCTAGATTCATGGACTAGAAAAAGCGCGCATGAAAGAAAACAAATCAAAATAATCAACTGACCTTTTAATAACTATTCAGTGTCACTGTACAACTAATAATAACAGAAAAAAATCACTTTATTGGAATAGGACCGAAGTTTACCAATATCTTTTCATACAATTCCAAATATAAAATCATTCATTCCACCATGTCTTTGAAAAAATCTGAAGCATTAGAATACCTTGAAGAAGGTAAATTCTTCCTCATTTCTTTTTTCGTATTATGCTTATTATGTTTATGATTAACCTTTTCGAACTCCTCAAAATAATCAATATTCCAAAAACGAATATGATTATCGGGACTATATGAAGCTAATAACTCTCCTCTAGTACAAACTTTTTCCACAGACATGTTTTCATGTTGACCAACAATTCCCAGATGTCTGTGTGGGAACAGATGAATAGCACGTATAATACCATCATCACAAGCTGCCACTAAAATATTTTGTGTTATTGGAATCATTGAATTAATAGGAGTTTTCATTGCGGGAAAAATATCGGAATGGAGGCCATACTGGTTTTGATTGAAGAACAAAATTTTTCCTCTATTTGTTCCAACTGCCAACTTTTGTTCGGTTCTGAACAGTCCTAAACAGGTGAAATCTTCATCATACTCATCTGATTGCACTAAGAAACTCCTTGTTCTTAAATTGAAAGTTGTTAAGGATCCATCTCCGCTTGTACAAAATAAATGACGTTTGTCTTTATCTGTGATCATAGAACTTATATAATCCTCATTCCTTTTAGCTTTATAAATTTGCTTAGGGGTCCTTTTATCCCACAATCTTACATTACCTTCAATATCTCCAGTTGCAAAGTGGTGTTCATCAATCACAGATATACAATTTATTGAATACTCATGCGCATCTTCATAGAATTTTATTAATTCTTGGGTTTCTGAATCGCTCAGCATGATGGATTTATCTGATCCGACTGTATACATGACTTTACCATCCTCGCTGAAACTTATATCATTGCAAGAATCTGTATGGAGCTCAAGGGTATGCAAACAGGTATTTTCTTCTAGTGAATATTTATACAGGTGGACATCTCCTGATACATCTGCTACTGCTAATATATCTTCTTGAGGGTGGAACAATATGTTCATTATGTCTTCTTCCATTGTGATTGTAGGTGGATGATTATTTTTCTTTTTACTTGCTAGCCTTATGGCTTTAATAACTTCATCCTCTTCCTCCTCTTCGGGATTTTCCGTTATATTTTGGCTTTCATCCTTCTCGCTATCACTATTGATATTTTCATCACTTTCCTCTTGTTCACTGTCAGAATCAGTCATCATGATACTGTTATCACTGTCAGAATCCTCGCTTACTTCCATGATTATTGATTCACTTTTTTCGCCTGATTTACACATATATGTACCCCTACAGTTTAACACCTTTCGATATTTCAACACTATATTCTGAGGTTAAGAAAATCTAATTTTAGGTTAGGTACGCAGAACGTAGAAATATTTCAGTATCAGAGATAAATAAAAGTGTTCAGCCACAGAACACATCTCTATGTAATTACTTTATGTGTTCAGCAATTTGAGCACCGAAAATAACTGACTCTATCTTTTGACAATGGTTTCTTGAAATAATCATTGTTTAATATAACCAATGAGTATAAATAAATCTAGAGGGGAAACGCAGTACAAAGAAATGAAGCCAGAAATTTACTAGTACGATTTCTGGTTTATAGATGTATGTATGTATGTTTCTGGAAATAAATGTTTTTGTTCTTTACAGAGAGTAACTATTAGACGATGGCCAGGGCCGGCTTCAGAAAATATGTTGTTCTTCACGAAGATTCATAGTTATTTCATTTGGATATTTGTTCTTCCGAAATAAGATTCAAGGGGAGACCAAGATAGTAGCATTATAAATTGAATCCCTCATATCATGATTTATCCGAATTTCTCCCATGTATGTTATGTCATTGGATCTTCTCAGTTATGATTTTATATATTATACTTGTGTTTTTATAGAATTTCAGGAAACACTTCTTTGAACGAACATAAGATTTCGAACTGAAATGGCGCGTTTACATTCGGCTATCATTTTCAACTTGAAAATGAAAATCGTGATACTTCTCGGTTAGACATTCCAAAGTTATAGATACAGTAGGACCTCTTTAATCAGAACTCTAAAAATTTACACCCAGTTCGGATTAGTGTATAGAGCATTTATGAGGTATTTTTCAAATAAATCCAATAATTTAGTTTATCAGAAGGTATTCAATGACAAATAAACAGCTTTGTCTCGCAACTTACGTACGTAAATGTGAGCGGGTGCGGGTTCAGATTATTCAAGAGGTCCTACAGCATTTGATCAGATTGATTCAGCGAGGAAAAACCACTAGAAAAATAAAGAATAATTATACGGTTCAATAACGATTTATTTCGTTTTGAGGATAGATCTTTTAAATAAGATTTATACTCAATGATATAGCTAATTTTCTTGGACAAAAATGAACAACATCGCTAGATGGCGCCACTCTTGAAGTGTTCCTGATCCAATGAATTTCATATAGAGTTTGAAAGCGGATCGCAATATCTATTGACCGATAGATGGCTCTAGCGCCAAACTAGATTTGTTCATGTCAGATAATACGTTCTCTCTCTCTCATTCTCTCAAAATTCTGTACATTTCAGACTCCTTATTTATGGGTTTAGGCATTGTTCTCTTTAAATAATGATGTTAGCGAACCTGAAAATTTTGTAGATGCTAACTTCGAAATAATAAAGTTCTTTTATTTTTCTGAGAAACTCTTAATGAATAACTTAATTTTCACCTTTTTTATTCCAACAAATACACCATTACAAAGTGGCACGTACACAATCAAAATGAAAAACCATTTAGTTAATTCCTTTTATCAATTTTGAAAACAGAAATCATCGATTTTTTTCCTTTTTATAGATAAATTCTATTCTATAAAATATCTATGACATGTAGTATTGACAGCACTCTCGAACACTTCAAATTTCAAATTTGACCTCTATTTGACATTTTAAATTTTTGTACAATAATTCTTCAGTGCCGGTTCAATTATTTAAAAAATTCCGTTATGGCTTTGAACAAATTATCCATTGATAAAGTCGATATCAAGGGAAAAAGGATTTTTATGAGGTAAACCTTGATTTTCTTCAACAACAATATTTATTTCAAAATTTTCGCTCTTGCCTCAATTCGATCCATTTTCAGAGTCGATTTCAATGTCCCCCTTAAAGATGGTGTCATTACAAATAATCAAAGAATCGTTGCCGCTCTAGATACTATAAAATATGCTTTGGATAACGGCGCAAAAAGCGTTGTTTTAGGCTCTCATTTAGGAAGACCTGATGGTTCTGTTAATCCTAAATACTCGTTGAAACCTGTTGCTGATGAGGTGAAGAAATTACTCAATAAGTTAGTAGTGCATACAACATTACGGATTGGTGGATTAAATATATGAAATTTCAGAGATGTTACTTTCCTAAAAGACTGTGTTGGGCCAGAAGTTGAAAGTGCATGTGCAAATCCAGTTCCTGGCACGGTACTTCTATTGGAAAACCTCCGTTTCCATGTCGAAGAGGAAGGAAAGGGTGTGGATTCTGCTGGTAAAAAAATTAAAGCAGATCCTTCCAAAGTGAAAGCTTTCAGGGAGAGCTTGAGGAAATTAGGTGATATTTATGTGAATGATGCCTTTGGCACTGCACATCGTGCCCATTCATCAATGATGGGTGAAGGTTTGAAGTTACTGCAATATTTTGACGGAGTGACTAACTCTTCCTTCTTTAAGGTTTTGATCATAGATGTGCCGGTTTCTTGTTAAAGAAAGAACTGTCTTATTTCTCTAAGGCTTTAACGAATCCTGAAAGGTTAGTTGATTACTAGTTAATGGGATGTTTGAGTAAATTTCGATGATTGTAGACCATTCCTTGCTATACTTGGTGGTGCAAAGGTTGCTGATAAGATTCAGTTGATTGAAAACTTGTTAGATAAAGTGAACGAAATGATAATTGGAGGTGGAATGGCGTATACATTCCTCAGAGTTACAGAAAATATGAATGTGAGTCGATTTAATTGTTGCTTACACTAGAACAACGCTTATGAATATAGATTTCTGCTTGTTTCAAGGCAAAGTGATAAATGAGTTGACTTGCTAATAGATTTCAAACTCGTAGAGTTCAACTTTTGTATATGTTATGTGCTGAGTCGACTTAAGGAATCAAGTAGAAAATATGATTGAATAATTAACTTTTTGAAGAGTGATAGCAATTATTCGTGTACCTACTTAAGTAATAATTGTTCGAGTACACTTTCATGTCGGAAATGAAAATCAAATGAAAAACAGTTCAACTTGAATTTACTCACAATGCACTTTAGATTGTTGATAATTTTCCATGACAACTGATAACTAACAAGAGAAATTCATGGCGGTCATACAAAAGTATACAAAGGTGTAAAAAATTAGATAAAAATATCTTAAGAAATTCATATATCTGTCGTCCCCCAACATCACCATCATCATTTCTTCCTTATCAATATTATTTATCTCCTTTTTCTTGTAATTCTTGATTGAATCGGTGTTACATATCGATATAAACTGCACTTCGGAGAAGACAAGTTTCAGATTTCTGCATCGACAACTTTTTGTTTGCTGCGATGTTTTATCTTTTTCAACTGTTGACTGTTGTTGTTGATCACACATGGCTTCTTCAAATGGGATCTCTTTCACACGTTGAATCGAACCATAACTTTCAGATGATTCATTCTCAATTTTCATCTTGGAAATCAATTCAGAGAAGCTTGTTGTGGGCAGTTGGATTATTGAATGCTCTAAAAATCAAGAATTGAATGATAAAATTGTGGAAAGGCACTGACATGAGGCTTTTGACTTTAGATCAGTGCGATACGAAAGCATGGGAGATAGACAATATAAAACAGTCAACAAATACCTTGAATTAACAATAACCAAACACAGTTTTCTTTCAACCACACTCTTCCACTTAAAACTCTAATATGTCATTTTATTAAATATCTGAATATAATAATACATTTTGAGACTTTTGATTGAATGAATGAATAATTAAATGAATCAAAACTTGGATATAACTATGATTATCTGTGAAGTTATGAATTATTTTCATATATAATACCACTACAGATGTAATTCAGAAGCAAAGAATATTCTTCATCAGGAAGTCCAACCCAATCGATTGAGACCATTTTTGGCATGATATTAAAAAATTACAGGCCTGTTATTTACCTGAGTATGCTTTCGTGTACTGTCTGGACTTGAATCCACTGAACGACGAGATGGAATTATGAAAACTGCATCTCTTTTCCGGATTCCATATCATCTGGTCCTTTACCGTTGCTTGATCAAATTTCTCTTTCACCTTTGAAAGACCCTCAAGGAAGGTCATGAGTTTCTTGAAACTTGGTGAGGTTTCTTCGATAGGCAACAGTTGATGACGCTTCTCAAAGAGTCTACCAGCCTTGAGGTTGTTGAGGGCTCTCATGAAGGGTGATAGATCGTGAGAGATTTTACCTTTGAGGGCGCAAGTTGAGAATTTGTGGTCTATAGGTTGGAATCTGCGAAAAAGACAAGGAGTTTGAAAATGGAAATAGATCAATTCTAATTTACGAGGTTTGCCCAGAAAATAATAGGTTGTCAAATATCTCCATTCCGTTTTTTTGCTCTTTATTCAGTGCTTTATAAGTTATAGTGTTACAGTGATCGGATTTAGTTCAAATATGCTCCGTTTCCATCTAGACAGCAACTTTATAATACCTCCCTCGTAGATGCCCCCCTCCTTATTTGCAAAGAACTCGGACAGCTACTTGTGACAAGTTCAACTTTACTCCACCAAGGGCGTTCGTCATGGACAGGAACAGGTGGTAATCACTTGGCGCTATGTCCGGGCTATATGGTGGATACGATAAAACCTCCCATCCGAGCTCCCGTAGCTTCTGACGAGTCATCAACGAAGTGTGTGGTCCTGGTGGAATACTATACCCTTCCTGTTGGCCAATTCTGGACGCTTCTGGTCGATCGTCTGCTTCAAGAGGTCCAGTTTTTCGCAATAGATGGTAGAATTAAGCTTCTGGTCATATGGAAGCAGCTCATAGTGAATGATTCCCTTCCAATCACACCAAACACACATCGTACCACTAGGACAACGCAGAACAGTAAATTCTGAGTGGTACGTAAGCATTTGTTTGCCAGTTGTCTTCCAAGAAATCAGGGAAACCAACCGCCGAAGACGGGTCACCCTTCACCACGACCATGCAAAGCTCTCAAACAACTGCATTTTTGAGCACTCAAAGTATCGATTTGATGAGTCATCCGCCGTATAGTCCTGACTTGGCACCGAATGACTTCTTTTTATTCCCGTACGTGCAAAATAAAATGAGGGGTGAACGTTTTTCGACACCTGAAGAAGCGATCGTTGCGTTCAGAATGCATGTTTTGGAGATACCTCAATCAGAGTGGCTAAAGTGCTTCGACAATTGGTTCAAACGCATCCAAAAGTGTATAGATCTTAATGGGGAATATTTTGAAAAAAAAATAAAGCGATTTTCGATTATTAATATTTGTTTTTGTTCCCTAATCCCGAAATATAAAAGGCAACCCTTGTATTAGGTCATGTGAACATTAATTTTGCAGAGAGAAATTGCGAAAATATTTTAATTCGCATTTTATACACATAGGATTCATTAATAACCCTATGTAACAAATTGTATGTTTATTGAGAATTGTCCTAATAAACTTATTGATTGATTGATGTTAAATAAAGCCCCAAAATTAAAAAAAATGGATTTCTTTTTTGTACCGAATTTTTTCTTTGTTCATCTCCATCCTTGCGCTCTAACACACAACTAAATCGTTCAGTCACAACAATGACAAAATATGTATAGCTAGAACATACATTCTTTCAAAAGAAAAAAAGTTTTGGCCAGTTGCGACAAATACAAATATAATAATTATTATTATTAATATAATATTAATAAAAATGGTGAAAAGTTTTCTGGAAGAAAGGAAACTCTGTGATGAGACAACATCCACCTCATTCTCACCAGAACAGGGTACACCACAGGGTTCACCCCTTTCCCCTTTGCTCTTTAATATTTTCTGCTATGATATACCCGAGAACAATAGCAAGGATCAGTATCTCCTGCAATATGCCGATGACACCATTATAATCTCGCATGGAAAAACCGTAGCTAAGTGCATAAAGGCATTACAGCTTTACATGGACAGACTGATAACCTGGTTCTACAAATGGAGGCTACATTCCAACCCTGAAAAATCTAAATTCATAATCTTCAACCACAAGATCAGACCAAGTTCTCCTCTAGTACAGATAGACAGTAGAAATATGACTCCGTCTCCGTCAATAAAGTACCTAGGCATACAAATCGACTGTTAACTAAATATAAAGCTTCAATCAAACCTCTCCAAGAAAAAATCAATTGCGAGAGCAAAACATTTCAAATGTCTCACCTACAAGAACGAAGGAATAAGCATTGAAAATGCCACAAAAATATACAAAACAGTTTGCAGACCAATTCTGGAGTACGGGCACACATTATATGCAAATGCCACAAATTCGGTATTAAAAAATCTAGAGGTAGGGGAGAGAACATCTCTGAGAGCAGTAGCACGAATGAGACACCCCCTCAATAATTTGCACAATCCATTCAATGAACTACTCTACAGAAAGACCAAAATACAGCCAATAACAGAAATACTGAAAATTTTAAATGGCAGATTTTTTAATCGGGTCAAAGAACTGAAGGATATATATGGCATGTTCCACAGAGATACAGCGAGCAACCCACTCAGAAAATTTCCAGACCAAACAATCATGGACAGTCTCACGTCCATTTAGATATTTAGATCAATAAAAAATTATCCCAATTTTTTTTTGCTACATCGATGTATCTAAATGTACAAGGCTGAAGGACTTTGGTCGATGGCCTTTGACTGTGGTCAATAAATGACAGTTATTACAAATATAGATATAGGTCAGTAAAGCCATGTGTGGACAAAATAATGGATTTCATTTTCCCCAACCTAACAATACGACTATGTTAACTCACTGTTCGAATCTTTTCCATGTGAAGCTTTCAGAACCGCTGAAACTGGTGATGCTCCTATCTGCGCAGCCGTCGGCGAACTCGGATATTTCCGTGGTAGCAGCACTCAGAGCTTCCGCGCTTGCGTTCAAAATATCTTCGAACGGCGACCGACGAACGCTGACAATGGAAGAGACCGTGGTGCTCATCAAATCTGCTGTTTTCGCCTTGTGGAGGGTGTTCATGACCGGCAGTTTGGTGCTGGCGGCCAGGAGAGCTTAAAAAAATATTTCAGTGGGGTGTTGGAAGTATTCACAGACTCACCCTGTATGTGAACAGGTGAAATTACCTGGTATAGAAGAAACGATCTTAGGACTAGGTAGAAGTCGGTTCTCGTCGATGTCGATGCTTTCGGTCATGTCTATGATGAGCCTTGTCTTGGTTTTGACCACGTCTGCGAATCTCCCAAAGGCTTCTTTCGACATCTTCCTCATGGCCTTCCTGGTTTTTTTCTTGAGATCTACGAGGGATATTCTTGGCGTTGGGCATCTCAGAACTGGACACAGCGGATGGTCTTGCTCATCAGCGATTGTGGACGGATAGAGCTCGTTGCCTCTAAAAATAAATAAATCAACTCATACATCGAGCATGTGTATAGTTTCATTGCTCATACTGCTCCAGTTTCTCGTGCTCCGTTTCATATTGGTCTTCGTTTGGCAGCTGTCTGGTGACATCTTCGGTAATTCTGTATAGGTCTGATTCTTCTTTAGAGTCGTAGCTTTTTTCTTCTTCCACCGTGCTTGGTCTGCTGTGATACTTTAAAACTCTGGATATTGAACGTTTTCTGGGTGGTTTTGGCATTTTTAATGTTGCTGGGACTGACACGAGTGCTTTTGATTCAGTTTCGCTGAAGAATAAAACCTTTATTGACCTCATTATTGAAAAGAAATAAAACATTTGAATTTCGTATTCGAAACTATTGCATTTTCGACTTCATTTTACGAATATATGTAAGGTTAAAGGATTACGGATCAGTGAAGGGCCTGGAGTACTCATCATTTCTGGTATAAATCTGAAGAAATAGTCCAGAAGTCGAGAAAAGGAGCATAAAGATATCCCATCTACTCAGTCCTAACCGATCCCTACACATTTTTTCTCTCATTAACACCTATATAAATCGTCACTTGTCTCGCTCGCACGGTGCGCCCTAACTTGAAAGACAAGCGGGCCTATTTTCTACGAAACGTAATACAGGTACTAGATCGTTGTACCTCATTAGATAGCCGATGAAACGTAGATATTTCAGAATATATCTTTTTTTAGAATCCCTTAACTGAACTTTCTGATGTTCTTTTCAATTTCTTTTTGAAAAAATCACTCACCTGTCTTTACTTGACACTTCATTGGATCCAATATCTTCACTTACTAGCGAAGATGTTGGTAGCGAAGATGTCACACTAGCGTTTGAGCGCGTCGAAGGACTTTGTTCTTCGTCTATCTTCGCACCTCTGGTGCTCTGTTCGTTGATCATCTTCAGTACTTTGTTGATTTCCTTTTCCATTCTATCTATTGTCCTTCTCTTATGGTTCTGATCGTTGGTAGACAGTACGTCGACCATCTTCTCCTCGATTATATTTATGGCTTTCTGGATGTTTCCTTGCAACTTGTTATTCCTTTGTCTGAGCATGTGGAGATGGTTTATCATGACTTTCCGGCTTGGACTTGCAGGTCGACATTTCTGCGCAGGTACTGTAAAAATTTAACAGTTGAAAAACGATGGTATTCAAATTGAAAACGTTTTCCTTCAGTTTTATTTCATACACAAACTTTCTCTTAACAAACAATTCTTAACTATCATTTTACTGAATATCTTCAAGCACAAAGGTAAATGAATCAAATGTCATTTGTCAAAGTCCTTCAAGAAACGTCAATGAATGTTGAATCGACTTTACCTCTATGACCTTGGGTTTTGTTTCCTTTCACATCAACATCGTTATAGGACCTTGAGTGGCTAACTCCGTGTCTGAGCTTCTTCTCTTTGTTACTTAGGATCTGAGGATGTCTCGTGTCATCCATTGTAATCTTTTCCTGATATTTCTGTTTCATGCATGGTTTGGGAGGAAGTCTCCCAGCGGATTTTGTCTTGGCTATGTTCAATTGATTTATGTAAGCCCTTTCTCTAGATCGAACGCGATGGGGCGGTGGCGATCGAGGTCTTCTTGGCCTCCTGGACGCCGGTTTCCAAGGGTTTGGATTCACCGGTTTCCTCTCCAGGCTTCGCATACCTGAAAAAAATCATAAATCTTTAATTTGCCTTATAGTATCGTGGATTTATTGACATATTTTTATCAAATCCATTGTTCCTTGAATCTGTCACTCAGCTGTATTGTTTTGAACCCACCCACGACCACGCCCACCAGCCAAGACTTCCCGTTCAAGGTCAATCGTTTTAGAAACGGCTCATTCTCTACTGGTTACCATTTCAAACAAAAAGCAAAAAGGTTTGAAGATGAATTATGTAACAGTCCTTAAAAAATAACAAAATAGTTCACAGATTGGAGGGGAGAAGGGAAATGTTGAAAATTAACATCCAGAAAGGCTACTGTGAGAAGTTTTAACGATTCAGTTGGAGCATAAGTTTGTTACCTGTTCCCCGTTTTCTGTTGGGTGCTCCCTTCTTCGCAGATTCTTGGTCACCACCAGTTGAAGGCCTCCGAGGTTCTACTTTGGCCAAGTCGATTTCTTCGTTTTCCGAAAATGACGTGATGTTGATGGGCGAGTTCGCTCTAGACGTCATTACCGGTACGTCGAAGCATTTGTCCGGAAGATCCTGCAAATTTTCAAATTCGTAGAAAACTTTAACAGGGAGCACAGTTATATTCTGGAAGATCTTATGGTTTGGATCATTCATGTACGGGAAGAGTTTTCCTATATCCGAACGTCTTTTTGGAATCCTGACGCGTAGTTCAGGTATCTTCAAGACCCTAGGTAATTGCTCAGCCCGTTTGAAAGCTCCAGTCTTCTGTGTCTCCTCTATGTTCAAGATCTTCTTGGCAAGGTTCTCCTCCAGCTTCTGTTTTGAACTTTTCCTCTGATTTCTTATGTAGCCTTTGGCTTTGGTCTCCCTGTACCTGTTGAGGCTTATTTGAGATTTCTCGGATGTCTTCTTCGATTTTATCTCCCCGATATTTTGCATCAACAACTGAGCTGCCGCTTTTGGCGATAGGTTCTGGAGGTTCGTTTTAGTCGATTTCGCGGAAGAATCGTCGCTGTATTTTCTGGTTGCTCGGGGTCGCCTTATGGGTTTCTTTTCTGGTTTCTGAAAAACATTTTGTATTTAGAGATTCTTAAGTTAATGCTGTATTAAACTCCTTTGGCTAGCTTAACCCCAACATGCTTGAAGAGACAGGATTTTGACTAATGTGTGTTGCCGGTGCTCACGCAGCCGACACTCTCACCTTACTGAATGTTGATCAATATTTTATTGGAATTATCAAACCCTTGAAACATTTCTTTCTAATCTACACAATCGATATCAAATATTGAACATACCGGTTTGGCCTGGCACACTTTACAGTTCGCCTGCGTGCAACTGAGTTTCGGAGCGATGAGCTCCATCAGGGCTCCGTCCGCGTCCCCTTTGTGTCCACCGCAGGCCAGTCTGTATAGGAGGCTGTCTTGTAAACCATCGACAAGATGTTTCTCGTCGTTTCTCGGATATTCCGCGTTGAAGGGGGCCAGATCTTTCAAAGTGAGGTCGTCCAGGATATCGCAGTGATGCAGTCGATTACGATTAAAATGGCCGCCATCGGTTACTGGAGATGATCTCATCTGGATCCAGCGTCGTGGTGTGTTAGGTCTTCGACCCAAAGGTGTTCCACTGCGTACCGTGATGCTGTAGTTTGAGGCTGTAGGGAAAGGAAGTAAAGTAGTGTTTTCGTCTGATAAGGGTTGAAAACAGGAACTTTTTAACTAGGGGAGGTTCAAAATTTCGTGGAATGACAGGGTTTTTTTTGAATAAAATGAATCATTAAATCCATTTATTTCTTATTGGCTTGTTTATCATGTGAGTATTCGGGAACGAAAAACGCTGGAAGACTGAAACTCAGCTTATATACTCATTATTAGTCACTATGGAGCAAGACACTAAACAAATGCACCCATCCCTAGTGAGTTTCCTGCATTACACGAACTTTTGGATCTTCCATCGTACGTAGACACTAACGATAGCTTCTACGGAAGGCCGGATGGGTGCGTCAGACAATGATAGATATTTCACTAACAAAAATTATTAACAATGTTCTTATTAGTTTCAACAGACTGGAGATGCTTCAATTGATTCTTGTGTTAAACTTGGTAAAACTTTAACTGAAACGTAACAAATGCTACAAAATGCATATGGTGATTATTGTATATCACGTACGCAAGTTTACGAGTGGTTTAGGCGATTCAAATCGGGTAGAGAGACGCTGGATGATGACGATAGGTCACGCCGTCGCAGAACCGGATTATAGGAAAAAAAACATCGAAAAAGTGCTTGAATCAATCAAAAATAACAGAAAATCGTCGGTGAAAGTTATTGAAATGGAATTAAGCATTCCTCAAACGCGTTTTGACTGAAGTTTTGGGATTTGAAAAGGTTAATTAGTGGTTTGTACCACACAAACTCACCCAAGACCAAAAGGATCGAATTGTGCATTGCAAAGACATCGTTAAAAGTTCCTGGATGGATCAAAACGACTGCAACTGGTGACGAGACGTGGTGTTTTGAATATGAGCGACAAAGTACTGAATGGAGAGCGCCGGATGAAGATACACCCAAGAAGAGTCGCTTGGTTTTTTTTTCGATTCAAAAGGAATTATCCTTTGTTCCAGCTGTCCAGACAGTCACTGGAGAGCTCGACTTGGGCGTCATGAAGCGTTTGCTGGCAAGAATTCGTCGTATTCGGCCAGAATATCGAAAAATCGACAGTTGGACTTAGTTGCACGATAATGCACTTTCACATCGTTCGCGGCTTCTAACTGAATCATCGGTTGAAAATCACGTTGTTCCTCAGCATCATTCGCTCTATTCACCAGATTTGGCTCCGTGCGACTTCTATGTATGTTCTATATATTCAAAATAATCGAAGCTAACCGTGATTTTATTTTCTCATGTAATTAAAAAATTTCAAGTTTCCTCTCACATCATACACAGTTTTCCCGCTCGTTTTAGAATAAACTGTTTTTATAAAAATGTATCCAATTACAAGTAATTTCAGGCTGAATTATTTTTGTGAGACTTCATTACACCGAAAAGATATATTGCTTATTTATGACTCATCGCAATTCGCAATTTAAACATTTATTAGGGTCATTTATTGAGTATTACTATTCCGAAAATTTCATCTTTGTATTTTATGATTTGTGTTAATTTGGTTGATAAGAAACTGAAACTCCTATAATCATATTTGGTACGAAGTGACAAAGACGCCGCCGCGCCATAAAACCTTCCGTAATTCCATAATTTACGGCATCTGTGTACTGTCTCCTATGAATCGGTACATCCCCTCGGCTCTCATTTACCTCTGTCTTTGTCGTTTTTGTACCGGTGACCAGGACCAGGACTTATCCCCTCTCCCTCTTTGTATTTATCTCGCGATTCGCGTGTCTCCATCGCTTCCTGGTCCTCATCGAGGCGAAGTGGTACATTGTATTAAAATGAGCCGCTCTTACATTTATTCGTCGTTTACGGGACAAATGAGCCGCCTTTGTAAGAGGTACCCAACACTAATTGAGAAGCCGTCTGACAACTTGTTGGAGCATGGTTTTTCACACATTTTTCATTGAATAATCTCGAAATACGATTTTTGGGTGACCGGATACCTAATTTAATTGTCGAAAAATGGACCGAATAACTCACCTTTCTCGTTCTTTCTGAGATCTCTTGCTAGAGCTTCGCACTTGCTACGTATTACCATTGGTTCCTTCTGCAACGATTGACAATACATCTCCATCCGTTTCCTGTTGAATATTCTGCTGTTTCTTCTCAATCTGAAATTTTTAGGGGAGAACCACAGGCTGTTGATGTACTTCCTCTCCGGATTCTGTAAAAATGATGTGTATTAAAGGCAGACAGGTGGATATTTACCTCTTTGATAAATTTTCCACGATCTGAAAGTGGAGGCGAATGATGCAAAGGAATAACGTGATTTTTGATCGAAAATTCAGTTAGAAGACGTGAACGATGTAATGGTGCATTATCATGCAAAAGAGTGTAGCGTAGCGAGGGCGAGGTAGGTAGGAACTATGAACGTTCACGGTCTGTCTCACTTCAAATATGTCGATGCCAAAGTAGGGTTACGTTAACTGTCGACAGAATTGAAGCAATAAAAGAAGCAACATTTAGAATGCTATTAATTGTAGATTTTGAAACTTTAGGACGGTGAGCGAATGAGGGGAAGATTTTACTGAATATGAGGGTTTTTGGTATTCAAAATAATTTGAGCTAACCGTGATTATATTAGGTGTACAAATAAGTTTCCGTGGTTTGTCAAAAGATGGCCCCACCACAAGGTTATGGAGAAATTGTCAGAAGTAAAACGTAATATCCCAAGTTTAGTCATCTGGCAACACCATAACCTTAAAGTACTAGTGATTCCGTATCAGCATCACGTAATTTTTTTCGTGCAAAAATGTCAAGTTTTATTTCGAATAAGCATCATTTGCGGGAACTTTTGATTTACTTCTTTAATGTGAAAAAATCTGCAGCTGAGGCGCATCGATTGCTTCTAGAAGCATATGGTGAAGCTGCTTTAAGTGAGAGAAGTTGTCAGGAATGGTTTCAAAAGTTTAAGAACGGTGAGTTTGACGTTAAAGACAAAGAACGCAGTGGAAGGCCGAAAGTGTACGAAGACATGGAATTAGAAGCACTGTTGGAGGAAGATTCGTCCCAAACGCAAAAAGAACTTGCACTTACTCTACAAGTGACTCAACAAGCAATTTCACATCGTTTAAAATCGTTAGGAATGATTCAAAAACAAGGAAATTGGGTTCCATATGAACTAAAGCCGAGAGACGTTGAACGCCGATTATGCATGAGTGAAATGCTGCTTGCCAGGAATAAAAAAAGAGTTTTTGCATCGTATAGTCACTGGTGACGAAAAATGGGTTCACTACGATAATCCAAAGAAGAGAAAGTCATGGGTTAAGCCCGGCGAACCATCATCAACCATCATCGACAGCTAAGCCGAATATTCATTGAAAAAACTCATGCTGTGTATTTGGTGGGATCAGCTTGGTGTCGTGTATTATGAATTGCTGAAACCAAGCGAAACCATTACTGGAGCTCTCTACCGAACACAATTGATAAGATTGAGTCGGGCACTTAAGGAAAAACGCGCCCATTACTACTCCAGACACGACAAAATTATTCTTTTACACGATAATGCTCGTCCACATGTTGCGGCGCCGGTAAAAACATACTTGGAAACACTCAACTGGGAAGTTTTACCCCACCCGCCGTATTCACCAGACTTAGCCCCTTCTGATTATCATCTGTTCCGGGCGATGGCACATGGTCTGTCTGAGCAGCGCTTCACATCATATGAAGACACCAAAAATTGGGTAGATTTGTGGATAGCGTCAAAAGATGAAGAGTTTTTTCGACGGGGTATCCGAATGTTGCCAGAAAGATGGGGAAAAGTAGTGGCAAATGATGGAAAATACTTTGAATAAAACGTAATGTACTTTTCCTTTACAATAAATTCCTAATTTTTTATAAAAAACCGCGGAAACTTATTTGTACACCTGATATATTCTCATGTAACATTTTAAGTTTCCTCTCATATCAGTTTTCCTGTTCGTTTCAGAACAAAACTGCTTTCAGGTCATGAGATACTGGTACAAAAATAGCAGGTAGTAATCGAGAGCTTAGCGTTTTGTTCCTTCTCTGAAGAATGAATATTTTCATACAGTCATCGGTGTTCTGTTGAGTTCAAAGAAACTCCTATAAAATCCCATCATATTTGGTAAGAAGTGACAAAGACGCCGCCGCTCCATAAAACCTTCCTTAATTCCATAATTTACGGCATCTGTGTACTGTCTTCTATGAATCAGTACATCCCCTCAGCTCTCATTTACCTCTGTCTCTGTCGTTTTTGCACCGGTGACCAGGACCAGGACTTATCCCCTCTCCCTCTTTGTATTTGTCGCGTGTCTCCATCGCTTCCTAGTCCTCATCGAGGCGAAGTGTGACATTTGAAGTGAAGTGGTACATTGTATAAAAATGAGCCGCTCTTACATTTCCTCGTCGCCCCTTGTAAGAGGTACCCAACACTAGTTTCAGTAATAGTTTCACCAAGTTTAGCACAAGAATCAATTACTTCTTCGTTTGAAAGTCATTGTCCGACCGATGTCAAAACACACTGACATTTGAAACGCAATCATTTTTGTTGTATGCATCCAAATGTCATGAAATTTATATTAGGTGTCAATGAAGGACTAACCTATGTACGGGTAAAATATTACAACAGATGGCAGTAGTGGTTCTATTTTTTTAAGTTCGGAGGGTGAATATTTATAGGGTGTTAGAATGCTAGAACATTCGATAAGGAATACTGTCGTGTTGTTTTGACATTTCCGATCAGTGAGCATTGACAAATGGAAACATTCACGTCACCAGAACGTTCATAAGTCGTTGATAATACTTGTCAAAAATCAGTGTTATATTTGCTAAACATATAGAGCACTACGTTAAAGTTATTGTTCAGATAATCGTCCATTAAAAATAAAGAACTGATAGGAAACACTAATTTCTCAAAGAGGTAAAGAAAAACTAGGCTACATGCCACGATGTCAATTTTCGTGAGAAAATGAATGCCGGAAACCGCACATTGACTTGTCCGTTTATATTCGGGCCTGGTCACATAGGCGGGTTGTTTGCTTCCCCACTCGAATCCCACACCAAGCGACCGTCGCTGCGACGTTTACTCTTGGCTCAGCAGCCGTCAGCGTCTTCGAGTGAGTCCCTGCCTTACTCAAAGAGGTCATGTCACTTGTAAACCAGTTTTACCAGGCCGAGAGTCTCCGTAAACGAATGACATCTCTTCCAATATCGTTTGAACTGCTTTTCCTTAGTAAGGAACTTCAGGACAGCGCGGAATTCGCTTTTCTTCACACCTCACAATGGCGAATATGACGTGGAAGACAAGGAAAGTCCTGGAACCGTGAAAAAATTCGAGGATGCAGATTTGGAGACTTTGCTGAATGAAGATTTTTGTAGAACGCAACAGGAACTTGCAAATTTATTAGGCGTGACTCAGCAAGCGGTTTCTCATCGCTTAAAATTCTTAGGAATGATCCAGAAACTGTGACATTGGGTGCCGTACGAGTTTTTTTTTTCGACGAGGAATTCAGAAGCTGCCTCAAAGATGGGAGAAAGTTGTGGCTAGCGATGGAAATATTTTGAAGAATGATTATGTAACGAGTTTTTTATAATAAAACCTGAAATTATGAAGTAAAACGGCGGTTTTTAATTTGTACGCCTATGTAATATCGGGTTACTTAATTTTTAAAAACTACCCTCATAGATATAGAGAAGTTGTGTTCACCTTTTTATCTTTGGATTTACTGTCGAACCCTACCGGTACTGAAGCCGTAACAACTTTGAATGGATACCTCCTTCGGAAGCAGGCCTTCACGTAACATCGCATGTTATGGTCTTGCCTCTCAGCTTGTTTTATAACCGCTTTTCCTGAAATATACGACAGTATTAGTCTATCGCACACTAATTATACAGGATGGATGATAACATTCCACCCCGAATTTTGAGTTTTGGGTTGGAATAACAAAACAACGCTAGGAAAGGTCGAATTTTGTTGAAGTGGGGACGAATAAGGGTGTTCAAATGAGTTTGATATCACTACACTTCTTAACCTAGTATGTTCTGAATACTTTTTTGTTTGTCCATCAGGTTCAAGAAACCGTCAAAGCTGTCAGTTTGCTTGATCTGGTATTCCATTCGTTCGTGAAGATCTGATATGGCTCTTTTACGATGAACCTCTGGTATTATCGAGGTCAAGTCTGGGTCTTGCACTGGGGCGTGAATCATCATGGACCTCGGTCTTTTTGCCTTACACGTCAGGGATCTGATCAGGGTGCTGTTGAAGTATCCATCCATCATCTAGAGAAAATATCAAAATTAAATTGAATACAACAAACAAGCATTTGTTCCAAGAATATCGTTAAGAGAAGTTATTGTCTACCTTTTGCAAACTTATAGTTTCATCTTTCACCAACAAATCGCATAGGAGTTTCTTGCACTGTATAGATACTTGTCTCATCGGATCTCTGGCGTTGGATGCTTCAACCTGGTCCTCTTTTGTCCAGATCATGACGTTTCCAACGCTCGTGCAACTTGAGTACGCGGAGCTCATAGCAAAGTTGCTCTCGATCTTCTTGATCTCTTCGAAATCGTCTTGTTCCGAAGGTGGAACAAGTTTTAAATGTTTACATCTGAATTTCGGTCTCATTTCAATTGCTGGGACGTTATTGGTTGCTTCATCATCTGATTCTGGTCGACATTTTGGCGTTTTTACTGCAAGAATGTTCAATTTGGTATAATACGGGGGCATAGTAAGTATATTATTATGGAATAAGAGACAATATATTAAACTGGTTCAAATCTAGATACCGAAAAGTTCGTTTAAGAAATGGGGTAGAGCAGGCTTTCTTCAGGACTGTACAATGAATCTGAGAGTACCTCAGGGTTCGATATTGGGTCCTATAATTTCATTATGATTATAAATAATCTGGCATTTGCTTTGGGCAACAGGCATAATTCTCATGATGACACAAGCTTTGTACGAGTAATCAGAAGTAACAACCTTCTGGATTTGATGAAAACTGTGGCTCTTGCCGTTTAGCAAGCACAGCAATGGTTCTAAAGTCTTTTGCCTTAAAATTGACCTTAGTTTCATCCGTCCGAAATTTCTTACCGGCGAGCATTTTTTTCAGCTCTGCGAACAGCCAGTAGTCGCTGGAAGCCAAATCTGGCGAATACGGTGGGTGTGGGGGCAATTCGAAATTCAATTCACTTAGTTTTGCCATTGTTTTTATTGACGCGGTGCGTTATCTTGATGAATTTTTTTGTCATATGCGGATGTTTCTTTGCTAGTTCATCAATCAGACGCTGTAATAACGTTATATAATATTCACTGTTAATGTCCTCATAACACTTTTAAAGCCATTGCTTCGCTTGAACGGTATTTTTTCCATCAAAAAGCAGTGTAAAATTAAAACACAAAATTGTTTTGAAAATAACAAAAATATTGTCGCACAATAATTCACAAATTAATTAATATCATGAAATTTTAATAGCTGTCTTTTGAAGGTTAGTATTAATTTAAAAAAGGCGACTGCAATAAAACTAGCGCCATCAATGTGTTAAGCCCGGGACTATTCAGCTCACGTAGGAGAGAGCAACTCTCATATTTGTCTTGTTTGTTTACCTTTCGGTTTTGTTGCTGTTTTTGTTGCCAGTTTCTTCCTCAGCTGCCTTCTTGGACTTTGTTCGTGCTTGCGATTCGTTTCGATGTTCTGTGGACATTCGGCCAGTTCATATAATGAAACTTGGGGTTCGACTTGTTTTTTTCTTGTATCTTCGTGTATTAATTCTTCTTTAATCTCTGGGATGTTTTGTGCGAAACGTTCTGATTTTGTTAGGGGCCTGTAAAATTGAATAGGCTGATTAAACATATCAGGTTAATTGAAAAATGCCTGGTCTACCATACACTGTAAAAAATAGTTCCTCATCTCAAACCATATTAATTTGTCTCAAGTACTCCGTACGTTTGAATACAGCCAAATGCATAAAGTACTTGACCCTACCGCCCTCTACGGTTGAGAATGGCGTTTACCCTAAATAAAAGTTTCTTGAGTTAAGAAACTGATTAGTTTCAACCAAGCTCAGAGTTTTTGACTCAGGTGGTAAAAAAATTTGATCCAACGGTAATATTAATTAGTATGTAACTATTGATACTTTTCGTAGAATAAAAATTTTGGTTTCATGTAAATAAATATTACATTTCACTGAAACTCGATTTGTAGTTGATTTAAAGGATCTTAGTTGAATGGGTCGAGAATTCAGTCGATAAAAATGATAATATCTCTTATGTCAAGTGAAAGTTTCTTGGGTTAAGAAACTGATTGATTTGAGCTAAATTGAAGGGTTTTTGATACTAGCAAAGGATTAATTTGATAAAACAAAAAAACATTTGTATGTAATCATTATTTTTCTTCACAGAACAATAATTTCTCTTTTATATTAATAAATACCGCAATACCGCGGCAGACCATGAATATTGTACGTAATGGGAAAGGCGTCTAGAGTTTCGTTGGTAGTTGCAGAGAGGGAGCGAGTATACCTCAAGCGTCAACCGTCTGCTTTTCCAAGACACGTCGTAAAGACAACCGTTCCCATCACGTCGGGGTCACCAATGTAGAATCGAAGGAATTTATCCCTACTTATGCGTTTCGTCCCTGGCGCACACATTTGGACTCATCAGTATGGCTTGTGTGCGCCATGCCATAGACGCAGGGGTTAGAAGTTTTGAGGGAGCCGCCGGGAGTTGAAAGTGAGAAACTGTAGTCATAAAAATGAAACGAACGAATGGTTTCGTGAAAACCTATTTAGAATAATGTATTTGTATCAATCAATTATGGATATTGAGACAAGTGCATAAACAATTTCTTGTAATTGTATGTTTATGTTGAATCAGTTGTTTCTTCCATTTCGCTGAAATGTAAAAAGTTTCAGGCGAATGTTTTAGCTGTTCTCTATAATCAACTAGGTTGTTTTAATCAAGAAAAATAGTTCATTTGGCGTAATCAATTTTAGATTAATTCAAATTAAAATGGTTTGATTGAAAATAAATTCTCAAACTCCTGAGGAGTTTGAGCGCAGAATTTTATTTTTTACAGTGTAGTAAAACACATTTATTCAATATAATTCCCTTGAAGGGTGATTCACTGATTATAGCAACCCTCCAATTTTCGATACCATTTTTGTTGTACGATTTGTCCCATGCTTTGAATACGAGGATGGATTAATAAGTACCCGAGATTTAGGAAGAAAAGTATTTTTTTTAATTCTTCATACAGTACAATCGCGATAACGCGAACAGAATAACACCAGGGTGTTCACAAAATAGAGGTTGTTCATGTTATCGGAGGTCACTGAAATACAAACAACAACATATTGCTAAACAGATTTATTATCTGAGAAAACTAAAATACATTCTAATCGAAGATTCACAATGGTTGAAAAAGTTGTGAGATCTTAGTTTGCACTTTTTGGCAGAAACACTTTTCAAGATGGCCTTCTCTTGTATAGATTTAAGTTCTAAGATGTCGCTTATATTAACACCATTTTGAGTATCCCACTCCACTGAAATATTTAAGGCTTGAATAGCTTCATGATGACTAATAGTTGATGGTTCTTGTTCTACACCAGCAGTTTTAACCTCATCTGATATTCTATTTTCATCACTCTCTTCTCTGTGGTTGGATAGTGTGTCCATATTACAGGTTTCAATTTCTTGCGAAGAAATATTCGATCTAAAATTGACAAATATTAGTAGACAAATAATTGAATGTCAGATCAAAAAACTTACTTGACCTATAGCTTCCAACAAAGTCATAGTATCCTTCACAATATAATGGCTCTTATTGTCCCATCTTTGCTTCAAAACACTCAACGGCAGGTCATGTTCATTTATATTTGGTTCGGCCATTATGTTATGTCAGCACTTGGATATCATATGTACATCTAATTTCTGCCATGTTGCTGCTAAATTTAGCATTAGGTCTCTTAATGACAATTTCTCTATGGCAGTTCCAATAGGTTCATTGGTATTGAGAATAGAGCTAAGTAAACTGTTACGATAATATAGATTGTGACGCCCTTAGTCCGGGATCGGTCAAACCTGCTCGGGCGCCAGACTATTTTACCTCCCAGGGCGTCACCCTTACATCGAGCTCTTCCGTATAATGAAACGGAAATCCCTGAGCTCGAGCCTAGGCAGTCTTCAGTGGAGAATGAGGTAGTGTTTATTGGAGGTGGAGGTCATACAAACAATAAAAACGGAATTAACTAATAATACTCTCTATTAATCATTATTTACAAACACTTCCTTATCAATTATACAAATGCGTACACTCCTATGGTCTTTAACTACAATGCTCAATCATTCAGTTGGTCAAACTCCCCAATTACCAACCCAACACCAGAACTCTATCTATTCACCACGGCAAGCAAACCCCAACTGAAACTAACTACACGCGTTATAGAATCGGTTAAGGTGCAACTAGCAATGACCGGAACAGCAGTGCAAAGCAAGCAATTAATAGGCGAGCGTAAGCAAATGAGGCGGATGGCAACACAAAAATAAATGTAAGCCAGGGGGTGACAGACCGACACACACTGAAGGACAATCCAGGACGAGTGACGAGTACTGCTAAGGCACGGCCACAAACGGCGTAGAGAATGGCTAGGTGTGATTATGAGAGGCCCAACTGCACGCCAAACCACACCCGCGTACGAAGGCGACAGAACCCCAGTCTGAACTGAGGACGCACAGCCACAAATGGCGCAGACAGCGGCAAGGTGCAACTATGAGAGGCCCAACTGTCCACCAAACCGCACCCACCCACGTGAGCGACAGGGCTCCCGTCGAACCAGGTGCACCCGAAGTGCAGCAGCACACGGTACGGCCAACGGAACGGTGCGATTATGAGAGGCCTAACTGCGCACCAAACCGACGATGCGCACACGTAGGCAGCAGAACTCCGCCAACACCCGTGACCAACCCGCCCGGAAAGCTACCTCCGGTCGTGTTAAAAGTCAGAGAATGGCGCACACCACAACCACTTCGAGAGGCCCGACAGGGCAGTAGGGGTGGGGTACTAAGCACCACCCGTAGCACTCGTTCAGTCGGTTCAAGCCATGGTCCAACTTATTCTTACCGGCACTCCTGTCACCCCACCAGACTCTTTCCTACCTTGTACTATTGTTGGCAGCACTGAAGAGTCACTTGGGGCTTTGGAGCGCTTCAATTGATCTTGAAAGACCGAGAACTTGTCCCAGCCTGCCGAATTTGATCACGACGTCCACTTTTATTCACTTCTCAGCCCCCCCACCAGTCGTACCATCATGCGCCAACCACAGGAGTGGGGCATTGACTGGCTCTCGCCAACCAGCGAGCGTCAGTACCGCTTCCTGCTTAACCGGAGCGGGATGCCGCCCGTGAATCATTGCAAATTAATAACTTCTTACGATGCGTATAAACGCACTGTTTCATAAGTCTAAGAATATTTTGATCCATTGGCTGAATCAGAGAAGTGACGTTTGGGGGCATAAACAAAACGAAAATTTTACCATTGTTAGCTCTCAATTCTTTGGCAGGTGGATGGGAGGGAGCATTGTCTAAAAGCACTGCTTTCTCTTCTAGTCCCTGGCCCTTTAAGAATGATCGAACCTAAAATTGAAAAAAGATGCTAAAATCATGCATAGAGTTGGAAAAAATGTTCTACTCACTTCAGGAACAAACTGTTCCTCTCAACATTCAATATTATCAGTTGAGAATAGTGTTCACATTATCGGAGATTTCAGCTGTTCACGTTATAGAGGGTCAATGTAAAAAAATGTTGTTCACGCTTTAGAGCCGTTCGAACGAGCGCGTGTTCACAGTATCGCGATTGTACTGTATTTATTTCTCAACATAAGCGCACACAATCCTCGTCGAACACTGATGTTCGGCCCTGTTTGGATTCACCGAACCATTATCCGATGGTCGTTATCGAAGATGCAAGGTTCTCTAAACTAGCTACCAACCAATATTTGATTTCCTCATACCCTTTCCCTTCCACATACAGGAATCGAATCAACGAAGGCCATTCCTCTTTTTCCATTTTTGAAAATAACACGATGAAATGTCGTCAAATAAAAACCATTAGATGATTTGGTGCTAAAGTATGAAAGGCGTGGTTTGAAGGATAGCACTAAAAGATGGTATACAGATTTTTTACCTACAGTTCCCTCTGTTGCCAAACACTGATACTCATCAATCCAACCTCGTACTTTGCAATTTACCTTGACATTTCTCCTGTAGTATAAGATATATCATTGACGTCTCCTGATTCATTCTGGCAAATTTTCTTCTGTGTTGAATCGTGGATAAGATTAGAATCATCATTCTTCAAATGTGTTTCTTTTTCACAGATAATTGTCTCGTTATTTCCATATTCAAATTTATTGTTATCATCTTTCGTTTTTGTTCCTTCTTCCTCCAGCAATTTTGTTCTGCTCTCGATGTTCTTGGTCCAGTCTCCATCATGTCTGTTCCAGTTGTTATTGAATATCTTTTCGTGGATCTTCTCGAACGAGTTTTCTTTTTTCAATTCTGCAGCTTTTGTTGCTGAAAACACATCTGTATGGGAAATTAACTTTAACATATAGGTAATTGAAGAAACTCGAAAGATATCTTTCAAATATTCTCCATGAATTTTCAGGCAAATCTGTTTAGCCATTCTTGAGTTATAAAAAGTGTAACTAACACGAGTTATTAAAATGTCTCTCACCTTCTTCCATATGTTTTTTTCTTTCTAATCTTTTTTTCCCCGCAGACTCGTGTTTGATCATCTGTACATAAGACTCTTTCAGCTCCTGAAACGATCTGGATATTTCGAATTTGTCAGCGTCTTCCCCTAGGAGTCCGTTTTCACTGGTGGAACTCGAACAATTGCTAAAACACATAAAAAATCACCTTTTCGAAAAAATATAATAATATATATCAAACCTATTGACCAGATTAACTTCATCATAAAACTCACGAGGACCATTGGCACTGGCCAACCTAAAACAGCTGTCCGAACTGCTCTGAGAGACGTCGGAATCGTATGCGATGTTGCCAAGTTCCACGACAGCGTTGTCAATGAGTACGTCTAACTCTGACAGATTGTCGTTTGATTTTTCTTTCGTCTCAGAGCTCTGATATGGAGTAGGAGAGTTTTTAGTATTTGAGAAGTTTCCTTTCACCAAGGGTGCTGATATATCCACTTCTGTTTTATTCGTTTCTACATTTTTTTTCTTCGGGATGGTTCGTGTAAGTTTTGTTTTCGATGTTAGTCTGGTGGTCTTTGTATCCGTGTCTTCCGAGTTTGTTTTCACTGTAGTTGAGTTTTCTCGTTCTATTTTTTTATTTGCTTTTCTCTTTTCTGTTAATTTGTTTTGTGAATTGTGTGTTTTCACTTCTTGTTTACTTGATTTGCATTTGATTGATGCAGCTGGCTTTTTCTTTCCATTCGTATGACCGGTTACTTTTACTGTGAAAGCATTTAATAATTGAGACTGATGAAGAAGTTGAGAATGTATTAGAACTTGCTCTAGTAGTTTCTTTTACCAAAATATCTAATAGTGCACAATTAGGAATGGAACAAAAAGGTTACCATCATTCACACTTTTAAATATTTTATAACTAAACTCCAAAAGATCTCTTCACCCACGCCACAATAATGGCGCCAAACCTTTCTAACAAAGGAACCCCCTTGTCAGCTGTTCTGGACAACCTGCGCGCAAGGATATTTAACATAGATCTACACTGCTTTCCCTTGTTATGAGACATGAAATATTCGATAAATAAAACACCAAGCGTAGGGTGAAATTAAACATGATTTGGAGCTTCGAAATCCTGGGATGTTACAGTCTTGAATAAAACTAACCTTCGCTTTTGACAGTTTCCTGTGTTGCCTTAATTCCTGTGTTCTTCTGCTTCATCATCTTCTCATTGACCGAAGCCATCATCCTTTCAACCATCCCTAGATTCTGCAGTACCTTCTGATAATCTCTTTCGATTTGTCCTAACCTCATTTTCACCTCCACCACTCTTCTTGAGCCTGTCTCTCCCGCAGTTTTCACCCCTCTTGTTTTCATTTTATCTATTTCTGAAGCTTCATGATTTACATTTGATGATTTAGACGTCGTTTCTGTAGTGGTGCGTGGGGTAGAGCTCATTTCACAGTTTAAACCTCTTGGCGTAACTGTTGAGGGTAGTTTGGTGTTCTTGGAGAACTCTGTCGATCTAGAATCCACGAAGTTGAAGACTACGCATGTTTCTTTAGCTGTTATAAAGGAAAAGGTAATGAGAAATCGTGTGGGGGAAATTCAATGTTGATTGAATGGATGTAATAGAATTGAAAGACCCAAAACTGATCCTTGCGGCTCGCCGCTATGAATGAATCTGGAGGAAGTTGACCTAAAGTTCTCTATATTCAAGATCTAAATTGTAATTTAGGATTCCATAAGTTGTGCTTTGCCATTAACCTCAACTTGAAATGTTTTAGTTTTAATTGATTTTTAAATAAATCACCTGTAGATTTGCTTCTTTCTTCGGCAAATTCGGATGTTTCCATGTTTTTCTTTGGTTGTTCTTGTTTATCGTTGACTAATTCTTTCACCTGTTTGCAGATGTTGTTCATGCCTCCCAATCCATCTTCGAGGAAGTTATTCACTTTACTATTCAAACTCTTGAGGTTTTCATTCACTCTTTTTTTGTAACATTCTATTGTAGTTGTTGGATTTTGGAAATTTTCTCGGTAACCATCTCCGGCATCATTATTAGATCTTTTTTCTACGTCCGTTTCATCGTCAGTATCTATAATATGACCGGAAAAGGATTTTTTCATGTTTTCGTCGATATTGGGGTCCAGATACGGTATATATGAATACAAGGGCATTTTTGTTTCACCAGAATCTTAAAACTATTATTTTACGCGTTATTATCTTTCTTATATCATTTCTCTTGCTTTGATTTCGAAAATGTTCTGCATGAATAACCGCACTTATTTCGCGACAGTTTATGAATGACGTTTCGAATTGTCTTTTTTTGTTTTGTGAAATTGTCATTGAGGATCTGAATGATATCTTGATCTTTCCGTAATGGTTTCGTGATTTTTTTGCGCTTTAGTCATTATAGATTCCCCCAGATGTCTCTATATTTCGAATATCTGGGCGAAAAGGTATCAATCGTTTCGATTGGGCTCACTGATGGAGAATCCATGGTCAAAATCGATTCTGTCCAAATGAGAGTTGATGTCTTCGGGGTAGGTTTGAAAAATTACTGGCAAGAAGCTCATTAGCATCGCTATGCCATCTGGCCTCACGTCAGTGCTTAATAAATGTTTGTTTTTGTCATTTTTCAGATTGGTAATTCTCTGTACGACGAAGAGGGCGCGAAGATCGTTCCTAACCTGATCGCCAAGGCGAAGAAGAACAACGTGCAGATCCATCTACCGGTCGATTTCCTGACTGCCGATAAATTCGACGAGAATGCGCAGGTGGGCCAAGCGGACGCCAAATGCGGCATCCCGGATGGTTGGATGGGATTGGACGTTGGGCCTAAAAGCAATGAACTGTTCAAGAAGCCCATCCAACGGGCGAAGGTCATCGTATGGAACGGGTGAGTTTTTTTAAATTGGTGCACGCACTTGAGAGACGGCTCGCCAGGGTATGCAGGGTCGGCCGGCCGACCCAAAAATAATCGCGAGGAATTGAAAATGAATATTTTATTCTAAATGGTTAATTCACTATGGAAATCCGAGAAATTCCTTCTGTATCATTTCCAGTGATTATATCTCATTCTCTAGGCACAAAAACTGAACATCAACTTCGGATATCCTTGAATTACAGGTTCGTTGTAAAATTAAAAAAAAATGCTAAAACACGACTACAACATTTGAGTAACAAAAAGTGTTTACTCTTAAGAACCATTACAATTTCATTCTCCAAATTTTAATCATTCACTCGTTGCTATATTACTATGTTTTACCAAAAAAATTTTGAATTGAAGTTCTGGGTTTTTTTGTCAATTAGTATATATAAAGATATAATTTTCAGGCCTGCTGGTGTATTTGAGTTCGACAATTTCGCCAAAGGGACTAAGTCGTTAATGGATGAAGTTGTAACTGCCACAAAAAATGGATGCATAACAATAATCGGTAGGTTTAAGCTTCTTCTTAACTTATTGCCTGCTCCATTTATTATTATTATAACCGAAATTTAAGTTAAAATAACCTGAACATTTTTCGTCCAATAATATAAATTTCTTTGTTTTTACTAATAGGTGGTGGGGATACTGCAACTTGTTGTGCTAAATGGAACACCGAAGACAAGGTTTCGCATGTTTCAACTGGTGGTGGTGCCAGTTTGGAGCTGCTTGAAGGAAAAGAGTTACCAGGTGTTGCAGCTTTATCGCCAGCCTAATAAAACCTAACCCAATAGAAAAATTTTATTATCAGTTGTTTTAAATTATTAGTTATTTTGTTTGAATTTTATGTAATATATTTGGAATGAAACAAACTGTACCATGAACAATAAATTTTGGAAAAATTTAAGGTTAGATGGTGTTCTGATTGATTTTTAAAGATCAAGCCGACGTAATTAGTAAATCTTTCATTTTATTTTTTACGTACGGGAATAAAAAGAAGTTATGCGGTGCCAAGTCAGGACTATACGGCGGATGATACAAAATCGATGTTTTGAGTGCTCAAAAATGCAGTTGTTTGAGCCGATGTGTGAAATGCTCGCATTGTCTTGGTGAAGGGTGATCCGTCTTCGGCCGTTGGTTTCCCTGAATTCTTGGAAGACAACTGGCAAACAAATGGTTGGGTACGACTCAGAATTGACTGTTTTGCTTTTTTCTGGTTGTGGGATCGCGACATGTCCAGTTTTAACGAAAAAACAGGCGATCATTTGCTTGGATCATCTTAAAACACCCATGCAGTCAACTGCTGTTTACTTTCGGGCTCATGCGAGTTAATCCACGATTCATCACCTGTCACGATGTCATAGACGTGCTTCGAAGCACCGCGATCGTATTTTTGTAGCATTTCTTTCGACCAATCAACACGACCCTTTTTTGAGCGTTTGACAAATTGTGTGGGATCCAACGCGAACAAATTTTTTTGACGGTCAAATGTTCATGCAATATTGAATGTATGCTGGTCCCACTAATGCCTAAGGTTGTTCGAATCTCAGGATAGGTCACATGACGATCTTTCAATATCAGTTGGCGCACAGCATCAATGGATTTCAGAACAGCAACTGACTTTGGACGAAAATGTTCACGATTAAATCCATTCTTTGGGCGAGACAAATCTTCCAAGTTAGTGTCAACAACACAAATAGCGTTCTGATTTCTTATAACCTCAAAAATATCGAGCTTTTCGATACAGCTGTCAGTTGGCAACTGTAGGGTTGTCCAATCCCGAAATATAAAAGGGAACCCTCGTAGCTAAATGGAAACCATGTGGATTTTAGAAATTTGGCACAGGAGACGGGATATTCAAAGACAAATGTACACATAATATTGAAGCTGGCTATTCATGAAATTAACAATGATTACGGTGATCGGATAATGAAATTTTTCGAAATAATTTCGCAAAACACACCTTTATATATCTCGAATAATTCTGAAAGAAATCCAAACATCACTTGATTGTAAATTTACTTTATTATGTTAAATTACATAAATTTCACTCCAATTACAATTTGTTTATATAAATAACATATATCAATAATATCATTAATATAAAAACGGACGAATAACTATTACAACAAATATATAAAAAAGCATGTCTTAATAAACATTTTGATTCTCTTCAAGACAGCATTTAAAATATCCAAGATCGTAACAACGATTGGTGTTTCTAATCGAAGAAGAATATTGAAATGTGAATTTCATAACTTTCTATTACGATCCCTTCAAAAAACATAATTTGGCACCTATTGCACTTTCATCTGAATATGTAAAGCTTATAAAAATATTTCTATAAAATATAGCAAGGCAAGTTCTAAGTCTCTATGTTTTTCTAGCTTATTATCTTCGTTAACATTTCGTACATTAAACAAGTGGCAAAAATCATTGTTAAAAAGTACTCAAAACATTATGAAATAGATTCGTTAAAAATTAATGTCACAGATATGTTATATAACAGGCCTAAATTAAAATATAAAAGAGGAGTCAGTTATCCAAAGATTAAAAAAAGCAGAACACTGCGTTCAACAGATACAATAAATAAATTTTCCTTGATCTCCTTTTTCAAAAATTGAAAACATTTCATTTCAAAGAAATCTAAGTCTTCAGCTCATAAAAACAAAAATTTCCTACTCGGTTAAAATCAACATTTGAATTAAATAAAATTATTTAACGGTGAACACATTGAACATCTCAATCAAAATGTACCAACTGAACATTAATCAATGTTATTGTTCTATACAGTATGGACCTTAAATCGATAGGTATATTATTTTACTTTTGTATGATCCCTTAATTAAACTTCGTATATATGCGATCGAAAATCAACCTTTTTGTAAACAGCTAAAAAATCTCAACGCTACCTACGGATATAAAAACCAATTTGTAAGTATATACCTTTTCTACAATAGTAAATGTTCAATTGGTTCGGAAAAAAAATTGTCTTTAAGCGTAAGCGTACCAGGGTTGTCTCCTGACCCATCTCAGACGACCGTGATTCTGCGCGTGGATCTTGACGCTTGCGCCCTCTGCCGCTCTTACAGTTTCCTTCACGCTCTGCATGAGATTCTGGGCATTACCCTCCAACATCTCTGTAGCTTCTCTATCTTCCTCGGAGCCTGAAACGTTGAAAATGGATTAAATACAGTACTTTCACAATTCATAGATTCAAAAAGATTTTCAGTTTTGGTAATGGCTGAAAAATTAAAAAACTTATATCAGTAATGACTACATCTTACCTTTGATAGGTATTCCTCTGACTGAAGAGAGCAAGAAAATACAAAAGTTAAGTAACAAATACCTGACCAAAAAATCACCCAGTAATAATGAATCTTTTGAATCCATTTGGTACATAAAATGCCAACATAAATTGGAAAAAGTAGGGTTATGAGAGTATTTGTGGTTTGTGAATTATGGCATATTCCATCTGACACACACATGATTGATATTTTGAAGGCTAACAGAACAAATTAACCTCAAAGGTATCGGATTTTTTCATTATAATTGGGTTAGAATCTAAGTACACATCATAATCTCACCTTTAAACTGAATGCCTCTAGCTGAGGTGAGCAAGAAGTGTGAAAAACTTGAGAGTCAAGACGAAACAAAAAATATCAAGGTTACCTTGAGATCCCAACATTGTGGCTTTAACGGTACTGAGAATCTTCAACTGAGTAGCGATTGTTGGTATTCTTTCACAAACTTGCAGGAGGTTGGTACGGATTCTCTTGTCTGTACATTCTCGAGCCAATTGTTTGGCTATTCTAGTAACATCAGCGCTTGCATCTGCTATGGCTTTTGCTGTGGCAATCAACTCCCTTTTGCTTCCTAAAATGAAAAACTCAAAGTGAAATGCTATGTCTAAATCAACGAGCTTTTTAAAATCATCCCACATTTACTAAAAAAATAATCAATATAATATGGGATCATTGACAATATTTAGTTGTGGCTAAGCAATATGGACTTCATATGACTGCAAAATCGAAATTTTTGTATATACTGCAGGCTCTCTGAGACTGATATACAGATAATGAAATAATTCGGGAACATTGAATATTTATAAACTACCTCTCTACGACAAATGTTATGCTAATCAATGTAATATAGAACAGGCATGTTCTTTGCAGTCGTCGGAAAGCAATATGGACTTCGAATGACGGTATTATCCAAAATTTTTTGTATACTGTAAGTTTTTTCGACAGTTATACAGATAGCGAAGATAGAATAGCCTTAGTGATTGCTACTTTGCAGTCGTCGCAAAGCAATATGAACTGTTCTACAGATTGTGAAGATAGAATACCTTAGTGATTGCTACTTTGCAGTCGTCGCAAAATAATATGGACTTCACATGACTGCAATATCGAAATGTTTGTATATACTGAAAGGTCTTTGAGACTGTTATACAAATAATGAAATAATTCGTGGCACATTGAATTTTTATATACTACCTCTCCGCGACAAGTGTTATGCTAATTGATATAAAATAGAATAGATATGGCCATTGCTACTTTGCAGTCGTGGCAAAGCAATAAGGACTTCAAAGGACTGTATTATCCAGAATTTTGTATATACTGTAAGATTTTTGGACTGTTATACCGATAGTGAAGATAAAATACTTAGTAATTGCTACTTTGCAGTCATCGCAAAACAATATGGACTTCACATGACTGCAATATCGAAATGTTTGTATATACTGAAAGCTCTTTGAGACTGTTATGCAGATAATGAAATAATTCGTGGCACATTGAATTTTTATATACAACCTTTCCGCAACAAGTGATATGCTAATCAATATAATATAGAATAGACATGGCCATTGGTACTTTGCAGTCGTCGCAAAGCGATAAGGACTTCAAATGCCTGTATTATCCAGAATTTTGTATATACTGTAAGTTGTTTGGACTGTTCTACTGATAGTGAAGATAGAATAGCCTTAGTGATTGCTACTTTGCAGCCGTCGCAAAACAATATGGACTTCACATAACTTCGTTATCGAAATTTTTTTATATACTGTAAGCGCTTTGAGACTGTTATGCAGATGAAATAATTCGTGGCACATTGAATATTTATATACTACCTTTCCGCAACAAGTGTTATGCTAATTAATATAATATAGAATAGATGGCCATTGCTACTTTGCAGTCGTGGCATAGCAATAAGGACTTCAAAGGACTGTATTATCCAGAATTTTGTATATACTGTAAGATTTTTGGACTGTTATACCGATAGTGAAGATAAAATACTTAGTAATTGCTACTTTGCAGTCATCGCAAAACAATATGGACTTCACATGACTGCAATATCGAAATTTTTTTATATACTGTAAGCGCTTTGAGACTGTTATGCAGATAATGAAATAATTCGTGGCACATTGAATATTTATATACTACCTTTCCGCAACAAGTGTTATGCTAATTAATATAATATAGAATAGACGGCCAATGCTACTTTGCAGTCGTCGCAAAGCGATAAGGACTTCAAATGCCTGTATTATCCAGAATTTTGTATATACTGTAAGTTGTTTCGACTGTTCTACTGATAGTGAAGATAGAATAGCCTTAGTGATTGCTAATTTGCAGTCGTCACAAAACAATATGGACTTCACATGACTTCATTATCGAAATTTTTTATATACTGTAGGCTTTTCGAGACTGTTATACAGATAATTAAATAATTCGTGGCACATTGAATTTTTATATACTACCTCTCCGCGACAAGTGTTATGCTAATTGATATAAAATAGAATAGATATGGCCATTGCTACTTTGCAGTCGTGGCATAGCAATAAGGACTTCAAAGGACTGTATTATCCAGAATTTTGTATATACTGTAAGATTTTTGGACTGTTATACCGATAGTGAAGATAAAATACTTAGTAATTGCTACTTTGCAGTCATCGCAAAACAATATGGACTTCACATGACTGCAATATCGAAATGTTTGTATATACTGAAAGCTCTTTGAGACTGTTATGCAGATAATGAAATAATTCGTGGCACATTGAATTTTTATATACAACCTTTCCGCAACAAGTGATATGCTAATCAATATAATATAGAATAGACATGGCCATTGGTACTTTGCAGTCGTCGCAAAGCGATAAGGACTTCAAATGCCTGTATTATCCAGAATTTTGTATATACTGTAAGTTGTTTCGACTGTTCTACAGATAGTGAAGATAGAATAGCCTTAGTGATTGCTAATTTGCAGTCGTCACAAAACAATATGGACTTCACATGACTTCATTATCGAAATTTTTTTATATACTGTAAGGTCTTTGAGACTGTTATACAGATAATTAAATAATTCGTGGCACATTGAATATTTATAAACTACCTCTCCGCAACAAGTGTTATGCTAATCAAAGTAATATAAAATAGACATGATCATTGCTACTATGTAGTCGTCGCAAAGCAAGAGGGACTTCAAATGACTGTATTATCCAAAACTTTGTATACGTTTTTTGTACTGTTATACAGATAATGAAAATAGAATAGACCTAGTGATTGCTACTTTGCAGTCGTCTCAGAGCAATATGGACTTCACATGGCTGCATTATCGAAATTTTTGTATATACGGTAGGGTTTTTGGATAATTATCCAGATAATGAATTTTTTCGTACTATATGAGAGCCCAGAGTATATACCAGTCCACAAGGCGGAATCTGATCTAGATCACTCAAGTACCTTTAAGTTAAATTCCTATGTTCTTCGATTAATTTTACTCACCTTTGTCGTCGTTGTGAACCAACTCTGATAATCTTGCCATTAGTATGGCCATTCTTCTGGCGCCAGCAATGAGGTCATTGTCCTTGGCAGACCATTGTTTCACCTCCCTGTGAAGATTGTGGGCAGCCACCTGAAGAAAATTAAAAATTTCTCTTATAAAACATAACCTTCAAGATAAAAGCTTTTATTAAAGATCCACACCAAGAACTCGAAGATAATTGTGTAACACTTCTCATTTAGTTTATACTGGTCAGCTTGACTAGTAGTAAAACCTTTTGAAGATAATCACAACAAAGAATACTTTAAACGATCAACAAAGCTTTGAAAGAGTCATACTAAAGCAAAAGCAACAGACAATTAAATGACTATAGGTAGTAAATCATAATGCTTAAGCAATCTGTTGATACTATACGACAAATCAACGAAATGATGAATGTGGTGTGAATCAAAATGTTTGTTATAACACGTAGAACCAATTAGAAATTTGATCACCATTATTGGTTGACTGGAACTTGGCGCATGCTTGAAGACATCATCTTCGTCGTCAGTTTCAGGAGGAGGTGGACGTATTGGGGCACCATCGCTAGGAAGTGGTGGCCTTGGAGGTGCTTCATCTGCCAAAAACATGTATTATTAGATACTTGCATTGAAATATGTGGACATTGTTGTCGATGAGTAAACAATGAAAAATATCAATAACAGCTTACCAATTCATGCATGAATATAGATAAATAAACAACTTTTGTTTGATCGTGCAGGGAAATTTGAGTATACTAAATTATTTTTTATAATAACATTCTTTACAGTATTCAATTGTTAATTCATCGACTTCAATCTCAATACTGGCTAAGATAAAGATGAAAACATTCAAATGCAACAAACAAATATGAAGGAATTGAAGCAACATGAAATTCCACATTGATTACCATCTTCCAGTATATATTCCGGAATGAATTTATATCCTTCGCAGGCATGGAATTGAAAGAAGATTAGTAAAGAACACAAAAATGATTATATTAACCCAATCCATATATGTTAGCAGTTAGCAAACTAGCAAAAAGCCGGCATTGATTTTAACAATATGAGTATTTACATGCATTTTAGTCTTTGTGAAGGTAACCGATGAATGCAATTCGGACAATAGTTTCAAAAAAATTACCTCTTTCGATTTGATTTGGTAAAAGTTCTTGACAGAGTAAATCCGAGTTTTCTCCTGATTTGTAAAACAAAACATAAATTAAAGCAAAATGAAATATTCTCACATTGAAAAAAAATATTTAAAAGTAAAATTGCTCATCATGAAATATTTTGTTAATGTACAGGGTGTCCCGTAACTCAACGTCAAGCGGTTATTGGGCGATATGCTAAGTTATACCTGTTCTAGCAAAAATTTAAAAAAATAAAAATGAAACAATTGGACCAAACAATGGATTTGTGACTGTAATCAATAGCATGGTTATTTAAAAAAATAATAAAAATAAAACAATTGTACCTTACAATGGATTTGTGACTGTAATCTACTGATTATGGTTATTTAGGATTACGTTTTAAAAAATCACTACAAAATTGGAAAATTTGTGACTAAAAAACTATACCTATTACCACTTATAGGGATCTCATGTGGCGGCACCCCATAAAGCCCCTTATAGCAACAATATACAGCGCTTCGGTAGCCGAAAGGTTAGCTCAAGTTTCATACCGCCTTAGTGCCATCTTCAACTCTGCCGGCGGCTCCCACTCTCAAATTTCTACCCTGCGTCTATGGCGCACACAAGCCATACTGATGAGTCCAGAATGTGTGCGCCAGGGACGAAACGCATAAGTAGAGATAACACTTCGATCCTACACACTGAACCAAGTGACATAGAATTTTTTTATTTTTGCTAGAACTGGTATAACCTAGCATATCGCCCAGTAACCGCTTGACCTCGAATTACGGGACACCTTGTATACATACTAAAGACCAGAAAATTTGGAAAGAGAATTTAAACGATTTGTTTGTACGAGGGTTGCCTTTTATATTTCGTGACTAGAGAACGAACATTACTCATCGAAAATCACTTTATTGTTTTTCAAAATAATGTCCATTGAGATCACTTTTGCATGGGTTTGAACCAATTGTCGAAGCACTTTTGCCACTCTGATCGAGGCTGGGAAAAGCTTCGTGCGCGAGCAACTCTTATTTGATTTGGCTCATCTTGAAACACTCATACAGTCAACTGTGCATAACTTGTGACGATGTCATAGACGTGCTTCGAAGCACCACGATCGTATTTTTAAAGCATTTCTTTCGAACAATCGACACGAGCCTTTTTAGAGCGATTGACAAATTGTGTGGAATCCAACGCGAACAAATTTTTTTGACGGTTAAATGTTCATGCAACACTAATCCCTAAGGATGTCTCAATCTCCCGATAGGTCACATGACGATCTTGCAATATTAGTTGGCGCACAGCATCAATGGTTTTCGGAACAACAACTGATTTTGGAGACCTTCACGAAATTCGTCTTGGAGTGAACTACAATCTCGGTTGAATTCACCATATCATCTATAAACACTGGTCCTTGATGGAGCTTCATCGCCAAAAATTGAATCAAGTTCATCGATGCACTGTTGTTGAGTTAATCCACGTCGAAAGTTGTAAAAAATAATCGCAGGAAAATGTTCACGATTTAATTCCATCTTTCGGGCGAGATGAATCTTTTAAGTTACTGTAAACAACAAAATAGCGTTCGTACGTCAAAAATTCTGTCTACATATAACCTCAAAAATGACAAGCTTTACGATTGAGCTGTCAGTTAGCAGATAGCAACACTAGGGTTATCCGATCCCGAAATATAACAGGCAACCCTCATAAACGCAGACTTTAAATATGTGATTTCTGCATACAAACAACTAAACTAAATATGGGGGCGATTATTTATAGCATTTCACAGACGATATGTCTTAAAATTTTGGGAAAAAAATTTATAATTATAAAATGGACCTTGAAAAATTAATTGTTTAGGATCCTAAGTTAAGAGTACCACTATAACTATTATAATGTATCACAAATTCAAATCCTGTACGATGAAAGATAGCAACTAAAATAAAGAATGAAAGGTATTAAATAAAAAAATTTATTTTAACCATCAATTCATATTTTGTAGAAAATAAATTTTTATGTTCTCAGTGATTCATTGCAACGAAAAATTGTTATGGTCAAAGCTATAAATTTTTTCCCAAAATTATAGAACTATTGGTTCCAAGAGACTATACTCCAAGACAAACATATCTTTCGTCAATCATACATTTGATTAATCTCGTACGAGTCAAATTAATGTAATTTTTGGATCGAAAAACTCAAAAAAATTCAAAAATTCTCTTATACCTCTGGCCCATTTGGGCAAGGGACTAACCCTGCCCTGCTGATGGTGAGTAGGGCTAAATGTCCCCAAATTTCTATCTCCTGGCGTTGGTGTTCGTCTCAAAGGTTCTCCCACTAGAAAATTTCAAGCAATTGCTAAGTGTAAAGCGTTAAGAAATCTACAGCGATATAAGACAAATTTACAAGGCTTGAAAGGATAGAGACAACCAAAATCGTTAATCTTCCTTTCGGCATGTATTAAAATAGTACAGAAGCAACATTTAGTACCTTTATCGACAAAGTATGTATGCGCAGGAGGCTCTGTAAGAAAAATTGAATAATTATAAATATTTACAGGGAAAAAGCACATTTTGAATTTTATAAGTAAGCACATATTACCCTCACCAAAAATTTTTATGTATCGAGTTAAGACTCACCGAGATGAAGATTGTTCATATCTGGTAATGGCGGTAGTTCTGGATTTATCTGAACTGCCTTACGTACATCTGCGACAGCATTTAGGAGCTGAAAGATTAAAAAGATATGAAAAAAATTCACTGTTTATGAGTGAAATTACCAGGGTTGCCTTTTATATTTCGGGATTGGAGAACCCTAGTGTTGCAATCTGACAACTGACAGCTCTATCGTAGAGCTTGACATTTTTGAGGTTATACCAAAGATTAACTTACAAAGATGGAGCACTCCGGCCTTTTTCTCGTCAACGATTCAATGACCTTGAGAATTCTATCGTTGAAAAAGGGGCAGGACTAACAAGAGAAGGATATATCTCTCTCTCCCTCTCTTCTCCAAATTCGAATTTAAACCGCGAAACAATTCACCGGGTATTTCTGAAAATCATAGCAGATCCTTGATTTAATCAAAACCTTTGAATTAAATGGTATATTTTATATAACTTGTCTATGAATTCTTTTCCCTCCATTCGAAAATTTTTAATAATGTAGCTGATATATGGAGTAAAAGTTATCGCTGATTTTGTATAGAAAATTTAGAATTTCATTCCGCACGGGTTTTCATATTTGGATTAAGCATTTTCATAGCTCTGCAGAGAAGTCTGGTTTGTAGATAAAATGAGTGAAACCAAGGGAAGATGTTCAGTTAAGTACTGTTCGAATGTTTGGTGTGAGATTCTTTAGATTTCCCAGTTCAGATGACCCTCAACGAGCCCTGCAATGAAAATTGGCCTGCAGCGATGCGACAATTCTGAGGAAACAGGATTTGCAGTGATCACTTGAACATTATTTAATGACTGGCCGCTACTTAAATAAAACGGCTGTTCCTACTTTGAACCTGTTTAAGAGACCGAAAAGCTTTGATATAGGTACACAAACCGATGGAATACAAATCGACAAGGGAACTCAAACATGTTCCACAAATGGTAAACTGCAATGTGCAAACATCACAAAACATGAAAGCCGCTGCCACTACATCTCCTCATCAACTGCTTATCCAAAAGCTGAGAACTATCCCATTTCATCATTCTTGCTCAGTTTCCCTACAAATATATGCTAAATTTGTTTTTAAAAATGAGAATTTTTTACATAATGAAGTATGCAAATCAAAATTTACAGAGTGATGAATGTAACAAGAGGCAAAATAAAAAAATTAGAAAGTTCAATATACTGCAGCACAAATGATGTTAAGTTAATATTCTTCAAGCACGTCTATGACATCGCGACAGGTGGATTTAAGCGTATGAGCTCGAAAGTAAACAGCGTGGGAAAAGTGCTTCGAAAATTGGTTCAAAGGCATGCAAAAGTGTATAGATCTTTATGAGGAATATTTTCAAAAACAATAAAGCGATTTTCGATAATTAATCTTTGTTTTTTCTAACGAAATATAAAAGGCAACCCTCGTATGAATAAAATCAAAGGTAATCTTACGATCTTATTAGATTCCCTCCATCGTGAAGCAGCATTGGCATCTGAAGGATTGATGGCCACCAATTTGGCGTCTTGGACCATGGGTGGTACGCCTTAACATATGAAACAAAATAAAATTTGGTTTATACCTTGCTATTGAACTTTTTAATATCAGGAATGTGGATTGGTAACTTATTTCTGCAATACATCTATTTCTACATTGAATTTGGTTTTTTGAATACTTTGTGTTGATTTGTTGGAAATTTTCCAGACCGTACGAGAAATGTACCACAAGTTCATTCCACAAAAATATCCTAAAAACCCTGAAAAAGTCCAGAAAATCCAATTTCAAAAATAACCTATTTACAATTATGCCGAAAGTTGCCACCAGATGTCTCCTTTCAGAAATATGCAAACCGCTTTTAGTTCAAATATAAATTGTCGAATTCTAACAACATTTAAGAAACACTCACAGTTTTGCAAGTTGTCGGATGCCCGATTCACATCGTCAATGTAATTGGGATCTTCGGAATTGTCACTTTCCTGTTTGGCCACCAAGAGTACCCTGTTGGCCAATCGAGCAATAGCCGAGGTATTGTCGACCATCTTCTGAGGCTGCTTGTTCTTGATGGCCTCCTCGCAGAGGAATGTGTGCTTCCTCATCTGCTCCTCTGTGAAAAAAAAAAAGAGATTTTTAGTGAAATCAAGTTATTTTTAAAGCTGAGACCAGAAAATTAAGTCCATATTGTACTGGCAGTCTGTCATTATAGAATCTATGTCCTAACAAATGGCCGACTCATCAGAGGTTGATCAGGCTTTTTCGATAACAACGGTCCCTTAGGTAAAACTGGCACGAAGGTAGAGGTTATCTATGAAGTTATCCATTAAAAAGATGAAAATGATGGTAAGGCACTGTAAAAAATTGATTACCTGAAGCCTTGATGAAGTCTGCAGAATCAGTTGCTTCATCGCATAGATTCCTGACTTTAGTGAGAGTATCAGCATACTGGTTTTTGAGATTCTCGAAGTGCTCATCTGCAGCCTTCGATGAAGGGTAGTTCATCCTGATGCTACCCGCAGAGGTCAGCTGAGGTGTAAGACTCTCAACCTGGTTGGCAGCGCTCTGTAGAGACTCTGCCAGCTTTTTATTACCTCCGCTACCGCCTATGAAATCAAAGAGTTACTTCGAATACATCACTGAAGATTTAAAGGTTATTATTTTGACCAAAGTTTAACTATTTAAACAATATTTTTGTTGACCTGTGCGAAATTTTCAACAATGTTTGTATTGAAAGTAAATGACCTAACCTGTTCAACAAGACAAGGAGCTCGATGGCCAATCAGGTGTCGGTGGGTGGAGTTTTCGCCAATATGATTTATCACTGAATTAACTGTTCGACAGAACAACTTTTCTATGGAGTGACTGAGTGAACCGCACTGACTGAAAGATGGTATACAGATTTTTTTATCTACAGCGCCCTTTGTTACCGAACATATCAATCTAGCCTCGTATGAAAAAATTACCATTGACCCCTTTTATTACGTGCGGTTATATGACTCGACATTAATCAAGATGAATGATAGACTAGAGACATATGTTGCCCTGTCTATGAAATCTCTGATCAGAAGATACTGGAATACAATCGGCCACCATTCATGATTTTTATCAGCTACATAAATTTTTCTGATCTGTGTAGGCAGTTCAGAAACGCATTAAAACACAATTAACCCCAACATCATTTACAATACTGACAGAATTAATGAAAACCACAAGGTGAAGAGGAATATCTTCGCTTACCGGCAGAAACCATCTTGGCAGTCTTAACGGCTCTGTTCGAGAACTGCTGCAAGTTGGCTGCTTTGTCTGAAAAATTCTGATCCCTGTTGGGAGTACCCTCCGGCACCAGCACAGCCTCCGTGAACTGCTTGAGAGGCGTCACAATGTCTATGAAGTCCTCGACCACCCTGTTGACCACGGCCTGGTTGATTTTCTCCTTGAGCTCGTGTAACTTCTGCGACAGCCGCCTTGCAAGCTCGTGAGCCTGAGGCGTGTCTCCTCGGCCTTGGGCGCACAAGTCTGACAGCTGATGCGACAGGCCCTCTACCTCGTCGCATAGCTGGAGAACCTCGGATTTCTGCACACCCGGTAGACCGTTGGCTACCTATTGGGTACCAACACGAAATAACCACATTTCAGTATCTCTCTCATACTCACTTTTCTACCCTCTTCAGCAATGAGAGCTATTGCTCTTTGTCCTAAACCTTTATCGTCCTGACCTGGATTGGATAACCACTTCCTAGCCTGTTCCAACCTGTTAAATGAAACGTTTTTTTAATCATCCTTACTCAATGATGGGGTTCATCTTGATATATCATCAATTACACTGTGTCTCAAACCTATCCATTGTATGTAAAGCCAATTGAATTGAATTAGGCTCAAGATAGATCCCTGAGGGACACCCATGATTTTATCCTTATACATTAAGTTAAACACCCACCTTCCTTGTACGGTATGCGCAGTCTGCTGCAAACCAGTCTTATCTACAGCAACGACAGCATGAAGAACGGCTTGTTGCAAATCTCCAAGTTTCTCTCTGATGCCTCTAGCTAGAGATTCAGCCTGAGGGCTATTCCCTTTTCCTTCTTGTCTCAATTCACACAAAGCATCGGTCATTGTTGTCAGATCCGAACATAACTTGTTTATCATGTTCGAATCGTGCGGTAAACACCTACAGTACAATTTTTAGTAACTCAAGAGACCACCTAATGGACTTACAAACCTTTGGGAGACTTTTTGAGCGTCTTCAATTATCTGTCTGACAGATTTTTCCCCGATTCCTCCTTTGACAGCATTGGAATCCTAGAAAAATATTTAAATCAAATAGAACTCGTATTGTAAGAACAGTTGGTCAAGGCTCCAAAATCTTTTGGAAAATAGGACAAAAAACTAAATTAATGAGGGGAAATATCAAAAAAACCAGTATATGTTTGAGATAGAGAATAAACCTGATTTGATATTCGAACCTCCTGAGTCCATTTAGAAGGCCTATCACAAGTTCTCAAATAACAACCACTCACCAATAACCAGTCGTTGGCAGTGTTAACCTTATTCTGAATTGCGTTTTGCAATTTCTTCAATACAGTCAAATTATCCAGTTCTGAAGTTTCTTCGTCATAACTTGTGAGTTGGAGCACCCTTATTATTTCGTTTATTTCATCGGTCATCCTCATCGCAAGATAGTTTCTATTCTCCGCAGCTTCCTCTGCCCCTTTACCGCCTTGAGAAACTATATGGATGTAGATCTTCATCGAGCAAATCAGAATCGGTGCCAAGGTTTTTATTTGTTCCAAACATCGCACCAAGATTTCAGCGTGGACCTAAAATCGACAAATTGCTGAAGAAAATGGTGATTAAGATAAGGTTTACGTTACCTGGTGTGTCAGTTCTTTTTCTCTCGCGCTCACCTCCCTGGATACTCGGCTGAGACATGGACTGAGATCTCTCAGAAACTGAACCAATTCGTCCAGAGTTTCGATAACTTCGGCGACAGCGAGATAATCCAAGACCCTGTGGCATTCACGGATTATCTTTCTTACTTCTGATTCGTCGAAACAGAGCAGGAGGGCGGAGGTAGCCTACAAGAAAAACAGTTTGGTGGAGAAAAAATAAGTAAGTGAATGATTGGCTTCAAAAAAATCTGCAGTTTGTTTCATCCTAGGATTTTGAAGCACCAAAAATCAAGTTCAATTTCACCTTAATTGATTGGTGAATTGCCCTGTGCGCAGTTTGTAAAGAACAGGTCAGAAAGAGGCATGACAGAATATACTTTATTCTCGCTTTTTTCACTAGGGCCGCCGCTGGAACTTCATGGCCTTACCCTTGTTCCTCCTTCCTTGGCTCATCAATATCTATAGGCGAATAAAGAGTTAATCGTTTGGGTTTTATTTACCATCTTTGTGTCCCAACTATTTTTCACTAACCTCCATTATCACAAATCTGAATTATTACTTAAACATAACATAGAGTCGTACCCTTGCTAGACAATCAATTAAATGGTCAAATCTTGACTCCAGGGTTCTAGTTACATTTTTAAAAATAAATGGCAGATGTTACCGTGCGATCGATCATGGGTTATTTCTTTTTCTTACCTGTAAAATACCTCCACTTCCATCGATTAGTCTTTTTCTAGCTGGTGAACTGTAAGGATCATCTTTGAGCATTCTAGATGCTTCTTCTAGAAGTTTCGAAGATCTTTCAACACGAACCAGTGCTCCAGGCATGTCTTGCTTCAAGATCTGATCATCGGAACTATTTATTGTCTCCCTACCGACCTGGAAGAAATCAAAGATTGATGAAACTAGAAGAAAGGGTTAATAAAATACATACTTTAACTAAATTGAGTACTGCATTGCTGACAGATCTAACGGGTTGTTGCAGATCTGGCATAGGAAGACCATCTTCGGCTTCTTCATGGAGAATGACCAATTTTGATACCTAGAAAAAAAATTTGCTCATTTTCCTTGAATCCCTGAAGAAACACCCAGTAACTTTGATAATCTTCGCTTCATGAACACAAACTTCAGCTTCATACAAATTTAAATCCATGCATTTGTGCTACAAAACAAGCCATTTTCCCTATTCAAATAGCTAATGGGGTTATGTTTTAGAAACAAGCTTTGTATCCCAGATTATGTCCCTCTTATCGAGCCAAAAATGGTCCCAATCAATTGGGTTTGACTTCCTGATAAAGAATACATGGTCAAATTTGAGTATGTCCGTCCGGCCGGCTGTATACTCTCTATCTTCCAAATGAGATGAGCTAGAGTTTTCATATTTTCAGAATATGTTAACTGTCCAAATATCTCAGTCAAGTTCGTTATTGCGCCAAATCCGTCAGATAGTTCAGGAGTTATGAGCTCTGAAATTTTGTTTGCTTTATAACTCTAGAATATCCATTGGATGAAGTTGTAACTTGTAAGATATTTTAATTATGTTGAAACAAATGCGCTTGCAAAATTTCGCAGAAATCGATAAGCTGAAAAACTTTTTAAAAATTCCCAAGAAATTGTTTTTCAATACTTAATACTCGCTTAAGGTCGTCCTGGAATTTTGTTCATTCGTCCAAAAAACCTTATTTGACAAACTTGTTACGTAAATTACTATTTTTCTATCTCTCATACCGTTAACTAGTTGTAGTTCAGGGATCACTAAATTTTACCACCCTGTACACACAAAATTATCTGCAAATCGCTAAAATTTTCAAGATCATATCACAAACAGGAAAGGAGATAATGAATCATGTTTTTGTCGCCCAGATCTTTCAATTATTGGTATAAGGAAGAGATAAACAAACCTGTTTGACCTATTATTAGTTTCTTCAGAAGATACAGGATGTGTCATTCATTTCCCTTAGGGTTGGAAAGTTCTGTTTCAGGGATGACAAACTTTACACCCCCTTACAAACATGACTTCTTTGTTCATCTAATGCAATTTGTGAAAAGAACAAGCATAAGTAAAATATTTTCTGATCAATTTTGAAGGGGCAGTTATACAAAAAACATTGTACAATATTGGTGTTGAAAGTGATTTTATTTTCACTCACAAAATAAAATATCACTTTTAACACTCATATCATAAATAACTATTTTTCTAGTAATGGAAGTTTGGACTTTGAACTAAATGAAAAAATACTGTAAGTGCTTATTTTCAACTTAAGAAATAGATTTTTGATTCTTTCACAATCATTGTGGCGGTTATTTTAGTTTTGTACTGTTCCAGAGTCCAGGAAAGGACTCTGTTTTCAGAAAAATGTCCAAAAACTGATAAAATTCATTGCAAAAAGTATATTGAAATTTTCTTTGATGAGATGTTTCTTTATTTAATTTCTGCGCGCTTTTTTCAAGTGTGTGATTGAAAAATCATTAATCAAATGAATTCGATGTATCTCTTTCCATCTATAGCTCGAAAAGTAGATCAAGTAGGTGTAAAAAATCCGCATAACAAATGTATAAACCAATAAAACGTGGTGGGTTGATATGTTGTAATAATTTCACATCTCCTATAAAAGGAGATAAGACTAAAAGTAAATAAACGTTCAACGTTGAATTGAAGAAAGTTTTCAATAACGAAGTTTAAAATCAAGACCTTATTTACAATGCAAATCACAATTAAAAATAAATCAAAAGAATGTAAACAAAGTATTTAATGACTACATAAATTTTCCTATTTATTGCCAGATAAATTTGCCCTGACAACGCCTACTATTCACAAAGAAATATTACAAGGAAAATAAAAGGATGAGATTTTTAAAGACGAAAGAAAAATACTCTTATCTTGGATATATTTCCTGTCGTACCTAAGAAGTCAAGGTTCCTAGCCATTAAACTCAATAAGATCAAGATCATATTTATTTTTATTCCCAATCTCAAATCTTAATGTATAACAATAAAATATGATTTACCTGTTGTGCAACTGGGTCTAAAATAGACTCGATTGTCTTCGTGTGAAACACAGGCATATTTATAGGAAATCACAAAAAAATTAAACACAACACCAATATAACTCTTCCAAATTCACTTCGAAAATTCGTTGATCTGTTTAATATTCGATGTTAACGATCACGTTTTATTCAATATAGAACCGTATTCAAATTTGTAAAACTTGTCCGAAGGCGAAAAACAGAAGGATATTGGGAAAAATAATAAATGAGTTAAATGACAAATCAGCTCGAGAAGGTTAAATTTAGAACTGACATTAGCCGTGAAACGATTGTTGCCTACCCTACCTGACGGAAAGCTGAGACGAACACGCCATCTTGTGATCATATCAAACACAGATATGCGCGAATTTGATAATTTCGATTTGAACATCCTTTTCTTTTACTAGGAAAAATTCCATCCTTGGAATTGCCTTTGATGGTCATTGTTTCCGAAGGAAAGCCCTTAATCTCTGGACTTCATTGTTCCGACTGATCGTTTAGAAATGCATCGAAAACAATGTACATTCCAGATAAAACAACTTCCGCAGGAAGTCAAATTGATAAAACCGAAATTTCAAGAGATTCATCTGAATCTCTGTTCATTTTAGTATGTTTGCACCCCACGAGACCAGATACTCATCCTTTTTGATTCTTGAAACGTAAAAATGAAATTGTTGACTTGTGTTTTGTTATTTCTGTGTTCTTCTTTTGAAATTATCGAGTCCAAAGTGTCCTCTTGTGAGTTTCATTAACAAATTTATATCATTTTTGAAACAATGGTTCGTTTGCAGATTGTCCAACGCCTGTTATAAAGAATGGAAGATTTAGGTACAGACATAGAGCGCGATTTGTAAAATATACATGTAATGTAGGCTTCATTCTTTATGGGGATAGATACAATAATTGTCATCATGGTAAATGGGATGGTCCACCACCAAAATGTGTTCGTAAGTATGAACTCAAAAGATTTCTCCTATGAAAGAATTGCATTTTGAATTTGTGTTTATATTGATAGTCAGAATTACAGAAAATCATATCGTATTGTAAGAAAATTGGCGATATTCAATAACAAGTTTTGATTTTCTCAAATTTTTCAGCACGTTTTTGCAACAATGCATTTTATACAATGTCTTGTTAGATAATTGTAGCAGCGTAGGTGGCTTTGACATTTTTCTTCTATTTCAGTTTCCTAAGTGAATTGAACAAATTTACAATTTTAGCCACAAAATACGTTGTCTGACAGCAATAAAATTCTATGATCTAATATTGATACCGTCGTTTTATAGCAGTAGTTATCAGAAATACAAAGCCACTTGGTGTTTCTTAATAATTTATGAAGACACAGGATCACATCTTATCATAAATTACCCCTTTAACTGAGCTTATTCAATATTTTTCTTAAAATATAGGACAGGGATGTAAAAAAGTAGACCCTCTTACTAACGGAATGATATACCCATCTCACATGTGGTCAGTGTTGCATTTCTTCTGCAAATCTGGTTTCGAAGCCCATGGACCTAATGTTACCTACTGCGATGGTAAAACTTGGAGTTCCAGCAGGCCCATATGTATACGTAAGTAAATTTGATCAATTGAATCTCAAAAATGGTGGATGCGAATCTTGAAACAAAAAGATTGTTTTCTATGACAGTTGCTTTATAGCGGAACCATGCAAATCATAGATATTTTGTTACCTTTGACATGTGTTATTTTATTAAAAGATAGGTACTCTATGGTTTGAATTCGATGTTTAAATATCTGGTCTCATTGAATGAAATGTTATTATCCTTTCGTTTGAAGATACTAACTAAGATGATTGATAACAGTTTTGATAGAAAGAGTTTTCTAGTTGAAATAAAACTGATGAAATACCGTAAGTTAGGTTTTGTTAATTTAAGAGGTATGTTTGCTGATTCTTTCAAATTATCTATATCCGTTGAGAGGAGATAATGTTGTGAAATTAGATATTGAAGAGGGATAATGGGTTAATATTCCATATTGTCTGCATCTTTGCGGTTTAACCCTTTATCCCTCTTCTAAGTCCGTTGTTTCGTATCGCACTAGGATACTTAAAAACAAGCTCACTAAACCTCCTGTCCGCGATAAGCTCACAATTTTTTTTAAAGATTTCATCCCTCCATTAACTATTATCTTAAACTAAAGCGTCGTAGTCATAGAGTATCGCACAAATTTAAAGTCGACCAATTCATTCATAGATTTTAAATATTCTAAATTTTTCTAGCATCGAACACGAAACCGTCTCTAAGTTGCGATTTTGAGCAGCCTGATCTTTGCGGTTGGACTCATGATCTAAACCACGATTTCGACTGGATGAGGATGCAGTTCAACACACCAAGTGGCTCTATTGGAACTGGTCCCTCACATGATCATACCCTTGGAAGCGGGAAAGCAGGCAAGTTGAATCATAGAAAAAAACTGTAGATTTTCATCGTTGACAGATTACGGAATTTATATTTGTGGCGTACGTCTCGAACATAGAGTATAGAATTAATTAATTAATTATTCTGTACTTTGTGGCTACGGAAACTAACCATGATTATGTTGATGGCTCATAGAAGAGAGTGGTCAAGAATATAGACGAACGCGTTTCATTTTTCGGAGTAGCAATAACGCACCGGCAGAAAACGTTGTTACATTTTTCCTATACGGGTTAGTTTCTGTCATTAGATTTTTTTGTTCAACAGGTTATTACATGTATATCGAGTCTTCTTCGAAGAACGTGAACGACACTGCAAGACTTGTATCTCCTGTCTACGAAAGATCCACAGATGATACATGCTTTCTTTTCTACTACCACATGTACGGTTCTACCATAGGAACTTTGAGGGCTTATCTTAGGATGATCAATGAAACTTCGAGTCTCAAACCTTCGAAAGCGTTCTTTGAGAAGTCAGGAAACCAAGGTGATAAGTGGATTAAGTCTATTCATTTATTCGAAGGAATACCAAAGGACTACCAGGTCAGTTTATAGTTACTGTAATGAAAGGTTTTCCAAAACGGACTTGACAATTTTTTTCGATATAAACCGCGAACCATTCGCGATATTTTGTGGATGAAGTGGTGTTTCTTGAACCGCATATTTTGTTCATTGATGAAACCATTGAGCAAAATATAAGCTGAAGAGGATTTTGCGATGAAATAATGCACGTGGGATAAAATGGCTCATCGGCTTCAATTCTGGAGTCAGCTTGATCATAAAGGGTGATTTATTTAGAGGTACTCTTTGTAGTGGGGATTTAGTTGCAGATAGCGCATGCATCGTGTAGACTGGAGTAGTATTCTTGTCATTTCATAATGGAATGATTTAGCTTGGCACAGTGTCTACAAATTGTTCAGATTTATTACGAAAATGGGCGTTCCCCGATTAATGTGTATCGGGCACTTAAAGCGACTTACGGTCCACATAATCGGCCTACCGACCGCACAATTCGCTCTATCAGGAGTTATCCAGCTCGTAGTGAAGAGAATATAGCGGCGGTGTGGGAGAGTGTACGTGATAACCCAGAAGTATTGATCCATCGTTCTCAATAGCTTGGCCTTTTGTTTTCAACGACTTGGCGGACTTTACGTAAAGATCTTTCTGTGAAAGCTTAAAAAATTAAATTAGTTCAAGAATTGAAACCGACTGACCCACCGGATGGTTTAGGTTTTAGTCGTTGGGCTTTTGACAAGATTGCAGAGGATCTACTCTTTTCGGCAAAAGTTTTGCTCACTGATGAGGCCCATTTTTGGCCTAATGGGTTCATGAACAAACAAAATGCCCGAATCTGGGCTGATGAACAACCCGAAGAGTCTCAAGAATTGACGTTAAATCCAGAAAAAACAACTATTTGGTGTGGTTTATGGGCCGATGGAATAATCGGATGACATCAAAGGGTTGCTGCTACTGAAAGGATATAACCACATGGCTTGATATTATAATTTGTAGTCTCCTATGTAGCACAACAGACTTGAAGACACTTGATAACCCAAGATATTTTTGAGTAACATTTCTTTGATTTTCTCGACGTTATATTTGGTTGAAGAGGACGACGGTCGTCATAAACGAGGCAAACATTCGGCCATATCCCGACAGTTTCTGAAGCCTTTGTACCATTCATACACTTGGGATTTCGACGAAACTTAGTCTCCATAAGCCTTTTCAGTATTAGCAGGGATTCAGAAATTACTTTCAAACCACAAACTCTTTCTTCAATTTTTTTCATTGTAACAATCGCAGACTACCACTGAGGTCAACTGGTTTCGACATTATTAACAAACTGACAGATCGCGCCGATTATTGTCATAGCAAATACGGGCAGTCCTACCAACATACAGAAACTCATCGCGGGCAATTCAAATGATCATTCAACACTATACTACATCGTCCAATGAAATCGCTCAATTTTTGAAAACGGACCAATAGAAACAAACTGTATCTGGAAACACTCAACCTCACAGTGTTTTCACTTTTAGAAATTTGTTTTTATCAAATGCCTAATTTGCATAGGAATATTAATACGTCCGGATAGCTTTGGCCGTTGGTGGAAGTAGCGGTCGTCATGGTTACGATAAACAAGCAGTTGTTAGCGATAACTTCAACAGCACATTTGGCAGTTCTGTCAGTTTATTTTCGTATTTTACCATAAAGTAGATAAAAATGAAAGGTTTTGGGAATTGTAATATTACTTCAATTGAGGAAAGTGTGAAGAAAAGTGTGCAGCTTAATACAGTGAAGTCAAGATCCTTCATTTGGAAACAATTTGAAGATAGAATGAATTGATGACTCATTTATTTTGTGAAAATCCATCTTGAATATTGAAAGAAAACAATTATTTTTGTCTAATTTTCACTTTATTAATATTATTACACGACCGGTTTCGGTTGTTAAACCATCTTCTGGTGTTAGGTACAGACTAAAATATTTCGTGGGTTTAAATCTATGGGATATTCAAAAGTGGTGAATGGTTTATTTCTATTTGGGTGTTAAGTGGGGACACATTGGGAATATTGAACAGATTTGTTATTTCCATCGCTTCCAGCAAATTTAATTTCAGGCCTTTCTCGCATTTGTGAAGGATTTTAAAATTTACGATATCCATATGATGTTCTTCAGTCTCGATATGATCATAAACTGCGGACTGTTTACCTGATTTCAGATGTTCTTTTAATCTGGTCTCAAAATTTCTACCGGTTTGACCTACATATGCAGCGTTGCAATTTTTACAACAGATTTTATAAACACCTGAAGTTTTCTCGGGTTCAAGTTTGGATTTTGAATTTTATAATATTTCACCTAGGTTTGGACGTCCTGAAAATGTTGTTTTGAAATCAAGTTTAGACAAATAATTTTGGATTTGGATTGATAATTCTCCGAAATAAGTGATATGTATGAATTTATTAGTAGGTTTTTCTGTGGTAGTGTAAAGCATATTAATGGTTTTCAGCTTTCTTTTGTTTTCAATTAGTCTGTTTACTAGGATTCTCGGAAAATTATTATTAGTTGCAATTTCTTTGATTTTATCAATTTCAGATTGTAAGTTAGCGTTCGATAAAGGTATGGTGAATGCTCTGTTGATCATAGATTTCAGAGCTGCTAGTTTATGATTATCAGGACTGAAGGAATCATACGGTATTATGGCTTCTGAGTTTGTGTCTTTTCGGTAGATGTTAAAGTCGAATGTGTTTCTATCTCTACTTATGGTCAAATCCAGAAAGTTAATCGTTTTGTTGCATTCAATTTCCAATGTAAATTTTATTTTGGGATGAATTGAATTGAGGAAGTCAAGAAACATTTTTATTTGTTTATTTGTTCCGTTGAATCCTACTATAATATCATCAACATACCGGAACCAGAAAATGACGTGTTTTTTTGATAAGTCATTTGTTTTTATGAATTCATTTTCAAGGTGATTCATGAATAGATCTGACAATAATGGGCTCAAAGGTGATCCCATCAGTAAACCTGAATTTTGAAAATATAATTTGGATTCGAATTTAAAGTAATTTTGGGATAGGCAAATTGAAAATAACTCCTGAATTTCTGAAATTAAGAGGGGTTAACTTTATTTAGTTAGTTAACTTATTTATTCTTTTGCTGGAATAAAGAATGTTTACCCCTAGTTGGCTAGTCACTTCGTAAAAATAAAGTTAACCCCTCTTAATTTCAGAAATTTAGGAGTTATTTTCAATTTGCCTATCCCAAAATTACTTTAAATTCGAATCCAAATTATATTTTCAAAATTCAGGTTTACTGATGGGATCACCTTTGAGCCCATTATTGTCAGATCTATTCATGAATCACCTTGAAAATGAATTCATAAAAACAAATGACCTATCAAAAAAACACGCCATTTTCTGGTTCGGTATATGTTGATGATATTATAGTAGGATTCAACGGAACAAATAAACAAATAAAAATGTTTCTTGACTTCCTCAATTCAATTCATCCCAAAATAAAATTTACATTGGAAATTGAATGCAACAAAGCGATTAACTTTCTGGATTTGACCATAAGTAGAGATAGAAACACATTCGACTTCAACATCTACCGAAAAGACACAAACTCAGAAGCCATAATACCGTATGATTCCTTCAGTCCTGATAATCATAAACTAGCAGCTCTGAAATCTATGATCAACAGAGCATTCACCATACCTTTATCGAACGCTAACTTACAATCTGAAATTGATAAAATCAAAGAAATTGCAACTAATAATAATTTTCCGAGAATCCTAGTAAACAAACTAATTGAAAACAAAAGAAAGCTGAAACCATTAATATCCTTTACACTACCACAGAAAAACCTACTAATAAATTCATACATATCACTTATTTCGGAGAATTATCAATCCAAATCCAAAATTATTTGTCTAAACTTGATTTCAAAACAACATTTTCAGGACGTCCAAACCTAGGTAAAATATTATAAAATTCAAAATCCAAACTTGAACCCGAGAAAACTTCAGGTGTTTATAAAATCTGTTGTAAAAATTGCAACGCTGCATATGTAGGTCGAACCGGTAGAAATTTTGAGACCAGATTAAAAGAACATCTGAAATCAGGTAAACAGTCCGCAGTTTATGATCATATCGAGACTGAAGAACATCATATGGATATCGTAAATTTTAAAATCCTTCACAAATGCGAGAAAGGCCTGGAAGCGATGGAAATAACAAATCTGTTCAATATTCCCAATGTGTCCCCACTTAACACCCAAATAGAAATAAACCATTCACCACTTTTGAATATCCCATAGATTTAAACCCACGAAATATTTTAGTCTGTACCTAACACCAGAAGATGGATTAACAACCGAAACCGGTCGTGTAATAATATTAATAAAGTGAAATATAGACAAAAATAATTGTTTTCTTTCAATATTCACAATTTGAAGAATCCTGTGCTGCCCGGGAATACCTTGTAAATGAAAAAACAAGTTTGTCAGAGCTCAATAATATTATGCTAGACTGGGCTTTCAATATGAAGAAAAGAGATGGATTAGACTACAAGGAAAGTGTCGTAAAAACCTTGTGGAATAATACTGCCAAACAGCTGCAGGAAAAATTCTATTCCGAATGGGGCGTTAGGTTCGATCCATTCACAGACGTGGCTTTTAAAACGGCGCGGGATGCACGAAATGCCAAGAGGCGTATTTTGCAAGTGGACCCTGAGAAAAGAAAAGTTAGTGCCAATGCGCTGTCTTTGGAGCAACACAAAAAGATGGTCAACTTATGTAAAGAAGATAATCCAGACGGTTTGAACAGAAAATTTTATTTTATTGCTGCATTGGAGCTTGCTTGGCGTGGAGGAGAGGGTTCATCATGCCTAATTTCGCATTTCCAATTCGAAATTGAAAACGATGGTAATCCCACGGGCCGAATTGCCTACAATCCGATATTTTCTAAAACAAGACAAGGTGGTGCGGAAACGAAATGGCTGACTCCCAATATTGAAGAAGATATTTGCCCGGTGAGGTTATAAAAGCTAACTGTATCCAAAAGAACTGCAAACATAACCACTGAAAGACTATTCCTTACTCCACATAAGAATTGGAAATATGGTTCATGCTCAAAAACTCCCCAGTCGGACCCAATACGGTAGCTAAATGGACAAAAGAATCGGCAGAACTCATTGGCATCAACACAACCAAGTCGAAGATAACCAACCACTCGCATCGAGCTACTGCTGTCAGCCAATTAGCCAAAGCAGGGATTGGCGAGGAACAGCTGATAAAGATAACAGGCCATTCTTCTGCAGCGTCAGTGAAACCGTATCTCCAACTGGACCAACAACATCACAAAAAATAATCACAGCCATAAGGAATGAAAAAAATGTCCTTCAAGAAAAAACATCAGTATCTACTTCATCATTCGAATATAATGCTCGTAATGTGTATAATAATTGTACTACTATCAATAATTATTATTTTGAGAATATAGATGAATAATTTGTTGTTATGCTTCTATCTTGTTATTTTTGAATAAAAAACTATTTTTTATTTCGTTTGATTTATATTGTTGAATGATCTTTCCAAATACCACACGAGATTCGAATTTTTTTGAGAACACTCTGTCGTTTTTGAAAATTATACAAATTTCACTCAACAAAGTAATCCCGAAATATTTTAAGGATAACTAGCTGACCCGACAGACTTCGTCCTGTCAAAAAGATTTGTAATGTGGCAGTTTTTGTGCCTACGTATTTTAAAAATTTCTCCTGAACAGAACCGTCACCCTGGTGATAGAGCGTTGTGAATAAAAAATAATTAAATAAAACATATATAAGGATTTAAAAGTAAGTAATCGCTTTATTGTTCATCATGTGAATCATAATTATTATTATTATCATTGTAGTGCTTTGTGGTATACGATGTTTTTGTTTGATTACCTGGCGCATAGATAAACAAATCTGATGGTTTTCCAACACGGGAACAGGCAACATACAATTGACCATGTGAGAAACATGGGTTTTCTAGATTAATACCACAAACACTTAATGATTGCCCCTGGGACTTGTTTATAGTCATAGCAAAAACAAGCCGCACTGGAAACTGTAGTCGTTTAAACTCAAATGGCACATCAGTCGGAATCATTGGGATGCGCGGTATGAGAACATCTTCTCCTTATACTTTCCTTTGAGTATAGTTGCTTCTATCACATTGTTTAGTAATTTTTTTATCGCCAACCGTGTACCGTTGCAAAGACGCGGTTGGTTGATATTTTGCAACATTATAACCACCGATCCAACCTTTAATAGAAGATTGTGAGGTGGCAATCCTGGCAAATCCAGCGAGTTTAACAATTCCGGTGGATAGTTGACTACATCATCTTGATTAGTAGCGGAATCAACTGATTTATATATCCTCAATTCGCCTGTAATTTGTTCTTGAATTTTGAAATTTAATTAATTTACATCTATGTTTTTAGCAGCCAGTATAGCTCGTTCGCTCAACCAATCATGGTTTCTGTAATTTTGAGAAACATCTGGAAACACCTTCTGAATAAGTTCATCTTTTGATCGAGTTAACTGACAAAAACTTTGAGGAAAGTTAATGCAGCCAGTCAACATGTCTATAGGAAATTTGCCATTACCAATGTCAATGAGTTGTTTAGAGAATATGTTTCCAGATTGGTCATTTTGCAACTCGACACGCATAATCTTGCTTAAATGAAGTACTTTGACATGTTTCCACAAATTGGAGGACTTTAGACATGCATTGAGTTCATCAGCTGGCGTTGATCGTGGAATCACTGGCAATGTTTGACGAAAATCTCCTGCTAATAAAATCATTGCACCACCAAATCGGTTATTATTGCTCCGTAGATCTTTTAAGGTTCTGTCTCTAAAGCCTCCAAAGATTTTTATGTGTCATCGTGCATTCATCCCAAACAATCAATTTACATTGCTGCAAAACCTTTTTAGTTACAAATCATTTGTATGGGAAAAAGAAAAGGGCTATTTTTAGGGTTTTTCCAGCAATAATTCTAATTTTTCTCGCCGTAAAAACCATCCTTGAACTTCAACGAACATTTTAAAAAAAGATTTGGCCAAATTGGTCCAGGCGTTGTTGAGTTATGCGCTTACCAACACATTTTGCGATTCATTTTTATATTATAGACTCTGTTTCGTGAAATTTAAACGCATAATTCCCAAAAAACAAGAGTGTTCTCAAAAAATTCTGACCTCTAGTGGTATTACCCTTGAGAATATCCGGATACTTTTTTGTCTTGTTATTGTTTATGTGATATGTATATGATAATCTTTTTTTTTATACCAAAAGTTTCGTATTTTCTTCTCAGATAATTATAGAAGGTGTTAGAGGAGATGGCTATGTCAGCGATATAGCCATAGACGATGTATCCATTATCCCAAATTGCAATTTAGCAGATTTTGAAGATCAAGAATTATCGACTACGACAGAGATGGAGTAAGTTATTTTTTCAATATCAATTCAAAGTTTTCATTCTTTTTTTTTACCAGGGAATATACAACAACAGATTTTTTACCAGATGACTTGTATTCATGCGAAGGAAAATGTTTTTCCAGTGAAATACAGATGGGAAAGCATAGAACTTGTGCATGTGATGAGAATTGTTACGACAGAAACGAATGTTGTCCAGATTATATAGATTTCTGCTTGATACAAGGTAATAACATTTATTTCAAGTGAGTACGTTGATAATCTTTGGAGAGATTTCTGAACTTTATTACAAACAGAGATCATTTCAAATAATTTCTTAAATGATAGTCTAAGATCCTGCTGCAAAATCTCTTCATCGAGTAGTTAATCAAATTGAACTGGAGGGGCCACTATTTGAGGTACTTAAAAAAATTGCATATGACGAACTGCGCGGCGTGATCCGTTATTCACTCTCAGAGTTTGTTAAACATATTGAAATACCCTTTATATCAGATGAATAATTTTTCAAAATGCCATTAATATTTTATCTTTTTAATGCGTTTTTTTGTCATTAAAAAATAAACAATTTTTCAAAATTTCAGGGTCATCTGACCAATCAACTGAAACAACACTGACAACATTACCTTCTACTGTTGGAACAACATCAACTACCACATATAGGATACCAACAACACAGATAAAGAATATGAGTAACACTCAAATAAATTCTGACTTCACTAAACAAAAAACAACTGTTAACGTTCCTACGAAAACAACAAAAAGTCAAACATCAACAACACAATTCATTGTTAAAACAACTGAAACAATAAACAAGCACACAACACTAGCACCCGTCATAACGACAATAACTGGAGCACCCACCACAAAATCAACAACGAAAAAATATATAAAAGAAACAACAACAACAGAAGATAACGAATTAGAAATATTCACAGATGATTTTGAACATTTTTTGGACACTACAACAGATATAGGCAATGAGATTCCAAACTATCCCAACGACTACGCAGAAATTGAGGATATAGCCCATTTGAAAAGGAATTCTAACGAAAAAATAGTTATATCTAAGCGCGAAGAAGAAAAAAGTACGATCTTACCTTATCTTTTGGTTAGCATGTGTGTAGTGGCTGCTGGGTTTGTAGCCGTTTTTGTTAGGAGGAGGATAGTGAAAAGATCTAGGCGATTTAGATCCGGTTCTCATGGTGGCAGTGCCAGTGACGTTCGGTTTTTAACAAGCGACGAACTCTTAGATCTCAATTTGGACTACTGATTGTTATTTTAATACTGAAAGGTGTTTTATATGAATGAACATCTCTGTTTACTGTGATAATAGTATGACTGGCGTTTGAAGTTGTTTTCAACGATATGTTTTCAATAAATGCCTGATTATAATACTTTTTTCTAATAGAAAAGTTAGTTTTAATATCTAAATCACCTTTCCCCTTTCCGTTATCCTCAAAAAAATTAAATACAGACTAGCAAACTTTCTGCGAACTAAGCGAAAATTCTTTTAATGTTAACAAGAAAGAATAAAATATTAATAAAAGAATAAAAAGACATTGTTTATTCTATTCAATCTTGAAAACAGTCCTTTGAAAGAAAACACATGAAATGAGATTTATTTATGACAAATCTACCTATAAAAGCAACTATAGGTATTGACGAGACAGATAAAAAGATAAACATAATTCAACATCAGATATATCATAAAATCACACAAGATTTGTCTCAAAATGCTGATTTTTATCTTGTGATCCGTTGTGACCAATGAAAAATGATAACCTTATTGTGGCCAATGAACTGAATGAATCTGCATGATAATTTCATTTGTGATGGACAGATAAAAAAGGATTAAAAAATAAAAGAGCTATAAGAAAGGAAATTACTGTTTCCTAAGACAAAGGACTCAATAAACACGATAAATAATAAAATTTTTAAAGAATTCAAAAGGAGAATTTATGGTACCTTGTACACAAAAATTCAAGATCGATTTAGCCCTCATCAGTGGCGTAGACTTGTATTTTTAAGGGTCTGAACTGAATGACTATTAAATGATGTTAGAATATAAAAATTTTGCTGAACGGATTAAAAAAAGATTTCTTGGGTGTTTGGAATCTGCTACCTCAAAGCCCCACCCTCTGGTTGAGCCAGTGGCGTTCGTGCCAAACCGAACAAACACTAGAATTTTCGTTTATGCATGCAACGAATTTATCCCACCCTGCGTATAAGGCTGTATACGAAATTCTCAGATGGTGTAAGCGAATCACAGTGATATAAATCAAAAATTGTAAGCCAAAAGTTCAAAATGAAATATATAATTTGAAAATAAAAGGACAGAAACAGATCCTTGTAGAAGACCATTTTTCAATGTTTCATAACTGATATACATTGGCCTGTCACCAGATAAATATACCGAAAACACGAGGACCCAATCAAAGACGAGAATCTAAATTTTCGCTACTTTCTTGTTAGTTACTGTGCGTGACAGTGACTCAAACAAATCCATGACAATTGAACCTTAAGCCCCGCCCATCTGACATCTTGGTAAATTCGAATCAATTTAGGCGATTGTTATGAAAATAAACAATAACTGAATTTATTTGTTGATTTATTGTAATATTCTTAATGAATAGCAATTATGTACCTCACATTCATGACCCCAATAATGCAAAACGGTCATGAGGATGAAAATATCTGATTCCTCTATCTAAATTGCCCAAACAGAAAATTCGAAACTTCAAAATGCCAATTCAAAGATGAAATATACCGAAAACACGTGGACTCAGTACTTTAACAAAGGAAACCAGCAATTTAATGATTCTAACCAATGAAAAACGTACCCAATCAAGATAAAATATACCGAAAACACGAGGACCAATCAAAGACGAGAATCTAAATTTTCGCTACTTTCTTGTTAGTTACTGTGCGTGACAGTGACTCAAACAAATTCATGACAATTGAACCTTAAGCCCCGCCCATCTGACATCTTGGTAAATTCGAATCAATTTATGCGATTGTTATGAAAATCAACAATAACTGAATTTATTTGTTGATTTATTGTAATATTCTTAATGAATAGCAATTATGTACCTCACATTCATGACCCCAATAATGCAAAACGGTCATGAGGATGAAACTGTCTGATTCCTCTATCTAAATTGCCCAAACAGAAAATTCGAAACTTCAAAATGCCAATTCAAAGATGAAATATACCGAAAACACGTGGACTCAGTACTTTAACAAAGGAAACCAGCAATTTAATGATTCTAACCAATGAAAAACGTACCCAATCAAGATAAAATATACCGAAAACACGAGGACCAATCAAAGACGAGAATCTATATTTTCGCTACTTTCTTGTTAGTTACTGTGCGTGACAGTGACTCAAACAAATTCATGACAATTGAACCTTAAGCCCCGCCCATCTGACATCTTGGTAAATTCGAATCAATTTATGCGATTGTTATGAAAATCAACAATAACTGAATTTATTTGTTGATTTATTGTAATATTCTTAATGAATAGCAATTATGTACCTCACATTCATGACCCCAATAATGCAAAACGGTCATGAGGATGAAAATATCTGATTCCTCTATCTAAATTGCCGAAACAGAAAATTCGAAACTTCAAAATGCCAATTCCAAGATGAAATATACCGAAAACACGTGGACTTAGTAGTTTAACAAAGGAAACCAGCTATTTAATGTTTCTGACCAATGATAAACGTACCCAATCAAGATAAAATATACCGAAAACACGAGGACCAATCAATGACGCGAATCTTTATTTTCGCTAATCTCTTGTTATTAGTTTTGAAACACTCTGTAAGTAGTTTATGAATCTGTATTTGTTTAAATCAAGGAATCCTGATACCTAAATGAGCAGAATTATACGAAGAAACTCTTTGTAGATCCCTGTAGAAACCTGACAAAAGCGCCTTTTTTAGAAGGACCTATCGATTTCCTCTCAATTCCCTAAGAGCAGACAACGTGGCCATGAACTGATTTCCAGGAAAATTATGCTCATCTCAAACGAGTTCTGTAACTGATATTCCACCTCCAAATAAACTCAAAGAAATAAAACTGTTTTAGTTCCGGTGAACAAATAAACCAAAATCAATGATAATTTTCAAGGAATTTAAAGACCAAAGAAAGATATACAGACGCACTCAAATGAAATACTCGTTCAAAATTGATGATCTATAGTTGCAGTTTTCAGACAATTCCCCATCTGATTGTAGGTTCAACCCTGAATTTTCTAGGGGTTGTTTTCACGTTTTTGTAAGCTTCTCGCCTCTTGATTTATGCATATACGTAGTTGTAGCTTTGAAATTTACGTGTTTTAAATCGTTTTGTTGTATTTTTATTGTTGAGTTTAAATGTTGAATTGTGTAGGTGTCTTTATGTGTTGATGTGGATTGAACAAATAAGGGAATTTTCCATTTGAAGGTGAGTCTGCTTGGATAAATACAATCATAAATGGATAACAATTTTAAATTAGAAAATTCACAACGAGAAAAATGATCTGTTTGCAATATCCGATAAAATGAATGATTGTTGACTTGACTGAAATAATAAGAAAAATCTTGAACAACACAAAATGATTTGTGACTATCCCACTCAATTCAGTAGGCATTTTTACGAGCTTCTTCAACGTGATTTCGTTTTGCCATATTGTCTGTAATTCTCAAATATCAAACCGAAAATGGTCTGAAAACTGTGACAATAAATCCATGGTCAAAGTTAAGTATGTCCTACCGTTAGGTCGGCAGATTAAGTATGCAATAATATTCGAAGGAGATGAGGTAGGGTCTTCATATTAACAGAATTTATTGAAAAAATTCTGTTCAATATGTAGAGGAATAGGCCACAATACCAAGATCCCAGGAACATATGTATCCTTATGTAACATACAAACATCATGTAAAGGATCTTTCAACAAGAACTTTGTTTTTTAAAACAAAATAGAACAAAAAATGTTGATAATGATGATTCAAGTTTTTATTGTATTACAAAATGAAATATTCGGCAATTATGAATGGAAAATGATATCTGGCTAATGTCAATAACGACCACGCTGACAGAAGTAAAGTATTTAATCGAAATTTTAATCACATTTGGCAAAATGTAGGGTCTGTTTCGACTATCACATCACAGAATTTGATTTGAAGGCTGCAATCGATTCGACTCGTATAGACTCTGTCTTTAAGGTAGCCCCACAAGAAATAATCCAGTGGTGTTAAATCACACGATCTGGCTGGCCATTTAACAGCTGAATTTCGTGAAATTACTCGAATCAGCAAATTTGGTTTGCCATAAATTGATCGTCTCATTGGCTGTGTGACATGTGGCACCGTCTTGTTGAAATGATAGGCCAAAATGGAGTTGTTAACATCACGCGATAGTGAGATCCGTTGACCATTACAGCATTTCCAGCCTCATATTTGAAAAAAACGGCCTTATCATGCCTCCAGACCTCTTAGCGCACGATACAGTGACACGTTGAGCATGCAAAGGCTTCTCAATAATCGCTCTAGGATTTTCATAAGCTCATTTGCAGCAATTTTGCATGTTGACGTACCCCGACAAGTGAAAATGGGCTTCATCTGAAAAAATGATTTTTTCAGAAAAACCAGCGGGTTGTTCAAGAATGAATAGAGCGAATCTACGGTGATGTAAATGGTCGGTCGGCTTCAATTCCTGCACTAGTTGAATCTTGTAAGGCTTCAAAGCCAAATCCAGAAGAAAAATTCGCCATGTGGTGGTTTGGAATAACCCCAGTTGTTGAGAACGTCGAGAAATTTACGAATTTGGATCTTCTTCACAGTGTTACGGCCCGGTCGAACACGCGGTGGTATTGGCACATTTTATACCGTGCCCGTCGACTCAAATTTAGCTACCAAATTCTTAATAGCGGTCTCAGAAGGTCGATTATGTTGTCCGCAAATATCACGAATTTTACGGAATGTAATTTTAACGGAACCACAATTTTCATAATGAGTTTTAATTATTTCAATGCGATGTTCGAGCGGAATTGAATTCATTGTAAAAATTGCCAAAGCATCAGCTACGAATATGTCAAAAAACTACCTGTCAATGCTGTCATGTGGTAGGTGCGGTCACAATTAAAAAAAGTTCTTGTTGAAAGACTCTTTATGAACATCAAGAAAGTTTGAGATAAAGTGCTTTCATCTCTTTGGACAATTGAACTTGAATTCTTCGAAATATGCTAAATTTGAAACAATACAGATGTGCCAACGATTTTTACAGACATGTAAACATTTTTATAGACGCTTCCAGGGATGCCTTCAGCTCATTCAGCGAATTTTCATTTATGCCGTCTATAGAGTCAAATCTGGTTCCCTGGAGATAAGAAAAAAGTCACACGGAGCTATATCGGGCGAATAAGGTGGCTGGACGATGGTATTTATCGAGTGTTTGCCATTTTTCACGAACATTTATCAAATTAGTTAGATTCCTTACTGAACTCCAACAAGGGATCAATATAAAATAAAATTCGATCTACAAATAAGAAGACAGAAACAAGATTCCTGATGTCATGGACTTTTTCGTCACGAATGGAATTAACTGTCCTGCTAACTCTCCACACAATACCCAGATCGTATGAAATTAAATCTGCACTAACGAAAAAGAAAACCAATTTGGCCCTTTGAACTTTCTTTGAATATTTCTACAAGGTTGTATAAATACAGTGTGAACGAGCTAGTCAGTCGAGACCTAGCAATTGAGCATAATATGTGAGGGTTGCCATTTAATTTTGGGGATTGGACAACCCTAGTATTGCAATCTGACAACAGAGAGCTCTATCGAGGATTAACTCGACAACAGTGCATCGATGAACTTAATTCAATTTTTGGCGATGAAGCTTCATCAAGGAGCAGTGTTTATCGATGGTAAGATCATTCAAAATCAGTTGTTGTTCCGAAAACCATTGATGCTGTGGGCCAACTGATATTATAAGATCTTCATGTGTCCTATTGAGAGATTAGGCATTAGTGGGACCCGCATACATTCAATATGTATGCATATGTGCAGACAGTCCAATAAATTTCTCACAATTCTTGACTGAAATAGAGAAAATATCGTCTAATACTCGTTGCAGAAGGCAATTCCAACACTCATGGGTTTCACATTCGTGTTGGAATAGGTGCCCATTTTGCAACTTGTTTTAGAATATACACTGTAAAAATAAAATTCTGCGCTCAAACTCCTCAGGAGTTTGAGAATTTTTTTTTAATCAAACCATTTTAATTTGAATTAATCTAAAATTGATTACTCCAAATGAACTATTTTTCTTGATTAAAACAACCTAATTGATTATAGAGAACAGCTAAAACATTCGCTTGAAACTTTTCACATTTCAGCGAAATGAAAGAAACAACTGATTCAACATAAACATACAATTACAAGAAATTGTTTATGCACTTGTCTCTAATATCCATAATTGATTGATACAAATACATTATTCTAAATAGGTTTTAACGAAACCATTCGTTCGTTTCATTTTTATTTGTTCAATAGAACGAAGGTACGGTTGTCGTAAATTCTGTCAGTTGATGCAACGACTACAGTTTCTTGAGACAAGAATCTCGTGAGATTATATTATTCGCCTCATTTACTTGAAGAAAACTATAAATATTTGAATAAAATTGAACATATAATTGTTGCAATATGAAGTGACATTTGTAAAAAAATATTGCGTAATTGATTTAATAAAACGAATTAATTGTAGCAATTTTTTTATATTGGCTGCAATTAAATCAAAACTCTATCTCTTTTATATTAAATATATCCCATTTAAATGCAATTATTTGTGCATTATACTCACAATATTGTTGTATTCGGTGATAAAGATGACATGGAATACATGATGCGCAAGCTAATTAAAGAATACGAGAAGTGGGGCTTAAATGTCAACTTAGAGAAAACCAAATATCTTTGTGTTGGTGGAGAACCGGGTGATCTGGTATTGGATGATGGCAGGGATGAGATGATAACCCACTGCCTGGACTATAGCTATTGTAGCGGCAGGGGAGTGTATAGGGATCTCTTGGCGGCACTCTATATAGCCACGCATAGCTTAGTTCACAGCGCTTCGGTAGCCTAGAGGTTTACGCTCAAGTATCACACCGATTAGGTACTAGGTGCCGGGTTCAACTCCCGGCGGCTCCTCAAAACTTCTAACCACTGCGTCTATGGCATGGCGCACACAAGCCTTACTGATGAGTCCAAATGTGTGCGCCAGGGACGAAACGCATAAGTAGGGATAAATTCCTTCGATTCTACATTGGTGACCCCGACGTGATGGGAAAGGTTGTCTTTACGACGTGTCTTGAAAAGCAGACGGTTGACGCTTGAGGTATACTCGCTTCCTCTCTGCAACTTCCAACGAAACTCTAGACGCCTTTCCCATTACGTACAATATTCATGGTCTGCCGCGGTATTGCAGTATTTATTAATATAAAAGAGAAATTATTGTTCTGTGAAGAAAAATAATCATTACATACAAATGTTTTTTTTTTTTGTTTTATCAAATTATTCCTTTGCTAGTGTCAAAAACCCTTCAATTTAGCTCAAATCAATCAGTTTCTTAACCCAAGAAACTTTCACTTGACATAAGAGATACTATCATTTTTATCGACTGAATTCTCGACCCATTCAACTAAGATCCTTTAAATCAACTACAAATCGAATTTCAGTGAAATGTAATATTTATTTACATGAAACCAAAATTTTTATTCTACGAAAAGTATCAATAGTTACATACTAATTAATATTACCGTTGGATCAAATTTTTTACCACCTGAGTCAAAAACTCTGAGCTTGGTTGAAACTAATCAGTTTCTTAACTCAAGAAACTTTTATTTAGGTAAACGCCATTCTCAACCGTAGAGGGCGGTAGGGGCAAGTACTTTATGCATTTGGCTGTATTCAAACGTACGGAGTACTTGAGACAAATTAATATGGTTTGAGATGAGGAACTATTTTTTACAGTGTACTATTCATATTTCCCTAGTTGTAATAATAGCTATAAGCCCCGCCCATCTGGCGTATTTTCTTTATTTGAGTGCTAAACGGAACTATTCTTCTCTTCTATGATATTTTTGACCATACACTATCTTTATGTAGGCTCGATTCGCCCACCAGAGGCGTCTCATGGCGTAGGGTAAAACGGTAAATTATCTTTGAAAATATAAAGTCCTGGGATGTTGCAACTGTAAACAAAACAACATCCTTTGAATACTAGCCAGAACTGCAATATCGTTCAAGATATTCGTCGTGTAACAAATACTTCCTACGATGTTTGTGAGAACTCTATAAAACTCACTAGTTTCAATTATTTGAAAGACTTTTCTTTATAGATCAACGGGCTCTTTCCACAACATGATGATGATTTCTTGAAAGACAATATGGGAAGCCTGCCGAATTTACACGAACTTGGGAAGGAGAATGCTGGCACTCCCTTCAAACCTCCAACAGCCATTGTAAACCCTTGCGGCGGTCAGGGGGTATTATCGGAACACGAAAGAAACAAAATATTACACCGTCACAACAAAGTAGGCAAAACAAGAAGTTACGGATGTGAACCAAACAAAATAGTTATCGACGATGCAACTCTAGAAGTAAGAAAAAACTTTTTAATATCAAAATATTCTCGTTGAAATACTAACTTGCTAAATTTTGTCAGCTTCTGTAAAACGAAAGTTTAGTATAGTATAGTCTAGTCATCTTAATTTTTCAGCATATGGCAGGGTATTCACCCATTTCTAATCGTTCTGTACGACAGTTCCATCAGATAAGAAGAAAAGACTCACTGAGTAGTTCAATTGGAGCAACATCAGTTAGAAGACTGCTAGCAGTGGTGAGAAATGGGCCTTCTCACAAGCAAAGACCGCATAGGACTTCCGAACCAAGCAAACATAACCTCATAGTCAATCTAGTGCTCCTATGCGTTTCACATCTTACTATAACAGCGACATATCTTCCATACATGGCATTGCAGAGCTCTTTGTCTGTGTGGTCGATGCCGGATGATATGGTGTCCTTGAACATCAATGTTGGATCATTATTTTTGGGATTGGTAAGTTTTGCTAATTGACCGGTTGAAGTTGTGAATTTTAACGTTTTCGTTTGGTAATTTCGGAAAATATAGCCCACAACTTGTATTTCGGAACTGTCCTCTATAACTTCCTCGAAATCTTTTATATTGTGAACAATTTCTTCATCGATTCCTGATCTTTTGAGGTAATTTCAGCACTCTCGGGCCATTTCAATTGGTCTAGTGATTGACATTCAGATGTTTCGACCCAGTGCTATGCGTAAATTTAAATATTTGAAACTTCTGTATGTTGTTCGGAGCATCCGTAATTACTATAGGGAGGTCGTCAAAGGTTTGCCTCGTTCAGGAGGAGCGTCAGCCTCTTCATCTTATGATAACTTCGAAAAAATCAAGGAGATTGTGCTCCAAAATCGTCATTCTAGTGTTACTAAGATAGCTCTTGATCTCGTGAAATCACGCGTTTGATTTTGGTGAATCAGTTCGAGCTGAATTTCTTCAGGAACAGTACCTGATGCGGGTGGCTGCAGACATCCTGGATCGCGCGAATTCTGATCCCACTTTCGTTGGACTGATCATAACTGCTGACGAGATATGGGTCTGGGAATACAACACATGGGTTGTTTGCATGAAAAAATTCGCGGTTAAGGTTTGATTTGTAGCAGAACATTTATGCTCCTCATCAAAAGAGTTCAGATTATCTTTCGAAATTAGCAGAGGATTATGGTGCAGAGATTATACTCCTTCGAGAGACACATGCGGATACTGAAAAAAATCTTCGTGAAAGAGGAACCATAAAAGGTTATGTATTCATTGATTATCTCCTTAGTAAAATTTACGTTATAGCTTGTTATGTTAAAAAATCCTTAATTCTCAATATCGAGTTAATCCAAAAACGCGAATTTGAGGGTGTCTTCTTTATCTGTTTCAAATTTTGTAATATTTCTATCGTTAATATTTATAAACCTCCAAATACTATTCGGCCCAGAAATTTGGAAACAAATCTTCCTCCTCCTTCAATTTATTACGGTGATTTTAATTCTCACCACGTAATGTGGGGTTATAATAATAATGATAGAAGTAGAATAGCTTCAGCTGACTGGATGGAAGATAATAATTTCTATTTGATTTTGGATGGAAAAGATGTACCTTCTTTTCATTCTTCTCAATGGAATAGAGGCTATAATCCTGATCTCAGCCTAGTGTCTTGTGACAATACTTGCAAACCGCTTCCTAAAAAAAGGTAAAATTCTAGAAGTTTTTCCTCATCCAACATAGACCTATTCTGTTGACTTCAAGAAGTTTAATCCAATATTCTGAATGTTTAAGAAGTCCTCGTTGGAATTTCAAGAAAGCGAATTGGATTTAATTTGCTAAGAAGGTAGACAGTGATATTAGAGAGATTGAACCCACTCACGATAACTATCACCAATTTTTAGGTGTTGTGAAAGCCACAGCAAAAAATTTCTTTCCAAGAGGTTTCCGGAAAGATTATATTCCAGGTTGGTCGAAAGAAACCTATAATTTGTATAAGGACTATCAAAAATCACCATTCGTTGATAAATGTGAAAGGCTTATGAATTTTATCGATACAAGCCGAAAAAGAAATGGGATAGTGTTGAATCAAAAATGAATTTCACACATTCAAGTAGGAGTTCATGGGATACATTGAGAAAATTAGGTGAAGCTACTCCCCTTGCCTCATCATCATCAAAAATTGATCCAAGATTAATCGCTCACCGCCTAGTTGATGTATCTGAATCAGTTAATATATCCCAATCTAAAATGAAGAATATGAAGAAAAAAGGACACATATTCAGGAGATTAGCTCTTACAAGTCTACCAAATCTCGAAAAGCAGCAGGTTTTGACGGAATTTATCCAGAATTCATCAAACATTTAGGAAAAAAGGCCTTGTCTTGGTTATTGTCTTTCTATAACAATATTCTGAATTCAAGAAACTTTCCTTCCGAATTTCGTAAGGCTAAAGTAATAGGTATTTTGAAACGAGGAAAAAATCCTTGTGATCCTAGTAGTTATCGACCCATCAGTTTATTGAGTGTTCCTTTCAAGATATTAGAAAGGTTAATTTATTTTAGAATTGAATCTTCTATAGAAAATGCTCTACAAAATTTCCTGAGAGGTTTTAGGACAAATATAAATTGTTCTGATTAGGTTCTCAGCCTTACAACTTTAATAGTATCAGGCTACAATGATAGGTTGAAAACAGGAGCTGCTTTCATTGATTTATCTTCGGCATATGACACTGTGTGGAAAGATGGATTAATTTTCAAATTCTATACCACTCTGAAGTGTGGAAAAATGGTACGACTATTAGAAAATATGTTATCTGATAAAAGGTTTCGTGTTTATATTGACAATAAGAGTAGCAATTTCAAAACATTGAAAAACGGTCTTCCTCAAGGATCAGTTCTAGTTCCTTTACTTTTCAATTTATATCTAAATGATTCAGCCACGACATCATCTCAGAAATTAATTTATGCCGACTACTTTGCTATTGCTTACCAACATTCGGATTTCCATACTCTGGAAAACATACTATCTTCTGATTTGGAAATTTTAAACAATTATTTTATTCAGTGGCGATAAAACAGAGGTATCTTGTTTCCATCTGAATAATCATGAAAATATAGGAAATTAGCTGTAACTGTCAATGATTCTCTTATCGAACATAATTTCTATCCAAAATACTCACTTATAATACCACAAGAGCTTCAAAATTATCGGGTATTTCCCGATAGGTTCGTTGCAAACAAATGAAGGAGTCAAGTTTTTCAGGTTAAAAAAAAATTTTTCCTGAAAAACTTGACGATTTTATTTGTTTGCAGGGAACCTATCGGGAAATACCAGATAATTTTGAAGCTCGTGTGGTATTCGGGGGATTATTTTTCTGTCCCAAATGTCGGCCAATAGAATTGCACCATGAGACGAAATGTACAGTTAACAAATAAGAATTTCATAATGAATAAAACAACATTTAATTAAGAATCAGGGTAGTGCAATTAAAAATACAATTGTTGTAAACATTGGTGCTTGTTTTCTTCAAGTCAGAGTTATCGGTAATGGTCCCAGAAGAGGTAGATGGCATGAGGTTTATGCTGTTGATGGCATTTTCTGCAGTAGGCTCACTCCTTCGCAGTTTCTTGACAATTAATTCGTGGTGTTCCTGGTCGAGTTGGAGATACGGCTTGATGGAGTTACTGTTGGCATGTCTAGTTATTTTGATTATCTGCTGCTCTCCCAGGCCCGATTTCGCTAGATGGGAGACGGCTGTTGCACGACTGGAGTGATTGGTGATTTTTTGATACCAAGGTCAAGCCCAGCTTTTTGTGCTGACTCCTTAACCCACTTTGAAATCGTGTTTTGGCCTACTGGGGAATCCTTGTACCACCTAGCGCCTGGAACTTTATTCCAGAATGGATTTTGGGTCAGGAATAGTCTGTCGCTCTTGATATTGACATCTCTCTTCTCTCTCAATTTCTGGAACACTGGGCACTTGTCAGGGATTTCCGATTCTCCACCAGCCACTTGCTGTCTGATAATTTTTATCACCACCTTGTGTGGTCTTGCTGAAAATTGGATTGTATTCAATTCTCCCAGTTGTTTCCCCGTCATTTCGCTGTTCTGCCTTGAAGTGATGTATTGACGCTATGCTGCCCTCACCACCTCTCCAAGCCAATTCCACTGATATTATCATGAATAATTTTTTCTGAAGGCCATCAGGAGTTTCCTCGTCCCAAACAGTGGTCATTGCATCCCAATCTTTTTCCTCCAACGCTGCTGCACTTGCCCTCCGTTTTTCCGGAATAGATTGTAAAGCTTTACGCTTGGCATCACGAGCTCCTCGAGCGGTCTTGAATGCAGCATCCGAAAATGGGTTGATTTTGATGTCGAAAACGTTCAAATACTTTTCTTGAAGTAATTCGGCAGTCTGATTCCACATTGTTTTTATTGTACATTCCTTATAGTCTTCTCCATCCATTTTCTTCATATTGTAAGCGTAATCTTTCATAATGTTTGCCAATTGCGCTTCACTCGTTTCAGCACTCAATGTGTATTCCCTCTCAGTACAAAAAGTAGTAAATTGGTTCCAAACTGTTTTTTTTTTGCCTTCTCCGTATTAATGGGAACATTTCCTTTGACTTTTTATCGATGGTGGACTGAGAACAAACTCCAAATCGACTCATTTTCATGCAAAATCTCCAATTTTCACAATTGAATTCAACCTGTCAGTTTGACGTGTGCTTAATTTGACTGGATCATGTTTGGTTTATATATAGCAACTACCAGAGAAAATTTTCAAAAATTATCTGTATAATACCATGTAGGTTGTACCACGTGACGTCGAATGGTGCCATTCTATTGGTCAATATTTGGGTCGGAAAATCAAGAGTATTCTTCTCTCAACTACAAGGCTCATTTAAATGATCTGAGCCTGAAACTGGAAACTAGGAATAATATTCTTCAGAAATTAGCTGGATCATTTTGGGGTGCTGATGCTTCTACTCTCACAGCATCTCTAGCCCTATTCTTTTCTGCAGCTGAGTATTGTTGATCTGTCTGGTTCAATAGTGCACATACAGAATAAATCGATGCACAATTGAATACATCCATGAGAATAATTACTGGCACCATATGATCAACACGTCCCTGGCGCACACATTTGGACTCATCAGTATGGCTTGTGTGCGCCATGCCATAGACGCAGGGGATGTTAGATGTTTGAGGGAGCCGCCGGGAGTTGAACCCGGCACCTAGTCTGTGTGAAACTTGAGCGATAACATCTGGGCCACCGAAGCGCTGTGATCGAGCTACGCGGGGGCTATATGATATATCCCTACACACTCTCCTTCCAGTGACGGAGTGCCGCTACAGTTACCAATTTTGTCTAACATTGTCCCTCTCCATATTCGCAGACAGACTGCAGCTCTGAATTCTTGGAACATCATCATTCTTTTCCAAATTCAATCCCAATTATTTCATATATTCCACAAAATAGAATTCCCAGATTGAAGTCACGCGAACCATTATGGCAGAATACGTTCTTCAATATGAACATAAGCGATAAAGAATTATGGAAGACTGAGTGGAACTCTTACGAAATGTTCAATAAGTTTCTGATCCTTCTGAAAATATTCAGATGGAACTCAGTTCCTAGCGCAAGTTGTGGATGTGGAGGAGCAGAAGAAACAATACCTCATCTCATCAATAATTGTCCCATATATAAATTTCAAGATGGTTTTAGGTCTATTCATGATGTTTCCGATTCTTTCTTGAAATTTCAAACGATTATGATACGTATTTTTGTTATTCAGTTCTTTTTTCTGCTTTTGTATTTTTATTTCCAGATTCGTTGTGGGCAACTTGAAGAAGTCCCTGCCTCCATCAATAGAAGACCACTCTTTAAGAAAGAAGTCCTCAAATATATTTCTGCTTATTTTTGTACATTCACACATAGGCGAGGAGCCAGGGTTTTGAAGTGAAAACTTCTTTAGCGGCGCTGAGCACTCTCTTGTATGGGTAAAAACATCCAAACTCGCGTCAGGGTTACGTGATTGTCATCGAAAAAGCGTAAGATCGAGGAGTAGGAGGGGGAATAATATCCTCCGCTCTTTCTACCGTGCCTGCGTGTGCTGTTTCGTTTAGGCGGTGCAGGACGCTTGTGCGAATGTTTGTGTATGTTAATGTAATATAAATTAGGTTTGTTCGCGTGGCAGTTCGGAACTGTAATTTTTGGTAATTTGTGGTTCCCACCCGTTCGTCTGGGACGGAACAGGAGTTCCTTGTCGTTCGTGTGGTCGGAACACTTGATTTCGGAACTGTTCGTTACTGTTCTTACGGTTCCTGATCTAGAGATGGTACAAGGTACAACAGAAGAAGCGGTAAATTCAAATCATCGGTGATTCAAATTTTCAGTAGTTCTAATTGGCAATTAAGTTATATATTTGGGGACTAGGATATTCGCATAGCTGTTTTTGAGTATATTTGATGTTGTGGGAGTATAAATTTTTAATCAATTCGTTATAATAGCTTCTCAAAATTTTTGTTATCTCAAAGAAGAGGAAGGATCATTTGCAATAGATGAATAAAACAATTGCATAATTGTTGATCAAAGTATGTAAGATAATTATTTTATATTCTTTATATATACGATATTTCGTATTTATAAACTATATATTTATTTTTGTTATTTCGTGATTGTAGTATCTTTATTTTTAACCACTCAAAATGTATTGAAAATTTAGGAAGGAAACGGAGGAATGACCTCTTTCAAGAACACAACGACTTGTTAAGACAATTATTATCTAAAAATAATAACAAAGCTATGAAAATTGTTAGAAAATATTTTTATTTATTTCCCAAATGCCACCAGTTTCATATACAATTACCTAATTCTATTATATAAAATTTTCTGTACACAGTTTCCACCAAAATTACAATGAAATAACAGAAAAATTCACAGTTTATCCAGATATGAACTAACAAAAATAATTTCTCCACTGATGACCACTACTACATGTATTGAAATTTCAAATTATAATTAAATTAAATCATTTCTTTAAATATTTCATTACATATAAATTATATTTACAGTTATTTATATGGATATGTTTATGTTTATTTATTTATGACAAAAAAATTGTTCAATTTTAATATTTGTAATTTCTAAAGTATTTCCACCGTATTAATAACACAATAACTTATTCAATATCTTTTAACACTATCCATGATATGATCCATGATCATTGAACTCTATATGAATACCTATATGGTATTTAGAGTTCAATGTCCATGATGTACAACATAACCTTACTTTCACTTATCTATGCACTTAATGAAATCGTTTTGAAATTATCTGTTCCCACCTGTTCTCACCCGTTCGTGTCATAGAACAACTTGCGACTATTCCAAGAGTTACAGAAGCTGGTTCTCTGTGACCCCAGTACAACTGGGAACTGCCACCCGAACAAACCTATTGTCATTTTTGTGCACGATAGCGCAATAAATGAATATTGTATTCCACCACATAAATAATAGCACTTTTATACTGTTAATGAAAGCAATTCATACAAAATTATTCTCTAACCATTCCAAAATATCAAAAATGCACAACGTTAATATTGAAGTTTTCACTTCTGCCGGCACTCCCAGAGTGCTACCGGTGTTTTTTTACTGGGGTTTTTTCCTAGGCTTTTTGTCATACGCCGAATCGTATGTCACCCCATCACTAACCCCTCATCTATATGCTTTATTGTTTGCTAACTAAATATTGTCAGCCAAAAGTTCAAAACAATATATATATAGGGCCGTACTACGCCCTTTCTACCGTTCGTTACAATTTATCAGATAATTTTTTCAGAGCCACCTGTTGGCGAGTGTTGTTTGCTTGTTGACTCTACCATTGAACCAGAGGATGGGGAGTAATATAATTCTATCTGTTAGTTATCTGTTGTTGACTGTTCATTTCATCATGAACCTCCATCCAGTTTTATATTTGATGTTACCGTCGAGTCTTATATTTGGAATAGCCTTAGGGTTGATGGTGAACGCTCAGGTGACTTGCTTGATGACTATAGCTATCAAATTATCCAACATCTACAGAATGGTGGACGAGGACGAGGAAATAAAAAACATCAGGTAATTAATTTTGTTATGCTCATCAAATTTTCAGTTCTCTTATAAAGGGTTTTCCAATAGGAACTTGACAACTTTGAATCTAAATAAAACACAAACCATTTGAGATATTTCGAAAACTTTATTATTGGTTTAAAGTACAAATATAACATTTATGAATGGAATTCGACTTCGTTCATATGGCCACTGTGCGGGTACAAAATTAGAAAAAATAATAATCACCCGCCCAATGAGAGAGAAGCGCACTTCCTGAGTCGCTGGTTATACTATAACAGCAGATCCAAAAATTATCCTTGGTAGAAAAGAAGTTTGCAAGGTGAACAAAAACAAGTTTGTAGTTATAACAGAACTATGTATTCACAGATGTGCCCAATCTCATTCTTGAGCACTTCTGGTAATACTAAACAATAAAGAGATCTGGCCTTATTTGTTGATTTCGAAATTACCACAGCTCTGTTCTTATCGTCGAGGTAGACTTCGTAAAGTAAGATTCAGGCACTTTGAATAAAGCTTCTCAAACTTTCACTGATAAATTTTGCTTTGGCGATATGTAATTGCATCACAGGTTGACAATTCACAACCTTTTTCTTTGACGTGGAGAATTTCAACTGAGTAATTCACATACACAATGAACTAGGGTAGCTAACTGACCCAACTGGAGAATAATGCGTAAGACAGATTATTTTAAGAGATTTTAAGAGGAACTTGTAGTTCTGAGTGCCGTTATAGACTGATGAAAATAAATTGGTAAAGTAGAAGTTACTGGTAGAACTGAACACCTTGGTAGTTAAACGAGAAGTTTACAGAGAGAATGTTCTTGAATAATTAAGAGAGGTCGGACGTGTACAAAGTACAGGTAGCTAAGCTATGGAAAGTACCTGTTCAGCTTTAGGGATTCCCAAAATCCCGTCCGACAGAAGGCATTCTTGGAAGTGACGGCCGCTGCCCCAAATTCCAAGAACTGTCCTTTGTTGCGAGAATATCGCAACAGCCACCATGGGCCCATGAACTCCAAGTCACCATTACCGTCATATAACTCATTAAAAACATTTATGAATTTGATTAACTTTATTTGTATTTAAATTATAACATGTGACTTATAAATCATATGGTAACATTGCTAGAAGAGGAAAAACACTTTATTTCAGTTGTTTTATGTAGGCTTTCAATTTAAAAGGGTGAAGTGAATTTTTGTGAATAAAATAATTTGTGAATTTGCAATAGTTAAAAATTTCAAATTTTGTTATTTGAATAAAATTACCTTAAGTGAAAGTTGAACTGTTAGGGCGAGTTAAAAAAGGTTCAAGAGTACTACCTGAGTTGGTCAGAAAGTGAGCATTTGAATAATTTTATAACAATTTGTTTTTTATATAACGTGCTTGAAAATATAAGATGGAAACTGCGATTTTGAAAAAGTTTCATTTTAAAAGTAATTGTCAAACTTAATAACGTTTAACAACTAAAATATTACCATATCGAAGGATATAAGATAGTTACCAGCTTCTGCAGAGAAGAAAAAAAACATGGAGGAACTGTGATTTATTCCAAAGTCAGATATGAATGTAAAGCAAGGTTAGATATTTCCAAATTTTCCTTATCAGGTGTATTTGAATGTTGTGCATTGGAGTGTTCTCTGGGGGCAAATTTTAGACTGTTTCTTTTGTGTGTTTATAGACCAGATACTCCACCTTATGCTGATGCAGATGTTTGTTTTGAAAAATTGTATGGAATTTTGAATGTTATCAAAAGGGAAAAATATGGTGCAATTTTCATTGTAGGAGACTTTAACTTTAATTTTCTCAAGACAGATGATAGAAACACTAATAATATGTTAACTATTATGGAAAGTTTTAATTTGAATATGTTAGTAAAGGAGCCCACTAGAATAACGTACCACTCATCCACTTGTTTGGATAATATCTTCACAAATATAACAGATATTTCAGTAAATGTGGTTCAACCACATTTATCCGATCATTTAGCTCAGTTAGTGTTGTTTGAGATAGAAAATGGATATAATAACAAAATTGAGAGAAAATTAGTTAGAAAATATAGTGAACAAAATTTTTGTATTTTTAAGGAGCAGCTATCTATGTTTAATTGGGAAGTTTTGTATAAATTTCATGAATATGATGTGGATAGGATGTGGGATTACTTTTTTGGCAATTTTGAGTTGTTGTTTCAGAGTTCATTTCCACTTGTGAACATAAAGAACCAAAGTGGCCGTACTGCCCAAGTATTCAATATAAATCTCAACACCAATGCTAGTATTGTCGCCTTGAAGAAAAATCTTGATATTCTTTACGTAATGTCACAGAACAGACCAGAATATCTTCAACAATATAAAATTACTAAAAAGTTATATGATAAACAAATAACAGAAATGAGACAAAACATTTTGCTAATAAAATAACAAACTCAGATAATAAAAGTAAAACAACTTGGAGTTTGATAAGGTCTTTAACGGGTAAATGTCATTCAGGAAAACGAATTCTTCCATCTGGAAATCCGCAAAAAATTGTAAATGACTTCAATGATTATTTTATAAATATTACTTCAGACAATAAAGATGACAATCCTAATAAGCGCGATATACATAATGTTACATACATAAGTAAATCTTTTTATGTTTTTGGGGTGGAAACAGATGAAATAATTAGAGTGGTCCAGCATCTCAAGAATACGTTCTCATCAGGTTACGATCAGATACCTAATATGGTCATCAAGAAGGTTATTCACCTGATTGTTGAACCATTAAAGTACATTATAAACAAGGCCTTTATAAGTGGTGTGTTTCCATCTGCCCTTAAAATATCTGTGATTTCACCTCTATATAAATCGGGCCCAGTTGACAGTTTAAGCAATTATAGACCAATCAATCTATTAACAACTTTTTCTAAAATTTTCGAAAAAATTCTGGCGAATCGTCTGGTCAATTTTTTCAGAAAGCACAATATTTTCTGTTCAGCACATAATGGTTACATGGATAAGAAAAGTACTACCACTGCAATTTTCGAACTTGTACAAAGAGTTGTGGAAGCATTGGAAAGGGGCGAAATTCCGGTTGGCATGTTTTTAGATTTGTCTAAGGCCTTTGACAGTGTGAATCATGCTAGATTGTTATCTAAACTCAATTCTTATGGTATAAGAGATAGACAACTTAAATTGATACAAAGTTATCTTGAAGGCCGAAAACAAAGAGTAAAAGTTACTGTTCATGGTAAAACCTTTATTTCCGAAATCAAAGAAATGAGCTGTGGAGTACCTCAGGAAGTGTTCTGGGTCCTCTTTGTTTGTACTTTATGTTAATGACCTTCCTTATAATAGCAATCAGATCCTAAATATGATCTTATATGTAGATGATACCAATATAATAAAAAGTATAAAGCGAATGTGTAATTTTCCATAATGTAAAATCAAAAACTGAATATCCTAATAATATTATTGTGGATGATACTGATGTAAAAATTACACACTCAACTAAATTCTTGGGTATCTATGTTGATTATGAACTAAAATGGAAAAACCATGTAGATTACTTAAGTAAAAAACTAAATTCGACACTATATCTCGTTCATTGTTTGATGAAGTCTGTGGACGTTGCTACTTTAAGGGTTGTTTACTTTTCTTGTTTCCAATCATATTTGTCTTATGGTATTGTATGCTGGGGAAACAGTTCCTTTGCGTCTTGTTTGTTTGTGAAGCAAAAATGATACTTAGATCCATCTTAAATATGAAATACAGGCAGACGTGTAGGGGTGTTTTCCGGGCTAATGGTATACATACTCTTATGGGCCTGTATATCTATAACTGTATAAAATTTCTTGTTCAACATGGAGGTTTATTTGGGGAGTATAGGAATAGTAATGTAAGAACAAGGCAGAGTTCACCAATATTTTTACCCAATTCACTCATTGACAGTAACACATAATAATGCCTTATATATGTGTATCAAGGTATATAATGCTTTGCCAAAAATATTTCATAATATATTAAATGAAAAACAACTTATCAAAAAAGTAAATGAATATGTATTGAAATGTGAACCTTACAATATACAGGAATACTTTGATTACTGTAAATCAAATAATGAAATATTGGTATAGAATGTAATTTTGATTTGACGTCTATTCTTGTGCAATGTTTGCTCTATGAATTTGAATAAACATTATTATTATTATTATTATTATTATTATTAATTATAATAAACATCTGAAATTTCTCTAAAGAACAAAAAAAAAACTTAAAAATTAAGGGTGTTTGGCATGTTTTCGCTGTAGATGGCGCGACCGCTCAACAAATACTCAACAAAATTGACTTCCGCCCATGCTTCTGCAATTTCAGCTTTGACTTTCAACGAGGAAAGACGTATTTTGGCGAGCTTGATTTTAAGCTTATTTTAATTTCCAAACCTACCGAGTAAGTTAATTTAAAAAATTATAATTGAAAAAGATATTGAAAACCCAAATTTGGATGGTTATTCTCAAATTTTGGGTAAAAATTGGAAACGGGTCTCGTCTGATTTTTCAATTTTGAGTTAGGTCCAGTGTAAAATTTTAAAATTTTAATTTACAATGGAGACACGACGACGAGGCAGACCAGTGGGTTCTCGAAACGCTACCCGGACAACCCGAACTGAAAGAAACCGACGCCGCGTTCATAACAATAATTACGCAATGCGATCAGTATTTGTAGCGAGAAGGGCTCCAGTTGAAGACGAAATTCCCGCGTTTTCTGTCGGCGAAATGAGCGAATCGTGTCAATTTTGCAATGCTCTGCATTTTAGGGGTGAAAAAGGGCGAGATGGATTCAGCCAGTGCTGCCAGAAAGGCAAAGTTGTGATGAGCGAGCAGATGCAATTGAAAGAAGTACCAGCTTTGCTCAGAGAACTTTACACAGGAACAGATGAAGAATCGAAGAATTTCCAAATTTGCGTTTGCTTCCCAAAAAGTTAGCTTGAGAGAATTTGCATCAACTGGCCCTTATTCATTTTGTCTGCATGGAACATCATACAGCAGAATTGGTTCCATTATTCCGCAACCTGGAAACACGCCCAGATTCTGTCAACTTTACACACTTGATACTAATGAAGCTCTGCAACATAGATTCCAACACCCAGCTAACCAAGGATGCAATCCAGTGACAATGCTTCGACTAGATGAAATGCTTCGTGAAAATAACCCATTTGCAAGCGCTTTTTACACAATGGGAGAAAGATTACGAGAAGAACGTCGCAAAGCTATAGCTAAAAATCGTGAATTACCAGATATTCGAATGGTTTTTGCGCGTACAGAAAACAATCCTAGAAGATACAATTTGCGCGACATTTGCTAATAACGACCGCGCGCTTCCTTACTTGCGCCCGTGGCGACACGGGCTTTTCCACTAGTTCTTGAGAACGCCGTGGAATTGACTGATTTGGGTCGTCGGCTACGGAGGCCCAAACGGCAGCGATGTTTTCGTTACTGCGACCGGTCCTTTGTGTCACTGGCACGACAACATCCAACAGCGAATATGTAGACTCAAATTTTTGCACCAAACTTACGATTGCTAGTCTACTAGGGCGCGAATCACGACCGAAAATTGGAGTTAAAGCTCTTTAAGTTACGGTCACTGACTCCGAATTTCGGTAGTAAATTTTTATAATTTGCAAATGTTGTTCGTGTTTGTACTTTACCATGATGAACATGTTCACTTTACTGAATGAATTGAAGTTGACAGTTCGATGATTGGTCTAAGGGTGCGTTCACAAATTAAATTCAAAGTTGTCAAGTCCTCATTGGAAAACCCGATATCAGGTATCAAATAAGTAAAATTAATTCACTAGGTGGGCATAAAACGAAGATTCCAGAAACAAAAATGATCCATAAATTGTTCAAGACAATTCTTTTCTAGGCTATTTTAGATAAATGCTGAATTATTCAGATCTTTCCAATATAAAATGTTCCATTTTTTACATTCAGATCCTTTGATCCCGTGATATATTTGACGTTCAACGAATCTAGCATCGGAACATAAATTGGACGTTTTATGACCCTCTGGTTCTTGAAAGCAAGCAGGACCGTACTAAGAAACATATAACCGAATATTCGACGTTTGTGAATATTTGAAATTGAATTTCAGATACACCTGTCTTATAAGGAGAACTGCTAGAGCGTTCAGAGGTGCTCACGACTTCGGTTTGATATTTGGTTCTATATTATCGACTTTAATCATCACATGGACAGTCGGAAATGGTAACTTCAGTAACGATGTACTTTCTAACTCCACGGAACTCATGTAAGTATCATTTGGAAATCGTCAGTTGTCAACATTAGATTTAGGTATTTTTATATTGAGTTATTCTAAACTAAGGAAACAAGCCAGTCGCTGTAATTAGAACCTTATACCAGCATTCGAAGACCCCCAACTGAAGAGAGCTTTTGAAACATTCACCTTTCTTTTATGAAAAATAATAGTCATGGTAACAACTTGAATAATCTGGAATATGCAAATATCATGATGATGAAAACTATGTCAATACTACAAAATAAACAACAATATTTGCTATTGTTCCGAGGGTATGCGAGCCATCAGCTATAAATAGTGTATGAGTCAAGGAAAGAGGAACAAGAGTAAGGTCATTGAGTTCCTGCGGCGGTCCTTGTGAAAAAAAAGCTATATTTTCTCATGCACCTAAATGGGGCAGTTCCAGATCGACATTCATGGCTTTGGATCCAGGAGTCTGAATGACTCCAGATACAAAGACTTGGCCATTTAATGTGATCGTCTAGCAAGGTTAGGACTCTACGTTATGTATAAGTAATAATTCAAGTTCGTGATAATTGAGATTAGTGAAAATAATTGGGAAATAAAGATGGTAAATAAAACACAACGGTTAGACTCAAACAATCAGCTCTTTATTTAGGGAAATGTAGAGGAAAGTCTCAGGCATAAAACCCCTTATGTTAGGTGATGTTAGGGCACTTGTTTAAAACTAAATAGTTAGTCAACAACAGCTATCAAAGGCGAGTATAACAACTCTGAGAAAACTATAACAATGCAGAACCTACAGTAATCCTGATAATCAAAGCAACTTCCATAATACAAAGAGAATAATAATCATTGCAAATATATACTTCAATAAGGCAACAAGGATAATAATCATGGCAAATATGTAAACTTTAATAATAATAATAATAATAATTTATTGATCCCATAAGACATAACAGAATATGTGTGAGACAAGTCTAGAATACAAAAATTAAACCTATTGATACAAAATTAAACCTATTGATACAAAAATTTACTATCTAACCAAGAAACTATCATCAGCCAAATATTCTTTGACACTATAGTAACATTTCAACATCAATTCACCCTTAACCAATTTTTTGAATTCCTTTTTTCCCAAGGATTTCACAACTGCTGGTAGATGATTATACAGGATAATTGCCCGGTAACCGGGAGATGTTTCGAATTTAGCAGTTGCATGAGAAGGAATACACAGTGAATCCGAATTTCTTGTTGAATAACCATGAAAGTCAGATAATTTAATCATTAAGTGTTCATTCTCTTTCACAAAAAGTAAACATTTATAAATATATAAACCTCTCAGGGTAAAAATTTGATGTTTTCTAAAAATAGGCCTACATGAATCAAGAGAATTCAAGTTGAAAATTAAACGAATTATTCTTTTTTGGACAACAAATACTCTATTGGACTCTACAGAATTGCCCCAAAGCAAAACATTATAACATAAAGTACTGTACACCAGACTATAATAAATACTCATCAAAGAATTGAAAGGAAGCGAATCCTTCACCCTGCCAATTGCATAAAATGAGCTACCCAACCTCTTGCAGACTCCATCAACCTGCCGAACCCATCTAAGTGAGCAGTCCAAGTGAACTCCCAGAAATTTAACAGACTCACTAGATTTTATCTGGTTTCCCAAACATTCAACTGTAAGTTGATCCCCAGTTGAGTTTCTTACACGGAAGTATAAACATTCCGTTTTATCTAAATTGAGTATCAGACCATTAGAGCGACACCAATTCTCAAACCTACTAATTAGCTCATTACACAACGCCATGAGCCTCTCAGGACTCTGTGCTGAGACAGCGATAGATGTGTCATCAGCGAATATAATCAAATTCACTAGCAAACTGGGAATGATATGCTCTGGTAGATCATTTATGAAGAGAAGAAACAATAGCGGTCCCAAAACAGAGCCTTGTGGAACCCCCAGAAACACTTTAGCCTCATAAGATGAAAAATTTCCAATTTTTACATTGAGAGTACGATCAACAATGAAACTCCTGATCCATTCCAAAAAAACCCCACGAAAACCCAGGTTGTAGAGCTTACTCTCCAAGAATTCCGGCGACAGTACATCAAATGCACGTGTAAGGTCGAAAAAGAGACCTGCAACATAATGACCTTCATCTAATTTCTTATAAACGAAGTCAACAAATGAAAAAGCCGCTGTTTCAGTGGATATTCATGGTCACGGCCCCAGGGTATGTGACCCGTAACTATAATATTGTATGAGCTAAGCAATTGGGAACACGGGTAAGGTCATGGGGTTCTAGCGGCGGCTCTGAAAAAATGAAAGAAAGTATCGCGTCGATAAAAAAGTATATTCTCTCATGCCTTATGGCACATGATGGTAACTGTTTCTGCCTTAAGGCCTTGGAACCGTCCCTTCAAGGCCTTCGATCCAGGTAGCTAAGAAATCTCATACAACAATATAGGAATGGTCTACAATCCCGAGATCCCTAAATGAAATGTCATGTAATACGAGCATATAGATAAATAGATAGTAGTACGAGATCTTAGGAATAAATGAACGAAAGTGCTCTCACCACTTGATAAAACAGTAAAACATATAAATGATCAACAGTAAGGCAACATAGCCATAAATAGCAGCAAGAGAACAAACATGAATAATAATAATGAGACAATTTCTACAAAGACTACAAGAAAACCTACAAATAAATAAACAAAGGATCTCTCATGACATGATAGAATAGTAACCATAAGTGAATAAAAATCAGAATAACTGTAAGAAACATCAGCATAGATAACACTAAGAACCATACATAATTGACAGTAAGAAATACACGTAATCGAGAATAAGAAATATACATAATGATAGCAAGAAACAGAAGTAACTGAACAAAAGCTTTCTCATCACTCGATACAACATTATGGTGCTACACACAAAGGGCTACATCCACTACTTCATATCAATCATACTAGTAACACTACTAGTCGATGATCTCAGACGTTATCATACGTTTCTGTAGTTTAACCACAGTACCTGGTCCTTGAAGGCCTTGGCAATTTATGCTGCTAAATAGAGTACGATGAATATAATTGCTTTGGCTACAATTACGTAATTTTTGCGGTAAGCTGAAGGTAGAGTAATTTTGTTATAGTTGCCATGTTAACTCCAAGATTTGTAGTCTGAAATTGATAAAACTACATTGCTAGGGAATATAATTCATGTCTCAGGTAACAAGCAGTGTAATACAACTTGAACAAACACATTACATTAATCAGAATCAATGACCAGGGCCCAAACATCACCAAATGCACCATGAAACCTAATAAATATTTCATAATAATAGCATTAATTCACAAACATAACAGAAAAACACTAAATTCACTGAACCAATCAAGTTCTCAATACTATTCATCAACAAAGGTTAATAAAATAGACAAACAACTAATAACATTCAAAATAGTCTGAATTATACTTGTAAAATAGATTCTAGTCGCTCAACGCACAACAGATAATCGCCATTATTCATCTTGCCTTCTTCCTCTATACAACGCACTTGCGCAGCTCGGCGTTGACACTAGACAGTGAAAGGCGCGTTCTTCTTCTTCTTTCTCCGATTCTAACCATGGAATTTATTTCCACAGTTTGGTAACCGTCAGTGGCGTATCAGCTTAGGGTGGAATGACACTACGATTTTTTGTATTGAAAAATACATAGGATGTTACAAGCCTATTTATCATATGTTCTTCACAACCTGCGCACAAGGGTATTTAACATAGAACTGCACCACTTCCTTCATGGTACGGACCATGGAATATTCGATAAATTAAACAGAGGCGTATCAAGCGTAAGGGGAAATTGAACTTGCTTTTTGAATCCAAGCACTCGTCTTGTTTTTTTACATCGCAGGTTTATGAGAAGGAGATATAAAATCCTAACTTTGGTCTTCCATGTAAAAATAACCAAATAATTTTCCAGATGCCTTCAAACCTCTTTTACCAACATGACCTCCAACTGCACCACCTCCACCATCGAACAGATATCAACGACGTACGACTACACGTCTTTCCTGGACGACGTATTCGACACTGTCGAAGGTACCAGGCTCTGTGGTTCCCAGGCTTGCCCCTCGAAGAAGTACCCTCTCAACTTCAACGACTCCCTTCCAGACCAATACTTCTCCGTACTGCCAGTTGGTTCTGCCAAAGCGCTTACAGGTTTCTATGCCTTCCTAACAGCTGCAGCCACAGCTTTGATCGTAATTGCTATGGATACCTTGAACCCCTACGTTCAACACGAAGGTTCTGACAAACCGCAGCTCATGGCGTCGCTGAGGTGCGTGCGAGACCTCCTCAGAGATTCGAGGATGAAGCTGATGGCACCGATGATGTTTTTCATTGGTCTGGAGCAAGCTTTCATCTATTCGGACTTTGGAAAGGTGAGTTCTGATGAGTTTGGAGAGAGAAGGAAGGTTTCGATTCGGTTATTTTTAGTCTTACGTCGTTTGTACGCTGGGTATACATCGTTTGAATTTGGTTTACTTGGCAATGGGGCGCTGCAGTCGATAGCGGCGTGTACTTTGAGTATGCTGTTGAGGTCAATTAGGAGGTATTATATTGTTGGTGAGTATGTCTTTGATAGTGTTATATTAAGTACAAAGTGATTAAAATTTAGAAGTGGCATTAACATATGACCTCAATGACAAAAGACAATTTTATTGCATCTTGAAAATATAATGTAGGTAACACTTATGGCTGAAGTTGAAGAGAAGGCACAGCAGAAATAATTTATTTATTACAAAATTATCCAGATAATCAACTATACAGGGTCTTTCACGAGGAACCTCACCCATATTTATACGGGAAACTACTGAACGTATTTTCATGAAATTCAGCACTTATAAGTATTTCACGATGCTGATGAAATCTAAAATATTTTCAAGGCATGAGCACCTCCGGTTTTTCCGGAAATGACGTCAACTTCCGTTTTCAAATTGCAACACCACTTTTTATTGCAGAAATAGATTCCTTAGAATATTTCAAGTTATTTTGATGTAACATTTTTTCAGTTTTGGTTGGAAAATTCTAGCTGAGCGGGAAAATTCGAAAAAAATCGAAAATAGAGCTCCGCTGAAACAAGAATAACTTCGAGGTTTTTGGATGGAAAATTTTCATTTTGGGATTTTTCAAGATGTAAAATTGATGTATCCACTTTAAAAATCGAAATTGCGATTCATGATACAGGGGGTGAAAAATCGCTTTCAAAGATAGGGATGACAAAATCGTGGAAAAATCAATTTTTTCAAATGAGAACCCCATTTTTTTATGGCAGATATTGAATCTACGTTAAAAATAATGCGAGTGTATGCATCACACCCTTGCCCTAAAGTGGATATTTTCTGAGTTATTCTCAAAAACTGTTTTTCGTCTTGAATTTTCAGCTATTTCTTTTCTCTTCACGCCAATAAGATGAAATTTTCAGGAACTGTTATTTGAACCATGCTGTAAATTTTTCACCCCTTCTTGAAACCGACTTCAAGTTACTATTAGGAGAAGCATGGCAAACTCTCGCAGTTATAACTAGAGAAGATGCTCAAAGTTTTGACCGTTAATTTCTAGACATTTATTTATACGTCTCAGGAATGCTTCATGCGTTGCTCTTCTTATTTCATCGGGAGGAAGAGATCTGCAAAAGTGTTTAAAAACCAAATTGAGTTTCAAAGCTATGAATCTGAAAATCTAAACAAACCTGAACACATTTCTGACTCGTTCTATGCAGTCCTCTTTATCAGTCAAGGGAGTTGAGTAGACAATATTTTTATCCTACCCCAAACATAATAGTCTAAAGGAGTTAAATCGGGAGAACCTGGTGGCCAAAGATGTGGACCATTGTTCGCCAACCATCGATCTTCAAATAGCCTGTATAGGATATTTGACACATTGAGTGAATTGTGTGGAGGCGCGCCATCTTGTTGATACCATAAGTCATTATGGTTCTGTACTAGCGGCTCAATTATTTGAGTCAATATGTCAGAATATCTATCTCCTAAGGGAGAACATTCTTTAAATAATGCAAACATGTGTAGTGTTCTATCTTACCAATTAAAGTCCGATCATAAATGTGAACATCGAGAATTGCATTATTTTTGATGGCGCAAAAAACATTGAAACTCCAGGTCTCTTGAAAGTTCCATTGTCTGAAGTGGTGGTTGTTCTCTTCATCCCAATAATGACTGTTATGCCTATTGAGAGAACCATTCTTTGTGAATTTAGATTCATCTGTCCAAATTATACAGTTCAAAAAGTTTTCATTCTCTTGAAATCGAATCATCATAGCTTCGCAAAACTCTGTTCTCCTGACGAAATCAGTTTCCTTCAAATGCTGTACCCTATTAAATTTATATGGGTGCATTTTATGTTTTTTTAATATTCTCCAAACACTCGATTGAGATAATCCCAGAGCAATCTCGGCATCTTTGAGAGAATTTTGAGGATTCACACGAAAATATACAAGAACTGTAATTTCGTTGTTCTCATCTTCTACTACACTTTTTTCTCTGTGTATAGTTTTCTTAACGAAAGATCCGAAATTTCTCAAGATTGTCATGGTTCTGTTAATGGTATCTCTCATTGGTCTGGGTCGGTCAGAAACCTCTCAATGAACAGTCGAATCGTTCTATCTACAACTTTATTACATTCTCCATGAAGTAGAATAAGATTTAAATAATCTTCATTGGTAAAATTAGGCATAGTGATCGATTTTATAACTTAATACGAATTATCGCCAAATTAATAGTAAACACAAAATGCTACTGAGTAAAGAGGAATTTGGCAGATGTAATTAATGATATCTATCATTAAAAAAATGTAAAACATGGTAAGTTTTTGCATATGGTTCATAAGGAATTATTTATTTATTACTGGAGAGAAAACAGATGCCCGATTAGTTGAAATAAAGAGGTTTCCGATACAAATTCGAATCCAAATTCGCCTATCTATTTAGGAACAACCTGTAACTTTTTTTCGCTTGCATATTAGGGTAGTAAAATCTAAAACATGGTTTAAGTAACAGTTCCTGAAAATTTTATCTTTTTGGCGTGAAGGGAAAAGAAATAGCTGAAAATTCGAGACAAAAACAGTTTTTGTGAATAACTCAAAAATATCCACTTTAGGGCAAGGGTGTGATGTATACACTCACATTATTTTTAACGTAGATTCAATATCTGCCATAAAAAATGGGGTTCTCATTTGAAAAAATTGATTTTTTCACGATTTTGTCATCCCTAACTTTGAAAGCGATTTTTTCACCCCCTGTATCATGAATCGCGATTTCGATTTTTAAAGTGGATACATTAATCTTACATCTTGAAAAATCCCAAAAATGAAAATTTTCCATCAAAAACCTCGAAGTTATTCTTGTTTCAGCGGAGCTCTATTTTCGATTTTTTTTTTCGAATTTTCCGCTCAGAGAGAATTTTCCAACCAAAACTGAAAAATGTTACATCAAAATAACTTGAAATTTTCTAAGGAATCTATTTCTGCAATAAAAAAATGGTGTTCTAATTTGAAAAACGGAAGTTGACGTCATTTCCGGAAAAACCGGAGGTGCTCATGCCTTGAAAATATTTTAGATTTCATCAGCATCGTGAAATACTTATAAGTGCTGAATTTCATGAAAATACATTCAGTAGTTTCCCGTATAAATATGGGTGAGGTTCCTCGTGAAAGATCCTGTATTTATCAGCGAAACAGATAAAAAGACAGAAATAAATCAACATCAGATATATTATAAAATCCCACAGCATATTTTTCTAAAAATGGTGATTTTCACCGTGTGATCCATTGCACAGCCGTCTTCAACTCGTCAATTTTCATTGTTGCCAATGAAAAATGATACTCTGTTTCCAATGGGTTACTTACTTGAGCCACGCCCATCAGCCATCTTATTGGTAAATACGAAAGGATTTGTTAATCACAAAACTCGCGAATGAGAGAGTTTTCTCGAAATTTATTGTGTTAATAAAAGTATCTAATATCTTTAAATATCTACTGGAGATCATTGAATTTGTTTTAATAACGGTAATTTAAAATAACACTTAAAAAGTTAAAATTGTAGCCGTTAATTCCTAGTTTATCTGTAGGAGTTGGTTTTACATTCCACTCTTGTTTGATGATGGTTCTCATCCTTTGGAAACCCATCGAAGATGACCCTGCCTTATTTTTCGTAATATCAGCCGCTTGGGGCGTCTGCAACGCCATCTGGGAGATGTTAGCCTTCAGTAAGTTAACACATTATTTTTCCTACATCATCATGTAAACAAAGATAAATCAATAAAACCATAAAAATATATTTTTAATCAGACCTTCGAAAATGCTAACAACGCTTTTTTCGAAATTTTTTTCAATTCATCTAATCGTTTCTGTATTCATCATGAAAGTTGTAGATGATATAATTTTTTTCGCCTCGCGAATATGATTCAGAGATATAGAGTGGGGAGAATACGCTTCGACCACTGCGCATCCAACATTGGTGGCTAAATTCTTATGTCAAATTTCGACCATTTTTATACTTTCGTAGTCAGCTGTTCTAGGTTGATATACTTGTCAGGTGAATTAGAAATTGCTCGAATTTTACATTGTGATGATAGATACTTCGATACTTTGATCATTTCTTGTATTGTTAAAACGTGTAAAAACTATAAAACAAAGAAGGTCGAGGAAATATCATTTTATACGCAAGTTTTTATTGAAATTATCCGATCATACCGCATGGCATTGTCTATTTGCTCAGTGGCGTGTTGTTTACTTTCCAAAGTAATATGATTCTTTTTATTTTCCCAAAACCAGTTGATATGAGAACAGTTTGGACTGATATTCTGAGTGACGATTCTGAAGCTATAGATTTATTTAAGAAATTGATATGCTCTGTACATTTCATTTTAATTTTATACAAACTATCCCTCAGATACACTTTTTCTACGCCAATGAACCGAAAGTATAAAAATGGCGGACGAAAAATTAGCCACTTCGCGCATCTCGAAGATCATTCTCCCCACTCTATATCTCTGATATGATTGCGAAATGCTATCTTCAAAGGAGTGATGTCAATTTTCTTCGACAGCTCTCCTGACCTGTCAGTACGCCACAGATAGGTGGGAGGCAGCCTTCGCTGTGACGTCATTCTACCGTCTGTCGGGGATAGCCGTGGCGTTTTTTTTCCACGGATATCTTTGCAATTACGTCAAAGTATACGTCTTGACGTTCTTCATGCTTGTCGCCGTTGCCACATTCACTTATTTGGACGTCAGACTGGAGAATTTGAAGAAGTTGAAGAACATCTCCAGGTTATGACCGTCGGCGGTGCTATGGTGATACAGGGAGTTCTTGAAGTCGAGAACTTCAAGGCCAAGATTCAACAATCAAGGTATAGAACGTTGAGTTGCATAGAGTTTTTTTCTCTGTGACGTGAAGAAGATTAATTTATTCTGTGACTGTAGTAGAGGTATCGTTAAGGAGGTAGCGCACTGCAAGAGTAGAATACGATAAAATTTGGTGGTAAAGTAGCAGGAATATCAAATGAGCACAAAGTTTTTACGTTCGAATCTTAACTTCCGTTTACAAGTATTTTTAAGATTATTTAAACTGTTTCCTCTATTTTCATGATCGATTTTATATTCAAGTTTTCTCTCCTGTCAGCCAACATAGAGGAAACAGCTCAGATAATCTTTAAATACCAATATTAGATACATTTTCTATCATCAACTAGAAATGAAGAATATATTTGTTGTATTAAATATAAAGGTGCCAAAATATGTGTTGATATACATTCAAAGAACTACAAGACAATCTATGATGAGACAGAAATAAATAAAATTAATAAGATTTCTAAGGTTGCTTAAATTGCTCTGTCGTTTTATTCTATTTGGTTCAACACATTTTTTAGTTTTTATCGAGTGTACAGCTAAGTTTCAACTGTTTTTGCTCGCTTGTTCCATTTTATTAAACACACTGGTATCGTTCGGCTCAAATATCTTTTATTTAGGTTCGACTTCCGTTGTCAAACTTGAGTATGTCCTGCTGTCTGGCCGGCCGTATAATCTCTAAGTTCCGAATGAAATGAGTTAAAGTTTCCTTATTTTCAGAATAGGTTTATTGCCGTCATTGTTTAATATCTCGGTCGATTTGTTTTTTCTGCCGAATAGCTCAGCAGTTACCCAGTAAACATTTTTACATCTCAGAAACATATCCTAAATAATCTTCTTGAAACATGAAACATTTCATTTATGAATCTAGAGACGTTTCGGAAACATCTATGTGATCCTGTATGTCCAAAGATGTTTCTATTGGAACGTATCTCCAAAAACGTTTCAGTCAAACATTAATATGTTTATTTTCCACTTGTACATTAAATGTTTATTTTACCTTAGAAAGGGTTGCTATAAATACACTCATTATACCCGTGGGTATTTTAGCGGGCATTATGGATCATAACGCCCGCTCGTTGTGCGAGAAGCAAAATAAGCTAGAAAGAAATTATTTATTTCGCAGAATTTTAATACTAAAACAACGACAACTCAACAAACGAAAACAAAGTCTTTCTTAATCGAAATTAAAAGTACAGTTTTCGAATTTCCCGGAAAAATTATTCAATCGTGAATCTTGGGATATTTTCGAAACCTCAGGAGCGAAAACTTGACCACAAGTACTTGGAAGTTCGTTCACAAGAGAATCACTAGAGAATTCATGAGAATCTGTTACCGAATTCACAATCATCGTCGATATTTTGTTTTTGGAAAAAATGCTCTGCTTTATGTAACCTTCCGCTACAGATGCACTCTTCCATCTTCCGTGTATTTTTAACGTTTCATATGATGAACCAGCCTCAGTTAAAAGAGTTGCTGAAGTCCGTCTCGAACAATGTCCCGGATATTCATTTGCACTATCCAATTTTAAGTATTTGGCAATCATCGAAGGCACACTTTCTATGGTATTTTTGCCAACAGGTTGGATGGAGCACCGACCATTTCGGAACGTGAGGAAAAAATCTAGGATTCTTCACTCCACTGGGTCTCAAGGATATATATTTTCTGACCAGCCCCAAAGCTCCTATTTTTTCTTCCTCTACAATGCTAAATCCTTTTGACATACCGGTTTTAGTTTCGGGTATTTTAACAAGTAAACAGCTACCCTTATCTTCTATATCTTTGATAGACATTTTCACTAATTCATCTCTCCTTAGTCCTCCAAAAACACCCATTATTAGAACTACTTTATGAAGAAGATGAATTTCAACAGGAGCTTCATTGATGAATGTATGAACTTGTTCTGCTGTCAAAACTTTGGATTTCTTCGGAATATATCCTTTAGATTTCATTTTTAAAAACGCTACTAGCCGGGAGAATTGTGAAATATTGATATTTTCATTGACAATCAGTGTAGATTTCAAAATAGAATATTTCGTCCACAATGAAGCAGGACAAAATTTTTCAGACTGAAATAAAAATATTACCCACACATGAACAAAATGAAAAATAAAATAGCATACCAATTCTTGAAAGTACGCCAATAACACTGTTTCATCTATAGCAATTATTTCATTTTTCAACTTCCACTGATGGAATGTTTCATAATCCTTGTCGTAGACTAGTCTGGATTTTTCTGGTAATAAATTATTTGCAGCTTTGGCTGCATTTTCAATTATATTATTCGGCAAATTGCTATTCATTTCTGTTATTTCTTTAAATCTTCACAACGAAAACAGTAATGACATTCACTTAATGAAATGATGACAGCAATAACGTACTTCAAAATATTAACAAATGCCATGGTTACTACTGAAAGTTAAATGGAAAAAAAATCATAGGAGCAATCGAATTTTATTGTAATTAAATGATATATTCGTGAAAAATAAAATCTTGTATGCACCACGAGCCTTATTAGATCCTAACGCCCATCGGGCAACATTCATCCCTCGGGCCGAATGTTTCCCTCCGGGCGTTAGGATCCATATAACGCACTAGGTACATAAATAACTATTTTTATGTGACGGGAAAGAAATTTGACATTTCATCTATGTTGACAGGTAACAAAATATAACTTTTCACGAACTTACTTTTTTCCCCTGGATAAAAGTGAATACATTTTGCCGGATATATATACTTATAGATAACACTGGTCAACAGTGGTTTTGGTCCGAAGATTTTGGAGGTGATTTCATATGAATTTGATGCCCTGAATTCAAATATGCTATTAGTTTTTGCCTGTCAGCTCAAATTTTTAAGATATCAACATTTTTGTGAATTATACATTACACTATTTTAAAAGAAAAACCATGGTTTGAAGAAACAAATTAATAAAGGAATTTTTATTATATTACACAGATATTACAGATATTATTCATTATATACTATAGAAAACAGAAAAAGTCATAATTTAAACCAATTACTCACTAAACATTTCGGAAACTTCTTTTGCGTGACATTCTTGAATGTATTTTAGAACAATCCCGTTTTAAAGACGGTCTAAGTGGCTGTTTAAATAGTGCACCTCAATGCTCATGTTACACCCAAGTGATCTGAAATTATTCAGCATCTCATTGACTAATTCAACATAGTTTTCAGCTTTGTGTTTACCCAGAAAATTTTGGACAACTGAAACAAATGAATTCCTGGCATTTTGTTCAATCTCAATCATTGAATTTATGAAGTCACGGTCTTATTTGTGGGCCACCAAATATTCCTGCTTTAATTTTTTCCTTACTCAGCTGAGGCATTTTTTCCGTATATTTGCAAAGCATGATGCATTCTTATCAAGGGCCTTTACAAACTGCTTCATTAGACCCAGCTTGATATGCAGGGGTGGAAACATGATTTTCTCTCGCGGAACTAAAGGATCATTGATGATATTCTTTCCCCCAACATCCATGTTTTCTCTTCTAGGCCACTCTTTTCTAACCCAGTTTTGCGTTTTGTTTCTGCTATCCCAGAGGCACAAGAAACAAGGATACTTGGTATAGCCACTTTGATGTACAAGGTGGAAGTTTACCATTTTTAAGTCTACACAAATCACCCAATGGTGTTCATGATACTTTATTTTTTCCAAAACCAAAGCTATGTTGTCATATTGCTCTTTCATTTTCGTTGAGTGAGCAATTGGTATTGAGCCATATTTGTTCCCATTATGTAGAAGAACACATTTAAAACTTCGCTTTGAGCTTTCAATAAATAGGCGCCAATCATCCGGAAAATATTCAGGACGACCCATTTTTACCAGGAGTTCTCTAATAGCATGGCAAAATACAAGATTTTGTTCTTCAGAGAAAAAGGTAGCAGATCTTTGCCCCTTGCGCGATAAAATGTAATTTTCGTTCGTGGTCCAAGTAAATTTTTTTTCTTCAACCTGGAAGCTGGTAATTCAGAAGCTTCTTTCGACAGGTTGAGATCTCTAGTGAGGTCATATAACTCATCTTGGTTGAAACATTGGGGAATTGATGACATCGTTTCAAAATCACTGTCACCTTCAGTAGTGTCAGAATTCTGATCAGAGAGACATGTGTCCTCACAGAATTCTGGTAGCTGCTGAAAAGTTGGAACTGGCACTTCTTCTGAGTGAGGGATAGGGCGTCTTGCAGAGACTAAATCTACAAAAGTCCACTTGTTACGGTTAATTCGATTGACTCCAGTAATATTTACTAGGCAGAAATAACAGTGATCGAAGTGATTTTTTGGTTCTCTCCAAACCATTGTACCGAATTTCAGACTTTTCCTTTTCCCGGTAGTCCACTGTCGTAAATGCTCTGTACAAGTTTTACAGACAATATGTGGTGCCCAGGTTTAATCCTGATCACCAAGCTTAGCACCAAAATATCCAAGATAAGCCCTGAATCCAACATGAGATCAATCATGAGTTGATTCAGTTCGGGTACTGGAAGCATTCTTTCATCCAAAACTTTGATGCTACTCTGTATTTCTAGGATATCGCATTTTTCTTTGGAGAAATCTTATTTCAACTTATCATAAAGCCTCATAAAAGCTGTTCTTTGTAAAGCTAAGGCTTTCTTGGTTTTTTCCATACTTGTAATAAAAGTGTCCTGTCACGGTCGCCAAATGTTGAAACTGATTGTTTCTTCAGTATAGAGTTCCCTAACTATCAAATATGGGTGTAGCTTTGCACGCTGAGGGCCAAAATTTACTTCAAATATAAGCAACTTATATTTCCAGATCTATAATGACAACAACATGCCAAGTTGACTCCTAGAAAACTATCACAAAACAACTTGACTATCAACTTATATATTTGAAAAACAAAGTAGGTGAATTCTTGAATTCCAACACAGAGAAACACAAGTATTCCCAGAGACAATCGTATTTCTGTCAAAAACAGACGCCAAACATGTCCAAACCACTCAACCAATCACCTTTGTAATTAACCACGTGACTTTTGTGATGCCACTAACCCAATAGTAGCGGAAATGTCTATGCGCAAATGCGTCTATATCGTCAACCAATCAGAATCAAGAATTGTTCGTCATGATGATACAAAGCGATGTTACATTTAAACGTTTGCGATATGTTTCTGAAACATTACTTTGAAATGTTTCATTCGCCCATATCTCATATGAAATGTATCTGTGATGTATATTGTTTACTTGGTATGAACATCCGAAATTTGGTTTTCTCGATAACTTTCAAAACCTGTATACGGGAATCAGCTTATTATTATTTGAAAGACTAATTAAGAAAATAATATTGAACTTGAAAGAAATCTTCTATCAACTAACTGTGATTAAATCATTGTAAATTAGCAAATTTCCTTCGTCTTGAAGAACTTGTCTGTTGCCCTTGTTAGCACTTGTGGAATAAATGCACTGATTTCTTGAATAAATGTATTGGTGATGATACCTATTTGGTCTCAGTGATGAAATTGTTAAACTTGTAAAAATTTACAAGATTCCTTGGATTCTGTATAATATTGTAAATACTTCTAGGTTGTTATTTGTTTATGTTGTTCTCGACTTGATGTAGTCGACATTGAGAAGTTGAATATTTGTCACATATTTGTATCGAAAAAATTAAAAATGAAATGTTTATTTCCATTTTTTTCAATTTGTTTTCACCTATGAAAGAAAGGCTGGATTTGTTCTGATTCAGGCTGATTTAATCGCAATATCACGTTAATTTTATTGTTTCAACAGCCGAATTGACTTGGACACCAGAAAACCAATTTTGGTTTGAATTTATTTGTTTTGGAGGAAATTAAAACAGTATTCAGGCAGGGCCTTCTAATAGTAGATGGCTGTGATTGTTTCGAACTGGAAGAAAGTATCCACGTTTACGTTTATTTTTGGTGATTACTAAACTGAAAATACATACTATCAAATTCGCATATACTAAAACGCCCCCTAGTGGTGATTACCTAAGGCTATTGAGTTTTCGATGGTGGCGTCCTCTAAGGAAATTTCATCGAAGTTTGCTGAAACCGCTGTAATTTCCTGCAACCAAACTGTTTCAGTTCGAACTTGATCCGGTAGATGGCTTAGGTAAAAATCTTTTTTATTCGAAAGATGGCGTTAGCATGGCAAAGTTATAAATTCGATGGATTCGACTAAAATCATCATGTGCATGGATTTAATATATCGTCTTATTATGAAGTTGATCTATAATCCAATGCATTGTCAATATTTTATGCTTGAACCGATATCACAAATGTCTAGTCATACGGCCTAATTGAATTAATGTTCGGTATCAGTGGCGTAACGATCATTGACCGGGCTCCCCCCGCAAAAATAATTCTAGGGCCCCCCGTTAGTTAGAATTATTTTTTCATATAGAAAGTCTTTTTAACTTATGTAGCCGCGTCACATCCGCGCTACACAGTACGCGTAGACGTTTAGAAAATAAGTATAACAGTAAGTGGAGTGAAATGAATTTGATTTTGTGAAATTCATTTGAAGAATTAAGTTTTCAACTAAATTTCATACAATTTTCAAGATTTGTATTAGGATCACAGGAATGGGAGAAGGTATCCGGCGTACCAAGGGTGCCCCATGAAATTTGATAAGTAGGCAATCAGTAAAACATTCTCGGGTATAGTTAATTGCCTACCTGATCAATTTAACGGAGCACTCCTGGTACACAGGATACCTCCTCGCATTCCTGTGATCCTAATACAAATCTTGAAAATTGTATGAAATTTAATTGAAAACTAAATACATTCATTACTCATTCTTCAAATGAATTTCATAAAATTTTCAAGATTTGTATGTATTACGCTGACAAGAATGCATTAATGAATTTAGGTTTCAACTAAATTTCATACTATTTTCGTACACCGGATACCTCCTTACATTCCTGTGATAATCCTAAATCGCATGAAATTCATTTGAAGAATGGGTAATGAATGAATTTAGTTTTCAATTAAATTTCATACAATTTTCAAGATTTGTATTAGGATCACAGGAATGCGAGGAGGAATCCGGTGTACCAGGAGTGCTCCGTTAAATTGATCAGGTAGGCAACTAACTATACCCGAGAATGTTTTACTGATTGTCTATTTTCATGGGGCACCCTTGGTACACCGGATACTCATTCTTCAAATGAATTTCATTCATTCATTACTCATTCTTCAAATGAATTTCATATTTTACGCTGACAAGAATGCATTAATCAATTTAGGTTTCAACTAAATTTCATACTATTTTCTAGATTTGTATTAGGATCACAGGAATGCGAGGAGGTATTCGATGTACCAGAAGTACCCGTTAAGATGACCAGGTAGGCAACCAGTAAAACATTCTGGGGTATTGCTGGTTGTCTACCTTGTCATCTTAACGGGTACTCCTGGTACGTCGAATACCTCCTCGCATTCCTGTGATCCTAATACAAATCTTGAAAATTATATGAAATTTAGTTGAAAAGTAAATTCTGATTCATTCTTCAAATGAATTTCATACAATTTTCAAGATCAATAAAACATTATCGGGTATTGCTGGTTGCCTACTTGGCCAGGTAGGCAACCAGTAATACATTCTCTGGTATTGCTGGTTGCCTACCTGGTCATCTTATTGGGACACTCCTGGTACGCCGGATACCTCCTCGCATTCCTGTGATCCTAATACAATTCTCGAAAACTCTCGAAATTCATTTGAAGAATGGAAGTGTTCAACTCAATTTCATATTATTTTGTATTAGAATCAGAGCAGTGGCGTAACGATCATCCAGGAACCAATGGAATTTTAGCAGATTTACGCCTACAGCATGCTTGGTATAGTCCTAATTTCTTTACGATTAGTTGAGCTATCAGGAACCAATGAAATTTCAGGAGGTTTACGCCTACTGCATGTGTATCTACTGTCGTCATTGCTTTACGATTAATTGAGATATCAGGAACCAATGGAGTTTCAGGAGGTTTACGCCTACAGCATGATTAGTATAGTCGTGATTTCTTTACCATCAGTTGAGATATCAGGAACCAATGGAATTTTAGCAGATTTTCGCCTACAGCTTGCTTAGAATAGTCGTCGTTTCTTTACGATTAGTTGATTTATCAGGAACTAATGGAATTTCAGGAGGTTAAAGCCTACTGCATGCGTCTGTACAATCGTGATTTATTTACGATTAGTTGGGATATCAGGAACCAATGGAATTTCAGCAGATTTACGCCTACAGCATGATTAGTATAGTCGTCAGATGAAAATGCAATTTTTTTATGAAATTTCAACACTCTATATCTTCTGAACGGGGCCAAATTGGGAAAAATGTTTCTTTTGAGGTCAAGAACCTATGGTTAAACTTAAAGCAGTGGTCAAAGACTCGTCCTGTATATTGGCTGCGAAAATTAAAGTTCAAATATTGCCATACTGAGGCATCATCTATTGGTCGTTATTCGAAGTTTTAAACCACTGGATCTGAGCGTCATCTATGACTACACTATATTAACTATCTAGGAGGCTTACAGTTCTCTTCAAATCATTACTGGCGTATCGAATTTTATGCGGTAGATGGAAAGAACCCAACATTCTCTCCGTTCAAATAGATGGCGCTAGGAACTGAATATATCTGCAACTCAATTAAGATTATTGCATGATAAAAAAGGCGGGTTCACCTAGAACATTATTGAATCCAGATATTTATAGTTATTTCTCCACACCTTCTACTGCATTGCATAGAACGAAATGCATAGCATCCACGATCGTCAATATACTGCAAGTGAGGTTAGAATTCCTTATTCTCTCTGGCTCATATAATAGCACTCGTTAGATATGCATGATTTTTTAGACAGCCACTATCAAGAAAATTGTGATAAATAAAACACAGAATAATTTTGCTTGTTTAATATTTAGCTGTTTTCGATATAATCAATATTTTCCAGTAATCATCAAATAGGAGATTTTTCTTCCAAGCACCCCTTAGTAAGTAATTTGAAAGATGGAGACAGAAATTATACAGTTTCATAGTGAATAGCATTTTATTCATATCGCAGAATAAATTTTTCCAACTTCTCAGACAACAGGTATGGATTCATTCAAGCGAAACTTTCAAAATTATGACGCCAAAAACACAAAAAAAAAACGAACTCTTGCAATTTTCGTAACGGATATCACGACTAATACAAAAAAAATGCTTAAAAATCCAATATATTAAGATTCGAAATCAATAATAAAAGCGAGAATATCTATTGCACATCATGTCTAATAACACATCGCAAAATGATCTTCGTTTTCATCTAAAATGACACCTTTCCATTGAATCCATACCACGTGAAGATCTGATTCCAAATAATCATCGAAAAAAATATATATAAGGAAAATAAACACGGAAAAAATGACTATATATAATATATTTAATTTCAACATTCTTGCTGTTTAGTTTGTGAATTTCTGAAACCTGGGGGACTTGTTATATTTGTATTTGAGAATCCTTCGTTTGTAAACCAATTATTTAACTGATTCGTATGTGTTGTGTTGAACCCGTTCAAATTCGGCTGTTGCAGCTGTTGTGTCAGATTTGAAAATATGTTCGCTGTACTGTAATCTGTGCTATTGTTCATGTAACTGTGGGCCCTTATGTTCTGTGTCGTTGTGGGTGACGTTTGGGGGTTCAAACTTCCCAGACCGTTCAGCGATTGCTGCATCAAATTTGGATACGTGTTGTGTTCTCTTATCGAAGGACCAGATATATTTGCTATCGGAAAGTGTCTGCTAGAACTGAGGATCGCCGGATCCAGGTTCTTCCAGTCCGTTGATATATCTGAGAACAAACGGAATTCATTCAAGCATGTTCTGGATACAGCATGTCCTAGATTTATAAAAATGTAGAAAAGTTTTTCTCTATTTCAGTTTCGTAATGAGTTCATTACAGTACTAAAAACAGTGCTGTAACGAACTCATTACAGCATTGTTTTTAGTTATATTTTTCATTTTGTGGTTGACAACACTGGCATCCTATTCTTTCGAATGTCTACACGCGTCCATTGCATGTCAATTGTTAATATTAAACCCTGTAGAGATTTGAACGCACTATTCAAATTCTATAATCTGTCAATTTTCGTATCAGTCACGCCAACTGCGAAAATAAAATACAAAAGGCACTAGGAGGTATAATCTAGATTATTCATTGAATCCCAATAAATTTCTCACCATTCTTAACAGAAATAGAGAAAATATCGTCTAGTACCTGTTGCAGAAGGCAATTCCAACACTCATGCGTACAAACAAATTTCGCATTCGTATTGGAATAGGTGCGTGCCTATTCTGCAACTTATATTAGAATATACTATTCTAAAACTTGTCATATTCAACTATAGTCAGTAAACCGACTTTACGAACAACCAAACAGGTGAACTACTAACTGCGATACGAACTCAGATCTACTAAATTTCAAAAACAAAGTTACCGAATCAATTCTCAAAATGAATGAAAACGTATTAAATTACTTTCGATCAATCCTAATGACTAAGTGATTCATTATTAAAACATGTAAATACTCACTTTTCTGTGTATTCATATAACCGTTTGTCCAACTGTTTTGTGTGGGATTATTTAGCGACTGTGGATTATTTGACATATTTAGGAATGGTAAAATTTTACTACCTGCAAGAAAAAAAACAACCGATGAATATATCATTCGAATTTTCAAGATTTCTCATCACTTACCGAAGGAGTTCATATGTGTTGTATTTTGTGGCTGTACAAAACCAGGAGGCGGCGGTGGTATGTGGCCCATTCCTGTATTTGATTGACTATGTATTATATTGTTCATGTGAACGCCCTGTATATTTGTCCTCCCTGCATAACAGATTCATTTTGTAATAATGAGATTTAAAAAACATCCCAAGCTACACAATTGATATCAACTAAATCATGTAATTGTGGCAGATTATACCTTAAATTGGCAACCGTAAAAATACGAACTGGGAATTAACATACTCAAATTGAAACTAATTAAAGTCAAATTAGTAATAAAAATCATATCTGTTGAGATTTCATGAGTGTTTGAATTGTGAAGAATATTCATAATTATTGATATGTATTAACTGCACTTTTCAATCAAATTCATCACATTGTAAAATCCAAAATTTGGAGCTTCAAAAATAAAGTTCAATTTCACCCTACGCTCTACGCCTCTGTTTTATTTATAGGATATTCTATGCCCCATGCCATAAAGAAAGCCGTGTGGTTCCATGTTAAATATCCTTGTGCGCAGGTTGTCAAGAACAGGTCATTATCATGACGTGGGTGGAGGTTTACATCGGTGCTTAGCTTGGGTGATTTTTAGATGATGAAAAGATTTTTTAAAGTTGAGTTATAAAATAGTTTGAATAGTGAATATAATCTAATAAGTTTTTAGTTAATTGAGCACTATTAGATATCTTGGTAAAAGAAAAAACTAATTTAATTGAAAGCTGTGTTAATGGCAACTTGTTGGAGCGTGAAAATGAGTGCATGGAGGCACAAGAGGAATAAATTGTTTAATAAAATTGATTCGTTCCAAAATGTACATTAGAATTTTTTTGACGTGACAACGTCTTATAAATTGGTTTGCCGGGTGACACTTCAAGAAACTGCGTTACGCTCCGCTCACGTTATGCGCTCACAATGAGAGCGAGTGAGAGGCACGCGTCCCTTCTACTCGGGCATGGTTAGCCCGCCTAAGAGCGAGAGAGACAGACATAAAAAGTGAAAGGCACGCGTCCCTTCCACTCGAGCACAGTTAGCCCACCTAATAGCGAGAGAGAGAAAGCAAAGGTAAACGCGTACGAATGAATATTCACATTAAAATTATTTTATCACTCAAAGTCGTTGTCACGTAAAACTTTCGCCCGTATACCGACTTTACAAGCAACCAATTTTTTTTGTAATTTGTTTCTTTTGGAATGGAGTGGATATAATCAAAATACGTTCACCTACCTTGTGTTTGATTTTTTTCTGTCGCTATCAGCTCCGCGAAACCTTTTTGTGACTCTTGGAAGGGATCGAAGTCCAACTCGTCCTCCGGATTCCTTATTTTATTCTGACCCTGCCCAACTGTCAGTCCGACCGGCGTGGACGTCACCTGTGGAAGCGCCACCCCCTGTGTCTGATTCGGAACCGGTAAATTATACAAATTCCTATTTCCGAAGGTGGATGGACTGGAACTGTTCAAATCTCTGCCGAAGTATCCATTCTGTAACTGGTAATTCTGGAAGGAGAAGTAAAGGTTACCCGTTGCCGCACAAAGAACTATCCGAAAATTCTCATTCGAATTGCATGCCTTGAGTATTTTCAAGTATTTGGAGTTGCTGTATGTTGGTAGGATTGTAACGTCCTAGGTTTTTTTTAAAAGAAAAAATCGTAGTCTTATTCCACCCTATGTTGATACGCCACTGGCGGTTACCAAACCGTGGAAATAAATTCCATGGTTGGAATCGGAGAAAGAAGAAGAGCACGGCTCTCACTGTCTAGTGTAGACGTCGAGCTGCGCAAGTGCGTTGTGTAGAGGAAAAAGATAAGATGTGTTGTGAGAGAAGAGGTGAGACCTAAAAAAGTGTTAGTGACTTTGTGTGAGTTCGAAAACGAAGCCACCTTACGTTGAGTGACTTTAGAATCTATTTTGTATAATTCAGACTTTTTTAAATGATATCAGTTGTCCATTTTATTGACCTTTGTTGATTAATAGCATTGGGAACTTGATTGGTTCAGAGAATTTAGTATTTTTCTGTTATGTTTGTAAATTAATATTGTTATATACATTATCCTTATTGGGTACGTTTATCATTGGTCAGAAACATTAAATAGCTGGTTTTCTTTGTTATAGTACTGAGTCCACGTGTTTTCAGTACAATTAATCTTCGAATACGCAATTTGAAGTTCAAAATTTTTTTGGACAATTCCGATAGAGAATCAGACATTTTCTTCCTCATTACCGTTTTGCATTATTGGAGTCATTAAAGTATTCACCTAAATGTCAGATGGGCGGAGCTTGAGGTTCAATTGTCATGGATTTGAGTCGCTGTCACGAACGGTGAATAACAAGAGAGTAGCAAAAATATAGATTCTCGTCTTTGATTGGTCCTCGTGTTTTCGGTGAATAATAATCAGAATAACTGTAAGGAACATTAGCACAAATGATACTAAGAATCATACATAATCGACAGTAAGAAATACACATAATCAACAATAAGAAATATACATAATGGTAGCAAGAAAACAGAAGTAACTGAACAAAAGCTCTCTCACTACTCGATACAACATTATGGTGCTACACACAAAGGGCTACATCCACTACTCCGTATCAAACATACTAGTAACACTATTAGTCGGTGATATCTGACGTTATCATACGTTTCTGTAGTTTAATCACAGATCCTGGTCCATGAAGGCCTTAGCAATTTATGCTGCAAAATAGAATACAACAAATATAATTGCTTTGGCTACCATTACGTAAATTTTACGGTAAGCTAAAGATAGAGAATTCTTTGTTATAGTTGCCATGCGAACTCCAAGATTTGTAGTGTAAAATTGACGAAACTACATTGTTAGGGAATATAATTCTTGTCCTAAGTAACAAGCAATGTAATACAACTTGAACTAAGCATTATAGCACAAAGAAAGCAGGGTTATCCAAATGATCAAAGCATTACATTCACAAAGAAAGTAGGGTTATCCAAAACAACAAAGCATTTCATTCATAAAGAAATCAGAATCAATGACAAGGGCCCAACATCATCTAATACAACATAAAACCTAATAAATATTTCATGTGGGCGGAGCTTGAGATTCAATTGTCATGGATTTGAGTCACTGTCACGAACGGTGAATAACAAGAGAGTAGCAAAAATATAGATTCTCGTCTTTGATTGGTCCTCGTCATTTCGGTATACTTCATCCTTATTAGGTACGTTTTTCATTGGTCAGAAACATTAAATAGCTGGTTTTCTTTGTAAAAGTACTGAGTCCACGTGTTTTTGGTATAATTTATCTTCGAATTGGCAATTTGAAGTTCATAGTTTTTTGTTTGGGCAATTCCGATAGAGAATCAGACATTTTTTTTCTCATTACCGTTTTGCATTATTGGAGTCATGATAGTATTCACCTAAATGTCAGATGGGCGGAGCTTGAGGTTCAATTGTCATGGATTTGAGTCGCTGTCACGAACGGTGAATAACAAGAGAGTATCAAAAATATAGATTCTCGTCTTCGATTGATCCGCGTGTTTTCGGTATACTTCATCCTTATTGGGTACGTTTATCATTGGTCAGAAACATTAAATAGCTGGTTTTCATTGTTATAGTACTGAGTCCACGTGTTTTCGGTATAATTTATCTTCGAATTGGCAATTTGAAGTTCAGAGTTTTTTGTTTGGACAATTCCTATAGAGAATCAGACATTTTTTTACCTCATTACCATTTTGCAGTATTGTAGTCATGAAAGTATTCACCTAAATGTCACATGGACGGAGCTTGAGGTTCATTACGCCGTATTAGTGTGACGTCACATCATGCTCGTAACCATAGTGACGGGATCCGAACAAATTATTCTTGACGAGATTATAATATATTTCAATTGATATTTAATTGAAATTGTGTATGTAACTTATCCTCAAAACAATTTTTCATTCTTAGAATTGCCTGTCACATGAAAAATACTGGGCAATACAAATTAAAACAGAGCTGTTTGGATCCCGTAACCATAGTTACGGGTGAATAACAAGAGAAGAGCAAAAATATAGATTCTCGTCTTTGATTGGTCCTAGCTATTTAATGTTTCTGACCAATGATAAACGTACCCAATAAGGATGAAGTATACCGAAAACACGAGGACCAATCAAAGACGAGTATCTATATTTATGCTACTCTCTTGTTATTCACCGTTCGTGACAGCGACTCAAATCCATGACAATTGAACCTCAAGCTCCGCCCATCTGACATTTAGGTGAATACTTTCATGACTCCAATAATGCAAAACGGTAATGAGAAAAAAAATGTCTGATTCTCTATCGGAATTGCCCAAACAAAAAACTCTGAACTTCAAATTGCCAATTCGAAGATAAATTATACCGAAAACACGTGGACTCAGTACTATAACAATGAAAACCAGCTATTTAATGTTTCTGACCAATGATAAACGTACCCAATAAGGATGAAGTATACCGAAAACACGCGGATCAATCAAAGACGAGAATCTATATTTTTGCTACTCTCTTGTTATTCACCGTTCGTGACAGCGACTCAAATCCATGACAATTGAACCTCAAGCTCCGCCCATCTGACATTTAGGTGAATACTTTCATGACTCCAATAATGCAAAACGGTAATGAGGAAGAAAATGTCTGATTCTCTATCGGAATTGCCCAAACAAAAAATTCTGAACTACAAATTGCCAATTCGAAGATAAATTATACCGAAAACACGTGGACTCAGTACTATAACAAAGAAAAGCAGCTATTTAATGTTTCTGACCAATGATAAACGTACCCAATAAGGATGAAGTATACCGAAAACGCGAGGACCAATCAGAGACGAGAATCTATATTTTTGCCTCTCTCTTGTTATTCACCGTTCGTGACAGTGACTCAAATCCATGACAATTGAACCTCAAGCTCCGCCCACATGAAATATTTATTAGGATTTATGTTGTATTAGGTGATGTTGGGCCCTTGTCATTGATTCTGATTTCTTTATGAATGAAATGCTTTGTTGTTTTGGATAACCCTACTTTCTTTGTGAATGTAATGCTTTGATCATTTGGATAACCCTGCTCTCTTTGTGCTATAATGCTTTTTTCAAGTTGTATTACATTGCTTGTTACTTAGGACAAGAATTATATTCCCTAACAGTGTAGTTTCGTCAATTTTACACTACAAATCTTGGAGTTCGCATGGTAACTATAACAAAGAATTCTCTATCTTTAGCTTACCGCAAAATTTACGTAATTGTAGCCAAAGCAATTATATTCATTGTATTCTATTTTGCAGCATAAATTGCCAAGGCCTTCATGGACCAGGATCTGTGATTAAACTATAGAAACCTATGATAACGTCAGATATCACCAACTAATAGTGATACTAGTATGTTTGACACGAAGTAGTGGATGTAGCCCTTTGTGTGTAGCACCATAATGTTGTTATTCTGATTATTATTCACTTATGGTTACTATTCTATCAAATGATGAGTGATCCTTTATTTATTTATTTGTAGGTTTTCTCGTAATCTTTGTAGAAATTGTCTCATTATTATTATTTATGTTCTCTTGCTCCTATTTATGCCTATGTTTCTTTACTGTTGATTATTTATATGTTTTACTGTTTTATCAAGTGGTGAGAGCACGTTAGTTTAATTATTCCTATGGTTAATACTGCTATATATTTATTTATATGCTTGTATAACATTGTATTTCTATTTTGGGGTCTCAGGGCTACATTATTGTATAAGATTCTTAGCTACCTGGATCGAAGGCATTGAAGGGCCGGTTCCAAGGCCTTTAGGCAGGAACCGTTACCAACATGTGCTATAAGGCATGAGAGAAGATACTTTTTTATCGATGCGACATTTTCTTTCATTTTCAGAGCCGCCGCTGGACCCCATGACCTTACCCGTGTTCCCAATTCCTTACCATTAAATGGCCAAGTCTTTGTATCTGGAGTCATTCAGATGTTGTAGTTTAGTATTTTAAAAATAATATTTGTCATCCTTTTTGTAAGAAAAAGTGGCAAATGTTACAGGACTGTGTGCAAACTGTCAACTAGTTTGTTCAGGACGTAATGACATAGATGTTTTCTGCTGTTTAGAACAGCTGTTGAAACCAGTCGACATGAGTTGTAGTCTGGTCATTAACAAACTAGTTGCCATATTTGATACAGTATTTATAGACAGTCCTACCAACATACAGAAACTTCAAATACTTGAAAATACTCAACGCAAGCAACTTAAATGAGAATCTATAGATAATTTTTTTGTCAGAGAGTATTTTGAACATCTTGATAAATCTTGTGTTGACAAAAACCAGGAAAACTTGACGGATAAAATAAATTTTGACAAAAATGCCACCTTATGCGACTTGTAGACCAATATGTTAGTTCCCGTTGAAAATCAAACTCACCTGCTGTTGCGGTTTTATATTTAAATTTCTCAGCTGTTCCTCCAACTGTTTTTGTTGCAACAATAATAGGTGTTCCTGCACAGCCGTCTGTTGTTGTTGGTAGTAGCCGTTCTGGGGGGTGTGAGGTGTGATCAAGGAATTTATACCGTTCAACATGTTCAACTGCGTCTGATTCTTGTGGAAATCCATGAAGAACTTGGACATGTTGTGATCCAAGCCGTTCAGGCCATTCGTACTGTTCGTGTGGACTTCTTTATTCGTTAAACCCCCTGTGGAAAAATATGCACATCGAAATATTTTGAAAAACAATAAAGCGATTTTCGATTATTAATATTTGTTTTTAATAAGAGATGACGGATATTGCCCAAATAATAATCCACAATGAATCGCTGATTGAAGCCCACTCACCGAAATGCTGTGCACCAACGTAACCATTACTCTTCACCGTATTTCCAATCATCAGACCGTCCATCAGACCGTTATCGTGAAGTTTACCGCTGTCCAGGTACCGTCTCGACGCCTCGAACTCGTCAAAGTATTTGCTATTGGTGTAACCGGCCAAGAGGGCAGCGCTCGACGACGGCACGCCATTTTGACTGGGTACGCTGGCGGTCTGCTGATGGTGTTGCTGCAAGTTGCCCAACAGGCTGCTTCCCGTCGTGCTTATGCCGTTCACGATCGTGTCCAGAGATTCCTTGGGCGGCACGCCCGCCTGCCTTGTCCTCGACGCCTGCGTTGCCAGTTCTTCGAAATGGTCGTTGTCGAAGCCGCAAAATAAGTCTTCGGTGGTGGGGAGATAGGGGAAGGAGTCCGGCAGCACGCCGCTGGACGTGTTGTGAATGTCGTTGTCCGCAGTGGCGACGGGCACCAGACGATGGTCCTGATGATGGGGCGGTTCTTCGCTCGCTGATTGGAGGCTGTTCGACATGTGACTTACTGATTGGAAACCTGCGAATTGATTGATTTTTCGTATAGTAAAGGATTTTATATTCCTGGAAACAATGGAATCCACTTATATTTATCGAATATAGTTGGTTATTACTGAGTTGAAGCAGGTAGTGAGCTCATTTGTTCCTTCAGCTTCTTTGTTCATTTCTATTTTTAATAAATTTATTGAAAAAATGGAAAATAATTCATAAGGTTATCAAAAATATTGCCTTTTAAGGGTGGGTTGTAAGTCAGCGAGTAAACTTATGGTTTACGAAAACTAGTTTAAAAGGTAAAGTTACGTATATAATGATTAAATTTAAGATGGAAGTACAAAGTAAGTCTCAAGTGTGGGTGCACTAAGACACCAAGGGTGGGTTTTAAGCTTAGACTATATACGAATAGACCCCTTAATTTACATTGGAAAGTGTCGCATCTGGAACTTACAGCTGGTCGATTGTAACGTATTGAGCTGGTCCACTCAGGTCATAAAAAATTTTCATGTTGTCAAACTGAGCAAATAAACTGAATAAAAACTTTTTCTCCAATTTGCATTCAAAACATTGTATAAAATTTTATATTTTGAATTGAAACTGTCTTATCGGATATATTAGCAAGTAAAATAAAAACTTTAGTTGACTCTGCTATCTTATGTCAGAGACCACAGATGGAAAGAACTTCAGGTGAAAGTCAAGACAACGCTGCTCCATTCTCTGCTTGACAATTTGAAGGTCACATGTTTATTACTTTTCATCACACTAAAAATGGTTCGTAAACATGAAAGTTGTCTGTGAAGACAGGAATTTTAATCCGGATTTATCGTTCCATAGATAAGTGTATTGTGGGGGACAAATGTTGGTAAAGGGTCTTGAGGTTACATTGTGGCTGGTAACAATGTGACAATAAAACTCGAAGTAAAGCCCACTGATTCTTGGCGAAAAAGTCAGGGGTTCAAGGAATTGAACTCAGCTCTGCCAACAAACCCAATTCTCACGTCCTCGTAGACAATATGTCGCGTGTTCCCTGGGAACCTGACGTATAATATCTATGCGTTAGGTTGCAAACGAGATAGGGTGAAAGGCGAGTTTTCGGCGCCTATAAGTAACCGAAACCCTCCAGCTAAGGTATGGTAACCCTAACAGAAGGGTCCCTGGTCCTCCTGGTTGGGGGTTGGAGTGTCAGGCTGGTTCCCTGTCATCTGGAAAAACTTCATATCTACTAAAAAGCCAAATCAAAGCCTCGGAAAGGATGGATTTCACGGACAACGACATAAGCGAAGAAAACGGACAATGAATTTTGGAACATGGAACACTCAAGGAATAAGCGGTAAGACTGATGAAATCGCAACCGAAATGGAACAACATAACATCGGTATAGTGACCCTCACCGAAACCAAAAAAAAGGGACAAGGAACAGAAAAGATTGGAAACTATATACATGTCTTCAGCGGAGTCCCCAAACATGAGAGAGCAAAGAGAGGAGTGTCAATGATGATCCATAAAAATATTGGAGGAGAATTAAAGACTGGGAAGCCATTGATGAGAATATTATTCGATTGAATGTAAATATCATGCAGAGAGAACTTGTAATTATTGGTGTCTACGCAATATCAGATGATGAGTCGGTTGCAAGGAAGGATGAATTTTACAACAAATTGAGTACTGTAATACAGAGCGTGGGGAGAAGCAAAGAAGTAATCCTTATGGGAGATTTTAATGGTAGAACAGGTAACAGGAAAGACGATCCTGTAGTTGGACCATTTGGAGAAGACAGGCATAGCGATAACGGAGAACGACTAATTGATTGCTGTCGAACATACGACTTGAAAATTGCAAATGGATTCTTCAAACATAAGCCCATCCACAAGTTTACTTGGATCCAACACACGAAAAACTTAAAATCAATCATTGACTACATCATAACACGACAGCACACAGAACTTCAGGTAAATGATGTAAGGGCGTATAGAGGGATCTTATGCGACTCTGACCACTACTTTGTCAGAGCAAAAATATTCTTTCCTTGGCATCACGACAAATCCCAAACAAATCATACTCAAATGAAAAACGTCATCAATAAATCAGATGAAATCAACAATAAGCGGTGGAATCTGAGTAACCTTCAGGACGATAACATAAAACAAAGATACCAGACAAGGCTCGATGAGTATTTGACTGCCATCGAAGACATCGACACTGAAAACATGTATGAAAAAATTAAGGATGCTTTACAGAACTCAGCCACTGAAGTATTGGGAGAACTCTCAAATCGAAAGAGCAAGGCCTTATGGTGGAATAATGAAATGGAGGAACTGGTAAATCAGAAAAACAAAGCTTATTTAAAATGGTTAACAACAAAAGAACAAAGAGATAGGGAATCATATCTGGAGGCGAAGAGAATGACAAGAAGAAAAGTTAATGATGCAAAGAGGAATATGTGGGATAGAAAATGCAAGGAGGTTGACTCCCTTTTAGGAGGTAGAAAGACAGCAGAATCTTGGCGATTCATTAATGCGCTGAAAAGTCCGAGCAAAAACTCAGCAAACATTGACACAGTTCCAATGAACAACTGGGTTACACATTATAGACAACTTTTGACAGAAACAAGACAAGAATTTCTGACACCGAGTACATCATCACACATAGACATTGAAGGTGAAACAGTTTCTGTAGATGTTGAAACAGTGAGAAGGGCAGTATTCAGGTTGAAAAATGGTAAAACCCCAGGTCCCGGAGGAGTACCCGCAGAGCTGATCAAACATGGTACACAAAATCTATTCCAGGCAATTACAAATTTGATAAATAAGTGCTTGAGCGGACAACCAGTACCCAAAGAATGGAAAACAGCACATATTTCGTCGATATACAAAAAGGGAGATAAAAATCAATGCGCAAATTATAGAGGCATATCAGTGACTAGCACATTTAGCAGAATAGATAGATAGATAGATAGATAGATAGATAACCTTTATTTGATCTAGAATCATACAGACTGTTGATCACGTCACAAAAGAGAGAAAAAAGAATACAATGGTAAATAGAAAAAATATTGAAAAATTCACAACACCAGAAAAGACCGAAAAATGAAATTAAAGTCCATCAAAGGATTTTTCACCAAGAAACTCGTTGACATTGTAGTAGGCCTTTCTCAATAGAAATTTCCTCAAGCCTTTCTTCTGCAATACTGCACTGCTATTCTTAAAACTTGGGGGCAAAATATTCCAGATCTTGACCATGAGATAACTTGCATTTTTCTGTATATAGGTGAAATTGGTTTTTTCCACACAGAGGTGGGTTTTACCTCTAGTGTCATACTCATGCTTCAAGAGCAAGGTTTTGAAGTCCTCATAGTTTTTTATCACATACATTATACATTCATATATGTATAGGCTGGTGAGTGTTAAGATATTATGCTGAGTAAAAACGTCCTTACAGCTTTCCCGCCGGTTCATCTTGAAGATTGTTCTTAGGCATCTTTTTGTAATTTGAATATTCTTTCAGTCTCAACGGAAACCGCCCAAAAAATAACGCCATACCTAAGTCTAGAATGCACATAGGCATGATATGCAGACAGGGCAGCATCAATCCCGACTCTGTCAGTGATGACTCTAAGTGCGTAGCAATATTTTGCTAGACTTATTGCTATATTATCGACTTGCGGTCTCCAATCCAGGTTACAGTCAATATGAACCCCAAGGAAGGGTATAGAGCTCTCAGCTGTTACGTCCCTATTGTTGAAAGTCACCTGCAGTGTCCGCTGATTTTTCTCTCTGAAAATTAATAGTTTTGTTTTATTGATGTTCATTTCCAGTTCATTAGATTGAAACCATTTATCCATGTCCGCAAGACTCCTCATTACATCATTCTGGCACTCATCCGCAGTGACACCACCACATATCCTAGAAACATCATCAGCATACATAACAGTGTCATTATCTGTTTCCTGAACCAGATCGTTTGTGTATATAATGTACAACAGGGGACCCAGTATTGAACCCTGAGGTACACCCCTTCCACATATAGAGCATCTGATGTTATTCGTTCACCATCTTTTGTTGTTTCAGATGTTTTTTGAATTCTTCGAGTTAGATAAGATGTGTACAGTTCTAAAGCCACACCTCTTATGCCATACTTTTCCATTTTCTTCAGTAATATCTCATGATTTACTCTGTCAAAGGCCTTTGTTAGATCGAGGCAAAGTGCTGCTGTTACTTGGTTTTTGTTTAGCAATTTTACTACTGAATTTAGTGCCACATATACCGCATTTATTGAGGATTTTCCTTGTCTAAAGCCATATTGTTGTTTAGCTAAGATGTTATTTCTTTCAAAAAAGTTTATGGTTTTGTCAAATATTATTTTTCAAAGATCTTATTTATGTTTGAGAGTAACGATATTGGCCTGTAATTTTCATAGTTGTTCCTGTTGCCTTTTTTCATGAATTGGTTTGACCCAGGATTCCTTGAGGGCTTGTGGGAAGTTTCCTGTTTCTAGCATTCGATTTATTATATGTGTCAAAGGTTTCATTAACATTGATGCACTACTTTTGAGAAGTGTAACCGGGATACCATCATAACCCATGGACATTTTGTTTTTCATCTGCTTGATGTAACCCAGCACTTCTTGTTCTATTACAGGGCTGAGGAATATACTTTTATCATGCAATTTGACATTGGCTGCAGCTTCAGTACTGTTTGTGATCTTGATTTCATTTTGTTTTTAGAGAAAAGGAATTTACTTCATTTAGAAGGTCCTTTTCATTTTTATCAGGAAATGAGTTGAAAAATATTTCTTTAGTACGAGAATCTTTTCCTACAAGATTATTAATTAGTGTCCAGGTGGCTTTGGTTTTATTTTCAGAGTTTTTTATATATAAACTTTCTGAGTTCCTCTTGGATTGTTTAACAACATGTCTTAATATGCTGGAATACCTTTTATAATAGTCTTGTGAAACAGTACCTTCCAACATTTTCTCATGGAGTTCCCTTTTATGTCTACTTGATATTCTAATTCCTAGTGTAAGCCATGATCTATTCCTACTCCTAACAGTACACCTCTTAAGTGGAAATATTCGGTTCATTATTGTTTTCATCGTGCTAGAAAAGAGTTCGTATGCTCTATCCGAATTTTGTTCTAAGAGTACCTCCTCCCACGTACAATCTTGCAAAAATGAGAAAAAATCTTCCAATTTTGATTTCGTGAAGAAACGCCTTACAAGTGCTTTGATGGGTTTTGTTGCACTAGAAATCCTTGTTTCTATTGTGATGAACTGAGACATATTGTGGTCTGAAAGAGATGATGTTATGTTCATATTATTTTTATAATTAGTTGTATTTACAAATATGTTATCGATTAATGAACAGGTTGTCTTTGTTATTCTAGTAGGTTTGAAAATTGTATGTTCATAGTTAAATGATGCCAGTAAATCCAGAAACATTGTCCTGCAGTCACTGTCAACCATTAAATTAATATTGAAGTCTCCACAAATTACCACATTATAACTATTGAAACCTCTATTTGCTATATCTAGAACCTGCTCCAGGACTTCCAAAAAAAGCTGCACATCTCCTAGACCTGTTCGGTAAATTGACATTACAACTAATTTTCTGCTTTTACTCACAGTACAAGATATTTCAATTTCACGTTCAATACTCTTATTTTTAATGAATTGTACATCTTCAAAATCTTCATAAATATTCTTTACAAAAATACAAGACCCGCCATGTAAAGACCTCTCTCGCGTGTAGCATGAAACCAACCTGTAATCCTCCAAACGTACAAGGTCCTCCTCACATTTATGCAACCAATGTTCAGTCAAACACAAAATATCTGGAGTGTCTTTCAGAGATCCTACAAACACTTCGAGTTCCAGTATCTTATTTCTTATGCATTGTATGTTTTGATGAACTATATTAATGCACTTATTCAGTTCTCGTGATTGAGACGTCGTCTGAGATGGAGAAAAAGGTTAACACTAATACCTTTTTCCCATTTGCTTGAGTGCATGACTTTTTCCCTTGATTCCAGTGGGATGGAAACTTTGAAAGAACTTTTGTACTTATCCTTTCTAGTCTTCATTGTTTCACAAGTTGCTTGTATATTGAATGTTCGATAAATATACTCTTTCACTTCTTCTGGTTTGGTTTCTGGTTCAAGGCCTGTTATAAAGAGGCAACATATTTGCTTCGCAGCTGGCAAACTTGTTTTTTCTGCTTCTCCTTTCATTGGTTCCGGTCTCTGCAGTTTTTGTAATTGTCTCTTTTTCTCTTTAGTATATTTCACCAATTTGAAGTCGCTGTCTACGTCTGAACTGGGCTTCTCAACTTGACTTTTGCCATGGGACACTTGTGGAAGTTGTTCCATTGTGGATTTTTCTGTTTCAATATCTACAGATTTGAAAGTTCTTCTATCACGAAAATTTTCACGTTCGTTTGGGTAATTTTCCAGGTTGATGATTTCCTGCATTTTATTTCGCTGACAAGATTCCAATGGATGGACATTTTTACTTTTACTGGAATCACCCTTGAAAAGATCAGCCATTCTCAAACATTCTCCCGAATTTTCTGTTTTCCTAATTGTTGTTGAGTTTTTGGTTTCAGAGTTCAGACTTCTGGAATTCATTTTACTTCGCTCATTGTTTTGACGGAGTGAAGTTGAGGTTAACATTTCATGACAGTTTGAATTACCTGACTCAAATCGTTCATTTGAACTAATGATGGTAGTTTCATTGGGGCAACTCTCCAAGAGCGGAGTTTTGTTTACATTTTGTGGGTCTTTTTTTTGGATATTTTTTGTTAGCATATTTATTTTCTCTTCTAGTAAGGTTATGGTATTTTTTAAAAGACCATTATTTTCGAGAAGTATTGAATTTTTATCTCCTACCTCATTCAGGATCTTTTTCAGATAGTCAATTTCTACAATCGCTTTTTCATAATTTGTTTTGATCTGCATGATTTCATCTTCACACAGTTTCAAAGAACTGTTTGGACTGTCACAGCACAGAATTTTGCAACCCTCCAATGTTTTCACATTTGGACGAATTCTTTCTGCACAAGAATAGTGGTAAACATCCCCACAATTCACACAGTACACATTATTGGTCTGCTTTGTCTTGCAACACTTGAAATTAAACTTTTTACTCGAGGTGTCCGAGGATACGTCCTCATCGCCCGCCATATTTGTAATGTGAGAATGGGAGAATTCTACGAGACCTCATTGAATTTGAATACAGCGCGGAAGAAGAAGAAGAGCAATCAGGATTTAGAGCGGGCAGATCTTGTACAGACAATGTTTTTTGTCTGAAGCAGATAATAGAGAAAAAACTGAATACTAACCAAGAAGTCCACCTAATGTATGTCGACCTAAAGAAAGCCTATGACAGCGTTCCTCTGAAGAAACTTTGGGAAGTCTTACAAGAAACTAACATAAATCAAACATTAATAACGGCACTCAAAAAATTTGTACACGGATTCTAAATCGCGGATCAAATCGGGAAAGAATCTATCACAAGAATTCACCGTGAATAAGGGCTTACGACAGGGATGCTGCGTTTCACCTACTTTGTTTAAAATCTATGTATCAAGAGCTCTTCGAAAGTGGAAGAAGAAATGTGGGCCGATGGGAGTAGAATTGGATTATAATAGCTACCTCTACTCCCTCCAGTTCGCGGATGACCAGGTTATAATGGCCAATGATAAGGACGACCTGGAGTATATGGCCAGAAAACTCCAGGAGGAATATGAAGTTTGGGGACTAGAGATTAATACCAAGAAGACTGAGTACCTTCCAATAGGAACCCAAAATGGCACGAAAATCTTGCTGGAAAATAATCAGGAAGTAGAAGTGGTATCGGAGTATACATACTTAGGTGTTAAGTTTGACTCCAGTGGAAGCGACAACAGGGAGATCAGACATAGAATTAATCAAACGAAAAAGATCATAGGATGTTTGAACAGCATATTTTGGAATACCTTCATTGGAAAAAAGAAAATACAACATATACAACACCATGATAAAAAGTAACCTACTGTATGGAGCGGAAACTTGGAGAATAACTGAGGAAAACAAGAGAAGACTGGAAACTGTTGAAATGGATGTACTCCGAAGATCATTGGGAGTATCACGCCTACAGAAGATCAGAAACGAGGAGATACGAAGACTAATGGGAGTGGAAGGAACACTGTACGAAGATATAGAAGCAAAACAACTAATCTGGTATGGTCACTTACAAAGAATGGACGAACACAGGCTTCCAAAGAAAGTGTACGAGTGGGTCCCAACACAACGCCGAAAAAGAGGACGACCTAAGAAAACCTGGAATGAGGGTGTTATCAAGGCCATGAGTTCCAGGGATTTAAGACAAGGACAATGGAATGACAGAAAGGGGTGGCGAAAAGGCATCGGACAACGTCGAACGACGTTATGATCCCGATTGTATATATATATAGATAAGTGTATTGTTAGAACCGAAGTATTTAGTTATTTACCTGTTCAGTAGCGTAGAAAGTTTTAATAGGGAAGTTTTCAATGAGATTATTTTAAGATTAAATGAGGTTTTCTTGAATTAAGGTTCCTAGATGACGATGAAAAAAGAAGAATTAGGGCTTCGCTGTTGGGATGGTCGAGTATTTGCCCAAAGAAAGCAATTTTAATTTGTTCAGATCATTTTGACCCTGAAGATATTGTGACTTGAAGAAATGGAAAAAGATTTTATGCGGTGTTGCCGGGTGAGGTTTCACAAGAGACTTTCAATGAAGTTGAGACTTCACAGGCCGACAAAAAAAAAATTTTTTTTGGTGCCTACAATTTTTGAACTGAATTCAACTATATTTTTATTTCTGAATCTAAATATGATAGCAGTTTTTCTGTATCAGCTCTAGATTTTTAGATAAATTCACTTATCTATCAATGCGTTTTCCTATTTAATACTTCCAAATATGAGTGTTGTAAAATTTATACAAGAGATAGATTCCTTATTGTCAGTCTTCATTTGTAACAAATTGAATTTAAAATAATAATATTTATTATAATTATTATTTTAATTCATTTATTACAAATAGAAGACTAACAATATGAGATATATAACCGATTGGTTGACAAACTGTTAACAAGCGGGATTTAATACTATTTAGTGGCATCCAGTTAGTTCCATAGAAATCCGATATATGGAGCTGTCCAGTCTGAAGTGAACTTCAACTGTAGTTGAGAGTTGAGGTTAGTTTGTGAATGTTTCAACCAAGATGATTTAAATGACCTCACTTGAGATCTCAACCTGTCGAAGCTTCTGAATTACTAGCTTCCAGGTTGAAGGAAAAAAATTTACTTGAACCAGGAACGAAAATTACATTTTATCGCACAAGGGAGAAAGATCTGCTAACTTTTTTCTCTGAAGAACAAAATCTTGTATTTTGCCATGCTATTAGAGAACTCCTGGTAAATATGGGTCTTCCTGAATATTTTCCGGATGATTGGCGCCTATTTATTGACACCTCAAAGCGAAGTTTTAAATATGTTCTTCTACATAATGGGAACAAATATGACTCAATACCAATTGCCCACTCAACGAAAATGAAAGAGCAATATGACAACATAGCTTTGGTTTTGGAAAAAATAAAGTATCAAGAACACCATTGGGTGATTTGTGTAGACTTAAAAATGGTAAACTTTCTCTTTGGACCGCAAAGTGGCCACACCAAGTATCTTTGTTGCTTGTGCCTCTGGCATAGCAGAGACAAAACGCAACAATGGGTTAGAAAAGAGTGGCCTAGAAGAGAAAACATGGATGTTGGGAGAACGAATATTATCAATGATCCTTTAATTCCGCGAGAGAAAATCATGTTTCCACCCCTGCATATCAAGCTGGGTCTAATGAAGCAGTTTGTAAAGGCTCTTGATAAGAATGGATCATGCTTTGCATATATAGGGAAAAAAATGCCTCAGCTGAGTAAGGATAAAATTAAAGCAGGAATATTTGATGGCCCACAAATAAGACAGCTGATTAAAGACCCTGACTTCATAAATTCAATGATTGAGATTGAACAAAATGCCTGGAATTCAATTGTTTCAGTTGTCTAAAATTTTCTGGATAAACACAAAGCTGAAAACTATGTTGAATTAGTCAATGAGATGCTGAATAATTTCAGATCACTTGGGTGTAACATGAGCATTGAGGTGCACTTTTTACACAGCCACTTAGACCGTTTTCCTGAGAATTTAGGCGACATTAGTGAGGAGCAAGGTGAAAGATTTCACCAAGATATCAAATGTATGGAGGATCGCTATCAAGGAAGATGGATCTTTAAAACGGGATTGTTATACATTCAAGAATGTCACGCAAAAGAAGTTTCCGAAATGTTTAGTGAGTAATTGGTTTAAATGATGACTTTTTCTGTTTTCTTTAGTATAAAAGGAATAATATCTGTAATATCTGTGTAATATAATAAAAATTCCTTTATTAATTTGATTCTTTAAACCATGGTTTTTCTTTAAAATAGAGTAATATATAATTCACAAAAATGTTGATATCTTAAAAATTCGAGCTGACAGGCAAAAACTAATAGCATATTTGAATTCAGGGCATCAAATTCATATGAAATCACCTCCAAAATCTTCGGTACCAAAACCACTGTTGACCAGTGCTTTCAATGAGGGAGTCAAAACAAATAGACATTTTACAAAGGAATACTTTGTCAGCATAATACATTAATTTTACCCCGATGCCGAAGATCTCGACCAATCAAGAAACGAAGCGCGCTTGCTGTCAATGACAGAGAGGACTATAGGCCCTCTTTGTCATTTCAACAGTTCGTTTTGACAATCAGCCATTTAATTCGAATTTATACTTTTGCTAGAAGTAATTATTGGATATTTTTGTTAGCGTTAGCAACGTGTTGATATTTGAAAATTGCAGTAAGAGTAATTTTTATTATCTTTCATCATGGACGGAGAAAAGTAAGTATTGTATTTATCTATTATTTTGTAGAAAATGCACTAAACCAATTTATTTGAAAACTTTAATTTTCAGGGATAAACTGAGTTCTCAAATTTGTTCAAAACAATTATCTTCTGCTTCGACGAAATGTCGTCATATGCGGAATATTCATCATCAAGATCTTTTTCCAAAGCAATTAAAGCATTTAAAATGCCCAATTTGCCCAGAAGAAAAGAAAATTGCTCTTGAGTCCCATAAGGCTTTGGATATTCATTTAGAGCAAATTCATTCCATTAACATCATAACATCACAGTTGACTTTTAAAAACGAAGAAGAATTTGAGGCTTGGGGAGCGTTGGAGAATAGAAGTGTCGATTACATAAAACGAAGATATCGGAAAAGCAGTGATGGATTAGTAATTTATTTTGAATGTATAATCGCAGTAATTATTCAGGTTTGTTTCTTTATGTTTTCCACCAGTTTGATATAATGAGTTCGTTTGAAATCATGGTGATATTAGGAAACCATTTAACTTCCAGGATATGTAAGTCAATGTAGCAAACGCAGCATGAAAACTGGAGGAAGTATCAGAATATCTGGGTTCTGCCCTTCTAGAATTCCTGTGAAGATAAGTATTACAGGTAAGTTTTTTAGTTATTCATTTGTGTTAAACTAGAAATATGATCCAATATTTCATTTGTATGTTTTAGCTGTGAATGTAACATTCGTAGAAACACATGTAGGTCATGAGGATGAACTACAATCTAAATGTTTGAGTAAGGATGATCAGAAATTGATTGCTGATGAATTGGAAGTTGGAATTACAAAAGAGAGCATTTTACAGGATTCTAAAAATGTTACAGAAGAAAAACTGCAAAGAATTAATGTACTCGCAAGGGCAGATCTTTCTTATATTATGCGAAAATCCAATATTGAAGAAACGAAAACATGATGATGACATGCTACGGCTTTAAAAGTTAAATTAGATAAATCTAATAAAATTTCTAATTTTTCCATAGATTCTGACACTAATTTCAAGTAAGTCTTTGTGATAAGTCAAACATGTGTTTTTCATAGTAGTTGATTGTAGATGGAGTTAAACCAAAGCATTATGAAACTTAAATCGTTGCATGAGAGTGATATTGAACGTATAATGAAATTGATTGATGAAGCACATGATTTGACATATGGTACTGGTGCAACTAGAAGAAAAAGAAAAATGGAGAAACAATTATATTTCCCAAAACATAGTAGTTGAATTTAATATTTTATAATTTCTTTCTCTTCCAAGATAGTTTATTCATTAAATTTGATTCAAAGGTGTTGAGGTAGCAGTTCTGTAAGCTTATTCAGTGAAGCCTGTTTTTCAAGAACAAGAAAATTCTAATAAGATGCATGGTGAAGATCAGTTTAAAAAAAGGGAAATTGATCTCATATGTGGGTTTTGCCGCTGCTTGATAGATGGAGGTGCTAGGATTTTGATGAAGCATGTTTAACTTAAAATTATCATTCACCATTTGACTAAGCAAAAATTGAATTTTCTCTCCAATCTAAGAATTATACTCCATTTTTATTTGAACAGAATGTAAATATCAATAAAAGCCATGAAATATATCATCACCTTCGAAATAATGCATTTTCCAACAAACCTGATCCTGTAAAGAAAACAATGAGTGTAATATATTGATACTGACTTTTTAGTGTTGCTTCAAGTGCCTTATGGTCAATAAGATATTTCGATAAATTTAAAACAGAAAATAGTATAGGTGGTCATACTATTTGGTACGTTCACATATGCACCATTTATCCTTGTTTGTAACTCACAACATATCATTTTATTTGAAATGCTGCAATGAGTAATGAAAGTTTGAGTGTTTTGTTCAAATATACTGTGAAACATTTCAATTTGTTTTATTGTCATGAATTGGAAATGTGCATTAAATTAATTATACTACCGATATTGGCCCCTGTTGAGCATCATGCGATATCTTAGGAGTAATTAAATTATTTTTATAAGATACAAAAATTTTGACCAATTGTAAAGGATACTTGGAACTTATTGCATAAATGATCAAAAAAATACCTACAATAACATTAATGTCTACTTTCGCACCATACAAAATATTAACTTAGTATAATTCGAAATGAAATAAGAATTTATTGATGCTACAGGTATTAGATTTTATTCATCAATCAAATATTTTGTGTTTACTTGTTTCAAAAAATTTTGAGGATATAGGTAACTTATTGCTGGTTTATTTTTATTAACATCCCCTACAAATATTTATCATCACTATAAAAACTGATATGGCACTCCGTATTTACACTGTTTTTTACTTGAACCTGTAGTTTTCATCAACAGATTCATGCTTATGCTGGAAATAGGGAGCCCTGAAAAATTCAGTATAATCCAAGAGGAATTGTTATCCATTTCTTCATTAGAATGAATGTATAAATGTCTATTTAAAAATAAATGCTATTAAACTGAAAACAAAAGCAGCCTATAAAATAGAAAGGCAAAACCGTAAAAACGTTTTCGGAATCCTCTCCTGCATGGCGCTATAGCGTATTGCGGCAAAATCTGGAACCTCAATTATATTTTTGATTAATCTTTCCTCACGTCGACGTAGGACGTGAAGCTAAACTTTATGGAACACAGTGCATCTACGTGATTGGTCGGCATCGGGGTAAATTTAATGTATGCTACATAGACGTACTAATTTTTCTATGACCAAAACTTGGCGGCCATTTTGTCAGTTTTGTTAATTAAATGCCTGACTTTTCAGGGGCGATTAGTGAGAGAGTTAGACATCTATTTTCCATATTTATGGCTGGAAAATCACTAACCATAGAATTCAGTATGATTTTCAGCTGAAATAAAAATTTGGATGGAAAATTGTATGACAGATTTCGGAAGAGCAGTAAAAATGTCTTTTTATCATGAATATTACCGTTTGGAGCCTTAAACAGGAACAGGGTGCATAAATAAGTATATCTCTACAATTTTATGGGACGTCAGAAGGCAAAAGCCGAATTTTTTTGTGTAATCTTGAAAAGAATCCAGTGGTGGCTTGGCCCATCTTGAAACCTCAAATCGCTTATAACTTAGCAACAGGCCAAAATTAAGACTCACCCTATATAGAGTATCACTTACCTTGACTGAAAAAACTGGAATTGTCACTAGATAAACCTAATTTGGTATCGCCCAATCCAAAGATGCTGTGTCCTTCCATGCCGCTCTTGAATTTCTCCAAGTTATCCCTCTGAGTCTGTTTACTGTGTACATCACCAAGGGTACCGTGTGAAATTTGTTCCAAATCTAATTTACCATTACTGTGCATCACCTCTTTGCCATTATGATCGTCCAGATCGAAATTATCCCTATCCAGTTCTGAGTCGCCACTGTTATTATTACTTTCTAGTTTCACTGTATTACTATCACAAAACAAACCGCTACCACAACTGGCGGACGAGTGCTCCGACATGCTGGTCTGTGAACTTTGCGGTGAGCCGGGGCAATTTTTCGATTTGACCTTGTTCGATTTGGATTTTTCTTTAGACTGATCCGTTTTTTTGTAGTCCGTGTGTTTCTCTCCTTTTTCCACGCTCAGCTGTGGCCAGTTATCCTGCAAACACAACCGGGATGTTAGTACTAACTTTTTGCCTTGCAGACAACAGAAGATGTCTGTCAAAACAATAATGTGATATTATCACATGAACAATTATTGTACCTTATTAGAATTTCCATTCGAATGTGACAAACTATCTTTCCCCTTCGAAGAGCTCGCAGAGCTGACTGTGCTGCTGTTAGACTGAGTTTCCGCCTTAGGAAATCCCTCCATATGTTGAGACGAGGGGGGACTCGAGCTACAGCTCGACAACTTGTCGAACTGTCCCACCACGTTGTTCAGAGAATTTGTGTTGTTTGTATTCTGACGTGACAGGAAGGCGTCGTGTAACTTCTTCTCGTATTCCTGATGTTTACCGGCGTGCATCTGCTCCTTCGTGAAACTCGCCTCAGGATCTCCTTTTTCGTAGATAGATCGGGAAGGAAAAAGCTCACTGTTAATTGGTAATGAATGGTATTTGGATTTGTGATGGAGATGGGACCAACCAATAGTAATTCATAAGTGTAGTATTATCATTATTATATAATTATATTTCAATTTTCTGTTTTAATTTCAGATTCGTAAAAAGACAGCTGGATTTGACTACAGAATAAATTTATGCAGTTCTGTGATTATGACATTTTGATCCCAACAACAGGAAAATGATATTTTTCGAGATAAAAATCTGTACTTTTCAATATATTAGGATATATGATTATTTTTATTCATTGTCATCCCCAACATATGGAAGAGTTGAGCTTTGTTTATCATCAAACATTGATTTCAGTTCTGTGGATTGGTAAATTTGCATTACGGAGTATAGAATATATGATTACTTCTATACTCTATGATTTGCATAGATTTTCTAACCTATTTCACGATTTAAATGATTATTTTTTCAGTTATTTTTAAAATATGTTTCTTCTTATCCCTACTCAACAACAGATAACGCTTTGATTCACCATTGAAACAAATTATTTTCTCTATTAGATTTGTATAATCAGAAGAATCGCATCATTATCATAAACAACTATGAAAAATCCACTAAACAATTTCAATTACCATAAATGAGATATGATCTATTGATAAAATAAGATAGATAAAAATAATCAGCAATAACAAAGAACCTAACTAAATTGCAGTTTCGAATTTTAAACTCACCGAAATCATGAAGATACATACAATCCGCTTTGGGGCAGGGTTGATTCTTCATAAAATGGGAGCAATATTTGGTGGTTCCTAAACTTGATTTAAGCATTCTGCCATCTATCATTATATTGTTAACAGATTGGATAGCACGTAGAGCATCATCACTTTTCATATATGTCACATAAGCACCTAGAAATCCACTAAATAATTTATTGTCCCCAATGTTTTCGATAACGTTGCTTACTTGCACTGGGTCCCTGAGATCCTGCATATGATGTAGATTGATTTATTACTACCTTGTGGATTTTACCAAACTTTCCAAAATATTCGTGTTTTTTTAGAAGTTCAGGATCAGCCAAACGTACTGGTAATCCTACCACAAACACTAAATTACGCTGGACAACCCTTACACTAGCCAAATGTTTTCTATTTTCACTCAGTTTTGCTTTTCTCTGTTGGTCCCTATGTCTTTTGTCAGCTTTTAATTTAGCCACCTAGAAATCAGACACATGAATGTCATAATCGAACAAATTCTTTGTGTACTCACCTGCTCTTTAGACAAAGGAATGAAATCAGCGGGATCTTCACTATATGCCTTACGACAAGCTGGACATAATCCATTCTCATCTGTTCTAATCCTATGCCAACAGAACCTACATATCTACAAAATAGAAGTAAAAATTAGCACTCTTGGCTGTATCTCATGAAATACCTGATATCCACAGGTACAAGGAAAAAAATTAAGATCATCCACTTCAAGTGCCTCCATACAAAGCGGGCATTCCACCTGCTCTTCTCCACTTTGATTGAGTACAGACATGTTCACCTTTGAATATTTCCTGAAATTTAAATAAACAGAAGTTAGACTTTGCTTACAAAAGTATTTCATGTTTCCTTCATAGACATACTTCATTTTGGTTATCATCAATAAATATATTAATCACAGAGTTCTAGATTGATTTATTCAGATCTGTTTTCGTTAAACGAATATTTGACGATAAATCTATTAGCACAACACTGAAAAGTAACTGTATTTTCAAGAAAACTTTGAATAAATCGTGTTAAAAAAATAACGTCAAAAAAATAGAACATCTGTCAAGAACTAGTCCTAAAGTTTTCGTGATTTCCAGACCATTTCAAGAAAGGTTATTCAAGTAGGTTATATTTTTCTCATTAAAATAATCACAACGATTTAACTAATTTCAAATCACATGAACCGAGAAGAATATTATGGAACAAATGGAATATTGATAGTTTCATTGTCCAGATTTATGCAACAAAAATCTGTATTCCAACCCAAATTTCGGGTGAAATTGGCAATAGATGCTTTCAATATGTTGCTTACTTACGCAAATTTCGATAACTAACTTCAATTTCGACAGAACTGATCTGGAAATTTGTTCAAAATCATTTAATAAATTGTATTTACTTACTTAAATTTTTCTGATAGACAGATTACTAATATGGCTACTACGATTGATAATTGCTAACGCATGCGTGTTTGATACTGTTGAAGCCACGTTTACAAGGCACAATTATTTCCTTCTGTACCTGTGTATTCTCTACCAAGGTAGATGAAACAATAAAAATAGCAATTACTCCTTGTAGGCTTCATGAATAACAGCTCTTCCTGAATGAAATTTGACGTCATTGTAACATCCATGACGTCAATAATAAGACTGTTTAAAATACTTTCTCTTTCAGAAAAGAAGAATGAAACTACAATTTAAAACTGCTAAACCACTTTATTGTACATGAAATAAAAAATGTATATCGTATTTATTTCAAACTTTCATTTTTATACAGCTATCTTGACCTTGATTCAGGAGTTTGACTATTTCTCTCTAGTTCAGCATCTAAAAAAGAATTTTATGGAAATTTAGAAAAACTAAAGGAGAAAATTCAACTAAAAGGCACTCAGTCATTAGGTTCACCCTGATAACTGATCAAAAAAGCAATTGAACTCTCAATCCTGTCTTTTTCACCTGAATCTGTAACACTTTCAGAACTGGAAGTTTGGAAATCATATCCAAAAGAATATGATGGAGCTCGTATAGGCCTTTGTAAACTGCTTGAACCCGCTTCCTCCAAGGCCATTTTTCTGTAAATATTTCTGAATCAAAAAGAAATTCTCAGCATCATCCAAATATACCTTTGTGAACTTTCATCCTCCATGAATGATTCTTCTTCTGTTTCTTCGGCATTGTACACTTCTTCCTTCACTGAGAAGCACATGCAATCCTGAAAATACAAAAATATTATATCCTTCTAAAAAAACAAATTTGAATTTCATTTAAAAAATGTTCAAAAAAACGTTAATCCAAAACATAGAGGAGAAATTGTGTTTTTTGAACTACTTCTATGACTTCTATGAATGTAAAAACTTATGATTCAATTCACTCTTTTAGCTCCAGGAGAGGCGCTTCTACTTCCACTCCTGCTTGGCACAGTACTCCTACTTCTACTTCTACCACCGGTGAGAGTGGATATTGTTTTTCTGATACCTACAGTCACTGAACGGATGGCACCTGTCGAAGTTAAAATTTGAAAATGTCACAAAAATCAAATTAGATCAATACAAAAACGCTAAAACTGTCAAATGTCAAATACACAGTAAAGAAGAAGAAAATTTGATTTTCATACCTTTAATGGATCCTTCACACTTGCAACTTTCTACGAGAAAAATTTTTTTATTTTTATAATTGAATGTTTTCCTTTTTCACTTACTTTTCGATCTGAAAAGTACTGAAATGAACGTTTCAAATTAGGTAGAGAATTCTATATTTTACCCGTCATCAGAAGTTCCTCCCTTTCGTCCTCTGCCTACAAAATGAAAATTGAAATAAGAAAATAGCAACGTTGAATTCTTACCCCTTAATCTCAAACAAATAAAGCAAAATCCAACCATGAACCAAATGAATAAAAATATTAGAATGGCCGTAGCGATTTTCTTGTGCTTTGTGTAGGTCCATATCTGGAAAATACGAAACGTCAAACGAGGTATCTTATGTTTACAGGGTGGCTCACCGAAGTTTTCCTGACATAAGCGTCGCCCATATGTGAATAACGCTTGCGCAAAGCGTGGAGATCTATGCGTTTCGCTCCTAAAACATACAAATTTGAATGTTTTTTTTAAGAATGTATCAACTTACCTAGTCTTTTTAGAGTAGCTAAAACCCTCAATACCCCTCCAAACACCGTATAGATTTCTTCATCCCCAAGAAGAGGTATAACCTCTTCAATCATCCATGAATACACGCCATTTTGAAACATCCTCATGGATTTGGTGTTGCGTCTTTTTGCTAAGCATTTGTAACCTGTCAGGTAATATTTTACAACCAGGTTCAAACCCCACGGGGCCTGCATACCCCTAAGAGGGTAGCTTTTGAGGGGTACGGCAAGAACAGTTGGTTTTATCAATCTGTCGAAGTAAGGGATTGGAACTGCAATATCCGGGAACGGAGATGGTACGCTTCTATCGAAATTTTCAAATCTTGGGCCGTAAAAGAGCGTCATAGCGTCACAAGCCTTACCATCCTTTGGGCATGTGATACTAAAGCTGTGAGGTTCACATTTGCAACCTGTAATTTCGAGGCAATTAGAGTCATCAGATTTATTGAGTAGGGTCATGAGTTGTGACGCAAAAATGGGACAACTTTTGCATTAATCTTGTTACTGCTCGACTACTATGGCTAAAATTATGACGGATGACAGATTCTCTATAATTGATTGTAAGACTGCTGGTGGTCTTGGAATGTTATCATTTTGCTGTTTCCTTTGCAAAATCTACACATTTATAATTATTCAGCGCACTGAATTTATCGCGCAAGGCCAACTGTCAACTTCGAATTTATAAATTAATTTTGACGCCCAAATGCATGTTCATTTGAACTGCTATGGCCTTTATGAAGACCCTGAAACACCTTGAATGCAGTCACAATAATATTCTCAAGAAAAATAATAAAAAATTATCAAATGGACGATAGAAATCAACAGTAGTATATCAGTTGATGATAAAAAAAAATTGCAAGCAACAAGCATCAGCTGCAGAACAGTTCGTCGAACAACTGCGTTGTTCGGCACGCGGTTCAGCGCAAATCGCCAAAGGGATTCAAAACACACATGAATCGCAAACAGGTTCGGCCCATCCTTGTCCATTCGTCTTCAGTAGGTTTTTTGTTTCCTTGTAAAGTTCCTGCATCTTTTCCACACTGGAATAATCTAATGTACCGGCATAAAAAGAATATTTGACGTTTGGGAGTACCACATGACGCATATATCCACCTGCAACCAAAAAAATTAGATGATGAAAACATAAAAATTCAGTTCTACCTAAAGCATCACTAAATGCTAAAAGAATAGTATGTCTCTTGTTTCCTGTTGTTTCTTTGTTGATGGTATGGTAAACCAGCTTTATGTAATCCAGCAAATTGGATACGATTTCGTCATCAATCATATTCAAAATGGATGGACATGGTAGCAAGTCTTCGATAATCAATCTTGTCAAAAGCAGTCTCGTACTTGCAGGAGACCAACATTTCCTCTTCAAATCGTCATCTACAAATAGTACAGTGCCTATATTCATCTGGAACGAAGCTGAATAAAGAATGGTCATGAAGAAAAACAATGTCCATAATGGAAGCATGTCAAAATATTTTTTTTTCGTTTCTAAAAAATCACTCCAGACAGTTTGAGATCAACTTGACAGTAACTTGTTCACAGACTATGGTTTCCTCTAGTTTTCGATGAAAATCCCTTGGCTCTCATTCTGGTTTGGTTATTTTGAAGTAAATCATCGAGCATTTAATTTTCCAGTACGGCCCTCATTCACTTAGTTAAGCCCCAAATACACAGAGAACCGAGTAATCCATGTTCTGTGCATCAATTTATCATATTCTCTGGTTCCAAAACAGATGATAAAATCATAGAGCATTCTTTTTATTTACTATGGATTGAGAACACAGACAAAAGCATAGATACTCTTAGAGTTCCATAGAAATTCAGACAAAATGATTCTGTTATTTCATCTATGCACAAAATTCATGATAATCAGTTTATTCAATGTGGTTCCCTAATCAGATAAATCAAAAAAATTTTAAACCACATATTGAATCCTTAAAGCATTGAAACAAATCTTGAAGCAAGAAACACAAATTCTACCTGATAATACATTGTATTTATATATTTTCTTAAGCTTTTAAAAAAAAGGTATCCCATGTCATCGAAAAAAAAATGTGTGGTTCCTGGATGTTGTGTAGATCCTCTGGGTCCAGAAATTGAGTGTCATAGTTTTCCTCCATTGAGTTCCTTGATTTCAATCCTCCCGAAAGGTAAAACGGTTTACTTTAGTACACGAAGAGTCTGGTTGAATAAGTTGGGCCTCGAAGAATCAAGCTTAGATAAGAATTCAGGTGTTTGTTCTTTGCATTTTTTAGAACAAGATTTCGAGACGAAGGGAGGTTTGTAAGACTAATATTTTCATATACATTAACCAAAATTGATATCTGTTCAACTTTCGATCAATTTTTAGAACTTCAGGTGTTGAAAGAAAATGCTATACCTTCTCAGAAGTTGCCACCAAATCTCAAGTTAGATGCATTTGATTTTCCTCAGAGGGATGATGAAGAGCAGGTAATTTAGAAGTAATCATTTTATATTTGTTTTTGGAATAATAATTTGCAACATCTCTAGTAATCACTTGACTGATTTTTATATTAGGTTTAATGATAATACTTAAGTTTATGTGTATCAAACTATAAGTACCAAGTTTTAATGATGACATTTGATAAATTCTTAACCTGTTTAAAGGAACAAAAGAAATTCAAAAAGTACTTCAGTGCCATCTGTTATACAAATTATAAACTGTTGCCACTAACTAATTTTTCAGAAAGAAAGTGTTCAGGAATTTAAGAATGATTTAATAATGTTACTTTCTTTAAATATCAGGAATCAGAGACTGGAAATGCAATAGAAACTGTTGAGAAGAATGATTCGGATGAGGACGATATAGAAATTATTGAACCGCAAAGGGAAATAATCACGTTGGATGACGATGGCTGTGAAGAAAAGGTATACTAGGTTCATTATTGATTATCTTGATTGAATTAACAACATTATTCAGGATGAGGAGGTACAGACGAATGGCAGCTCATCTGAAAAGAAAAAAACTGAATCCATACAAGATATACATGCACTTGCCATCCGATCGAAGTTCGGTTCAAATTTGAAAGCTGGTGATTATACAAACATCAGAAGGACAGTGGTGAGTGCATTATGACCACTTTTTGAGACCCTTATTCTTAATTATGTACAGGCTGATACATTATGGTTTCAAAACTATTATCATGGTAATTTTAATTATTTGGTTCCGTTCTGCAAAATGGGGCTGATTTTTTATAACATGGTCAAGTTAGGAGCAATACACTGACAAGAAATCACATACTAAATGAGCAAGGCCAAATTGTTTCAGTTAATTAGCTTCAAAAATGTCTTGTTCATTTTTCTATTCATGACCAAATATTAGGTGTATTGTATTCTTCAGAACATGTTTCTTCTATGTATAATATATATCAAAAGCTGAGAGATAATACCAAATTTATTGAACATGTAATATCGGTGATAGATTTAAAATACTATATTATGATCGGAGTAACTGTGACATCTTTCAGATCCTTTGAATATTGAATTTTTTCGCCCTATTTCTACATATAGGCTTAGTAACCTTCTGGGAGATTATAGTAAAAATTATTAATTTTCAAACTCTCCAGGAATCAATAAATTCTCCAGGTTTTCTGAAAATTAGTAAAAACAGAAGTTCAAATAGTGAAGAATCTAGATTTTTTATGTTTGAAATCAAGCAAGATCTTTCTTGATCAATTTCAAACATTGTATGAATCAAGAGTTCCTAAATGAAATTCCTAATCAAAATTACAAATATAACCAAACATTCCATTGGCCATTCTGATGTACAAGATGGCGTCGACTGACAAACAAGATCTGTTACCATAGCAACCAAAGAATCTGATTATACATCAAACAAATTTTCCTTTAATCTATGGATTTGATCATGGATAACCTCACTTATATTTACTAAATAAGTTGAGTTGCACTCAACATTAACGTTGAGTTAACTAACGTTCACTGGAATTTGAATAAATTCACTAAAAATTGGATCAACTTACCCTTGTCATTAGATACGTTTTGGAATCAGGCGAACCGTGTGAAAGATTTCTTGAGTTTTTGCCGTCAGTAGGACATAAAGCTGACGAAATGTTTTCAGTCATTATTTCGGAACTCGAAACACTGGCCATAAATATACAGGAATGTTGTGGACAGTCATATGATAATGCCGCGAACCTGTCTGGCATGTACAATGGCTTGCAGGCAAAAATTCGAAACCAAGCACCATTTACACTTTACGTGCCTTGTTCTGCCCATTCTTTGAATTTAGTGGCAACTGCGGCTGCTGAATCATGCTCAGAAGCTTGTCGCTTTTTCATGCTGCTACAGGAAATTTACGTTTTTAAGAAACTTGACACACGCTGTTATTCAGACTTTGAAATCAATCAAAGATGATTGTACTCAGCCAAAGACGATTTTAAGAAGCGGACGCTGGAATACTTTGAAATTTGGAGAAACTGGAAACGGCGGTAATGAGTAGTTGTGTGGAATGGTAGTTGTTTTTTGGAAAGAATAAACAAAATGAGTCTTCAAATTCAGGCCTCCACTGTAGATTTGATCACCGTTGCCGATCTTTACGAATCACTCCGTAAGTTTTTTGTAGCTGAACGAGAGAATTTTAATTATTTCGAAAAAAAAAGCGATGGAATTGAGCGTATCGAAGCAATATATAATAGAGATTGGAAAAAGACTACCAACAAGAAAAAAAAGATTTGATGCAGTGGCGTATATAGAAAATATTTTCGGGGTGTGGGCGAGATGCTTGTACCATCAAATGATCCAATGGTTAGATTAGGTTAGATGCAATTTTTTTATTGAGAATCAGAGGATAACTTTGGGCATAGTCTCCCTGTTTTTCATCAATATCTCATACAAATTATGTTCATATCGTTTCGATGCAAAGAAATTACCATTTGTTGCTATTTCTAGCCTCACTGACGTCTGTAAACTATCCCCATTTAACGGACTCCTGCAACGTGACGAGAAATTGATAGAGTAGTGAGGTTTTCACAAAAAACGACATTGAGAAATTTAATTTGATTATAAGTGGAAAAAATATATTGAAGACGAGGTTAGCCGAACATTCGCTTACATAGATGGTTACAAAACAAACCCCAGTTTTCTCGGTACACTAGCAAACTTATCAAGAACTTCCTCATCGTTAACTGTGATGTTTCTGTGAATAGAGAGCAATGCGAGACCATTTAGTCTATTCTCAGATGTTGTGTTCCTTAGGTAAGTTTTCAGTCTTCGTAGGCTAGAGAAAGTCCTTTCAACGGTAGCGACTGACACGGGAAGGACAGCTAGTATTTTCAGAAGGATATACATGTTGGGGAATAAATCTTTGTCACATTTTTCTAGAGAACTAATCGCCGTTTTTGGCAGAACTTCAGGTCTTTCCTGTTTCCACTTTTCTTGCCACAGCTTAAACTCCCTTCGCACAATGTCGTTAAATGACAAATCTGATTCATATAATTTCAATGCAGCGTCTAATGAAGTGATGTCTGTTCTGATACAAAATTGTGGAAGAATGTTTTGTAAAGATATTATTGTGTCTTTATGAGATTGGAATCTTTCCCTTAACGCTTCACAAAAATCATCCAGGTATGGCACGTAAACTGCTCGTCTATAATATTCTTCTTCTGTGGTATGAGGTACATTGTTGCGTGTTGTTTGAAGCCGACAAAATCGTGGAAGCTCCTTTGTGACTAAAAGTTTTGAGGCTATTGCCTTCACCTGTTCATATAATGGTTTGAAGGTTTGCTCGGCATTTGATCTCTGTTTTGACAGTAGGTCTAAAACAGTTGTGATGTTGCTTATAGCCTTACTAAGGTCAATATTTTTTTTCTGAAGGGTCTCAGACAAGCTGTGTGTAGTCGACAGCATCTGGCTCAAAATGAAAAGATTAACAATAAATGGGAAAGTACAAATGGCACGACTTAAAGCAAATCCTTTAGTTGATGAAACACTCGATTCTTCTATCTTATTTAGGGAGAGTATGATAGCTTCTAAAATTTCTTTAAATAGAATAACTGAGTCATGTCTTTCCACCCATCGCGTTTCGCACAATGAAATCAGTTTCCTTCTCTTTTCATCAGGAAAGCACTCTGAAATCGTGCATTTTAAAATCTCTGTGTTCTTAGCTGATGCATGAAAGAATGCACATATTTCTTTAATGACACTCATGCAGTTTCTAATAGAGGAAATGCTACTTGCATCTGACAAGCACAAGTTGAGTGTATGCGAAGAACAATGTGTATAAAGGGCCAATGGTAGTTTTCTCTGATAGCAGCTTGAACTCCTCTGAACTTGCCACTCATAGTGGCAGCACCATCGTATCCTTGGCCTCTCAATTTGTTCAAGTCAAGACCTCAATTTGACAAGGTCTCTAGTACTGTTTTCGCCAAACCTGCACCAGTTACATCATGAACGGGAACAAATGTTAGGAAATCTTCTCTGATTTTAAAAGTTTCATCCTCAACATAGCGAATGCAAAGTGAAAATTGTTCCATTTGGCTTATATCGGTGGTTTCATCCGCTAAAACGGAATAGAAGATAGAATTTCTAACTTTTGCCACAATTTTGGTTTGGGCCCCCCTTTATATACGCCACTGATTTTATGAAACATCTGAAGAAGTTATTATAATGACTGGAAGTGAATCTTTTAGGGTTTATACGTTTCTCGTCGTCGTAGATCGGCTCGTTTCCGAGTTAGAGAAACGGCAAAAGTCCTAACACGAGTTTAACGAGAAGTTTTCATTTCTAACCAAAATGAGTGAATTGTTACCATCGAAACTTACGAAATAAGCCATTTCGTTGGAAAAAATGTATCCTAATGATTTAGAATCTGATTTAGTTCGGGAATGCTTACATTTTCAATGCCATCTTTCTTCTGAAAGAATTTCGATAAAACCAGATTCTGGATCATTACAGAGTCTATCTTTGTTCCTGCGAAAACAGAATTTGGAGCATATTTATCCAAACTTGGATATAGCACTTCGCATTGCTCTGTGCACAGCGGTGACAAATTGTTCAGGTGAGAGAAGCTTTTCTTGCTTAAAACGGGTTAGAACCTATCTACGATCTACTTTAAGTCAAGAAAAGCTTAATGCTTCATCTCTTTTGTGCATAGAGACAGAACTTATGAAAAAGATTTCATACGACGATATAATTGATGATTTTGCAAATTTAAAATCTGGCAAGAAAATAAAAACTTATTTGATCTCATTGTCTGTCACCATTAACTGATTGTTAACATGTTATATTTGCCGAAGAAGCCAGGAGCAAAGAAATGTAAAGACTATAGAACAATAAGTCTGATGAGCCACTTTCTGAAACTGTTTCTCAAGATCATCCATAGGAGAATTTATAGAACATGCGAAGAACAAATAGCCCCTACTCAGTTCGGTTTCAGAAACGCAGTGGGTACAAGAGAGGCCGTATACAGCATCCAAGTACTATTCCAGAGATGCAGGGACATGAACTGTGCAGTGTACGCATGTTTCATTGACTACCAGAAAGCTTTCGATAGAGTACAACATCAAAAAATGATAGAAGTCCTGAAGAGTGTGGGCTTAGATGGAAAGGACATTAGGATAATAGTTAATCTGTACTGGAATCAGTTTGCTTCGGTCAGAATCGGGAGTGAGACAACGGAGGAGGTGAACATATTAAGAGGTGTAAGGCAAGGTTGCATCCTGTCGCCATTGCTATTTAATGTGTATTCAGAATACATATTAAGAGAGGCTTTTGAACACACAGAATCCGGAATCCTTTTAAATGGAGAAAGAATTAATAATATTCGTTACGCATACAATACAGTCGTTTTCGCTGACAGCTTGGAAGGATTACAACAGCTCATGGATAGGGTGACACATTGCAGCCGGCTTTATGGTCTGGATATAAATATCAGTAAGTCAAAATTAATGGTCGTTAGCAAAGAAAAGGTAAACAATTGTCAACTTACAATCGATCGAAAACCTATAGAACGAGTGAGCAGCTTCACCTACCTCGGAACCAATGTAAATGAACAATGGGATCACTCACAAGAAATACGAAGCCGAATCGAGAAGGCAAGGTCTACTTTTAATAAAATGAGAAATCTGTTCACAAGCCATTGTATAACATTGAATACCAAGATAAGACTCCTGCGTTGTAACGTGTTATCAGTCTTGTTCTACGGGGTTGAAGCATGGACACTCACTGATGCCACAACGAAAAAACTGGAAGCATTTGAGATGTGGCTGTACCGCCGAATCCTAAAGATACCATGGACAGACCATATGACAAACATCGAAGTTCTCAGAAGAGTAGACAAGGAAAAAGAAGTGGTTAATACTGTAAAAATTCGGAAACTCCAGTACTTGGGACACATAATGAGGAATGAAAGCAGATTTCATTTTTTGAAGGCCATTTTGCAGGGAGAAGTAATGGGTGTTGGTAGAAGATGAATTTTGTGGTTGAGAAATCTCAGGACCTGGTTCTGCATGAATACTACAGAATTGTTCCGTGCAGCAGTTAACAAGGTTAAGATAGCATGTATAATAGTCAACATCTGAAACGGATAGGAACGGTGAGAAGAAGAACAAAAACAATGTTTTCTGACCACTCATTATTTTGTCTGTGTTCATATAGTGTAGGTATTTTCAAGTCATGCCTTTTCCCACCTTATGATTAGTACATGCTGCTATTTTTAACCCCCGACGCAAAACGAAGGGTGTTATAAGTTTGACGTGTCTGTCTGTGGCATCATAGCACCCGAACGAATGAACCGATTTCAGTTTAGTTTTTTTTGTACTACAGGTGTTTTACGGGCGAGTGTTCTTAGACGTGTTTGATGAAAATCGATTGAGCCGTTAAAAAGTTACAGAGGTTTTACGCTTTAATGTCGGGGGTTTTTTGTTTTGCCTGTCAGATAAACTTATTAGGTCAACATTAAACTCTTCAGTACATAGCGGGTTGCAAAAATAATATAGTAACTGACAGAAATATCATTAAGTTCACAATCGTACTAATAATGGGATTAAACTAACGTATTGAATTTCAAATGTCAGTAGGGGCGGCAAAAATTGAATGGCCTACTAGCGGCAAATTTGTAAATCCGCCTCTGATAGTGGATGCTGTGGAAGGTAATTTTTTTCAAACTAAACTAGACTACAGAGGGTTATTTGCCCAATGTGAAAACTTAAAATGCTTATAACTTTTTAACGCAGCTGAATATGGAAGAAAATGTTTCTTTTGATCTCAAGAACCTATGGTTAAAATTAACGCAGTGCTCAAAGACTCAGCCTATGTACTAACCCAACAATACCTTCTCCATCTCACCATTTCCGTTTACTTATTGGATGACGGTACTTTACCAAATTCAATTTTTTTTTCGCAGAATAGCATGGTGAAACCGACAGAAGGCCATTCACAAAATAATGATTCGCAAACAATCATAACTACGGACGGAAAAAAATTTGTTGTTCAAAAATTTAATACGGTGCTACCGAAGGGATTACCTCAATTTCCAATAGCCAAGAATGAGATGAAATTCGCGAACATCCTACCAAAAGAAATAAGTAAAATGCCAGAAACGAAAGAAAAATTTTCACCGATGATGCTCTCACTATCGAATGCATCGAAACTACCTCTGAGGATCGTCTCATCGAAATCGCCCGATGCCTCTCCTAGAACTATCTTGAAAAGAATCGGTTCGCCCGAAAATGAAACGAAAATAACCACTCCGAAAAAAAGGAAATCCGGCCCCACGTCCCTACCTAAGTCGAAGATTAAAAAAATCGAACCCGTGGAGAAGAAACAAGATCATCCTGTTCATTCTGGCGACGTCAAACTCATCAACATAGACCAATTACTGAAGAAGGACGTTGAAAGTGGACCAGTCGAGGGTAACTCCGAAGAAAACGCCAAAGGTTTTTCCGAAATACACGATTTCATAAACAAAAACGTCATAAATTTCCGTTTTGAATTTCTGGGAACCACTTATGTGTTGAAAGAGTGTGTGTTGAATTTTTCTGTAGCCTCGAATACTGGTTTGAAGAAATGTGAATTCGCCACAGCCATCATTTCAAATGCGCCATTATACACCACCGATGATAGGTTATTGAACGGTATGAACGTCAGTTTAGGGCTATCGAAAACCTTCGATCCAAATGAGTTCACTAAGATTGTAAGTTACAAGCAAGAAATACTCAGAAAGAAGGAGGATGTACCAAACCCAGAAACAAACTGTGAAGCTGTTACAAGTAAAACTAAAAAAGAAAACAACAAGAGAAAATATAATAAGAAAAAAGATGTAGAAACAAAAGTTGAAGATAAAGTTGTTATCAATCCTGCAAACAACAAAAAAGTTAAAAAAAATACGAAAGATAAACCCCAACAAGAAAACAAAAACATTGAATTGGCGAATGTTGACTCAACGAGAATTCTAGAGAACAAATTCGAGAATTTGGTGTTGATCCCAACGCCACATCCATCTGATGCCACTACCGGTAAGTGTTTAGATGCCAAGTCACTTAAAATAGACGACAAGGAAAGGAAGGTAGCTAAAACCAGTAGAGGCCCGTTCAAAAAAGTTCGAAATTTGATGTTTGGTCGAAAATCCATCAAAATGCCCATTTCACAGATGAATCCACAACTTAATCATGTCGTCATGCCGAATGGCAAATTGAAGAGAAATAGGAGAACGATTTTTAATAATTTGAAAGAGAAAGATGAACAACCAGCAAAAGGTAAGGAGCTGATATCATTTTTATTTGTTTCTCATTTGTAAAACGTTTTCAAAAACACAATATTAATCAAGAGAGTTTATTTTATCAAGTCACTAACTTCTAAAACTGACTACGTTTAACCTCACAAATGTGTTTTTTAAATAGTCTGTAAACCTTTATACAAGAAATGATTAATAATTTCCCGTGTTTCAAGTAACAAATGAACGAAAAAAGCTAAAAAACATAAAACTTTCAGGTTCATATAATAAAACTATAGAAGATACTATATCGGAGTTTAACGCCCCAAACGACAAAAACACTGTAGTAACAACAACAAGGAGCAGCAGACAGAAGGTGAAAAAGAACTACAGAAATATAAACAGATTTGGTTTAATGGAAGAGCCAACAAACATAGATAGAATCCCGAGGAAAAAAATTGAAAGTTCGACGCCTACTAAAAGATCTAATTATTCTGAAACAGTTGGTCGTATTGAGAGCTTCCTTGAAGTCGTCTTAGAACCGCAACCCAACGACGGTAAGTCTATTTTGATCGATATAGTCGTTAAAGGTTCTAGAACACCGTATCATGCTCTGCCGTTTCGATTCCGGCTCGAAATTGTGGAACCACGTCTCATCACTGGTTATCATACGTTGTAAAAAGGACCCACCCTCTTCGTAAATCCGTTGTTTATGCTCTGAACACTTAATTTTCAACGCGAAGTAAAGTTAATTCAGCCTTTCGGCAAGCTCCAGAACCTGATTCATTAAATGTTGCTCATTGAAGGTTTCTTTAAGAAAATGGACAATGTTTTCTTCACTGAAAACTTTTTACTTTTCAGGCTGTCGTTTTATTAAAGCCAGTAAATTTGTTTACTTCTCAATGTCAATATATTTCTTCGGTTCATCGTACTACTATTATAAATGCGAATGTAAGTTAAGCTTTCACGCAAAAACTACTTAACCGATCATTATGCAACTTTGTACATATACTTGAAGGTATTAGAAGTATCATAAAATACTTTTTATTGAAAAAATTTGTTTTACGTAAAATAAAAAAAAATTTAGTCAAAAACTCGGCAAATTTAGCTACTTCAACGCCATCTAGCATTACAGTAATGAAGTTTCAACTCTGAATACTGTAATACCGTCCCACTGTATTACCGACGGTGACGACAATATCTAATTCATACCCATACTTATTTAATGGCTCCACTGCAGGCGAAGCCGCGGGTAAAAAGATCGTCGAATAAAGTGTTTAAATCTGATGTTCGATTAAAATTTTTTTTATTCCACAGATAATATGGATGTCGACTCGGATAAGGTTGAAGATGGTAACTGACAGTATACTATGAGTATTTTGATGTCGATAATTTTCCGTTCTTAATTGTCGGTGGATTAATTTTATATTTTTCAATTACTTTACTTATACAGAATAATTGTTGAATGTATACATATTTGTTAATTTTTTTGTACATATTGTATAGTTGAATGTTTTCAAACCAGAAATTTATATTTTTTTTGTAAATAGACGTAAGTTTTAAATTTTGAATTATTTTCTACATTATAACTTGAATAAATTTTGTGACTGCTATCTGTTTTATGTTATTTCCTACATGAACGCATCAACCCAGGCCCGCCGCTAGCTATCTGAGCGCCCTCGTGCAAATACTGTTATGCCGCCCCCAATAGGGCGCTACATCAAGGGCGTATCCAGAGAGCAATTCGGGGGGGGTTATGGTGCGTTGGTGGTGTTGGCAATTCAATGATATTGAATTATTGTTATATATATATTATATTTTTGTTATTTCTATTTATAAAATTGGAAAACGATATAGATACACACTCAAATATTTATCTAAAAAAAAATCACTTTTCTCGCTGCCCCCTGGACGTGCCGTGCCGGGTACGCCTTGCACGTCCGCTTACGGCGGGCCTGGTTCCTGATGTCTGTGCATACGCATACAGTAGGCGTAAACCTCCTGAAGTTCCATTGGTTTTTGATATTTCAACTAATCGTAAAGAAATTACGACTATACTAAGCATTCAGTAGGCCTAAACCTCCTGAAATTCCATTGGTTCCAGATATATCAACTAATCGTAAAGAAATGACGTCTGTACATACGTATGCAGTAGGCGTAAACCTCCTGAAATTCCATTGGTTCCAGATATATCAACTAATCGTAAAGAAATGACGTCTGTACATACGTATGCAGTAGGCGTAAACCTCCTGAAATTCCATTGGTTCCTGATATCTCAATTAATCGTAAAGAAATGACGACAGTAGATACACATGCAGTAGGCGTAAACCTCCTGAAATTCCATTGGTTCCAGATATATCAACTAATCGTAAAGAAATTACGACTATACTAAGCATTCAGTAGGCCTAAACCTCCTGAAACTCCATTGGTTCCAGATATATCAACTAATCATAAAGAAATGACGTCTGTACATATGTATGCAGTAGGCGTAAACCTCCTGAAATTTCATTTGTTCCTGATATAGTAACATTTTGAAATTACAATCCCAAAATTTATTTAGATTCTATCGTCTCTTGATCTATTTGAAAATAATTTATTTCAAATTAATTTGCTATACCATCTATTGTTGAATATTGTTATTTCCTGTACATACGTATGCAGTAGGCATAAACCTCCTGAAATTCCATTGGTTCCAGATATATCAACTAATCGTAAAGAAATGACGTCTGTACATACGTATGCAGTAGGCGTAAACCTCCTGAAATTCCATTGGTTCCTGATATCTCAATTAATCGTAAAGAAATGACGACAGTAGATACACATGCAGTAGGCGTAAACCTCCTGAAATTCCATTGGTTCCAGATATATCAACTAATCGTAAAGAAATTACGACTATACTAAGCATTCAGTAGGCCTAAACCTCCTGAAACTCCATTGGTTCCAGATATATCAACTAATCATAAAGAAATGACGTCTGTACATACGTATGGAGTAGGCGTAAACCTCCTGAAATTCCATTGGTTCCAGATATATCAACTAATCGTTAAGAAATGACGTCTGTACATACGTATGCAGTAGGCATAAACCTCCTGAAATTCCATTGGTTACATATGGCGTAGGCGTAAACCTCCTGAAATTTCGTTTGTTCCTGATATAGTAACATTTTGAAATTACAATCCCAAAATTTATTTAGATTCTATCGTCTCTTGATCTATTTGAAAATAATTTATTTCAAATTAATTTGCTATACCATCTATTGTTGAATATTGTTATTTCCTGTACATAAGGTATTATTCTTTATAGATATGTGTTCATTAAAATTTTCGGTGGGGGTGTCTGGAATTGGATGTTGTTATCGCGAATTAATTCATTCCATCTTTGAAACTGATAGTATGCAGACATTATCTCTCGATTAAGAATTTGTTAATTCACGTTTACATATTATCCAAGGAATTTTATAATATTCTTTTCGTGTATCCATTTCTAGAAGGTGAGTTCAAAATAATTAAGCGAATTGATTTTCTGATTTAAGTATATTTTTTAGGGATTCCTGTATTATCGTATTCTTAGATTCTTTTATTCTCGTCTCCTTAAATTCTTCGTTTCATATAATCTCAGATTTCTCGACTCTTCGATTCAACAACCACTCCAGACACTATCACCGAAGTTTTCTCAACAACTAACATCATTTGAAGAAAAAGTGAGATTACTTCTTCAATTCCGTACACCGTCATCCTGAGATCACATTCGTATGTTTATTAGTTTTTATACGAATAGAACTCAAAATTGTGTCTAAACTAATTGGCGTCCATATTATCACACAAAGAAAAGATCACAAATTTTTATTCAAGTCAAATGAACCTACGCCCTTAAATGTTCTCCGGCCAAGAGCTGCTGTACGCTTTATGTCCTTCTTTTAACATCAAATAGTCAAGGAGAAAAATTACGCGACAATATCTCAACTAATCGTAAAAAAATGACGTCTTTACATACGTATGCAGTAGGCGTAAACCTCCTGAAATTCCATTGGTTCCTGATATCTCAACCAATCGTAAAGAAATGACGACTGTACATACACACGAGCCTTTATTTGAGCGATGCACTGTTGTTCAGTTAATCCACGTCGAAAGTTGTTAAAAATAATCGCACGAAAATGTTCACGATTTAATTCCATTTTTTAGGCGAGATGAATCTTTTAAGTGACTGTAAAAATACAAATAGCGCTCATATGTCAGAACGTTCTTACTACGTATAACCTCAAAAATTTTAAACTTAAAGAAAAAGCTGTCAGTTGGCAAATTGCAACACTAGGGTTTTCCAATTCCGAAATATAAAAGACAACCTTCGTAACCTATATCTCTTCTTCTTCTTCTTGATTCTCAAACAGACTGCTCGGCAGCCAATGATGCCCTTGACTGGAGAGATCTGAATATGGGCTCAGCCTGAAAGACTATGCACCCAATCTCTGTGTTCTTGTAATGCTTCTTTTTCCTAATTCCTGGGCCCTGGGGCAACAGGAGTCTTGGAATTCCAATCCCAGGCTAGGTAAACTGAGAGACATTATTTACATTATCCAAAGTCAAAGACTGAATTTCATGCTCTGCAAGCTACAGGTGAATGGTTAAAGGATAAAGGTAGGAAACAAGCAACAAAGGCACATGCGTACATAGGAACCAAAACCCAGGCAAATCAAGCTTGACACTATACTCTCAAGCTACTACACGTTATAAATTCTACTATCAAATCCAGCACTTCCAGTTTGTCAGAGAAAATATTATCGTATATGTTAACAGGAAAATGCTGGTCATGCAAGGAAAGTGCAGCATATAACCCACTGCTTCTGCTCAAGTTATTAGCGCAACCGAAAAACAGATGTACGATATCTCCTATCTCTCCGCATTCGCATAAATTCGTATCTCTAAGTCCTATTCTGTGAAGGTGGGATGGAGTAAGGCAATGACCGGATCTTAACCGTAGGACAACCGTGAAGAATCTACCAGGTCGATTAATTTTCGAGAACCAGGGGTTGTCCTGGAATGAACTGCGTGTGGTGTATAGCGCGTAAATGCGCCCTTTTAGGGTACATATCTCGTAAAACTGATTAATCCAAGTGTCCTTCAATAGTCTTCGAAAGTCTGGCCACAATTCTCGAGGACCACCTGGGATGGAAGGGGGGCCAACTTGATATCTGCCTTGATTGGCTAGCATTGCCATGTATATAAGAATGGCTGGGAACCCAAATGCACCTGATCACTAATCCAGCTGTCCTGGCCTGATACAAAAGTTTGAATGTTCTAACCGAGATACAATCAGTATTGGAGTTGAAATTTGCAGATTTAAGAGCCCCCAACACACTCAACGAATCTGACACAATTAGAGATCTTGGGATATTATGCTGCAGAATTATCTGAGCAGCAGTTCCCACTGCATACATTTCTGCGGTGAATATGGACCAGTGATCTGGTAGGCGAGCAGACATCCTTACCAGTGGGTTCGAGCAGTATACACCATAGCCTACAGAGTCGGGAGATCTGGATAGCGAAGCATCTGTAAATAAAACTCGATGTTGGGGAAACTTTTCCGCCACTAATGCAGCAAACTCTTGAGGGTTCGATAATGAATACTTAGGAAGACCCGAGTTGTGTACATATACTTTGCTTAGTCTTATCTCAAGCGGAATTTCATAGAAATGTATATTTTGCATGCTATTTATGAGTCGCTTTCTGGAAGAGAGGTCAAAAAAGGCCCGAATAAGAGGGGGGATGGTTGTACGCGCCCAAAGATGGTCCAACTGTTCATGCTCTCCAATTATCTTGCACACTGGATGGTCTTCCACCTGTAGAATCTTCGACACATACTTAAACGCAAGCCACCTACGTCTCAATGAGAGAGGAAGCTGTGCTGCCTCATAAAGGATGACATTTGTGGGAGTAGAACGCAGCAAGGACATAGACGCTCGCAGAACAGCATATTGTGCTCTATCTAGACGCTCCAAGTTGGATTTGGAGCATCTCCCGTAAAGAAAGCTCGCATAATCTAAATGCGGTAGAGCCAACACTTTAAATATTCTGATCAGTACGGCTGGATGGCAGCCCCATTTCGTCTTGCCCAAGGCTTTGATGATATTTAGTGCTCCTAAAGTTTTGTCACATGCAGTGGCAATCTGCTTGCCCCAGCGGAAATTGCTCCTAAGTTGGACACCCAGATATATGACTGAGGGTTTCCAAGGTATAACGTGATCTCGACAAGATATGCTAGGGAGGGAAGAGGGAGTCCTAGATTTAGAAAAGATCATGGCTGATGACTTGTCAGGGGAAAGTGAAAGATTTCTTTGAGACATCCAGGTGAGTATCCTCCCTAGATCAGTTGAGAGTTAGTCTGCCATCAACTTCAAATCAGTGCCACTTACAAGTAGAGAAAAATCTTCTGCAAACTGCAGGCTAACTGTACCGGGGGATAGTGTACCAGACGGTAGGAGGGAGTACAAGTTATAAAGGGGAGGAGCCAACACTGAACCCTGCCCCAGACCACAAGAGGAGATCACAGGACCTAATATAATGCCAACAGCTGGGTGAGTGATATACAAAGTTCTGTTCACAAGCAGCTGCTTTATCAACCGAATGAGAGTAGAGGGGACACAGACCATCTCAAGATCGCCCAAAAGCACAGATGGGAGAACGTGGTCGTAAGCGCCCCTGATATCCAAAAACACCGCCATCACCCTCTCACCGCGAGAAAATGCTCTGTAAACAAATCCTGCAAGAAACGCCAGGCAGTCATTGACTGAACGACCCCTCCGAAAGCCAAAGAGAGCACAATCAGGGCCAATTCGTGCTTCTATGTGTTCCTCAATACGGTTCTTAACTAGCGTTTCGAGTATCTTTGTGACACACGGCGTCAATGCGATAGGTCGGTAACTGCTAGGAAGTTCAGGAGTATCCTATATCTCTATATTCTAAATGGCAACAAATAACGCGCATATTTGAGCATTAATGAATGATTGTAACGATGCTAAATAAAGCCCCAAAATAATGGATTAATTGAGCATTAATGAACGATTGTAACGATGCTAAATAAAGCCCCAAAATAAAGGATTCCTTCACCAATCTATTTATTTATCAATTTTTTTATTTTAACAATATCTGCGATGAAGTCCGAATCAATTAGGATAAATTATTTTATTATGTATTTCAATTGACTGGCAGATAATAAAATATTTCGATGAATCGATTATAGAGTTGAAAAAGAATTTATTGAGATCTGCAGCTATAATTTTTTTATTCATTTGTTAATATTTAGTTGTATCAGTAATCAGTAATTATTTACTATTCAATTAATAAAATAAAATTTGTGACAGAAATCAGATTTTTATTTCAACATATTCTACATCTTGTTGGACCCTATTTTTAATCCATAATTATACATAAAAATTATAACTTATACTTAATATAAAAGTAAAATTTTATAATTTGAATTTCTCTTACAGACGGATAAATCTAATCGGTGGACTTCAATAATATCATAATTATTGTTTTATTTTGAACGATTTTGTTCATAGGAAGGAATACGTTTGGAAATATGAACAATTAATGGAATTTAGTGTAACGGGCGGTCAATGTTTGGTGAATTATTGTATCACAAAATGAAAATGTTCGATAGAAATATATTTGAAACCTACCCAACCAACAAATTTTTGTTTTATAGTAATTTTAGAAGAATGTGGTGAAAAAATTATTATACAAATTTTATGTACTCCCTTTGAGGGGCTGTATCTTAACAAGGGATGCTCCAAAGAAGTTTCTTTATAGGTTTTCGATGAGGAATCACCTCCTAAAACATTTTACATTCATTCAGTTACACCCTGTATACCCCTAAACGTAAAATTGTTTTATAAATAAGTTGAAAGAACGTTCTCTGAACTAAATTAAAGAACAAAATGGTTTCATGCAAACAGTTGTGAAACAGTCAGTTAACTGACTCAAAGCACTATAAAATTTAACGTTCGTTTAGAACAAAATAAAACAATAACTTTGTTAGTTGGGTATAGATAGAATTATCATATTTCAACAATAATTTAGAGCAGTATCAAAGAGCTTATTGAATCTTAAAATTATTACAATTTTTCTTCGAATATTCTAAACATTTAGTAACTTGTAAATTTTATATGTTCTCAAATTGAAACTCAAATGATGAGGAGGAGCTTATTGGGTTTTATTTAGATGAATCACAAGCTATTAAATTTAATGCTCAACTTTCAAACCATAAGGTTCTCTCAGATTTTTATTCCTTCGAGTGTATATTTAATGATTTCTGAATTATTTTATATTTCACACTTTCGTCTTATGTAAAAACTCAGTACTGCAAATTAACATATATTATCACAGTATGAAATCCTACATGTCTAAGGTTTATCTGTTTCTCTGCCTATTAAATAGAATTTTCATTGTAAAACATCGGTTTACAGTTTTAGGTACAACATTATTCTTATATAAAATGATTAATTCATATATGAAATATATAACAGATAGGAATATTTTGAAGCAAATAGTTAAAAAAAAGTTTCTAGGTATTATTTTGGATGCAAAATTTATCTGATGTACCAAAAGTAATGATAAGTGTGTACCTTAGACTACATAAGAATGGACCCGACCCCCTAGTTGATTCTGCTATTTTATGTCAGAGACCACAGATGGAAAGAAATTCAGGTGAAAGTCAAGACGCTGCTTGACAATTTGAAGGTCACATGTTCTAAAAAGACACACGTTGCCACCTCTGTATCGAAAATAAATACGCAAATTGAAGAAAATTTGTGAGAGTCAGTATTAGGTTTTTTATATTTTTATTATTAATAACTTTTCGTCGCACTAAAAATGGTTCGTAAGTGTGCAGGTTGTATTAATGACAGTAATTTTAATCCGAATTTATCGTTCCATAGATAACTATATGGTTGGAATCGAAGTATTTAGTTATTTACATGTTCAGTAGCGTAGAAAGTTTTAATAGAGAAGTTTTCAATGAGATTATTATAAGATAAAATGCGGTTTTCTTGAATTAAGGTTCCCAGATGACGATGAAAAAAGAAGAATTTGGGCTTCGCTGTTGGGATGGTCAAGTATTTGCCCAAAGAAAGCAATTTTCTTTTGTTCAGATCATTTTGACCCTGAAGATATTGTGACCCGAGTAAATGGAAAATGATTTTATGCGGTGTTGCCGGCTGAGGTTTCACAAGAGACTTTCAATGAGGGAGAGAAAACAATATAATATGATATGTCTAGCGATGCTGGATAATGGGTCTTTATAAGCAAAAGACCATATCTAATCGAAATTCCCAGACATTCCAGACAGTAATAAACCTCTCAAAAATATCACACCAATAATCATAAAACCTATGATTTAAAACAAAATTTATTGATCCCCTACATGGAAATCTTGATGGATGTACGACGTAATAAAATTTGAGAATTAGCTAGGGGAGTTCGACATATGATATATTTACGTGACCCTCTCGACCTTAAGAGCTTATGGTTCCTAAATTTAACAATGGGAAAAAAATGGATCTTTAGTAAAAAATTGTGACCCGAGTAAATGGAAAAAGATTTTATGCGGTTTGCCGAGTGAGGTTTCAAAAGAGACTTTCAATGAGGAAATCCAAACAAATCGACATTTTACATAGGAATGCTTTGTCTATCTTTTGTAGTCTAAGTTGTGTACCAATGAATGTGGATATCGAAATTTTAAAATAATGCAGGTTGTCTCATGAAGACACCAATATGAATGTAACTATAAACACAATATTTGAAATTACATTGAACGCATAGGTCTACAAGAGGGAGAGCCTGAAATAAATTTTTTAGTAAATCTATTCTCACTTAGTCCAAACATTCATTCAGCAAAAGTATGTACAGTTTTTTTCAGGGACATCCTGTATCAATAGCTTTCATTTGAAGTATAATCATATATTTAAGTGTGTGAAGTTGGCCCATGTAATTCTATGTACTCTTCTAGATTTTCCACAAAATTAATAAAAGCACTTTTCTAAAAATTTCATTCGAGCTACATTCAGCTGATGTGGCTATGTGGTTTCAACAGGACGGTGTCACTAGCCACACAGCACACGTAATCGGTTTATTGAAGCAGACATTTGGTGAGCGTGTTATTTCCAGAAACGGCCCCGTCGATTGGCCGCCTCATTCGTGCCATTTGACGCCTCCGGACTATTTTCTTTGGGGCTACGTCAAGTCACTGGTCTATGCCAACAAGCCGACGATATTGCAAGAGTTCCGAGACAACACTGAACGCGAAATAGCGGCCGTTTCGGCTGTAATGTGTGGCCGAGTCTTCGAAAATTGGGTTCAGATAATTGACCGCTACAAACGGGCCCATATGAACGAAGACAAGTTCCATTCATAAATGTTATGTTTGTACTTCAAGCCGATAATAAAGTTTTTGAAATATCTCAAATGGTTTGTGTTTTATTGAGATTCAAAGTTGTCAAGTGTCTGTTGGAAAACCCTTTATTTACATCACAACTGTAGCACAAATTTCTACACTCAATTGCAATGAAAAAAAATTCAAGTGCTGGGCTAACTTCCAAATATACTGTTATGATAGTAACGCTCTGTGCGAAAGTTGATTTGCACGAACTTTGACCTCGCGTTGGAAGAGCCGTTCAACAGAAAGTGAACATGCGCAGAAAAAAAGATTCCATGCTGGGATACGGTCGTACGTTTCAATTTGTTTATTTAAACTTTCCGCCTTTTTGACAATGGAATGTCGATTATCCGAAGTGGTAGCGAGAAAATTTTTTCGATTATTTTTCTGACCCAATTATCGACCAATAGAATTGCACCATTCGACGTCACGTGGTACAACCTACATGGTATTATACTGATAATTTTTTGAAAATTTTCTTTGGTAGTTGCTATATATAAACAAAACATGATCCAGTCAAATTAAGCACACGTCAAACTGACAGGTTGAATTCAATTGTGAAAATTGGAGATTTTGCATGAAAATGAGTCGATTTGGAGTTTGTTCTCTGTCCACCATCGATAAAAAGTCAAAGGAAATGTTCCCATTAATACGGAGAAGGCAAAAAAAAACAGTTTGGAACCAATTTACTACTTTTTGTACTGAGAGGAATATACATTGAGTGCTGAAACGAGTGAAGCGCAATTGGCAAACATTATGAAAGATTACGCTTACAATATGAAGAAAATGGATGGAGAAGACTATAAGGAAGGTACAATAAAAACAATGTGGAATCAGACTGCCAAATTACTTCAAGAAAAGTATTTGAACGATTTCGACAACCAAATCAACCCATTTTCGGATGCTGCATTCAAGACCGCTCGAGGAGCTCGTGATGGCAAGCGTAAGGCTTTACAATCTATTCCGGAAAAACGGAGGGCAAGTGCAGCAGCGTTGGAGGAAAAAGATTGGGATGCAATGACCACTGTTTGGGACGAGGAAACTCCTGATGGCCTCCAGAAAAAATTATTCATGATAATATCAGTGGAATTGGCTTGGAGAGGTGGTGAGGGCAGAATGGCGTCAATACATCACTTCAAGGCAGAACAGCGAAATGACGGGGAAACAACTGGGAGAATTGAATACAATCCAATTTTCAGCAAGACCACACAAGGTGGTGATAAAAAATGATCAGACAGCAAGTGGCTGGTGGAGAATCGGGAAATCCCTGACAAGTGCCCAGTGAGACTGTTCCAGAAATTGAGAGAGAAGAGAGATGTCAATATCAAGAGCGACATACTATTCCTGACCCAAAATCCATTCTGGAATAAAGTTCCAGGCGCTAGGTGGTACAAGGATTCCCCAGTAGGCCAAAACACGATTTCAAAGTGGGTTAAGGAGCCAGCACAAAAAGCTGGGCTTGACCTTGGTAACAAAAAATCACCAATCACTCCAGTCGTGCAACAGCCGTCTCCAATTTAGAGAAATCGGGCCTGGGAGAGCATCAGATAATCAAAATAACTAGACATGCCAACAGTAACTCCATCAAGCCGTATCTCCAACTCGACCAGGAACACCACGAATTAATTGTCAAGAAACTGCGAAGGAGTGAGCCTACTGCAGAAAATGCCATCAACAGCATAAACCTCATGCCATCTACCTCTTCTGGGACCATTACCGATAACTCTGACTTGAAGAAAACATGCACCAATGTTTACAACAATTGTATTTTTAATTGCACTACCCTGATTCTTAATTAAATGTTGTTTTATTCATTATGAAATTCTTATTTGTTAACTGTACATTTCGTCTCATGGTGCAATTCTATTGGCCGACATTTGGGACAGAAAAATAATCCCCGAATACCACACGAGCTTCAAAATTATCTGGTATTTACAAACCCGATAATTTTCAGAAGCTCGAAGCGCAGTGATTTATATGTATGTATGAATGAATATCGAAGTTCTGGGCGAACTTCACACATCAAATCTCTCCTTAATCGAACAACATTTTCCCCATCCAAAACTCTCACACACTACTCTCATTCGGCTTATTCATAACAGCTACATCGGATGGATATACATGGTTCTTTCTCCTCACATATCCAGAGGTACTCTCACTGAAATTACTAGTCAGACCACTCAAAAGAGGAAGGGCCTCAGTCCTAGAAAAAAAATCTTCCTCACTACCCCTCCTCTTATTACACAAGATAGTCTTTGGAGGCTCCACAACCTTCGGAATAGTCAGTTCCACATTCATCTTCGAAGGGTTACTTTTCGATCTGAAGAACTGCCATCTTTTTTTTTTCTCGGACTTAGAGGATGTGTTCGATGTTGATCACCTGCGGGTTGAATGTAACGTTTTGCTGTCCGAAGGCGTTCTACAGGTGCTGCTTGAATCAACACTGTTGCTTTTGGAGCTGTAAATCTGCATGGACCTGTTGGATTCTTGGAGGTTGAGGTCGATGGCTAGGTTGCACAGAAGATCTTGGTCCATTTCTTCTGGACTGTTAGGTGAAAGGAGGGTGGGAGTGCTTTGGTAGACCAACCTGCATAGCTTAGGACTATCTGGCTGTTTGTCTGGCTCGAAGAAATCGAAGTGGGTCTCTAGGAAGGAGGGGAGCTGTTGAAGAACTCCTTGCAACCTGTGAACATGATGAAATTTAAGTTTATATGGATGTCCATGATGATTTTGATGTTTTGCAAACATCAGATTGGATCCATTCTAAGGAGCTTGTAACATCCCAGTTCCAAAAATCAAGTTCAATTTCACCTATGCTTGATACGCCACTATTTATCGAATATGTCGAGTACCAAAAGAAAGCAATGTGGTTCTATGTCAAATAGTAGTTTTAGATGGTTATAAAATAATTTGAAAAGTAAATAATGTATAAGCTGGTAAGCCTTTATTACCATTGTTAATTATTATGTGGTGGATCAGGTGCAGCTGCGAAGGGTCCAGAGTGTTCGTGATTTGGGTGTGATTTTTGATTCCAAACTGAATTTTGTTGAGCATATTGATGGCGTCATCTCATCTTCCAATAAGATGCTTGGATTCACACTACGTCATGGAAAATCATTCAAAAGTAATAGAGCACTCTTGTCGTTGTATCATGCTTTTGTTTTCAGCAAGTTGAATTTAGCGACGCCTGTCTGGAATCCTTTCTATAGGTGTCGCATTAGACATATAGAGATCGTGCAGCACAAATTCTTGAGGTGTTGTCTTACAGAAATGGAGTTGAAATTTTAAATCATGATTATGGAGATGCTCAAGGTGGGTTTAATTTAGTCAGCTAAGAAGTCCGCAGAAAGATAAATGACATGTGCCTACTATACAAGATATTGAACAACATCTTTCGGTTCCCTCCATACTCCAGATTGTGTCCTTCAGGGTCTCGGAGAGAAAATTAAGGTCAAAGGAGATGCTATTCCGTCGTCTGAATGTGACCCAGAATTCTCCCATCTATAGAGTTCAGTCAGCTGGATTTTGTTTCGGTTTCTCTTGCTCACTTCAGGAGATGCTCGAGGGTGAGATTCATCTCTTGAGATAACAGTTTAATTTGGTGTACCTGTGTTCACTCATATTGTGGTTACTTAGGGATTTATTTTATTACTTTATTTTTGTTAAGTTTTAGATATCATGGTTAACATAGACATGATTGTGTAATTAATATTAGGCACTAAAGATGTATGATTAGGTTAAAATTTCAATATGTGAGTACTGTGTTGGCCAAAATCCATTCTGGAATAAAGTTCCAGGCGCTAGGTGGTACAAGGATTCCCCAGTAGGCCCAAAACACGATTTCAAAGTGGGTTAAGGAGCCAGCACAAAAAGCTGGGCTTGACCTTGGTAACAAAAAATCACCAATCACTCCAGTCGTGCAACAGCCGTCTCCAATTTAGAGAAATCGGGCCTGGGAGAGCATCAGATAATCAAAATAACTCGACATGCCAACAGTAACTCCATCAAGCCGTATCTCCAACTCGACCAGGAACACCACGAATTAATTGTCAAGAAACTGCGAAGGAGTGAGCCTACTGCAGAAAATGCCATCAACAGCATAAACCTCATGCCATCTACCTCTTCTGGGACCATTACCGATAACTCTGACTTGAAGAAAACATGCACCAATGTTTACAACAATTGTATTTTTAATTGCACTACCCTGATTCTTAATTAAATGTTGTTTTATTCATTATGAAATTCTTATTTGTTAACTGTACATTTCGTCTCATGGTGCAATTCTATTGGCCGACATTTGGGACAGAAAAATAATCCCCCGAATACCACACGAGCTTCAAAATTATCTGGTATTTCCCGATAATTTTGAAGCTCTTGTGGTATTATAAGTGAATATAGAAGTTCTGGGCGAACTTCACACATCAAATCTCTCCCTTAATCGAACAACATTTTCCCCATCCAAAACTCTCACACACTACTCTCATTCGGCTTATTCATAACAGCTACATCGGATGGATATACATGGTTCTTTCTCCTCACATATCCAGAGGTACTCTCACTGAAATTACTAGTCAGACCACTCAAAAGAGGAAGGGCCTCAGTCCTAGAAAAAAAATCTTCCTCACTACCCCTCCTCTTATTACACAAGATAGTCTTTGGAGGCTCCACAACCTTCGGAATAGTCAGTTCCACATTCATCTTCGAAGGGTTACTTTTCGATCTGAAGAACTGCCATCTTTCTTTTTTTCTCGGACTTAGAGGGATGTGTTCGATGTTGATCACCTGCGGGTTGAATGTAACGTTTTTGCTGTCCGAAGGCGTTCTACAGGTGCTGCTTGAATCAACACTGTTGCTTTTGGAGCTGTAAATCTGCATGGACCTGTTGGATTCTTGGAGGTTGAGGTCGATGGCTAGGTTGCACAGAAGATCTTGGTCCATTTCTTCTGGACTGTTAGGTGAAAGGAGGGTGGGAGTGCTTTGGTAGACCAACCTGCATAGCTTAGGACTATCTGGCTGTTTGTCTGGCTCGAAGAAATCGAAGTGGGTCTCTAGGAAGGAGGGGGAGCTGTTGAAGAACTCCTTGCAACCTGTGAACATGATGAAATTTAAGTTTATATGGATGTCCATGATGATTTTGATGTTTTGCAAACATCAGATTGGATCCATTCTAAGGAGCTTGTAACATCCCAGTTCCAAAAATCAAGTTCAATTTCACCCTATGCTTGATACGCCACTATTTATCGAATATGTCGAGTACCAAAAAGAAAGCAATGTGGTTCTATGTCAAATAGTAGTTTTAGATGGTTATAAAATAATTTGAAAAGTAAATAATGTATAAGCTGGTAAGCCTTTATTACCATTGTTAATTATTATGTGGTGGATCAGGTGCAGCTGCGAAGGGTCCAGAGTGTTCGTGATTTGGGTGTGATTTTTGATTCCAAACTGAATTTTGTTGAGCATATTGATGGCGTCATCTCATCTTCCAATAAGATGCTTGGATTCACACTACGTCATGGAAAATCATTCAAAAGTAATAGAGCACTCTTGTCGTTGTATCATGCTTTTGTTTTCAGCAAGTTGAATTTAGCGACGCCTGTCTGGAATCCTTTCTATAGGTGTCACATTAGACGTATAGAGAGTGTGCAGCACAAATTACTGAGGTATTTGTCTTACAGGAATGGGGTTGAAATCTCAAATCATGATTATGGAGATGCTCAAGGTGTTTTTAATTTAGTCAGCTTGGAAGTCCGCAGAAAGATAAATGACATGTGCCTACTATACAAGATATTGAACAACATCTTTTCGGTTCCCTCCATACTCCAGATTGTGTCCTTCAGGGTCCCGGAGAGAAGATTGAGGTCAAAGGAGATATTTGCTATACCATTCCGTCGTCTGAATGTGACCCAGAACTCTCCCATCTGTAGAATTCAGTCAGTATTTAATGCCGAATTTAGCGATCTGGATTTATTTTCTGTTTCTCTTGCTGAGTTCAGGAGATGCTTGAGGGTGAGATTCACCTCTTGAGAAAAAAGTTTAATTTGGTATACCTGTGTTCACTCATATTGTGGTTACTTTGGGATTTAATTTGTTACTTTATTTTTGTTGAGTTTAAATATTATGGTTTATATAGACATGATTGTATGTAATTAATATTAAGCTCTGTAGATGTATGATTAGGTTAAGATTTCAATAAGTGAGTACTGTGTTGGGTTGAAATACCTGTTAGTATTCCTGTGTTCAATAAATAAATAAAATAAATAAAATTATTATTATTACTTAAACACAACGTAGAGTCCTATTCTAGCTAGACGATCACATATAATGGCCAAATCTTATCGGGATTCTGTCTCATAGTTAGTTATTATTCATAATATTTGTCATTGTTTTTGAAGAAAAATTCGCGAATGTTACAAGCTCGTACTCAAGAGGACAATATTCAAAATTATATGCTTCAATTACCTGCGGAAATCATGACATTGTCCAAGATATCCTCAGCAGATTGAAAATCGTCCCTGTCCGAACTGGTTGAATTGATATCAGGAACTTTACTGGACGACCCTAAAATAGCATCACAGTCCCTTAGTTGAGGCACTTCATTGACAGCAGATTCAAAACTAGAGTCCGAATTTGTCGAGTGACTTCCGGTAGCTGACCTTTTCCTGTAAAATGAATCACAATACAGAACGAATCAAATCTTCAATAAGCTTTACTATTCGTAACACTATGGGTTCCTAACTTAAACTGAAAGAAAAGCAGGTGTATGGTGATTTTACGCCCGCCTTTCAGTTTCTGTGTTCCTGATACATCTTGTTGTAACATTCTAGGATTTGGTAGTTCCAGAAATAAATTTCATTTTCACCCTACCCTTATGTCACGGTTTCAAAATTCCCGCTCCAGTTAGTACCTGCAAACCGAACTGGTGGCGTTAGTAGCAGTATTTTGCCAGCTTATCTCGTACGTTTCGATGGACGCCGTTGTCGGTGGCCTTAGTCTGTCATCATGTGACGTAGGTTGTCAATGACATCGTTCTTCCGGCATATTTGGTTGAAGTGTCCTGGAGTAATTAATCGCAATTTTGCGGATCTGAACAGGATTTTAACTGAAGCCCTGAGAGAAATCTTATCATGTTGGTTTGGTTTGTTCGTTGGTGAGATTTTTGCGCTTTAGCGGAGTGGCGTATTTGTTTGGAAAAACGACGTGGGATTGGTGACTTAACCTATGTTTGTCACGAGGTATTTTAGATTTTTGTTCGTATTTTAGCATCATTCTGCTTCGAATTGGGAATTATTATTGTACCGTTGCGAGGTACGGCAGATTCTGAACTGTCTTTGAAGTCTTCGAGCTGTTTGTCTAGGCTGTCTTTGAATTACCGTCGAGCTGCCGTGGGAGCTGTCTTTGGGGACCTCCACCAGATTTCGCCATCTAAGATACCACACCTGTCGTCTACCCAGGGCGCATTACTGTGAGAAATTGTACTACGTTGGCCCAGGAATATATTTGAGCCCAGTTTCCATCTACGAGACTGTGAGAATAATTATGGGTTAAGAAACTATATCCTTTTGTACTTCAGTCAAGCCACGATCTAGACTGTTATAGAAGGTTAGTCTGTAGAATTTAGTTAAGATTGATTAGTATCAAAGAGGCCCATTCAGTGAATACTGTTTAGTACATAAAACCCGACCTATCGAGAAGGTCGCTTAGATATAAGTAAAGAGCTATTTGTAACGATTACCATCGAGGCTCTAAGTATATACCTTGGGGTGATATTCATAAAAGAGAGTGGTGCCCTTTATAAGTAGTCTCAGCTCTAGAGCTAGCCGAGGAGGTACTTTGTGCACTCTCTGGAGCCGAGTGGGTTTGGTGATACTTAATACGCCTCTGATTTATTCATCAAATATCACAAAGAAAGCAGCTCTATGTTGAACATCCTTGTGCACGCAGGTTGTAAAACACATCTGAGTAAAGGTTCCTTTGTTAGAAAATAGTAGGTGCCATCATTACAATTATTGAAGTGTATTTAAGGTAGTTTTTGAATGGTGAAAATATCTTTTAGAGTTCAGTAAAAAAAATTGTTCAAAGAGTGTAACCTGGTAAGCTTTTTACTAGGGCCGCTGCTGGAACTTCATGACCTTACCCGTGTTCCTCCTTCCTCGCTATCATTAATAAACTAATTGATTAAATAACTATTAATTTTGTCTAGTTTTCGTTAAAACTCCAAATTTCATTGTTTTGAAAGCTACTTTTTAAGGTTGTTCAGAAATATACAACTGTCACGAAGAAAAATGGACTTGTGTAATAATGATTGTCAACAACAACATCAAACTTACCTAGTGAAAGCCTTAACCCTTTGGAAGTTCCTCACGTTCACAATGTCATCTGCGCAGGTGCTGAGGTTCCCGATGATTTTCAGAGTCCTCTTCATCATCTTAGGCGTTTGGCAGGTGCTGACATCTGTCGAACTGATTCTCTCGCAGCTATTCATCAAACTTGCCCTCGACGATATGACAGATATCTCGGACAGGCTCTCTGGAGAAGCTAAAGGCGCAAGACCAAACCAATCGTCGTGTATGAGATCAAACTTGTTAACAGGAGAAGTTGTTGTTTTGATATTCAAACTCAAACTCTTCGGCTGTCTTGATGGTACAATGTTCAAATTGAAATCCGAGATATTATCAGCTCCCAGGATGGTCAGAATCTGGTTGATCTGCGATGGACTTGAATGGGACTTGGCTGAGTGGTAACCGTTGGTTACAGAAGAGGCGTTGCTGGGAATCCCTACGCCGACTGTCTGTAATGTTGGTGACTGCAACGATGTGAAGCTGGTCTCTAGATACAAACGCGTTTTTGGGCTTGAATCAGAAGTGGGTGAGATCGCTAGTTCGTTCAGGGTTCCGTAATTGGTGGAAGATATGCTTGGTATCCTTTGTGGTTTTCTGGGACCTAAGGTTGTTATAACCTACAATTTAGAGAACATTAGGGTATGTTTCGAATAGACGTTGAGCTCTAATCTACACATCTGAAGGTTTGGGAGAAGAAGTAATATGTATATAGGTTAAAAGGGATCAGATGAGATAAACGGCATAGGGGAAGTGTTTACCACTCGAAGATAAGTATTTAAAGACACGAATTTATTGGGCAAATTCAATGTCTGTCGACTCATTTGGTTATACTTCATTATGTGTAATAAATGAATTCAATGTAATGGAAAAGAGTCTCATCAGAATGCTGATGAATCTCAGAAATTTCAAAGATAAAAATGTTACCGGAATACCAGGTGTACCGGTATGAAGTGAGCCTCAAGATATAAATGTCTGTATAGGGAATATTTGTTGTGAACGAGCTTTTATTTATTTTTTGTTTGTTTGTTTTCTATGACATCTGTGAAACATATTTAGTATTGTGGCGATCCTTCATAAGTCGCCACATAGCGTGAATCAACATCGGTCTTCGGTATCTTAGTGGTTAGATTGAATTCCCGAAATTCTACCGGTGCCGGGTTCCAATCCCGGCGGTTCACGTACTCAGTTATCACGAATAACAAATCCCCAGCGTTTATGGCATGGCGTACCATACTGATGAGTCCAAATGTGTGCGCCAGGGACGAATCTCGTAGGGTTAGAAAGCCTATAGTATACATCAAGTCATTGAACAGACAACGACAACATCATATGTTGTGTTAGAAATGTCGAGTTTTGTACCAGAAAGTGATGATTTGCGGAAAGCATTATTTTTGCTTTCATTTGAAAAAAAATGCAGCACAGTCGCATCGAATGCTTGTCGAGGCATATGGTGATTTTGATGTGAGAAATGAAGTACGTGGAAGACCAACAAAAAAGTTTGAAGACGCCGAATTGCAAACGATATTGGATGGAGATGACATTTTGAATCAAGAACAAATGGCAGAAATGTTAAATGTTGCACAACAAACATTTTCTGACTGTTTAAAAGCTATGGGAAAGATCCAAAAGTGTGGAAAATGGGTGCCACATGAATTGAATGAAAGACAGATGGAAAACCGAAAAAGCACGAAAGAAAATCGGTTTTGCATCGGATTGTTACTGGCGATGAAAATTGGATTTATTTTGAGAATCCTAAAACGAAAAAAATCATGGGTTAATCCGGGACAACTACCAACATCGACTGCAAAACCAGATCAATTCAGCAATAAGACAATGCCGTGTGTTTGGTGGGATCATTAAAGTGTGGTGTACCACAAGGTTCTAAAACTTGCTGAAACCGTTAATACTGATCGCTACCGACAATAAATGATCAATTTGAATTATGCATTAATCGAGAAACGACCAGAAGACACGGCAAGGTAATTTTGTTCCATGACAATGTACACAAAGCGAAACCGGTTCAGGATACAATCAAAACACTTGACTGGGAGTTGCGACCCCACCTGCCTTATTCACCAGACTTAGCTCCTTCCGCCTACCATTTGTTTTCATCGATGGGACACGCATTGGCTGAGCAGCAGTTTGATTCCTACGAGGAGTTCGAAAACTGGGTGTCTGGTTGGTTTGCGATAAAAGACGAACAATTTTATTGGCATGGTATCCACAAACCACTAGAAAGGTGATCAACATGTGTAGAAAACAATGGCTAATACTTTGAATGAAATGTTTCTTACTTTCTCATCAATAATTAGTGTTTTATTTTCACGAAAATACGATATTTCATACGGGTAAACCTGATTTATATGGTGAGCCATCCATAACTTTCCACACCGAATTTATGAATAGGGAATAGGAGTCGAGCAGCATCTTGCTGGAAAGGCAATTCAATTTCATCCACGAGTGTATTTTTTTCATCCCTTTATTATTATTAGTCAATAACTTTCGCACGGCGAATTAGGATTTTTGAGATGGAAATTGAATTACCTTTTCCAGTAAGATGCTGGTCGACCCCTTTTCCCTATTCAAAAATTAGAGCTGTTAGGGGTTGCGACAAGAGGTGTAGTGATATCAAACTCATTTGAACACCCTTATTTGTCCATCTTTCAACCTGCCCCAGCATTTTTTCGTTATTCCGTCCCAAAGCTCAAAATTTGGGGTGGAAAGTTATTGATGGCCCACCCTGTGTAAGTTCTGGCAGAAATAGTGAGAAGGAGGTACTAGAAGCACAATCTCAAGGTTATTTATAATTTGTTGGTCTTCTTTTAATATTTTCGCCAAATTTTTTGTTTGTTAGGAGTTTATGTGGGATAAATTGCTCCAGTTATTTATGAATTACCTTAACACTTCCTCTATCCTATTTAATATAACATCTGAACATTAAACGGTGGGTACGTCATACTTCAAGCAAATAAGCTAAAGATAATACAACTTAAGCTTTGGTGAGGATGTAGTAGGACTTATACACAGTGTTCCAGATAAGATGGAAATATTATAATGAGAGATAAAAACTCGGGGTGAATCTAGAAGTTCCAGATTCTGATTAATATTGACCTTTCAGAAGATTATGTGGTTTAAATTTTCATTCGAATTTGAAAAACACCATGTGAATCAGAATCTGGTACTGCAAGATACCAAATCTGGGGAAGTTATCCAGGATCACCTAGGTGATTTCTCTCTTTCATTGACGTGTTTCTCAAATTATCCGGAACACTTCATATTTTTAGAATGATTTTAAATTTGAAGAACAAAATTATAAAGAAGATAGAGCATTCAAGGTAGTGCCAGTGGGTACAGCAAAAGGTGTATAAGATGCCCCATTGTCTGTTTTTTCAAAATGTCTTTTAACTTTGTTGTAAGTTAAAAAAAACCCGAAGGAATGTTCAATTGGGATTGAGATTATTGAAGGGTTCAATATGTTTTTCTAGATTTTATTAGCCAATTCAGGTGCTACGTGACAACTGTCATGTTGCCAGGTTATATTGTGAATTCAACCCCAGAGCCCCATCGGAAGTGACTCTTATTGGCTAATTCTTCACAATACCCTAGAGAATATTTGTTTTAAATTGTGGGTTTACGAGAATGGATTGATAAGAAATGTTTATAACATCTCAGCAATCTCTTAATCTTCTCTCGGCGATCGGCCAACACGATATGTGTTGGATCGGCTATATTATTCTTAGATTATGTAAGATAGACAAAGCATTCCTTTGTAAAATGTCGATTTGTTTCGATTTCCTCATTCAAAGTCTCTTCTGAAACCTCACCCGGCAACACCGCATAAAATCTTTTTCCATTTACTCTGGTCACAATATCTTCAGGGACAAAATGATCTGAACAAATGAGAATTGCTTTCTTTGGGCAAATAACGGGTGGTCCATCTAGTGTTTGGAATTTGAACTACCGATTATTTGACATTATAAACGTCAACTATTCTTTTTGACGTGACTAATATTTAGTTGAAAGTTTGAAGTTTACGAAATGGGACGCTATTCGCTTGAAGAAAGTTGGGAAATATTAAAAACTTATTTCCAAAGTGGTCCAAGTGAGTCTTCTACTCACATTGCGCTACCGCGCAATGTTGAACGATTGGTTCTTTCAAGAAATTGAAGCTAACGACTTGGACGATGTTTGGTTTCAACAGGACGGTGCAACGAGCCATACAGCACACGCCACAATCGATGTTTTACGCCGCATTTTCGGAAATCGAATAATCAGCAGAAATGCTGATGTGAATTGGCCACCAAGAAGCTGCGATCTGACGCCATTGGATTATTATCCTTGGGGAGCGGTGAAAGATAAGTGTTACGCCAACAATCGAGAAACAATTCAAGACCTCAAGACCGAAATTCGAGCTGCTATTGGTGAAATAGAGCCCCAAACAATCGAAAAGGTATTAAAAAATTGGGTGGAACGAATAGGCTACTGCCAAGTCAGCCGTGGTGGTCATTTGGCCGAAATTATTTTTCATAAATAAATGTCATGAACCAACCTTTTAAATAAATGTTCAACCATTGGAAAATATTGAGCATTTTTTTTTATAGCAAAATTAAATTCCAATTTTTAAATGAGCCACCCATTATTTGACCAACCCAACAGCGAAATCCAAATTCTTCTTTTTTCATCATCATCTGGAAACCTAATAAAAAAAAAACCTCATTTTAACTTATAATAATCTCATTGAACACTTCCTTATTAAAACTTTCTACGCTACTGAACATGTAAATAACTAAATACTTCGGTTCTAACAATACACTTATCTATAGAACGATAAATTCGGATTAAAATTCCTGTCTTTAAAACAACTTTCACATTTAAGAAACAATAAAAAATATAAAAAACCTAATACTGATTGTCACAAATTTTCTTCAATTTGCGTATTTATTTTCGATACAGAGGTGGCAACGTGTCTCTTCTAGAACATGTGACCTTCAAATTGTCAAGCAGAGAATGCAGCAGCGTTGTCTTCACTTTCACCTGAATTTCTTTCCATCTGTGATCTCTGACATAAGATAGCAGAATCAACTAAAGTATTTCTTTTAGTTTTTGCTAATATATCCGATAAGACAGTTTCAATTCAAAATATAAAATTTTATGCAATGTTTTGAATGCAAATTGAGAAAAAGTTTTTATTCACAATTATAGGGGACCTAATATTTGCTCAGTTTGGCAACATGAAAATCTTTTATGACCTGAGTGGACCAGCTCAATCGACCAGTTTTAAGTTTCAGTGGCAACACTCTTCAATGTAAATAAAGGGGTCTATTCTTATATAGTCTAAGATATTATCCGTATTCACCTCATCCGGACGTCCCGGGCGGTCCTCGTCGAACACTGATGTTCAGCCCCGTTTGAATTAATTGAACTAGTATCTGATGGTCGTCATCGAAGGTGCACGGTTCTTGTGAACAGCTACCAACCTATCTTTGATTTCCTCGCATTCCTTCACTGAACTATATTGCCCTTTTTTCAAAATAACACGAAGTTGTTTACTGTTAAATGTCAGCAAATCAAAACCGCTCGATGATTTGTTGCGAAATTTTAGCAGAAGTCGTTTGCAGGATGGCACTAAGAGATGGTATACAGATTTTTTAAGCTACTTTCGGTATTTTCGAAACAATGGATACAAAACAATTTTTTGAATTGAAATTGTCTTATCGGATATACAGGGTGATTCCGGAGGAGACCGTCAGATTTTAGGTGAAGTATACACTAGTCAAGGCAGTTTCAAAACAATGTTTTGTTTATGGTTGGGGGCCTTTAATGAGAGTCTATAGGGTGATTTGTCCTATTCGACCGATTTTTCTTTTATTCATAACTTTGGTATGGCTTGAACAATCTTGATGAAATTTTCAGTGTAGAACAATATGATTATCTTCTTTCAATAATTCCAACACTTTCTCAAAAATACAGGGTGAGAATTATGATAAGTTCAGATTAAGTTTGCAGGTTGAAAAAACACCCTGTACATTCCGTTTTCAAAAATTTTCTAAATGCTTCAGATTCTATCATAAGTTTATATTACTGGAGCGTTTTTATCTTTCTTGGCACACATCCAGTTTTCCTAGAAAAATTTTTCAAGGATGAACAATATCGTTATTTCGCTCCAAGGCAGTGAGGATATTCTGAGTAGAATGTAATACGGTGTCGTCCAATGATACAAAGCTCTTCCTGAGTCCTAAAGTAGTTCTTCCAAATCCGAAATTCATATTTAATCACTCATATTCTGATGTATAAAATCATTTAATACAGAAAATATCTTTATACTTACCTACCTACTTAAACCAAAAAATCTACAACTTATACAGAATAAACATTCGAAACATATCATAAACGGCAAAACTAAGGATTAACACAAAATTTACATAGAATGTTCGAAATGATTTCCCATTTTTTGAATACATATTCCAGACCTTTTTATTAAATTTCCAATTGACCTTCTAATGAGGGATTGATTTTGCTTCAAGATATTACATTCCTCGAAAATCCTTTCAATTATGTGTTCTCTACTTCTAATTTCAACCTTATAAACTCTTGTTTTCAGATATCCCCACACAAAATAGTCTAAAGGGTTCAAATCAGGCGATCTTTGAGGCCAAGCAATAGGGCCTCCACGACCAGTCCAGCTGTTCGGATAATTTACATCCAGGTGATTTCTCACATTCAATGCAAAGTGAGGTGGTGTTCCGTCAGGCTGAAAGTACCTAAAGCGGATATGTACATTTTCCAATAGATTTGGTAAAATATTTTCCAAAAAATCTAGGTAAATTTCACCATTTAATCTTTCCGCAAAAATGTGAGGCCCAACTAAATTTCCGTCCATTGCTCCAAGCCAAATATTGGCAGAAAATCTGTGTTGTGTATTATGACTCTTCTTCAAATGCGGGTTGTCTCTTGCCCATTCGTGGGAATTGTGGATATTAAAAATTCCATTCTTAGTGAACATAGCCTCGTCGCTGAGTAGAATACGAAAAATAGTTCGTTGGTGACTAATAACCCAGCGACAAAATTTTAATCGTTGGGGCAGATCTTGTGGCAACAGTTCTTGCACCTTTTGGTAGTGGTATGGGTGGAATAGTTCTTTCTTCAAAGTCTTGCTCACTTTGCTCTGCGAAATTCCTAATTCGGTACTAATTTGACGAGTACTAATAGACGGTTCCTCCTCCACCCGTTCAACAATTTGAATCGAAATTTCATTTTGAGTAGGCCTATCAATGTGCTCTGCCTTACTAGGATATTGTCCATGTTCTTTAGAATAATGGAATACTCGTCCGAAAGTACATTTATTTGGTTGACGTCGGTTCGGAAATCGTCTATGGTATTCCATTTTGGCTTCATTTCCATTTCCATAAACAAAAATCATATCCGCATATTCCGCATGAGTAAATAATTGAGGCATGTTGAAATACACTTCTTGTGACAGATTATTTATTAAATATTCTCATTCTGTGGTTCACTGTGATGGTAACCATGAATCTTAAAGAACTTGATTTGAATAGAGATTTAATTTTCATGGAGAATTTTCAATTTCATTAAAACTATTTATAATACATTCGTGATTCAATATTTTACATACCATAAGGCCATAAGTGAGTACATTTTTGAACGAAACTATTATGTTTTAGGAACATTCGCTTCATAGAAAACCGGAAGTGTGCCGAAAATCACCTGAATAATGACTCAATTTTATGTTAATCCATAATTTTGCCTTTCATATGTTTCGAATGTTTATTCTGTATTTGTACAAGTAGTATGTAGTTTTTTTGGTCCACGTACGTATAAAGAAATTTTTGAATTAAATGATTTTATACATCATTTCGAATTTGGAAAATTCCTTTTAGGACTCAGGAAGAGTATTATTGGACGATACAGCTTTACCATCTAGTTCAGAATATTCTCAATGCCTCGGAGCGAAAAAACGATATTGTTCATCTTTGAAAATTTTTTCTAGGAAAAATAGACGTGTGCTAAAAAAATAAACACGCTCCAGTAATGTAAGCTTATGGTAGAATCTGATGCAAGTAGAAAATTTCTGAAAACGGAATGTACCGGGTGTTATTTCAACCTCAATACTTAATCTGAACTTATCATAATTCCCATTCTGTATTTTTGAAAAAATTTTGGAATTATTGAAAGAAGATAATCATATTGTTCTACACTGAAAATTTCATCAAGATTGATCAAGCCATACCAAAGTTATGAATAAAAGAAAAATCGGTCGAATCGGACAAATCACCCTGTAGACTCTCAATGAAGGCCCCAAACCATAAACCAAACATTGTTTCGAAACTGCCTTGACTAGTGTATACTTCACCTAAAATCTGACGGTCTCCTCCGGAATCACCCTGTATTAGCAAGAAGTAAAAGAAAAACTTTAGTTGATTCTGCTATTTTATGTCAGAGACCACAGATGAAAAGAAATTCAGGTGAAAGTCAAGACAACGCTCTGCTTGACAATTCGAAGGTCACATGTTCTAGAAGACACACGTTGCCACCTCTGTATCGAAAATAAATACGCAAATTGAAGAATATTTGTGAGAGTCAGTATTAAGTTTTTCATATTTTTTATTGTTTATTACTTTTCATCGCACTTAAAATGGTTCGTAAGTGTGAAAGTTGTAGTAAAGACAGGAATTTTAATCCGAATTTATCGTTCCATAGATAAGTGTATTGTTAGAACCGAAGCATTTAGTTATTTACATGTTCAGTAGCGTAGAAAGTTTTAATAGGGAAGTTTTCAATGAGATTATTATAAGATAAAATGAGGTTTTCTTGAATTAAGATTACCAGATGACGATGATAAAAGAAGAATGTGGGCTTCGCTGTTGGGATGGTCAAGTATTTGCCCAAAGAAAGCAATTTTCATTTGTTCAGATCATTTTGACCCTGAAGATATTGTGACCCGAGTAAATGGAAAATGATTTTATGCGGTGTTGCCGGCTGAGGTTTCACAAGAGACTTTCAATGAGGGAGAGAAAACAATGTAATATGATATGTCTAGCGATGCTGGATAATGGGTCTTTATAAGCAAAAGACCATATCTAATCGAAATTCCCAGACATTCCAGTCAGTAATAAACCTCTCAAAAATATCACTCCAATAATCATAAAACCTAAGATTTAAAACAAAATTTATTGATCCCCTACATGGAAATCTTGATGGATGTACGACATAATAAAATTTGAAAATTAGCTAGGGGAGTTCGACATATATATTTACGTGACCCTCTCGACCTTAAGAGCTTATGGTTCCTAATTTAACGATGGGAAAAAGGTGGATCTTTAGTAAAAATTAAAATTAAATCAGTGTCATCTTTTACTGGGACGTTGGAAAGAGGTCTTCATTACAACAAATCGACATTTTACAAAGGAATGCTTTGTCTATTTTATATAGTTCAAGATCAGAAACAACAATAAAAAAAGTCCAAATATGATGGCAAATAAGGGCAACACCAGAAAACATAAAAAACCCACAAAATCGTTTTAATTGATCGAGAAGGTGTTGAAGATTTTTAACAGTGTTTGGCCATGTTTAAACGTAACAAACCGGAATATTTGCGTCGAAACATGGCTCCATTACTTCACTCCGGTATCAAAACGACCGTCATATGAGTGGACAGCACTCGTCCAAAGCGCCCGAAAACATAACAATCGGTTGGAAAGGTTATGGCCTCGGTATTTTGGGATGTGAGTTATGTAATATTCATTGACTGTCTTGAGAAAAGAAGTTTCATCAACAGTAATTTTTATATAGCGTTATTTGAGCGTTTCAAGGTCGAAATTCCAAAGAAGCGACCGCATATGGCAAAGAAAAAAATTTTGTTTCAGCAAGATAACGCACCGTGTCACAAGTCAATCAAAATAATGGCAAAACTACATGAATTGAACTTCGAATGGCTCCTTCATCCACCGTATTCGCCAGATTTGGCTCCCAGCGACTACTGGCAGTTCGCAGACCTAGAAACATGCTCGCCGGTAAGAAATTTCGCAAGAATGAAGAGGTTATGGCTGAAACTGAACCATATTTTGAGGCAAAAGAAAAATGATTCTACAAAAGATGTATTGAAATGTTAGAGTGGCTCTTGAATTATTGGGTTGCTTTTGATGGAGATTACTTTGATGATTAAAGCTAATTTTGAACCAAAAAACTGTGTGTTCTTTGTTAGCCCCGGACTATTCAGCCCAGTAATTCAATTCTTCATTTCCAGTACGCAATTGTTATCTTTGATTCACATCGTTCATATTCTAAAATCCTCACTGAACTTTCTTTGTTTGGGAAGTTGATACGTGATGATAACGTCATATTGTCGGAGTTCATTTAGATCCCCACTAGGGACTAAATCGGGGGTGTATAGTGGTGATGTGGGAGGGCGCTTTGTCTTGATCAAAAATAGGGTCTTTCGAGATCAATCGAAGACGTATCTTGCGGATAGATACTCTAAATTCCTTGTCAGTCATCACACAATAAGAAGCAGCATTTACTATGCGTCTGTCTTCGAAATAATAAGAAAAAATTGGCTCGTACATGTCCCAGAACACCATGAGTAGTACCTCGTTGGGGACGGAAGAAACTGGATTATTTTCTTAAAGGAGACCCCGAGCGTTTCCAAAGCATGCTCTGGCAATTCCGTCCCATAACAGATTATAATACGGGTCCACCTTCTTCGTCGAACCGTTGTTAAAGATTCTGAAGCGATTTTCTTCGTTTTGGGAACCCATCTCGCACACGATTTGAAATTTTAACGTACTATGAATAATTTTATGTATTGTACCGACCTAGCACCTAATTTGGATGATACCTTGTCGGTTGTAATGTGAAGATCCGTCAACATCACCAATTTCACGTTTTTTTCACCGCCGGTGTTGAAATGTACATTGGTCGCTCACAAATAGGAACCTTTTGATATATTTCACATGTTTCAATATTTCCTGCAAGCAAAACAACGAATCACGCCGTGGTGTTCGTCATATATTTATTTCTGCAGTGCAGGTACCATAGGTTTAGGCTCACTGAAACGTAACCGACGAGAAATTTCGACAAAACATTCTCACCGATGTGTAGCCTAGACATATACGATCCCAATAATACAGTTGCCGAGATGCTACCTGGAAACACTCCTCTTCCAGTTTCTTTTTCCGTTTACTCTCACACGTTCTCATAAAGACAGTTTCCACGTATCATTTCGTAATGAATCCTGGATTATCTAATGGATCTTTCAAAAATCGACACCAGGTGGCGCATCGTTAACCTAAAATTCCCAACTGAACGCAACGGAATCGATCGATACAAATATGGGGCATCTCTTTCTCAGAAAGGGGTACATCTGAACTTCAGAAGTTCCAATTTCTGCCTTCGTAACAAACTTAAATGTTACGAAAACATTACCGGATACCTTATGTCATGAGGTGGAGCTCGAAACTCAGAAGACGAAGTTGAAGTCTTGCTTCGGTTCCTTCCTCTTACCGTCCCACAACGCACCACCTGGTTTTTATGGAAAAAGAAACAATGGAAAATGAAATAAAACATCGAAATAATATAAAAAAGGTATATTGACAAATCGGAGGATGTAATACAAAATAAATACAATGATCATGCAATAGTCGAGGGTTGAATGCCCTTTATTGGCCTTGTTTCGAAGCCTTATCTTATAAATGTGCTGATACAGAAAGGAGCTTGGGGAAGGTTTACCAATTAGATCTCTATTCATTCTCATAAAGATACTATACATCAGTAAATAAACTCCGACAAAAAAGTATCTAGAAATTACCATATAAATTTATATTTTTTAAAATTTTTGTATGTTGGCAGGACTGTCTGTGATTACTATGCCAAACATGAGCACAGTCTGACAACTATCCGGCCTACAAATAGAAAACCACCGTTTTACCATAGGTTGTTGCACTAGCATTCAAATCGGTCGATAAGTACCAACAGAAAAGTTACATAGTCAGCTGAGGCATTAGTCAACGACTCTACAAAATCTTTCTTGTCTATTTTTACTGTGCTTTGTTTTGTTTGTGCGCGTAAATGGCGTAATTCGAGCCGAGCAAGCGTCATTTGCGGGAAGAGTTGCTTTTTGCATTTCATTCGAAAAAAAATGCTGCTCAGGCGCCTCAAATGATTGTAGAAACTTATGGTGAATGTTGTATTAGTGAAAGAACGTGTCGGAAATGATTTTATAAGTTCAAAAATGGAGAATATGACGTGGAAGATAAGGAACATCCAGGAACCGTGAAAAAGTTCGAAAATGCAGATTTGGAGACTTTATGGATGAAGATTCTTGTAGAACGCAACAGGAACTTGCAAATTTATTAGGCGTGACTCAGCAAGCGGTTTCTCATCGCTTAAAATGCTTAGGAATGATCCAGAAACTGGGACATTGAAGTTGAAGCCGAGGGACATCGAACGGCGGCTTTTCACGTGCGAACAACTCCTCCAACGGTAAAACAGAAAGGGTTTTTTGCATCGTATCGTGATCGGAGATGAAAAGTGGATACACTATGACACCCGTAGCGGAAAAAATCGTGGCGCCTCCCTGGCCATGCATAAACTTCGACAGCGAAACATTCATGGCTAGAAGTTGATGCTGTGTATTTGGTGGGATCAGCTTGGCGTAGATGCTATGAACTCTTGCAACCAGGCGAAACCATTACAGGAGCCCTCTATCGGACGCAACTAATGCTTTTGAGTCGAGCGTTGAAGGAAAAACGGCCGCAATACGTGGAAAGACACTACAAGATACGCTCGGCCACATGTTCGTGAAAACATACCAGGAAACATTGAAATGGGACATCCTACCCCACCCGCCGTACTTTCCTGACATCGCCCCTTCTGATTTCTACCTATTCCGATTGATGACGCATGACCTCGCCGACCAGCACTTCCGTTCTTACGAAGAAGCCAAAAATTGGAACGATTCGTGGATCGCATCAAAAGACGAAGAATTTTATCGACGAGGAATTCAGATGCTGCCACAGAGATGGGAGAAAGTTGTGGCTAGCAATGGAAAATATTTTGAAGAATGAGTATGTAACGAGTTTTTCATAATAAAACCTCAAATTATGAAGTAAAACGGCGGTTTACTATTTGTACGCCTATGTAGTTTGGTTAGAACAAAACAAGTCGACCTCAGTGGTAGTCTACGAATGTTACAATGGTAGCTTAGCCCAACTTGAAACCTTAAATCGCTTGTAACTTTGCAACGGAAATTGTATATAACATTACTAGCAAGGTAAGAGGGTGTTTACTGGCGAATGGAGGATATAACTCCTTGAGCCAGTAAAACCCGTTACCTTGCGTGTATTTTTTATATTTTATTTGTTTCTCATTTGTAAAAAGGTTAGATGAATTCTAAAAAATCTCAATAATTTGTCGCAAATGTCGTAAGCAATGAAGCGTTGCCATGAACATGTCTGTTTATTTTTCTTTATATTTGTTTTGGCGAAAGCAAAAATGAATGTACCAAAAGAAATTATTGAGGCAGCCAGCAGTGTAGCTTCAAGTTTATTACCTGCAAAACAGTGGCGGCTCGTGACAATATAGTATGGTGAGGCACATATGAAAAAAAATTTAATAATGTAATATATATATATATATATATATTGGGTTTACGTGGCGAACAAAGTTTATATAGTGAACTCTACTTCGTCAGTTGCATAATAAATATATTAAAAACATTTTCTTCACTAATGCTTGGATGAATCCTTAAATTATTTATATACATATTACTTTATTTTATTCAGCAAAAAAAGCCATTAATTTAATTGTCCCAATATATTATGAGCTTATTTTTCGATATACTAAATTGCTCAAAAATATGAAAACCATTATTATGCAGCTGTACAGCAAGAACCAACGTGGAGGTGTAGAGCATTCCTGCCACGTGTGGGATGGGAATGAAGGAAATCGGATCAGATCAAGTTGGAAATTTTCAAAATAACGAAATAAACTCTAAATAAATAGAATAAACTCTGAAAAAAAAATAACACTGAATAAAACAATTAAAAAGGCAGGGTAAACTAGGATTTATTCTGAAAGTTATAAATGAAAATTATTCTAAATTGAGTTCTCAATATTAAATTTTTTATGAATCAATGGAATTCTACGTTTTTTCTGATCAGCGAAATGATCTTTAACCTTGTCAATAAAAATATTTTCGTCCTGTGATTTCATGAATCCTTTTTCGATCGAAGTTTCAGCCATATTTCTCAGCCGCGCCTGTCCATTTGTATTCCTAATATAATTTTTAATCCTTTTCAACGCAGAGAAACTTCTTTCTGTGGAAGCAGTTGTCAAATATTCCGAATTTTGAAGATAAAAATTGAAATAGATCATCAGCAGAACGCCCAGAACTAACATCATAAAATCCTATGAAGCGCTCAAGGTCATCTATTACATAACGAAAATGACTGATAACTGGGAATGACAGCTTATGTCAGTTGTTTCATCAACTTGCCAAGAAAAAAACAATGATTGTGAAATTTCGTCCTCGATTTGTTTATTCACAACAAAAGCAACCGAATCAATTAATTCATTTTGAATGGTTTTAGATGTAACAGAAAATACCGATTTACTGTTGGTATCATTTTCTAAAGAGGTTTTTAAATTCGTGTCAAACTACTAACAAGAACTACCAATTCTTTGAAATTTCCGCGAAAGGCTCATTCGATTCATCGTGCCCCCTAAAAGGTAACTCTTGCAAACAGAGGTGCATCGTAATATCTATTAAACTTCTTAGAATTTGTCGATTTTCTTTGACTTTAGCATTGAAATTTTCAGTTTCTATTTGACGCGCATTGTCTATTGCTGTGGCGATATTTTGTTTTTGCTTTCTCATAACGGTAAGCTTGCAATTAGATGAAATATGCTGAGCACTTTTATTGTGTAGCGATAGACCCCGAGATAAATTTTTCAAATCACTAAAATCACTTTTCGACCTAACTCTGTCGGAATTTCTATTAGTTGCTGAAAATAAAATGCACGGCCAACAAAATATTTTTTTCAAAGTAATACTTCCAGTAAGCCAGTCATTCCACGTATTTTGGAATCCCCGATTTGATTCACCGACCCCACCACTTGACACTAGAGATTTCCTCAAATCTGGAACAGGTCGCTTAACTTCCTTAATTAAATATAATTTATCATCATACGAATGAGTCGAAAAATGTTGCTTATTTATTAAAAAATTAACAATATCACAAGTACACTGAACATGTTCCTTAGGAATTTCAAAAGATTTACTATTACTAGGTCCCGCTGAATCCATTTCGCGATCTGTTAGTCAATTTCGATAAAAAATATTTATATTTCAGAAAAAATGATTATAATCATACGCGATACACAGCAAACGCGATACCTCTAAATAAAGACAAAGTGAACTAACCCTATTTCTCTATTTCCCGCTTCCCGATTAACTCGAATAAAAACCTGAGGCCAGCCTCTAATTCCTCGAGAAGCCGCCTTCAAAGCCGTAGATATGTTCTCACCGCTTCGACGCAGATAACCCGCTGGACATCGCAGAAACGAAACGATCTCAGATCGGCTAAGATCGCGCAGAGGCCAGCCTCGGATTAATCCTAGAACGGCTTTCCATTACGTTCTCGTAGGTCATCGAAGTATGACATGCTAATTCAGTCGAACAAGCCTGCGTTAGGTTTGCCTCCAACCGTTTATTCAAAGAGGATTTGATTTGTTATGAATATACAAGGAACGTGAGATTGGGAAAAATATTGAGGAAAAAGTGATGATGAAAGGGAATGAAGAAATATACGGTTCAGAATTTTTTTGAAGAGGCATTGCCTCACCTGCCTCATAGGACAAACCGCCACTGCTGCAAAATCAGCTTTAAGGTACGAGCTAGAATAAGACGACTTTAACAAGTGGCAAAATAAAAATAGTGTGATTGGGGTAACTGAAGATGTTTTGTTGGTCTACTTAAATCAACCATCAGCTAGATTCAGCCCTAATACTTTTTATTTTAACACTAAAGCGTGCAGGAGGGTGGAAGAGCACCGAAGGTGCGATGAGTTATGTCGATGATTCGGTCAACAAAAAATCGAAATGTCTAGCAAATTATTTAGTAGTAAGGAGAATACAAATGTTCTGCAATCCTCGTGTTCAGCAGTTTCTGAGTCAACAGATGGTTCATCATCATCAGTATCAACTGATTCATCATCAAAAATCTGTGTTACTGGAAATAAAACAATTGTACCATGATTTTCAACATATATGACGATAAAACAACATTTTTCAATGTAAATAATACTACTAACTTGTAAAAATAAATTTTCTTAATATTGTGTTTTTGGAAACTGACGTTTATAAATGAGAAACAAATAAAAGTGCTATAGGATTAGTGAATCTTTTTACTTCAAGAATCAGCAGTTAAAATTAACCCAGTGGTCAAAGACACACACTGTATAGTTCACCAATGATCAGTCAGAACACGAAAAAATTGATTTTCAATAAAGAAAAATAGAGACCTCTAATCAGTAAACCTCATAAAATTAAAAATCGAACACAAGTACTTCTATAAAAGAAAAATAACCTCTAAAAAGGCAACAAGCCCCTTCCTACTATACAGATCAGCAAATAAACGACAAAAATCCAACAACAAATCAACATGTAACAATTAATTTGAGATCTTTCGTTGCAAACTCGTAAAACCAATAACACTGATTCTATCATGCTATTTCTTCGCAAACACTGACTAAACTTGCCACAGTGCTCTCATCTCTCGAACTTACTTTTTGTAGGGCGCTCAGAACCTTGTCGGGCATGTGATCTTGAATCATTACTGGAGATATGATCACTTCGTCGAAATCCACATTTTGAGCCCAAAGCGCTTGGTAGACTGGCTGTCTCTTCGAGATGGCTTGCCTGTGAAGAATATGAGAATAAGAAATTGAATATCTTTTAGGGAAGTAGTGGTGGTATATGAAATATTGGAAGATGACTTCTTATGGCCATTTGGTATTACTGTTTGAGGGAAAACTGAACACCAAAATACTCCCGCAATTTTATATTTTCGAAAACCAAACCCATTTTACTGTGTTGCTGGGTCTTCATGTACTGCCATTATTGTTGTGTCATCAGCAAATGTTCCTGTTGTAGTGTGAGCTGTTATTGGTAGATCTGAGGTAAAAAGTAGGTAGAGGAACAGGGCCAGCACGCTTCCTTGTGGAACTCCAGCTTGAATGGGGCTATAATCTGATACTTCTTGTCCTACCCTAGTTCTAAACTGTCTGTTTGTAAGGTATGAATTTAGTAAATTAAAGAATTTTAAAGGAAGAATATTTCTTATCTTGAATAGGAGTCCTGAGTGCCATACTTTATCGAACGCTTGACTTACATCCAGAAAGACTGAAGTGCAGTATAGCTTCTTTTCAAACGCTTGGTTTATGGTTTGCGTTATTCTATGCGTTTGTTGGACAGTTGAGTGATCTTGTCTGAATCCGAATTGATGTGAAGGAATCCAATGATCTATCGGAATTTCGGCGTTTATTCTCTGAAGTAATAACCTTTCCAATATTTTCGAGATTATTGGTAAAAAGGCTTATGGGTCGATATGATGTCACTTCGTGTGGATTCTTGCCCGGTTTCATTATCATGAGTACTTCTGCTGTTTTCAGTGATTTGGGCCAGTGCCCGATTCTCAATATAGCATTAAAGATGTAGGTTACCATGACAAGCCCTTTTCTAGGTAGTTCTTTGATCATCTTTGCAGTTATTCCATCAATACCTGGTGCCTTTTTCTGATTCAGAAAAAGGTGACGCTAATTAGTGAAAATTGAAAAATACTCTGAACTTCCAGTTTTTTTGACCTTGAAGATGTGAAAAAGATCAGTAACAGATGATGGCTACTGTCCAAATAACACGAGTAACATCCTAGGTTTTTTTTTATACAAAATATCGTAGTCTCATTTCACCCTATATTGATACGCCACTGGCGGTTATCAAACTGTGGACGTAAATTCTATGGTTAGAATCGGAGAAAGAAGAAGAAGAGCTTTGCTCTCACTGTCTGGTGTCAACGTCGAGCTGCGCAAGTGCGGACTGGTACTGTTACTGTATTTGAATATGATTGATCTTCGAAGTAGTGGATGTAGCCCTTTGTGTGTAGCACCATAATGTTGTATCGAGTGGTGAGAGAGCTTTTGTTCAGTTACTTCTGTTTTCTTGCTTATTGTCGATTATGTATGGTTCTTAGTATCATTTGTCTCATGTTTCTTACAGTTATTCTGATTTTTATTAACTTATGGTTACTATTCTATCAAGTGATGAGAGATCCTTTGTTTATTTATTTGTAGGTTTTCTCGTTATCTTTGTAGAAATTGTCTTATTATTATTCATGTTTGTTCTCTTGTTACTATTTATGTCTATGTTTCCTTACTGTTGATTATTTATATGTTTTACTGTATTATTAAGTGGTGAGAGTACTTTCGTTTATTTATTGCTTCGATCTCGTACTGCTATCTATTTATCTATATGCTCGTATTTCATGATATATTATTTAGGAGTCTCGGGATTGTGGACCTTTTCTATATTGTTGTACGAGATTTCTTAGCTACCTGGATAGAAGGCTTTAAAGGCCGGTTTCAAGGCCATAGGTAGGAACCGTTACCATCATGTGCTATAAGGCATGAGAGAATATACTTTTTTTATCGACGCGATACTTTCTTTCATTGTTTCAGAGCCGCCGCTGGAACTCCATGACCTTACCCGTATTCCCAATTCCTTAGCTCATACAATATTTATAGTTATGGCTTACATACCCTGGGGCCGTGGCCATGACGATGGTCATAATTAGTCGTTTACATATTTGCCATGATTATTATTCTCTTTGTATTATGAAAGTTGCTCTGATTATCGCGATTACTGTCTGTTCTGCATTGTTATAGTTTTCTCAGAGTTGTTACACTCGCCTTTGCTAGCTGTTAATGATTAACCATTTAGTTTTAAACAAGTGCCCTTACATCATCTAACATTAAGGGGTTATATGCCTGAGGCTTTCCCCTACATTTTTTTAGACCCTGAAGAAAGAGCTGGTTGTTTGGGTCTAACTGTTATATTTTATTTACCATCTTTGTTTCCCAATTATTCTCACTAATCTCAAATATCACGAATTATTACTTAAACATAACGTAGAGTTCTATCCTTGCTAGACGATATGGAGTCATTCGGACTCCAGTGTTGTAGTTAGTTTTAAAAATAATAGTTGACATCCTTTTCGAAAGAAAAAGAGTCAAATGTTACAGCAGATATCCCAATAAGAAATTTTCCACGTCTTTACCTCACGACTGTCAAATATAAACCATAGACATAACAAGTTGTCTATGATATGAACTGTCATGTCTAATGTCTACCAAAATGGCCGCAAAACAAAGTAGATTCCTTCCTAGCGACAACCGGTATGATTAAATCTTCCAATATTCATTCCATCTTAGAACAAAGGTGACAATGTAATGGACTTGGTGACATTCTTCACTAAAGACTCTTAGAATCGATTAATACAAGTATTTCTTATTAATTGACTATTTAAGTTAACATTTCCGAATGAATAAGGTATTATGAAATTTTATAGAACAAATACATCGGATTATCAATCGATTCTTGTATATGCATTCCTCGATCCAACACACTCCCAAAGAACTACTACAGGTAAAGGAAAAAGAACAGAGGAAAAGACAGATAAAGAACCATGCAGTTACTACAATCAACTACAAAACCAAAAATGGCTCTTTCAAATCTGTTAGTTACCTCCAACTTTTGTCATATTTTTGTCTGAAATTAACATAGAAAATACATGTTAGTAGTTTAAAATAAGTAAAAAAAACTCTCAGACTTAGTATCGATTTCTGAATCGTTCAAGAAAGCAGTGCAATTTCGAAATACTCGGTGGAATTGAAGCTAGATTAGAAATTTGAATTCGAGGATTTAATCAATCCAAGGTACTCAATGAAGATGATTTTTTTGTATCAAGTATCTATAAAGAATACCTTGAAGTGATTGAAATGTAAGAAGCAAGATTCTGTTGATTAGTGAATTGAATTGTCTGTACATTACCTAATACAGGATTTTGTCAAGAACGGGTCGATGTTAGTATCAAATATGTTATCCGATTAATGTGTATACAAATTGGCACTAACGGTCCACATAATCAGCCTACCGAACGCACAATTCGCTCCACCATCACTAAGTTTGAGACTCAATATTCTTTATTGGATAATACTCGACCAAATAGACAACATCCAGCTCGTAGTGAAGAGAATATAGCGGCGGTGGGGGAGAGTGTACGTGATGAAGTGTCGATTCGTCGCCGTTCTCAACAGCTTGGCCTTTCGTATTCAACGACTTGGCGGATTTTACGTAAGGATCTTTTTTTGAAAGCTCACAAAATTCAATTAGTTCAAGAACTGAAGCCGACCAACCTACCGAATCGTTCAAGTTTTAGTCGTTGGGCTCTTGACAAGTTTGCAGAGGATCCACTTTTTTCGACAGAAGTTTTGTTCACTGATGAAGCCCGTTTTTGGCTTAATGGGTTCGTGAACAAACAAAAGACTCGAATCTGGGGTGATGAACAACCCGAAGAGTCTCAAGAATTGCTGTTGGGCAATCAAACGACACAAGCGACATCTTCATGTGAGCCATTTTGATGGACACTTTTTACTTACGGAGTGATTTCTCCTTTCTACCCTCTATAACTCAAACATAGACGTATTCATTTCTCTATGACCAAAACTCGGCGGCCATTTTATCAGTTTTGTCAATTAAATGCTTCGCTTTTCAGGGACGATTAGTGAGAGTTAGACATCTAGTTTCTATATCTATGCGTGACACAAACATTGAACTCTATATGAATACCTGGAACGGCCCCGTCCAAGCAATTAGTTAGCCAAGGGTGAGGCAAGGGGCAGAGAAAACAAGAACGGATACCTCTCCTTGTCATACTCATTGGAAATAACGGAATCGAGTTTGTCTGTTTCAATATTTCGTAATATATATAGACGTTATCTTTGCTCAGGTAAAAAGAGTAACCTTCCATTAAACGTAATAGAATAGAAAGAGATAGATACCCGTTTGGCACGCCGGTTGCCTAACCCAAATGTTTGCCTCAGCGTTTGGCTAAGATGGGGCCGTTCCAGGTATTTAGAGTTCAATGGACACAGATGTGATTATAGAACATTTTTAACAAACGCTCGTGACAGTTGTTGGATGTAAACAAAAACAAGACTTGTTGAGGTTAGTGTTCTGCTAACCTCAAAGATATTAAAGAATTGAATATCGTAGGTTAGTCGAAGTTCAAACTTGTAATTATTTATGAATATAACTTGTTATTTATATTTATTAGGAATCGTTTGACACAAACGTTTTAACTGACACAACACAACGTGATCCGCAAAGATAGTGTCCACAGAAAAAGAATTACTTATTTACATCTCGTTTCAGATTCAGATGTGGTCTGAAGCATCCCATCTGGTAATGACAAACGCTACTTCAGATGTGAAAGATCCGAAAAATGTGGTTAAACAAACGCTTGAGATGTATAAGATGCATGTGGATAAACGTAGCATAAGTAAAAAGCGATTGTGACGTCAGTCTCTCATAATAAAGAGAATGAGATATATCGCAAAAACAATATGGCGTCCAACATCGACCCGCACCAATTGAAAACCCTTTATGTAAGAGAGATGATGAAATCAAGTTTGAGGTTATACTTACTCTCCCTTAGTTGGGTGATGTCTGACAACATGGATAATTCTGCCAGGAGGGTAAAGAGGATGATGGCTGGTCAAGGCTATAGTTGAATCGCTAGGATGAAGGCTTTCTTTGCGTGCTCTCTTCTTAGATCTAGAATATTCGCTAACTATTGTATCACGTTCGCTCATTTCCAACACCGAGGTAGGTTGGATACACCCGCAGCATATGATGGAGCATGTAATGGTTTTCCACTGGAATCCAAAATAATTCATTCTCAACCAATTGGTTAACGAATAAGACAAAATATCATTCAATCCGTTGCAAGTTCATATAATCTTTTTATCTTAGAATTGCTCAAAGATTCACCCCTTAATGTTTGTACAAGTACTAAATCGATACCCTGTATATTAGAGTCGAAAATCAACCCACCTTTGGATCTACACTTCTCTTAATAGCTGTTATGAGATCAGCCCTCAAGGCTTCCATTTGATGTAGTCCTATCCTTGGTACAACGTCTTTACCCACAACAACAGAAATGGTGAATTTTTTGCTATATTCAACAGCAGGCATACTTAACAATCCACCTGGTGGTGCGTAACAGTAACATTCAAGGTTTTCATAATGCTGTCTCAACAGAATACCTAGTATTGAAGCTGTACCTGAAATGCAAAGCATCAATCGGCATGTTGAAATCTATTTTTACAGAATGTTGGTAATGTGGGCTGCCAAAAACCTATATCCAACTAATGGCAATGTTTCGCAGATATATTTCAACTGAGGAAATAGAATCTTATAATAAAGACAATAAATATAACAACACAAGAAAAACACTCACCAGCTCCGAGAGAATGCCCAACAATGACCAACTGAAAAGTGTTAGTCCCCCTCTCCAAATTGTGCTGAAGAGCTGATTCTATGAGCCTCTCTTTCTCTAGATGATTGTAAATATATTGAGCAGCCTGCACCATGCCCTTATGGCCCAGCCAATCTTCTTTTATAGGATCTAGAGGTATTGTCTCGCCTTCAGCATTCAGATCTGTCAGTATGTCCTGCAAGAAATAAAACAACAGCTTTATAAAGCATTCACTTAACGAAACAAGAATGAATTTGCCTCAAAAAAAATACTCTTTATCTTACCTGCATACTCAATGTTCCTCTAATACTGATAACAACTTTTCTTCTGTCATAGTCCAAAGCTATAAAAAAGGGCGTCTCACCCACATCGCAATGATAAGTAGCGTAAACTATTTCTATATCACCTTCATCGCACAATTTCTGCAAGACAGCGTAGTTGCATCTGAAAAAAAAAAGAATTATTTTACTATTGAGAAAACTCGAACTGTTTTAATTACACTAGAAATATCAAAATAAATTCAAGCCAAAGGTGCCATAAAAGTATTGTAACGATACTGAGTACGGCCCCTACCTTACGCTCGCTTTCATAGAAGATTTTTTTTCATATCACAACTTTCACTTATCTACTACGGCTTATTCAATCAAGTTATGCAACATTTTGATGATTAACGTCCTAAAGCATCTTATAACACATGTAAAAATGCAATAACAATAATAAGACACAATCAGAGGCCTAAAAACCCTCAATCTTCAATGAATAAAATTAAAAGTAGTATATCTGAAAGATGGTTAGGTTTAGTGTAGAGTGTTACGTATCAATGCCCCACTCTTGGTCGCGCATGATTGTGTCAATAGGTGGGAGACCCAGGCAGAGCTAAAATTGCGAGTTTCTGCAACATGCGTGCCGGTTCCACCCAGATGATTCAGTCTTCAGGACTGGATCCACGCGACTTGGAGTTCAAGTCCTAAACGGGTCTAGATCCCACGAGGTGACTAGTTCAGTCTTTCGATATGAACTGGTTCGGTTTGTCGTAACCGGATCTTTCGAAGCAAACACAATAGTATTAATTGGGGTTTGCTTACCGCTGTTTGGTAGTTGTATTTTTACAGATTCTAGAAAAGTAATATAAGACTGACGCCCTTGAAGGTAAAATAGTTTAGCTCTTAAGCATTTCAACCAGATACCGATACTTTGCGGTTATTAATTTATTGGTACTTACTTTATGCTGAATTGTTCAGGATTACCATCATAATTTACGTCATTAGATTTTCTCTTAATCGAAAGTGGATCATTTTACTTAATTTTAAACTTTCGTTCCAGGTTTTCAATATTAAATATCTCTACATTTGTTTAGTAATAATAATGAAATGAAACAATTGATGAGTCATATGATGCATTCAATTGAATTGATACTGTCTCATATTAGCTGCAACTTCTTCTTATATTTTGATTGCTTCTACATCGTTATTGTTGATATTTAAGTGTTCTTATTCCTCTGGTTCATTATTTTCTAAATCAAATCATTATTCATTCATTCAATCATATTTTATTGAAACCCGAGGTAAACTAACCAAACAAAAACTCCATTTCACACATTAACCGATAGCACTATTATGCGTACTAAAATGTTCAATCAAGTTCCGATACGAGGGTTGTCTTTATTTCGGGATTGGACAACTCTAGTGTTGCAATCTGCCAACTGACAGCTCTATAAAGCAGCTTGACATTTTTGAGGTTATACCAGAGATATAGATACGCTTCGACCACTGCGCATCCAAAATTGGTGGCTAAATTCTTATGTCAAATTTCGACCATTTTTATACTTTCGTAGTCAGCTGTTCTAGCTTGACATACTTGTCAGATGAATTAGAAATTGCTCGAATTTTACATTGAACTGATAGATACTTCGATGTTTTCAACATGTCTTGTATTGTTAAAACGTGTAAAAACTATAAAACAAAGAAGATCGAGGGAATATCATTTTATACGTAAGTTTTCATTGAAATTTTCCGACTGATCATACAGCATGGCATTGTTTATCTGCTCAGTGGCGTGTTGTTTACTTTCCACAGTAATATGATTCTTTTTAGTTTCCCAAAATCAGTTGATCGAGTTATAAGCACCGCTTTCGACAGAAGGCTCCGGATTAAGCACTTTTGCAAAAGTAATTGAATATTTCGAGAAGCACTACTTTGTAATGTTGGTCAATTTGGACTGATATTCTGAGTATAGATTCTGAAGCTATAGATTTATCCAAAAATTTGATATGCTCTATACATTTCATTTTAATTTTATACCAACTATCCCTCAGATACACTGCTTTCTACGCCAATGAACCGAAAGTATAAAAATGGCGGACGAAAAATTAGCCACTTCGCGCATCTCGAAGATCATTCTCCCCACTCTATATCTCTGCGTTCACACTGTATTTAAACAACCTCGTAGAAATCATTATATCCAAAGAAAGTTCAAATCAAACAACCACGAACAACTGACATTCCGTCAAATGTCACCAAATGACATTACCCGCCACTGAAATGTCACTCACTTGCAACAGTTGTCGTTTATGATTTCCGGGTTCACGGTGACGTCCCCGCTCTTGTGACATGGGAAACAACAGCAGCATGTCAGGTCTGAGCAGACCTTGACGAAGCCGAGTTTGTTGTTCATGACGTACATGGGCCAGCCATAGGCGTGTACGGCGAAGTGGGCAAAGTGTATCACAGTCTGGAAGAGATCCAAGTCTTGTCCGCCTTCGTGTAACGAAAGGAACTGGGTCCTTGGGGTTACTGGCACCCCTGAAAGGTATTCATAGGTGTCGTTCAGCTTCTGAAAAAAAAATGAAGATGGATTGCCTAAAAGTGACGTTTCAAATACTCTATGCTCTCGACATCTTTCTAAATATACCCAGTAACGAATGTAATCTGCCATAAGACATTGAAATAAGCCATTTCAGTCATTACCTGATTATCAAACTTGAATTTTGTACAGATTTTATGGGAGAAAATGTTGGTATGTATCTTATTTGTTAATGTATAGGGTGGTCCATCTAGTGTTTGGAATTTGAACTACCGATTATTTGACATTATAAACGTCAACTATTCTTTTTGACGTGACTAATATTTAGTTGAAAGTTTGAAGTTTACGAAATGGGACGCTATTCGCTTGAAGAAAGTTGGGAAATATTAAAAACTTATTTCCAAAGTGGTGAGTCTTCTACTCACATTGCGCTACCGCGCAATGTTGAACGATTGGTTCTTTCAAGAAATTGAAGCTAACGACTTGGACGATGTTTGGTTTCAACAGGACGGTGCAACGAGCCATACAGCACACGCCACAATCGATGTTTTACGCCGCATTTTCGGAAATCGAATAATCAGCAGAAATGCTGATGTGAATTGGCCACCAAGAAGCTGCGATCTGACGCCATTGGATTATTATCTTTGGGGAGCGGTGAAAGATAAGTGTTACGCCAACAATCCAGAAACAATTCAAGACCTCAAGACCGAAATTCGAGCTGCTATTGGTAAAATAGAGCCCCAAACAATCGAAAATGTATTAAAAATTGGGTGGAACGAATAGGCTACTGCCAAGTCAGCCGTGGTGATCATTGGGCCGAAATTATTCTTCATAAATAAATGTCATGAACCAACCATTTAAATAAATGTTCAACCATTGGAAAATATTGAGTAGTTTTTTTTTTATAGCAAAATTAAATTCCAATTTTTAAATGGGCCACCCATTATATGCCGTTAAAGTAGAATAAGGTTATGTGAATTAATTGTTTCATTTTTATTCTTCTAATATCAGTAAATATTCAAGGGCAACACCACTAGAGGTGAGAATTTTTGAGAACACTCTTGTTCTCTTGAGTGTTCTCAAAAAATTCGAATCTCGTGCGGTGTTTGGAAAGATCATTCAACAATGGAGATACGGTTTCACTGACGCTGCAGAAGAATGGCCTGTTATCTTTATCAGCTGTTCCTCGCCAATCTCTGCTTTGGCTAATTGGCTGACAGCAGTAGCTCGATGCGAATGGTTGGTTATCTTCGACTTGGTTGTGTTGATGCCAATGAGTTCTGCCGATTCTTTTGTCCATTTAGCTATCGTATTGGGACCGACTGGGAGTTTTTGAACCATGAACCATATTTCCAATTCTTATGTGGAGTAAGGGAATAGTCTTTCAGTGGTTATGTTTGCAGTTCTTTTGGATACAAGTAGCTTATATAACCTCACCGGGCAAATATCTATAATATAAAATAATATAATATAATATAATATTGGGAGTCAGCCATTTCGTTTCCGCACATTTTTGGGCACCACCTTGTCTTGTTTTAGAAAATATAGGATTGTAGGCAATTCGGCCCGTGGGATTACCATCATTTTCAATTTAGAATTGGAAATGCGAAATTAGGCATGATGAACCCTCTCCTCCGCGCCAAGCAAGCTCCAATGCAGCAATAAAATAAAATTTTCTGTTCAAACCGTCTGGATTATCTTCTTTACATAAGTTGACCATCTTTTTGTGTTGCTCCAAAGACAGCGCCTTGGCACTAACTTTTCTTTTCTTCATATTGAAAGCCCAGTCTAGCATAATATTATTGAGGTCTGACAAACTTGTTTTTTCATTTACAAGGTATTCCCGGGCAGCACAGAATTCTTCAAATTGTTTCCAAATGTAGGATCTTGACTTCACTGTATTAAGCGGCACACTTTTCTTCACACTTTCCTCAATTGAAGTAATATTACAATTCCGAAAACGTTTCATTTTTATCTACTTTATGGTAAAATACGAAAATAAACTGACAGAACTGCCAAATGTGCTGTTGAAGTTATCGCTAACAACTGCTCGTTTATCGTAACCATGACGACCGCTACTTCCACCAGCGGCCAAAGCTATCCGGACGTATTAATATTCCTATGCAAATTAGGCATTTGATAAAAACAAATTTCTAAAAGTGAAAACACTGTGAGGTTGAGTGTTTTCAGATACAGTTTGTTTCTATTGGTCTGTTTTCTAAAATTGAGCGATTTCATTGGACGATGTAGTATAGTGTTGAATGATCACATGAAATAGATATTGCCTGTATACAGGGTGTCCAATGAATAACTGTACATACTCATACCAGATAGAGTTGGACTAGCTGATTACGAATTGACTATAAAAAATTAATTTCTGGATTTCCCTAGAAAGCTACAGGGTGATATTCCAGCTTCATGGAAATACTAAGACCATCATAAAATCCAAACTTATTGACGGATATTATTGAAACTTGGGAGGTTATTGGCACATGCTAAGGTCGAGTCGGAAAGATATCAATTATTCCATTATTCCATGGCCAGACCCATTAATATTCATTCAAAGTGTTCAGGGTAAAAAAACACTTTGTATTTCGAATTACAAATAATTGATTCGCTTTTTAGAAAGTCAGTGTAGTCAGTGTGACGTCTTTACTTAGGTAGTATATTATTAGGCTCCTTCATTAAAGAACTATTTCAAGAAGCGGTATTGTTGGGTCAGTATATGTCTTAGCTACACATCCGTAAGGTTGTTTTGTCGAAATGTCTCGTCGTTTACGTTTCAATGATGTTTATTAGTTCTCTAGTCTTATCTGACAACTATAATTTGCTCGATAACGTGAACTAACTCACCTGTTCAATGATGTTCTTCCTCTCGATCTTCTGGAACTTCCTCAGCAACACCAAACCGACAAGAACGTCGGAGGGTACAACATCTAAATCTCTAAAAAAATCTGATAACAATTTCGCAATATCAGAGAAGGAATTTCTGTTTCGATCTGACGCCGAATAGCAGCAGAAAAGGAACTTGCATCTTTGTTGCCATCGATCTTGGTAGGCCCTGAGCACTTTTCTGTAAGAGAAAACCACATAATTATTTTTTAGAGATGAAGGATACAATAAGTAATCCAAAAGTAATGATAATCAGGTATAACCGTAATAAAATCGAATGGGGCTAAATCGGGGCTGTAGGGAGGATGTTGGAGAACCTCCAAGCCCAATTTTTCCAGAAGTTTCGATGAAAAATTAGGTCTTTCGCTATTAATCACTGACGTTTCAAGTCTTTGTCAATGATCTCACAATAAGAAGCAGTATTCATTGTACATCTGTCTTCCAAATAGGCAATAAATAGGCCTGTATGCGTCCAAGACCACAGTGAGTTGGCTGACGGACGAGACTTGAATTTTTTTGCAACCGGGGATTCCGGACGTTTCCAAACCATGCTCTGTCGTTTCGATTCCGGCTCATAATGATGATCCACGTCACATCACTGGTCATAATACGCTCTTCATCGAACCGTTACTCAACCTTGGAACATCCTTAAGCAATTTTCTTAGTGAGCTGGCTGTACTTTTCTCTTAGAGAGATATGGCAGTTTTATGGCTTACCGATGTGTAGCCAAGACATATACTCACCCACCAATACCAATAAAAGTTGTAACTTCAATCACCGTGTTATATTTTGATTATCATTACTTTTGGATCAACCCTCAGTTATCTCACCTTTGTCTCCAATTACGCGTGCTGTTAGACCTTCTGTATTGGTATTTAGATTCCATTTCCCTCATGGACTTCTGGTATTGTTTCATTTTGACCCAAGACCTACCAGCAGCATCGTATGTACACCAAACGGTTATGAGGACAGATAATAACAAGCAACAGTTGAAAATGACTAGACCTAAAATAAAATACTAATATGTAATGAAAAGTAGCTTGTAATTTCTCTATACGAAGGATGCTCTGTATATTTTTAGCCCAACAGTTAGAAGGGAATTCATAAATTTCACCAAACGGAATTGAGATACTACGTGGGCTGAAAAGTCCCGGGCCTAACACATAGATGGCGCTTGCTTTATTAATTATTATTATTAATTTATAATTTTAAAGAAAGAGAAATCGAGAAGTCAATTATAATTTCAAACATGTTATCTTGTCATAAAGAATTGTTTGCTCACCTAGGATATATTCTTTGGCTTTATCGATTTGGCAAGTTTTGTAGAAGGTAACAAGCCAATAAATACCAGCTCCTAACCAGCCGGCTTCTGTTAACATCACAACTGAAATAAATAGAAAATAAAAATATTAAAAGAATGAGTGAAACTTTGAAATCTTGTAATATTCCAGGATTTTGAAGCTGCAAAAATCAAGTTCAATTTCACCCTACGCTTGATACGCCTCTGCTTTATCAATCCTACTTCATAAGGAAATATTCCACGCCCCGTATCATGAAGAAAGCAGTGTAGTTCTATGTTAAATATCCTTGTGCGCAAATTGTTGAGAACGGCTAAGAGAATATACTTTTAACTTCCTTATTTCACTAAAGCCGCCGCTGGAACTCGATGACCATCCCTATCTTCCTCCTTTGATGGCTCATACAATATGTATAGATGTTAGTTCGCATACCCTGGGACCAATAGCTGTTATTGTTGGTTATCCAGTTTTATTTAAGTTGTTACCATGATGTGATTATTGTATATTCGTTGCGTTTTCATGTAATCGACATGTTTCGATGTCTGATAATGATAACTACCTTAATGCTTGTTATCTAGGATAGGACGATGTTGTTACTCCGGAGTACCACAAGTTACTCAAGGGCTCCAGTCCCTAAAATGGTGGCGAATGTAACAAATTTACTTACCAACTCTAACATAGAGGACGTATTGCATGGATTCCCTGGGTTCCTGGTCAAGGATGGTTCCTTTTAACGATATCACTGCCACAATGAGTTCGAGTAACATGGAAATGACTAGAATTACCATATATCCTATAATGAACCACCATAACCAGAAGATACACTCGGTTTTCTTGTCAAAGTGGACCAGGATCAACAGCACGGTCAAAACGATTGTCCTAGAGAAAAAAAAGAAAACCTAAATTTAGAATGGAAAAATTTCATGCAAACTTCGCACTTAATACTATTTTTCACTATAGTACGCTTACAATACCCACATTCGGGGATCATGATTTTTAGGGCTTCACTTGCACTACTTTTTTTATTGGTAAACATTTTTCTGGGGTAGCAAAACAGCTCGGGTTTTTACTCCCGGAGTCGGTGGCTGAATTCCTGTCGAAATATATATCGAAACTATAAACAATGAGCAACATACGACTTATTTTATCGACGCGGATACTTTCTTTCATTTTTTCAGAGCCGCCGCTGGAACTCAATGACCTTACCCGTGTTCCAAATTCCTTAGCTTATCCAGTAAGACGTACCATAAACTGTGATATTTACGTGTTGAGTTCTGGTAGTTGGTTGCACAATACACAATAAAAAAAATATTTCCATAAAATTTTCTTTCCAGAAAAGTGAAGCATAAAAGAAAACAGGATCAATAAGAGAGAAGAGTTTGGTAAGAATTTTTGTTTCATTTCCTAATCTTTTTCATCCAAAACTTTTATTGGATATAGTACTTCTAAATAATGGCAACCAGAAGACTTCCATCAAGCATACAGTAAATATTTCATAGAAAACGAAGAGTACTGGACTAGATTATCATTCATTTCGGTCACAGAATATTCAAAACGGGCGATCCTTCCATCAAATCACCTTCCCCAGACACGCACACGTCCAATTATTAAGATTACACCCCTCTCAGTACCCCCAATTCGGCCACAACGGTCCCATTTACCTAATAGATCAAGCACATAAAACACTTCCGTCTTGGGAAATATGAAATTGAGAAATTTGCGAATGGCGAGGGAAGTCATAGAATTAAATTTGCCAAAGAGCGTCTCGATTAGATTGCTCCTTGGACTTATCTCTGATTGAAATACTGCCACGGGGATTAAGGAGGTGGAAAATGGTAGGGGGGTGTGGGTGGAATAATTGGCCCGGGGGATGTTTCGGAGACACGAACAGATCTTGGTCAGCCGAAGCGAGTTTGATGAGTTTTTATGCGATTCAGCTCGGCTGCCACTGTATAGAGAGGACGGGATGGAGATCGATGACTCGACGACGTTCATAGAGTTTTATTGGGACGTGAATGACGTGACTTGATTTTGTGGTAGGCACAGAATCTTTTTACAAAGTGATGTAATAAATCTATGAATGATTTTTCGTGGAGGAATTGATACGTGTAATAATAATATACTTTCTCTATTACAGTACTAAAACCAGTGCTATAATAAACTCATTCCTTTATTCCATAGGCTTGTAATTTTTGCAGAATGAGATCATGGGACAGGGTATCGAATGCCTTTGATAGGTCCAACATCAACCCAACCGTCACATTTGAATCTTCCAGAGCGTCTAAGATTCCTGGGAGAAACTCGAAGATTTTTCTGTGTGGACTTCCCTATGACATATCCATGTTGTGAAGGTGATAATTTTTTTTCTTGTACTAGGTATGATACAAGCTGAGTCTAAATAGTTAATTCTAGTATTTTGGAGAATGTTGGTAGGAGACTTATTGGTCTATAGCTCTGTGGTTTCTCTGGTTCGCCTTTCTTGTACACCGGTTTTATCAGTGCTTCCCTAAGCAGCTGGGACAGCGCCAAATTTTATGGAAAAATTAATTAGGAAAGTATAGTATAGTTCGTTTAAAAGATGAGGATGGATTGATAAGTACTCGTGTTTGAAAAAATAGTCTGAAAACAACAGATGTCTGTTGAAACGTTCGGAAGAACAAAAAATCAATATTCCACTGACATTTAAGCAAAACGACAGCACGCTGTCCTACTAGAACAACAAATCGATCTATTCCGATGTATGAGGATAATTAAGTTATTCCTAGTTAATAGCTGATAATGACAAATAAATAAAAATATCCTGATGAACATAGATAAATAATGACGCATACAATTTTCGCATATTATGATTCAAATGTATGTTTATTATTATCGACTCATACGTTATGAATTATTTCTTAACATGATAACATTCAATGACATCAATTGATAAATTATTCAGGGGAAATTGCCGATAAGTTTTGGCGGAAAAAATATAAGACTTCATGAACTACGAGGATAATTCTAGTTAGGAAAACTAGTGGTGCTATCGTTTCGAGCGATAAATTTTGTTGAAAATGGGAGAAATAAGGGTGTTCGAATAAGTTTAATATCACCACCCCTGTTGGCGCAACCCCTAACAGCGCTCATTTTTGAATAAGGAAAAGGGCTCGAGCAACACCTTATTGGAAAGCCAATTAATTTTATTTCCTGCATGAGGGTTTTTTTCATCGCTTTATCATCATACAGATTGACTCAGTATTCCATCAATAACTTTCACACGCCAAATATGGATCTTTGAGATGGAATAAAAGCTCGGACTGACCTAAAAATGAATTCGATATCACTACTCCGCTACCACTTTGATCAATTATTTTTGAATAGAGATAAAAGTTTAACATCCTAGGGTTTTTTGAATACAAAAAATAGTAGTCTCTATGGTGATACGCCACTGGTGGTTGCCAAACTTTGAAAGTAAATTCCATGGTTGGAATCGTGGAAAGAAGAAGAAGAGCCCAGCTCTCACAGTCGGGTGTCAACGTCGAGCTGCGCAACTGCGTGGGAGTAAAGGGAGAATGCAAGATGGATGAAGGTCAGGATGATCAGTTGTGAATGAAATGAGACCCAAAAAGTTTTAGTCAGTGCCTTTGTGTGAGTTCGAAAACGACGCCATCTTACGTTGAGTGACTCTAGAATCTATTTGGCAAGTATAATTCGGACTATTTTAAATGTTATTAGTTGTTTGTCCATTTTATTAGCCTTTGTTGGTGAATAGCATTGGGAACTTGATTGGTTCAGTGAATTTATTATTTTTCTGTTATGTTTGTGAATTAATGCTGTTATTATGAAATATTTATTAGGTTTCATGGTGTATTAGGTGATGTTTGGGCACTTGTTTTTGATTCTGTTTCCTTTGTGAATGTAATGCTTTGTTCATTTGGATAACCTTGCTTTCTTTGAGCATGTAATGCTTTGTTCAAGTTGTATGACACTGCTTGTTACCTAGGACGTGAATTATATTCCCTAGCCATGTAGTTCATTCAGACTACAAATCTTGGAGTTCGCATTGCAATTATAACAAAGAAGGCATCCTACATTAGCTTACATTTTTGGGTTTATGGCTGGAAAACAGTTTAGGCTGGGATAAACATGTGGATTCATTTTGCGGAAATTGGTCGTCCTCCTGTTATGCTCTATATAGGTTGAAGAGTTTGACAGATTCTGGTATAATGATGATGTACTATAATTCTCACATCCATTCTAGAATAAAATATGGCATAATATTCTGGGGCTGCTCGTCATTGTGTTTGAGAGTATTTCGACTGCAGAAGAGGGCTATTAGATTGATTGCTGGAGTGCCGAGGTCTACCTCTTGTAGACCGTTGTTTGTTGAGGGTAATTTACTCACCGTGCCGTTCATATATATAATGGAAGTAATAATTTTCACTAAATCAAATCTGAATAATTTGAAACGAAATAATGATTACCACGACTATTACGAGGCATGGGATGAACTCTCCATACCTGCACATAAGTTGGCTGTTTGTGAGCAGAATCCAGCTTATATGCGAATACTTCTATATAACAGACTGCCGCATTCCAAAAAGATCATCAAAATCCGTTTGCATTCGAAAGGGCTGTGAAATCTCTGCCGCTTGGAAGAGGATACTATAGTATCAAGGAGTTTTTGGAGGATGAGGGGTTGCAATGATATCGAGTGGCTGCTTTGTTTTCTTTTGAGGTTGGGTCATTTTTGTTTGGGATTATTCAAGTATTTAAATTCTTACCACTTGTTATATCTTATTTTCTGTTGTTCTTTTGACTTATCCTATATTGTATAAAACAGTCTTTGGATGAATAAATTTACTTTACTTTACCGCAAAAATTACGTAATTGTAGCCAAAACAATTCTATTCATCGTACTCTATTTTGCAGCATAAATTGCCAAGGTCTTTATGGACCAGGATCTGTAGTTAAACTACCGGAAAGTATGACAACGTATGAGATCATCGACTAGTAGTGTTACTAACACGTTTGATATGAAGTAGTGGATGTAGCCCTTTGTGTGTTGCACCATAATATTGTATCGAGTGGTGAGAGAGCTTTTGTTCAATTATTTCTGTTTTTTTGCAACCATTATGTATATTTCTTATAGTCGACTATGTATGTTTCTTAGTATCATTTATACTTATGTTCCTTACAGTTATTCTGATTATTATTCACTTATGGTTACTATTATATCAAGTGATGAGAGATCTTTTTTTTAATTTATTCCTAAGTTTTCTTATAATCTGTGTATATGTTGTCTTATTATCATTCATTTTTGTTTTTTTGCTGTTATTTATGTCTATGTTTCTTTACTGTTGATTATTTATATGTTTTACAGTTTATCAAGTGGTGAGAGCACTTTAGTTTCTTTTTCTCGTACTGCTATCTATTTATCTATTTGCCAATCAATTCATATCAATTATTATAGAGTGTTCCTAATTATTGTTAAATTCAAAGATGTATTAGGTGGTGTTTGGGCCTTTGTCATTAATGCTGTTGTCTTGTGAATACTGCTTTGTCTAATTTCATATAACTATTTCCTTTGTTCACATAACGCTTTGTTTAACTTCATATAACTATCTCCTTTGTTCACATAATACTTTGTTTAACTTCCTATAGCTAATTCTTTTGTTCACATAATGCTTTGTTTAATTTCATATAAGTAATTCCTTTGTTCACATACTGCTTTGACTAATTTCATATAACTATTTCCTTTGTCACATAATGCTTTGTTTGATTCATATAATTCTATTTCCTTTGTTCGCATGTTTTGGTTGTTCTTGTGATGTTTTGTTCCTTTATATAATTCTACTTGTGCCATAAGAAACAAATCCCTTATAGCAGGTGATTCCATTGTCTCCGATATTACTACTCTTGGAGTTCAGGTCTCTACTATAACAATGAATGCCTTATGTTACAGCTTTCTACAATGTGTTACTAGAGGGTAACAGATCAATTTTATTTACTGTACACTATGGTACAATAGGAATTACCAATCGTTCTGAGGGTCTGGACCTGTGATTAGACAGGAACATATGGAGACCTCCACTAGTGGTAGTACTAGTATGGTTGATATGGAATAATGGATGTAACCAGTGTACGAAGCACCCTGGTGTTATATCGAAGGTTGACGTTAAGTTACCCCTGTCTCCTGTCATCATTATGTATATTTAGTACTGTCGTAATTGGTCATTTTAACAAGTAATGTACTTGCCTTACTATTCATGGGTATTGTTGTGTATATTTCGTACTGTGTTAACTTATTCTTCTCATGATGTATCTTCTTGTGTTGTTATTTATATTTCATTCGGTTGATTATGTAGATTCCCTGCTTTTATTATTTATATCGCTTATTATCGTTTACCTATATCTGTTTCTGTCATTTATGTCCGTAATGTATTCTGGTTATTCTGGTTCTTATTATTTACTCATGATAGATATTCTATCAAGATTTGTTGTTTATTTATGCTATGATCTCGTACTGCTATCTATTTATCTATATGCTCATATTACATGATATTTCATTTAGGGGTCTCGAGATTGTGGACCATTCCTATATTGTTGTATGAGATTTCTTAAGTTCCTGGATCGAAGGCCTTGAAGGGCCGGTTCCAAACGCCTTAAGGCAGGGACCATTACCATCATGTGCTAAAAGGCATGAGAGAATATACCTTTTTTTATCAACCGCGAAACTTTCTGTCATTTTTTCAGAGCCGCCGCTGGAACTCCATGACCTTCCCCGTGTTCCCAATTCCTTAGCTCATACAATATTATAGTTATGGCTCACGATGGTCATAATAAGTCGTTTACACATTTGCCATTATTATTAGCCTGTTGCATTATTGAAGTGTACATTTACCATGATTATTACCCTTATTGCCTAATTGGAGTATATATATTTGCAATGATTATTAATGCTCGTTGTATTATTGAAGTTGACATCTTAACCATGCTTATTATTCTCTTTGTATGACGGAAGTTGCTCTGATTATTATGATTACTATCTGTTTTGTATTGTTATAGTTTCTCAGCATTGTTATACTTGCCTTTGCTAGCTGTTAATAATTCTGCCTGAGGCTTTCCCCTATATTTTTTAGACCCTTAATAAATAGCTGATTGTTTGGGTCAAACCATTGTGTTTTATTTACCATCTTTGTTTCCCAATTATTTTCACTAATCTCAATTATCACGAACATAACGTAGAGTCCTACCCTTACTAGACAATCACATTAAATGGCAGTTAAATTGAACAGCATAAAACAGTAATTCAATCCATAAACTTCAACCCCAATATTTGACCTCCGGGGTGAGAAAACGAAAAAACACTCGGACAAGATTGTAGCTGGGCTATGAAGGTGTAATTGAACGAAAAAACTGTTCTCTTCATTGAATTACTGACAATGAAAAAATGAATTGATTTAATGATCAAAACTTCAATTTAATAAATGATCAAAATGGCCTTCACCTTCCCCCATGCCTGCATACAGCAGTTCCTCGACGCGATTCCTCACATTCCTTAGCACTATCAAACGACATTAGTTTTCTATGCGCTGGCGTAATTCATCCAAGTTGGCAGGTTCCGTCGCATGAATTTTACTTTTCAAATGTCCCCATAAAAAATAACATAGAGGCGACAGATCAAGGGAACAAGCAGGTTATTCTATGGCACTCCTCCTTCCAATCCAAAGCCCTGGAAATCTTGCATCTAAATAGTGCCTCACGGGCGCCGCATAATGGGATGGCGGTCAATCTTGCTGAAATCTCTATTCGACTTATAAATAACGATGTGGGCAACTTGAAGAAGTACCTGACCATTCTTGAAGAAAGAAGTCCCTCAAATATATTTCAGCTTCTTTTTGCACACAACAACGCTTATGCGGGGAGCCAGGGTTTTTTTAACTGGTCTTTTCCGCAGGCTTTCATGTGATACTCCGAATTGTATGGCATCCCGTCACTAATCTCTGCTAACACTATATGCTCTATTGTTTGCTAATCAAAAAATTGTGAGTCAAAAGTTCAAAAGTATAAATACAAAATACCATAAAAAAAAGCTGTTGCCAAATTTCCATAAATCTAGCAACACTGAAAATTCGAAAGTGTTAAAAAAATTTACCTTAGATAACCTTATATTGATCTACAGAATTTGAAATGATTTGCATAAAGTATTTCTAAAAAAATTCAATAATACACCCTCCTTGGGACACCCGATAAAAAAAATTCCCAAAACTATTTCTTAAATTACTTGATATCTCATAAGATATTCGTCCGATCTCAACGAAATTTTTTGCATAAATGGAACATATAGATATCTTCCATATTCTGAAGACTCAAATACACGATGTCCAGGAGGACTTAAATATTTGCTACACTATTTGAACAGTATTATACCCTTATCAATAGCACCACTCTGTCCGAAATTCCAATTATTTACAGAGATAAACCGCTTTTCCCCTCGAACAGAAGTGACTCACCTTAGGTTTGTTCCATTCCACTGCATTCATTTTTCTCTATCTCATTTTTAAGGGTGTACAAGAACCCCACTTCTTAGTGTATTTACTTGAAGGGATCAACACTCACCCTATGTCGACTCTTGAATTATTAAATTCCACATCCCCTCGTAATCAAATATACTATTACATTTGATGCCAAGACACGTAGTTACACAGAGTGGCCAGAAAAAAAGTTATTTTCGATTAGGTGTAACTATTTTACAAATGTGAATTTTTTAATAGATTTGATTACTAACTTCTTTATTTTATGAAAATCCATCTTCAAGTACTGAATACAGAATGAAATAATAAATACACGGAGCAGCAAATGTAACGCACCACCAGAAAAATTGGTGAAATTAAAAAACATTTTTCGCAAACCGTTCTTTTAACAGTTGTTACTTCTTTAAAGGTGAAGAAAAGAAATGAATAAAAAATTGTTCGGAGAAAGTACAGCTTCAACATGATTTCAACTAAAATCCATTTCAGTTGCCGGCAGATGCCACTGGGTCCATAATTTTTAATACACCCTTTATAACATTAAAGTGGATGGCTTTGAACGGATTAGTAATAAGACGTGAGAAATTCAAAGACATCAGAAGTGGGATGCTGTACAATTATACAGATAAAATAGATAACGGGTGTGATCTCGACAGACCAAATGCCAGCAGACTGTCGGAACCGAACGGCATTGTCAGTGGCGTGCGGGTTGATTCAAATTATTCGGTGATTAGGCGGATATCTCGGGAAATATCTACAGGAATGAATTGAAATTTGGCATTAAGAAGGGAAGAGGTAGTAGGAATATAGTGCAAGTGATTTTTTTTCTTCCCTATTATAATTCGGACATTTTCTGACCTATATAGTAACTTTTAATATCTCGGAAACTACTCGGTAAAAGATTTTTATTTTCGGGATGAAGTTAGATGACAAAAAAGGAAACTCAATAGTGAAAGAATTCTTGACTGCCCGATGATCCATCATGTGGTTTTTCCGATATATATATAGCAATTTTCAACTACTCGTTAGAACATTTTTATTTTCGGGATGAAGTTAGGTGACAACAAAGAAAACTCAATGGGGAAACCATATAAAAAACGCGCCTTGCATTCTACCTCTGAGGGGGTGCGGAAACGGAAGCACGAAAATTCTTCAATAAGAATTGTTAGTAAATTAGCTCATGAGAAACGAAGGTTTGAAGAATGTGAGTTGAAATACTCGCTGAATGATAATCGGGCAACAAAAATGTTTCTCTATTTCAGTGTCGTAATAAGTTCATTACAGTACTGAAAACAGTGCTGTAATGAACTCATTACAGAATTGTTTTTAGTTATATTTTTCGTTTTGTGGTTGACAACACTGACATCCTATCCTTTCGAATGTCAGCACGTGTTCATTGTCAATATTGAACCATGTAGATAGTGAAAAAATTTTAGAGAGGAAAAATCTTATTATCATTGAGAAAAATGATATCAGAGATTTGCTATTCTCAAATTTTCAATCATCCAACATATCAGAAAATTCTCTTATTCGTAGGATTTGGATTTTTGTGGTGTAGGTTTATTTGCAACATTATTGGCAATTTCTCTCAATTGTGATGGTGTAAAATCCATCCAAATTCTTCAAACATACTTAATTCACAAATTGAATGATTTTAAAATTCGAACGAACTATTCCAATTCTATATTCTGTCAATTTTCGTATCAGTGAGGCCAACTGCGAAAATAAAATAAAAAAGGCACTAGGAGGTATAATCTGAATTTTTCATTGAATTGCAATAAATTTCTCACAATTCTTGACCGAAATAGAGAAAATATCGTTTAATACTCGTTGCAGAAGGCAATTTCAACACTCATTTCGCATTCGTGTTGGAATAGGCGCCCATTCTGCAACTTGTTTTAGAATCGAATTTAACAAGACGGCGGATGGGCGGGGCTTAAGCTCCAATCGTCATCATTGACATGTTTGAGTAACGACAGACGTAGCTACTAACAAGACAATGGTGACAATGGAGAGTCCGTTCGCTTATTGGTGAAGTGTCTGATTGGTCAGCACTAATTCCCTATATTTTATCTTTGAATTGCCATTTTGAAGTTTCGATATATTTGTGAGAGCAATTTCGACATAAGAATTACACATTATCTTCTTCTCAACTGTTTAGAATTCTTGAAGTAATTAAATTGAGGTAATTAATTAGATATGATAAAAAAATCGAAAATAGAGCTCCGCTGAAACAAGAATAACTTTATATAGAGGTTTTTGGATGGAAAATTTTCATTTTTGGGATTTTTCAAGATGTAAGATTAATGTATCCACTTTAAAAATCGAAATCGCGATTCATGATACAGGGGTGAAAAAATCGCTTTCAAAGTGAGGGATGACAAAATCGTAAAAAATTTTTTCAAATTAGAACCCCATTTTTTATGGCAGATATTGAATCTACGTTAAAAAATAATGTGAGTGTATGCATCACACCCTTGCCCTAAAGTGGATATTTTCCGAATTATTCACAAAAACTGTTTTTCGTCTTGAATTTTCAGCTATTTCTTTTCCCTTCACGCCAAAAAGATGAAATTTTCAGGAACTGTTACTTAAACCATGTTTTAGATTTTACTACCCTAATATGCAAGAGAAAAAAAGTTACAGGTTGTTCCTGAATAGATGGCGAATTTGGATTCGAATTTGAATCGGAAACCTCTTTATTTCAACTAATTGGCCATCGGTTTTCTCTCCAGTGATAAATAAATAATTCCTTATGAACCATATGCAAAAACTTACCATGTTTTACATTCTTTTTTATAATGATAGATATCATTAATTACATCTGCCAAATTCCTCTTTATTCAGTAGCATTTTGTGTTTACTATTAATTTGGTGATAATTCGTATCAAGTTATAAAATCGAAACGAGAGATACCATTAACAGAACCATGACAAACTTGAGAAATGTCAGATCTTTCGTTAAGAAAACTATACACAGAGAAAAAAGTGTAGTAGAAGATGAAAACAACGAAATTACAGTTCTTGCATATTTTCGTGTGAATCCTCAAAATTCTCTCAAAGATGCCGAGATTGCTCTGGGATTATCACAATCGAGTGTTTGGAGGATATTAAAAACATAAAATGCACCCATATAAATTCAATAGGGTACAGCATTTGAAGGAAACTGATTTCGTCAGGAGAACAGAGTTTTGCGAAGCTATGATGATTCGATTTCAAGAGAATGTAAACTTGTTGGACTGTATAATTTGGACAGATGAATCTAAATTCACGAAGAATGGTTCTTTCAATAGGCATAACAGTCATTATTGGGATGAAGAGAACAACCACCACTTCAGACAATGGAACTTTCAAGAGACCTGGAGTTTCAATGTTTTTTGCGCCATCAAAAATAATGCAATTCTCGATGTTCACATTCATGATGGGACTTTAACTGGTAAGATAGAACACTACACATGTTTGCATTATTTAAAGAATGTTCTCCCTTAGGAGATAGATATTCTGACATATTGACTCAAATAATTGAGCCGCTAGTACAGAACCATAATGACTTATGGTATCAACAAGATGGCGCCTCCACACAATTCACTCAATGTGTCAAATATCCTATACAGGCTATTTGAAGATCGATGGTTGGCGAACAATGGTCCACATCTTTGGCCACCACGTTCTCCCGATTTAACTCCTTTAGACTATTATGTTTGGGGTAGGATAAAAATTATTGTCTACTCAACTCCCCTGACTGATAAAGAGGACTGCATAGAACGAGTCAGAAATGCGTTCAGGTTTGTTTAGATTTTTAGATTCATAGTTTTGAAACTCAATTTGGTTTTTAAACACTTTTGCAGATCTCTTCCTCCCGATGAAATAAGAAGAGCAACGCACGAAGCATTCCTAAGACGTATAAATAAATGTCTAGAAATTAACGGTCAAAACTTTGAGCATCTTCTCTAGTTATAACTGCGAGAGTTTGCCATGTTTCTCCTAATAGTAACTTGAAGTCGGTTTCAAGAAGGGGTGAAAAATCTACAGCATGGTTCAAATAACAGTTCCTGAAAATTTCATCTTTTTGGCGTGAAGGGAAAAGAAATAGCTGAATATTCAAGACGAAAAACAGTTTTTTGTGAATAACTCAGAAAATATCCACTTTAGGGCAAGGGTGTTGCATACACTCACATTATTTTTTGAAGTAGATTCAATATCTGCCAAAAAAATGGAGTTCTAATTTGAAAAATTGATTTTTCACGATTTTGTCATCCCCAACTTTGAAAGCGATTTTTTCACCCCTGTATCATGAATCGCGATTTCGATTTTTAAAGTGGATACATCAATCTTACATTTTGAAAAATCCCAAAAAGGAAAATTTTCCATCCAAAAACCTCGAAGTTATTCTTGTTTCAGCGGAGCTCTATTTTCGATTTTTTTTTCGAAAAATGTTACATCAAAATAACTTGAAATTTTCTGAGGAATCTATTTCTGCAAAAAAATGGTGTTCTAATTTGAAAACGGAAGTTGACGTCATTTCCGGAAAAACCGGAGGTTCTCATGCCTTGAAAATATTTTAGATTTCATCAGCATCGTGAAATACATATAAGTGATGAATTTCATGAAAATACGTTCAGTAGTTTCCCTTATAAATATGGGTGAGGTTCCTTGTGAAAGACCCTGTATATAGCGGAAAAATCACATGATGGATCAACGGGCAGTCAAAAATTCTTTCATAATTGAATTTCCTATGGTGTCATCTAAGTTCATCCCGAAAATAAAAATGTTCTACTGAGTAGTTTCCCAGATTTTATAAGTTGGTATTTAGGTCGGAAAATGCCCGAATTATAATAGGAAGAAAAAATTTCACTTGAACTGTATTTCTACTACTTCTTCCCTTCTTAATGCCAAATTTCAATTAATTCCTGTAGATATTTCCCGAGATTTCCGCCGTATCACTGAATAATTTAAATCAACCCGTAGCCACTGACCATACCGTTCAGGTATTCCCAACAAACGGTCTGCTGGCATTTGGTCTGTCAAGATAACACCCGTAAATAAATACAGAAATGCTACTAACTTCACACCAGCGTCTTCAACAATTTTTTTCAACCCAAAAGTCCCTAAGATTACTCCACTAGATAAACAACGTAAACTCACCAAATGAGGTGCATGGTGAACAGAAACACACCAGGCACCACAAGATCGTCCGATCCAACCGACCATCTTCTCCTGAAGGCCACCAGACCCGGCATCCTTACTCTGCACTACACACAAAACGTCAAAACAGCACGATAGGACTGAAAAGTTTGTCCAAAGTACACCTTCTACCTTTCACAACACACAGAATCGACCAGTACATGTCGACCGTCATGCAGTCCCTTTCCTTTTCGTTTCAAGATCGCCGAGCGACAAGGGACACCCTGTAGACGGTCTGGGACATCGTCACTAAGTTCCTTTTTGGGGAGTACGTTCGGGATAGATCATATCGCCGGATCTGCAAAAAAATTGGATTTTTCATCTTGTAATTTAGTTTCTTTCTGTTTATACAGGGAGTTCATATATGGGGTTTTCAATGGAGACTTGACAACTTTGAATTGAATATGTGAACGCACCCTTGATCGATGCGCTGTTAATCCACTTCGAAAGTTTTAAAAATAATCGTACGAAAATGTTCAAGATTTAATTCCATTTTTTTGGGCGAGATGGATCTCTTAAGTTGCTGTAAACAACACAAATAGAGCTGGTATGTCAATACGTTCTGACTAGGTATAACCACAAACCTCTACTAAACCTTTTACCACATACACATGCTATATTGCGTGATTCAAGGTAATGTAAGCCAAAATATCAAAAGAATACGTAGTCGTCAGACTCACCCTGTATGTACTTTTTGTTGTTTCGCAAAGTTTGGTGGATATATGTGAAGTGATAGTGTTGAAACAATTTTAAAGCATTTTGGAAGGTCGAGAAGCATTAAAATTGGTCAAGTTACTCTACTAATTGCTCTTAAATTTGAGAAATATTCATGAATTTATAGAAGGTCACGTTAAACTAGTTTCAGATTGAAAAGTCGACCTTTTATGCGTTTCCGATGTTCCAATTACTCAAAGTGTGGTTAATTCGCCACATTGGAGATAACGATGATATATACAGGGTCATTTTTAATAAACTTGCCGAAAACTAAACCTAGAACAAAATATTCTCAAACGTATAAAAAAAAACTCCTACATCTTCTCGTGATTATACTATCACATGGGCTGAAAGCCAAATTCCTCTTTATTCAGTAGCATTTTGTGTTTACTATTAATTTGGTGATAATTCGTATTAAGTTATAAAATCGAAACGAGAGATACCATTAACAGAACCATGACAAACTTGAGAAATGTCAGATCTTTCGTTAAGAAAACTATACACAGAGAAAAAAGTGTAGTAGAAGATGAAAACAACGAAATTACAGTTCTTGCATATTTTCGTGTGAATCCTCAAAATTCTCTCAAAGATGCCGAGATTGCTCTGGGATTATCACAATCGAGTGTTTGGAGGATATTAAAAAAACATAAAATGCACCCATATAAATTCAATGGGGTACAGCATTTGAAGGAAACTGATTTCGTCAGGAGAACAGAGTTTTGCGAAGCTATGATGATTCGATTTCAAGAGAATGTAAACTTTTTGGACTGTATAATTTGGACAGATGAATCTAAATTCACGAAGAATGGTTCTTTCAATAGGCGTAACAATCATTATTGGGATGAAGAGAATAACCACCACTTCAGACAATGGAACTTTCAAGAGACCTGGAGTTTCAATGTCTTTTGCGCCATCAAAAATAATGCAATTCTCGATGTTCACATTTATGATGGGACTATAACTGGTAAGATAGAACACTACACATGTTTGCATTATTTAAAGAATGTTCTCCCTTAGGAGATAGATATTCTGACATATTGACTCAAATAATTGAGCCGCTAGTACAGAACCATAATGACTTATGGTATCAACAAGATGGCGCCTCCAAACAATTCACTCAATGTGTCAAATATCCTATACAGGCTATTTGTAGATCGATGGTTGGCGAACAATGGTCCACATCTTTGGCCACCACGTTCTCCCGATTTAACTCCTTTAGACTATTATGTTTGGGGTAGGATAAAAATTATTGTCTACTCAACTCCCCTGACTGATAAAGAGGACTGCATAGAACGAGTCAGAAATGCGTGCAGGTTTGTTTAGATTTTTAGATTCATAGTTTTGAAACTCAATTTGGTTTTTAAACACTTTTGCAGATCTCTTCCTCCCGATGAAATAAGAAGAGCAACGCACGAAGCATTCCTGAGACGTATAAATAAATGTCTAGAAATTAACGGTCAAAACTTTGAGCACCTTCTATAGTTTTAACTGCGAGAGTGTGCCATGTTTCTCCTAATAGTAACTTGAAGTCGGTTTCAAGAAGGGGTGAAAAATCTACAGCATGGTTCAAATAACAGTTCCTGAAAATTTCATCTGTATGGCGTGAAGGGAAAAGAAATAGCTGAAAATTCAAGACGAAAAACAGTTTTTGTGAATAACTCAGAAAATATCCACTTTAGGGCAAGGGTGTTGCATACACTCACATTATTTTTGAAGTAGATTCAATATCTGCCAAAAAAATGGGGTTCTAATTTGAAAAAATTGATTTTTCACGATTTTGTCATCCCTCACTTTGAAAGCGATTTTTTCACCCCCTGTATCATGAATCGCGATTTCGATTTTTAAAGTGGATACATCAATCTTACATTTTGAAAAATCCCAAAAAGGAAAATTTTCCATCCAAAAACCTCGAAGTTATTCTCGTTTCAGCGGAGCTCTATTTTCGATTTTTTTTCGAAAAATGTTACATCAAAATAACTTGAAATTTTCTAAGGAATCTATTTCTGCAATAAAAAAATGGTGTTCTAATTTGAAAAACGGAAGTTGACGTCATTTCCGGAAAAACCGGAGGTGCTCATGCCTTGAAAATATTTTAGATTTCATCAGCATCGTGAAATACATATAAGTGATGAATTTCATGAAAATACGTTCAGTAGTTTCCCTTATAAATATGGGTGAGGTTCCTCGTGAAAGACCCTGTATATATCGGAAAAATCACATGATGGATCATCGGGCAGTCAAAAATTCTTTCATAATTGCATTTCCTATGGTGTCATCTAAGTTCATCCCGAAAATAAAAATGTTCTACTGAGTAGTTTCCCAGATTTTATAAGTTGCTATTTAGGTCGGAAAATGCCCGAATTATAATAGGGAAGAAAAAAATTTCACTTGAACTGTATTTCTACTACTTCTTCCCTTCTTAATGCCAAATTTCAATTAATTCTTGTAGATATTTCCCGAGATTTCCGCCGTATCACTGAATAATTTAAATCAACCTGCAGCCACTGACCATACCGTTCGGGTATTTCCAACAAACGGTCTGCTGGCATTTGGTCTGTCAAGATAACACCCGTAAATAAATACAGAAATGCTACTAACTTCACACCAGCGTCTCCAACATTTTTTTCAACCCAAAAGTCCCTAAGATTACTCCACTAGATAAACAACGTAAACTCACCAAATGAGGTGCATGGTGAACAGAAACACACCAGGCACCACAAGATCGTCCGATCCAACCGACCATCTTCTCCTGAAGGCCACCAGACCCGGCATCCTTACTCTGCACTACACACAAAACGTCAAAACAGCACGATAGGACTGAAAAGTTTGTCCAAAGTACACCTTCTACCTTTCACAACGCACAGAATCGACCAGTACATGTCGACCGTCATGCAGTCCCTTTCCTTTTCGTTTCAAGATCGCCGAGCGACAAGGGACACCCTGTAGACGGTCTGGGACATCGTCACTAAGTTCCTTTTTGCGGAGTACGTTCGGGATAGATCATATCGCCGGATCTGCAAAAAAAAATTGGATTTTTCATCTTGTAATTTAGTTTCTTTCTGTTTATACAGGGGAGTTCATATATCGGGTTTTCCAATGGAGACTTGACAACTTTGAATTGAATATGTGAACGCACCCTTGATCGATGCGCTGTTAATCCACTTCGAAAGTTTTAAAAATAATCGTACGAAAATGTTCAAGATTTAATTCCATTTTTTGGGCGAGATGGATCTCTTAAGTTGCTGTAAACAACACAAATAGAGCTGGTATGTCAATACGTTCTGACTAGGTATAACCACAAACCTCTACTAAACCTTTTACCACATACACATGCTATATTGCTTGATTCAAGAAAATGTAAGCCAAAATATCAAAAGAATACGTAGTCGTCAGACTCACCCTGTATGTACTTTTTGTTGTTTCGCCAAGTTTGGTGGATATAAGTGAAGTGATAGTGTTGAAACAATTTTAAAGCATTTTGGAAGGTCGAGAAGCATTAAAATTGGTCAAGTTACTCTACTAATTGCTCTTAAATTTGAGAAATATTCATGAATTTATAGAAGGTCACGTTAAACTAGTTCCAGATTGAAAAGTCGACCTTTTATGCGTTTCCGATGTTCCAATTACTCAAAGTGTGGTTAATTCGCCACATTGAAGATAACGATGATATATACAGGGTCATTTTTAATAAACTTGCCGAAAACTAAACCTAGAACAAAATATTCTCAAACGTATAAAAAAAACTCCTACATCTTCTCGTGATTATACTATCACATGGGCTGAAAAGTCCCGGGTCTAACAAAGAAAACACAGTTTTTTTGATTAAAAATTAGCCTTATTTGAAACTCCTGTGAAATCAAAAGATTTGGTAAAAGCTAATTTATGACGAGATATTGTTGATGATGGAGCTCGTATTGAATGATTATTTGGGCTATTACCATCATCTATTGTGGATGTAATGTTTTCCGACGTTTCGATAGACATCTTCTATCTTTATCAAGGAGGAAAAGTAAAAAACCTTTCGAAAATTATCAATCTTCAAAAAGTCAATATGACAGAAGTCATGAAAGAAAAATGAACAATGTTATATACTCATCTGTGATATGATGATCTTTTTAAGTTGGATCGAACTATCGGCGTCCAAACTTCTGGCAGATCTATAGATGGAGCACTTATGGAATCAGGTGTTATTTTCATAAATGCTGCTTCTTTGATTTTTCTTCTTGCAAGTTTTTCTTCTTTGGATATTATTGATGCTTCATCCCATTTTATACGATGATTCTCATCTACAGCATGTTGGACCAACCTGGATTTGTCGCTGTCTAGTACTCGTAGAAGCTTCTGATGTTCTTTTATTCGTACATTCAGAGGGCGTTTAGTTTCTCCGATGTAAGATCTTCCGCACTCGCAAGGTAATTCATACATGCAGTTCTTTGTCCTTTGTGTCTCATTATTAGGCTTAACTTTTGTAAGTTTAGCTCTGATAGTGTCTTGAGTTTTGAATGCAGTCGTTATGTTGTATAAATTTCCAATTCTTCTCATTTTCTCCGACAAACCTTTTACATAAGGAATTACGGTTTTAATGGTCTGATTTATATCTGTTGGTTCAGGTTGACTTTCTCTTATTCGTTTAGCTTTTTCTAATATCTTTTGGGGTAGCCATTGCTTCTAAGAGTTTTCGAGATGTTATTTATTTCTTCATTCATTGTTAATTCATGGGTTGCAATTTGAACCCCAGAGCCCCTAGGCAAGTCGAATTTTTTTTCGGCTTATTCTTCCCCATGTCCTAAGGAATATTTGTTCCAAATTTGGTGATGCAAGGATCTTTTTTTCTTATCGAAAAACGACCTTGAAAGGTAAGGGTTGCAATTTCAACCCCAGAGCCCCTAGGCAAGTCGAATTTTTTTTCGGCTTATTCTTCCCCATGTCCTAAGGAATATTTGTTCCAAATTTGGTGATGCAAGGATCTTTTTTTCTTATCGAAAAACGACCTTGAAAGTTAAGGGTTGCAATTTGAACCCCAGAGCCCCTAGGCAATTGGAATTTTTTTTCAGCCTATTCTTCCCCATGTCCTAAGGAATATTTGTTCAAAATTTGGTGATGCAAGGATTTTTTTTTATCGAAAAACGACCTTGAAAGGTAAGGGTTGCAATTTCAACCCCAGAGCCCTTAGGCAAGTCGAATTTTTTTTCGGCTTATTCTTCCCCATGTCCTAAGGAATATTTGTTCCAAATTTGGTGATGCAAGGATCTTTTTTTCCTATCGAAAAACGACCTTGAATGTTAAGGGTTGAAATTTCAACCCCAGAGCCCCTAGGCAAGTCGAATTTTTTTTCGGCTTATTCTTCCACATGTCCTAAGGAATATTTGTTTCAAATTTGGTGATGCAAGGATCTTTTTTTCTTATCGAAAAACGACCTTGAAAGTTAAGGGTTGCAATTTGAACCCCAGAGCCCCTAGACAATTGGAATTTTTTTTCAGCCTATTCTTCCCCATGTCCTAAGCAATATTTGTTCCAAATTTGGTGATGCAAGGATCTTTTTTCCTATCGAAAACGACCTTGAATGTTAAGGGTTGAAATTTCAACCCCAGAGCCCTCGGCAAGTCGCATTTTTCTCGGCCTTTTTTTCCCATGTCCTATGGAATATTTGCTTCAAATTTGGTGATGTAAGAATTCCGCCTTTCCATCGAAGGACGACTCGAATTTCATTTATCAAAAACTATTAACTAAAATTCTGTGTGTAGTCTATTTTTTTTTCAATAATACACTATACTTTCCAATCCAATTCCTTACTGCCAGTATTCCTCGTATTTTTGCAATATCATTGGCCCCATTCCGTTATCGAGAAATATAAGTGAATTAAATCAGACGAGTCCAATTCGACATATTTGTATCTTAGATCAATGCATTTCTCTCAGAATTCATCTACCAGATGTAGAAAATCGCAATGGCACTGATATCCCTCTTATTTCTCCAATTAATTCAATTTTAGCACCGAATTCGTATAATTAATATGAACCGACGCGCACGCCAATGGATTGGCCGCTCGGGTGTATTCGAATATTTCGGCCGCTATCTTTGGCCGCCCTTTTCACACTGGTTAGTTCAAGTGATATTTGTTTTTCGTGCAATTTAACCAATCTGTAGAGTAGTAGTGAGAAACCCACAAGAAAATAAATCTATTGATGCGAAAATATGTATGACTGCTATCAAAAACCTTCTACAAGAGATCATTTCAATTGATATTGTCGTTTGAATATTACAGGTGAAAATGCAATTTTTTATGAAATTTCAACACGTTATCTCTTTTGAACGGGGCCAAATTTGGAAAAATGTTATAGGAAGAAAATGTTTCTTTTGACGTCAAGAATCTATGGTTAAAATTGACGCAGTGGTCAAAGACTCACCCTCTATAAGTGTTCTATGCTCCTGACCACAACTCTGTGCTTTTCCAATTTTTTTTGTATCTCACTTTTCCGGGTTCAAAAAGATTTCAGAACAAGTCATTTGTCGAATTCCAACCGACTTCACTTCAGTAATTTTCCAGACATTTCAATTAATTCCAGATATCAAAAACCATCCTTACCACTTTATTACGTCTCCCATGGAATCCAATATAAACAAGAACTATCCAGGAAGTTGAAAACCTGATTAATATTCGACCTACGTCTCTAAAGATAACTCACATTAATTCCTCGAACTGAAACTGGCACGTTTTCTGAATAATGTCATTCTGAGACATTGACCGTGAAGAAGGAGGCGGCAAACAAAATTTTTCGAATAACATCGACCTTATTCGAAGGTCTATTATTAAAATAAAACAATACAGGGTGAGTATCCGCGATGCCGAATTAGAGTTTAAGAATAACTAGTTGGAATTTGGACTTGAAAATTTGTATGTAGAGGTTTGAGATAATGATCTTTATGCTTGGCGTATTTACAAACCTCTACAGCTTCCGGTTGTATCGGAAATTGACCAGCACTACGTTCTTATTTCAAATTGCATAAGCAATATATTATCGCTGCCATTTAAAATACGAAAATAAGTCAGATTTCGGAGCAACCGTCTGATTTCAAGTGATGATCATCATAAACTTACACCTCAACATACAATTTTTCAGGTCGATATTCCATAAACATCTCCTATTCCAGGAAACACTCTACATTGTAAACAGACATCGACGGGTAATACGAAACGGGTCGCATATGGTCACCTTTAAATTTTCGACAATCAAGGCGAGCAATTGAATTGTTAAATGGAATTTTACGATATGGAAAGGTCTTCGAGGTCGATTTGTTGATCAATAAATACGAGTTGGGACATTCCTGGTCTTGGGTATGAATAAATACCTGTTTTTGAACGTTTGGAATGACGTTAATAAATATTTTTGTTACCGAAACTGGAAATGATGTGTTTTCTGAATATGCAAATAAATTAGTTATTTGGAATAACCTGAGTTTTACGAGCTTTTTTTGTTGCCAATGGAACAGCGAGCTATGTATCAATTTCCTCTATGCATCCTTAAAAATCTCTGAGAATCACAGAATATAAGAGAATAATAGTTAATTCTGTACTCTATGCTGAGAATGACACTCATTCTATCATACAAATAGAAAAAAAAAACATTTGAATTTCGAAATTTTCGATATTCGACATCCTCAATAATAATTTCCTAATTCACCTCACTTTAATTAACTTCCAAAAATTACAAATAACAATTCTTTGGTCGAGAAGAAATCATAGATCACATAATCATAATCTGTGTACCAAAAACCATAAAAATCAAAACATACTCGAAGAGTTTTGATCAAATATTATTCAGAATATCATCTTATGATATTCATCAATGAAAACATAACAGTGTATCCCATAAACATAAATACTCATAGTCCGTAACTACGTTTCAATTCAACATTCATTAGTTTTCATTCATGAATACAAACCTGGAAGGTCTCCCTACCAGTCTTCCCCAGCAGAACTATGTTCATTCTCCCTTCTGAACTCACCTGGATAGAGCGACCTAAATGGATTTTCTCGACTTCTGAAATCACACGCGTCTTACACCACAATTCCACCACAACCGGCTACGTCGATCTGTATCTTCTATTTTTTGTGAAACATCCGTTGATTCCTCGAAATGAATCATTGCTTGGAAGAGGATTCCCCAGCCTACTTTGACTTGGAAGAGTCCGTGACGTTACAGCGCGCCAGCTTACAGAACGTCTCGGCTGGTCGAGGCGCGGGGTTGCCACTTAGAGCGGGTGGTTTTTCTCAAAAAAAAATGTAATTCGGTTTGGTTTTTTTCAATATTGATAATTCTTTGTAAGTACAAGAATCAACGTTATTTTTGTGATACGGGCCGATATGTATTTGTAACATGGTTGCAAAAATAGCGACGTTGTCTATTTCAGTGATTATGATTTTTGTGTAAATAAACTTATCACACATGTTTCCGGATTATAATTTATTATTAATGATAGAAACAAATAAGATATCCTAGCAGTGTGATTCATCATAAGAGTTGGTTTCATGACAAATTATTGGCTACCACAATATTTATAAAATATACTTGAACAAAAAAGAATGTACACACCATACGCTCCTCATATTGGTGGTAAGAAACTGAGAAATACTACACAATCTGACAACGTAGCCTGTAATTAACTGCATACTCCATTCGAATAAGTTTACCAGAGCCGGGCTGATACGACTATTAGTTGTTCCATTTCGAAAAATCATTTAAATAAGGGATGATATAATGAATTGTTCATCAAACCAAAACTACCTTTGTTGGAATAGTAAATCAAATATCAACATTGTAACACATACACTCTGTTCAAGAAGAAAGTGCTACGAAATACGTAACTGATGTGAAAAATTAATCCAGGAATTCGGTCCTGCAATTTGATGAGTTTAATTCTAGGGTACCCTCTGTCGATCAATGTCTGCACTATTCATTTTTTATACAGAACTCTGTTACGACTTTAGAAAATTGACTTTCGTTAATTAATTATAATATGAAATTTGAATTCTTATAATATTTTTTTAAAATATTCCAACTATCATGCATACAATATCGAAAATTATTACATCCGTGAAATGAATAACAATTTTTTTACTATTCACAAATTCTATAGCCAATAACCACAGATGTAAACGTCTTCACTAGTACCTTTCAAATTTAACGGTTATAAATTCATTTCAAATAAATTGTTTATCTCAAATAAATTGTTAATATTTAAAATAGGAAGGTGAAATGGAACCTTTTGAAATACCTTCACATAAGAGTGAATTAGATGTGCATAGAGATTTATCCAAAAGTGATATTTTAAGTTATCTGCAAGGTATTTCATTCGAAATTTTTTTGCGTTATGTTGAATAAATTTTGTTCTAGAGGCAAAGGCAAGCTATAAGAATGGAACAGGGTATATCCTTGAGGAATGTAAAGCTTATTTCTCTGCAATATTTCATAGTGATCTTTTAACCATTGATACAATTCATGCTATTTATACAGAGTTGCATCGAGGTGAAGTCTTATAAACAATTTCAGTTCAATTTTTCAATCTTTCATTATAGGTATAAAAAGGTTAAATGAAGACTTGGGCCCAATTTTATCGAATTGGAATGATGAGGATGTAGACGAATCATTACGTCAGCAATATTTGAATATAATCAAAATCCATTTTTATTGCTATACCCAAATCATTTTCATTTTTGAATCGAAAGAAGAAGAAAAACAAATGAAAAGTTTACAATTGAAAAGAACGAAGAAAAAGGGAGATTCAGAAAGTATTTATTGTTTAGATAAAAAACAGATAATTGAACATCTGACTACAGTAATACACCATGACATTAAATGTTTCTGGAGTCCACCAATTGTAGAAGGGTCATTCATAAACTTGATATCTGAAGTTTGCTATCGTTTTCTTCAAAATCCTACTATTAAAGGAGAAAAAGCCATTTTAACAGAAATATGGTCACTTCTTGGTTTGTTTAGTGAATTGGTTGTTATTTTTGCACATGACTTAATTGTCTATTTATAGGCATATTGGTTAAAGATCATAATCATGGAAACTCGTTTGTTATGAGAATTGTTGATCTTATTAAATTACACGAGCATCTTGTTCAGTGTTTACCTGAAGGATTCAAGTTTTTAGTTGAGAATTATAATTGCAAAAGTATGTTACATAACCTTGTACAGGAGGTAACGGAATGGCAAACTGACGAAAAGTTTCAAGATGCTCAAGTGAGTAGAATGTTTTTATGCTGTTTTATTTTTTACCTTGGTATTCTGTTTAATAGGGTGCTCGTTTCTGCTCCCAACTCTTAGTGGAGATGGCTATACTTATGCCAAATTTGATGTTACCAGAAGTGATGTACTTGAATAGATATTTATGCTATGAAGTAAGTAGGTTTGTTTTTGTGTTATTCTTAGTAGTGAAATAACCAGTTATCGTTGTCTGAAGTTATTTCACTTTTTTTTTTAATATTTATCCTCCAACGAATATTCTTGTTGTTTTTCAGTCACATACTTTGAGAAATTGTGTTTTATCTGTAATAACAGAGGTTATTTCTCATGTTCTAACAAAACATGATCTAACAGATGAAGAGAAAGAGTTCCGTGATGAATTTATTGCAATTTTAAAGGAACATATAGGAGATAATTCTCCATTGGTTCGATCCAAGGTACAGTATACACCAAGTCGTTCGAACATATTCAAATTGATCATTTAAAGGTTTTTCAACATTGGTCACGACTTCAGAAAGAAAATTCGATTCCTCTAAAAAATCAAAATGAAATCCTTGAAATGGCTATCGAGCATCTTAAAGATAAAGGAGCTCAAGTTAGAAAAAGTGCAGCAAATCTTGTCAAGTTATTTTTGTCACATAATTCATACAGTTACGATGTAAGTAAGAAAGAGATAGATATGCCTTAAAAATACCAAACCTGGCAACTGTTAAAATATGATTTTAACCAGTAACATTTCTCGATTGAAAATTTCCAGCTGAAGCTCAGCGAACATAAAGAAAATTTACAAAAGATAGAAGAAGAAAAGAAAAAACTGGAGGAAGAGAACGAAAGGTACTACAGGGAATTTGGCGCCGAAATGGAATCGAAGTGGGCGGCAATAAAAGATGACGTTCAGAAATTCGTAGAAGAAGAATATGAAGAAGGTGGTGAAATTATTTAATTTTTATCAGATGATATATTTAAACGTTGGATTTATAGAATCCGATCCGCAAGACATTCCTCAAGATGTCAACGACGTCTCGGACATAATCAAGATGTATTTGGAATCGCAAGATTACAAGAGTGCGGTTAAGTTGTGCCGAACGGCTGAGAAAGTTTTACCTACATGGAAGGATATTATGTGAGTAATAAGTTGGTCGCTAACATCATGAATGAGGCTTACGAAAAATGTTCTCTGTTTCGATATCGTTATGAGTTCATTAGAGCACTAAAAACACTGCATTACAGCTTTGTTCTTGATTATACAGGCTGTTCGATAATTTGACCTGTTTTAATTGTGTTTTAAAGATTTCTAGCCTGATTAAGTACTTTTAATTTTTATATTTTGGCAGTTTCAATGCATATATCATTCAAATTTAAATTTGTTTTACGTAAACTTTCAAAACAGTCATACCAACTGCCAAGATACAATTCAAATGTCACTAGAGTGTTTAATCCACACTTTTCTTTAAAACTTGGTCTAGGGAGCGTTCAAATATTACGTAACGCAATTTGGGGGAGGGGGTCTCGTATAACGTTATGATGCGTTACAGGGGCGGGAGGGGGTCTTTCTAACACGTATTACGTAACATTGTTTCTTCCTTTGAATAAAAAATTGGGGAATTAAAACTCCCAAATTGGCAACCATTTTCGTTTACGACTTGAGGGGATTCCCTCGATTGTATTAGTCTGGTCGTCGTTTTTAATTTGTTCTCGTAAGTTGGCAAACCTCAAAAATTGTCAAAAGTGCGTTACGTAATACTTGAACGCTCCCCTAAAACTAATTTTAGAAGACAGCTCTAAAACTCGGTGTTTCTATATTTTTAGTGAAGAACTAGACACTGTGGGTAAAGTTACACTAACGATGGAACTTTTGAAGAGCACATACGTGAAACCAGCTTTATCAGAGACAATGTACAAAAAGATGACTGATCTTGATACCAAAGCTGAATTTCTAAGGGATACTGTCACTTTTCTCACGCTAATAGATAGCGCAATCGAACATATGGTCCAATTATTAGAAACTCCCACCATTGGAGAACTACATGAAGCTGTCGAATTTTTTTCAACCGCTTGTCAGTTCAATATCGAGAGAAATACCATGGGAATTATAGGTAAGGTTTTTTTTTTGTTTAGTTGATAAGCAACATGTATTTTTTTCTGAATCTCGAGATAATCAACAATTTCAGAGGAGTATAATAGATCCAGTGGGCAGAGCAGTGGCTACAAAACCGTAGACAAACTACTACTACGAATGGCACAACCGGTATATTAAAGCTAGGCAGTGGCAATCGTTTCATTAAATTATTGACCACAAGTTGCCGAAATACGACATTAAAATCACAGAACAGTAAATTACATCTTTCTTTCATGCTCTGTTTGTTCAAAACACAAGCGGATAAAGGATAAATAATAGAGAGATTAGTTATTACGATTGCCTGTATTTTTTTCTGTATAATTTAAGTAGTTCGAGTTGTTGTCATGTTGTTTTTTTCTTAGAAATGTTGAGGATCATGCAGAGAAACGAACAGGAACGAAAAGACGCTATAGTCGGTGCTTTCAAAACCATCTACCTGCAGACAGACACAGATAATGCAACGTAAGTTGATTTGGAAATGAAACTTACGTAATGTTAGCCCCAACATTAAAGTAATAATACCGGTGAGCATGAGAATTAAGGGAATAATAATATGTAGGAAAGTTACATCGGGTGAATACACAAGTAGCAGAAGGAAATGAACGAAGATGGTACTTGCCTATACGTGTGTTCGAATACCACATTTGAAAAGGCGTCAAACATCCTCAAATTCAAGCTGGCGACAAATATCCTGGCGCCGCCTTTGTTCAATCTCCCTTAAGCTTCCAAGAATACAATACCATATATGGTCTTTGGTTTCACTCACTAAAAATCGTACACCGATGTGACCATATATGGGCATTCTAAAAGCCCTCGAAGAGGGAGTCATCCCTGTCGCATAAATAGTCGGGACACATCCAAAAAAAGGCATTCCAGAATTCCAAGTCAGTAAGATCATTCTTATTCAGTGAAGCATTCCGAGTCAGTCAATCATTCAGATTCGATCACTCATTCTCATTCATTTACGCCTTCAAATTCAATCACTCATTCCAATACAGTGCACTTATTCATTTCACTGTCCTGATACATAAATTTCTTTTCGTTCTGCAAATTTGTTAAATTATCAAATATTCCTACGTCGAGTGTCCTCAAACCAACCACCAAGTGTGTAATCAGTTGTGTCAAACAGTGTTAATACAAAACATATCAAGATAAAGTTATGTGTTCTTAATAATCGAATGAATACAACGTGTTTCTAGTGATTGGCTTCGTCAGGGCAAGGTGTTTTGGCAAGAAGCATCTTAGTTAATTTCTTTCTTACTTGTGGATTCACCTGATATACCTTTCCTACATACAGGGTGAGTCTTTGACCACTGCGTTAATTTTAACCATAGATTCTTCACGTCAAAAGAAACACTTTCTTCCTATAACATTTTTCCAAATTTGGCCCCGTTCAAAAGATATAGGGTGTTGAAATTTCATAAAAAAATTGCATTTTCACCTGTAATATTCAAACGACAATATCAATTGAAATGATCTCCCGTAGAAGGTTTTTGATAACAGTCATGCATATTTTGGCATCGTTAGATTCATTCCATTTCTTGTGGGTTTCTCACTACTACTCTACAGATTGGTTAAATTGCATGAAAAACAAATATCGTTGAACTAAAGGTCCGTATCTTGTACTTCCTGGAATCATTAGTCTTTTTTGCAGATAAAATCATTCCCCATCTTTCCTCCTAAATTGCACCATTCTTGAGATATTTGAAGTTGAAAGGAATTAAATCGATATAATTTTGTCCAAATTTTCTGATTTTCCCAAATCCAACTCTGTGCTGAAATGATTCAATAACAAGATTTGTTCAATGTTGCCATATTTTATGTCTATATTAAATATTTCTTCAAAGGGTTGGGGAAATCTCTCCAGTCTATGGTTCCACCACTAAAAACTAATAGATGAAATTAACCACTGAACAATTTTTGTCTTACATTCACTACAAAATCTGAATTGCCATTTGCTGTATTCATTATTAATGATGTCTAGCACCTTGTTTAATATTTAATCCAGAGTAATATTCCATAAGAAATAGAGAAAAAGATTTCCTTGACTAACATAGGTACTTCGGTATATTCTCATGACCGTTGAAATAGGTAATGTATTTTCTGTCAGGGCCTGTTGAATTGAAGACTTGTCTTTATGAAGAGCTGGTTCTTTATAGCATCAGACTTTCAGGGTCCATCAAATTATATCTATTCTAACATAGGAATGCTTCAAATTAAGATCATATGAGTTTTAAAATCTTCGAATCAAGTCTCCTTGATTTATTTTGTAGGTTTATAGTTTTTTCACATATTTATTTCATACACCGATTCAATCTGGTACCTACACGAACTTAGGAGATAATAGAATTTGACTTAGTTTTAGTATTTCTGAATGTTTGTTATGATGCATGGTTAATTAAAATTCAATCAATATTGAAACTGGAAGCTATAGGTTCATAAACAAGAAAGATTAGAATAGAAATGTATTTTCTGACCATAATCATTTCATACTGAATTGAATGATTTCAAACTATCGAAATTATTATTATTATTTTATTATAATAATATTTTCCACATTTTTTAAATAACTGTTGACAGTTTCAAACAGAATCAAAACAACAAGGAACCACAGAACACTATTTTATTGGGAACAACCCACCACAGAGACGTTATTATAACATTTCAATGTGGTAATAATTCACTCTAGTTATTCTGAGAAAAATTATAACTGAGGATCGATAATGATAACAGATATTATCTTTCATTCAAAAAAAACTTTGCAATTATTAATTTTTTTCTCTCCTGGGGTTCTGTAATAAATTAATATTCTATGGTAAGGTATTAAAATTTGACATAATCTATGAATAACCATTATTCAATATTTCTGTTTTTGTTTACATAATTAACGCCCGTTTGCACCGACTTTTTCTTAAGGGCCAGTTAGGCTAACGGTCCCTTAAATCACACTTAACGGCCAGTTCGTGTTGCACCGATTTTAAATGACCCTTAAATCGGCCATTAAACCAACTTTAGTTAATTGACCAACTTCCGTCCCTTAAAGCATATTTAACAAATTTAAGTAATTTTTAACCTATAAAATCAAACAACATAAACAATTCAGTAGGATGGAAGGTTTTGATGAGATCCTTGTTGAGGATTTTTTTGAGGATGATATAGAGGTTCTTGAATTTATTGAGATGGGCTATCCAAGAAGAAATTTTGTAAGACCGAATTATTACGAGGAAATGTCGCAAATGGACTTCTTCAAAAGGTTTAGGCTGACAAAGTGTTGTTCAGAGTGAACTTATTAGGTACTTCAGTCAGTTGTGATACCTAACACTGATATTTCATAAAAATCTAATGTTAAATCCCAGTTTGAATAATTAATAATAAATAATTAACTTCCATATAAGACGAAAAACAGTTTTTTGTGAATAACTCAGAAAATATCCACTTTAGGGCAAGGGTGTGATGCATACACTCACATTATTTTTTTACGTAGATTCAATATCTGCCATAAAAAAATGGGGTTCTAATTTGAAAAATTGATTTTTCACGATTTTGTCATCCCTAACTTTGACAGCGATTTTTTCACCTCCTGTGTCATGAGTCGCGATTTCGATTTTTAAAGTGGATACATCAATCTTACATCTTGAAAAATCCCAAAAATGAAAATTTTCCATCCAAAAACTTCGAAGTTATTCTTGTTTCAGCGGTGCTCTATTTTCGATTTTTTTTTTCGAATTTTCCCGCTCTGAGGGAATTTTTCAACCAAAACTGAAAAATGTTACATCAAAATAACTTGAAATTTTCTAAGGAATCTATTTCTGCAATAAAAAAATGGTGTTGTAATTTGAAAAACGGAAGTTGACGTCATTTCCGGAAAAAACGGAGGTCCTCATACCTTGAAAATATTTTAGATTTCATCAGCATCGTGAAATACTTATAAGTGCTGAATTTCATGAAAATACGTTCAGTAGTTACTCGTATAAATATGGGTGAAGTTCCTTGTGAAAGACCCTATATAACGTCAATGTATGCCAGAGACATCTCTGGTATATGCTGAATACTCTAGATAATGCGACGTTGCCATACTTCAAATATATTAAAGGTCCCTTAGTTAAAGTTGACAGGAACTGGTTTGGTGCAAATCATTTGAATCTTAAGATACCCTTTAAGTTAAAGGCCCATTTGTTAAGTAACGCTTAAGAAAAAGTCGGTGCAAACGGGCGTAAAACAGATATTCTGATTATAAAAACCAAAAACTTGAACAGTAATTAATCAATTATAGTCTAAACAGAATAGATTCTTACTAACGAAAAAACACGTAGTTGGTTTTTCAGAATCAAATGTAGGTGATCAAACCTAATTCCTTCAAGCAAATATAATTGCACACCTAAATCTGAGAATACTTGTAATCTATTCAAGTAATTTGTTATTGGGATTCAGTAGAGAAAATAATCATCAAGTAACATCACTGTAAAATAATTATTCGTAGTGACATTATTCATTGTTGTTGAAGATTTCAAAAAAGATTGCCATATTTTTAACAGTCTCATAGACCTGTTCACTGGTCTCTGTCAAGGAGAAGAAACTTAAATAATATCAGTGTTTGGAAAATCATAGATGATATTTTCTGGCTTTGAGTGAAAAAAAAAGCAATGTGACAACTTCTTGCCTTGGAAGTTTTCATAGAAATGATGGTTTTCATGATTTGGAAATCTTAAGAAGAAAATTACAAATGTATGATGATAACATTCAATAATTCTGAGGTTTTTTGGGAATTTCTCACTGGGAAGGGATGGTTTATGATCTTGAAGTAGAAAGAAATTATAGTAAACAGCAAAACTATGTTTATGGTGTTTTTACCAGAAAATTAGTATTTTGTATCTTCCTTCTGGATATGGACCTAATCGGATGAAACATGAATGAGTGAATCATTTCTTAGAGGGAAAATAATGTTTTTAAACAATTCAGATTCAATAGTGGATGCTGTGGAAAGTATTTTTCATTCAAACTATACTGGACTACAGAGGGGTATTTGCCCAATGTGAAAACTTAAAATGCTTATAACTTTTCAACGCAGCTGAATATAGAAAAACCGTAATGGAAAAAGTGTTTCTTTTGATCTCAAGAACCTATGGTTAAAATTAACGCAGTGGTCAAAGACTCACCCTGTATATTTGATCTCTACGATGAATATAGTGTCGTAGATATATCTTTTGTACATTTTAAAGTATCTCATATTGTTGTTTCTTGTAACTTTTTTGTTTTTCATATTCATGAAATAAATGTGGATCTTAATAAATCTCAAATATATTTTTCTAGAGAGCATTCAAAGATAATAGTGCAGCGTCTAATAAATCTCCTGAAGTTCATCCCTCTCCGCAACACGGAAGATCTCCAGAACGTTCTAGCCGAATGGTCGAAGAGTGGCTACATCGACAACAATGTTATCGACATGCTTTGGCAATTCTTCACCGACAAAATACCTACATCGGTGGAAGATAGAAGAGCTGCTTTAGAATTACTCCGAATGGCTTCGATCAAAAGATACTCGATTATAAAAAAGAACATCAAACTAATATCAACCATCGTTTTTGAAAGTATGTTTTCGGTTCATTGTTGTTATATTTAGTATATTTTTTTATTATTTCGATAGACAAAGATGGCGAGGTTCAGGAGGATATGATTTTAGTTGGGACCGCATGCAAAGCTCTTGCTGTAGTGGGTAGGGAAAAAATTGATATCAATTCTGCGGTGCCTCCGTTTAAGATAAGCGCTGACGATCAAGTGCTTCAGTCGTTGTTGGAGCTTATGTCTGTGAATTTCTTCAAGAACGTTCATTATTACAGCAACGCTATACCGAGCGTTGTTACTTTTGTATACAAGGTGAGTTATCTTTTTCGAGGTAATACAAATATTCATACAAAATCAGTTTGATCTAAATATTACCTATCTAGAATATATATAATTCCCCAATTGACAATTTTTGATTTATCGTAGTTATTTCAATGTTTATAGAGCATAACCTTATTAAACATCTGAAATATGATGTATAAAAAAAGAACTGAATAACAAAAATACGTATCATATTCATTTGAAATTTATAACCCATTCCAAGAAGAAGAATCGGAAACATCATAAATAGCCCTAAAACCATCTTAAACTTTATACAGGGTGATTCCGGAGGAGACCGTCAGATTTTAGGTGAAGTATACACTAGTCAAGGCAGTTTCGAAACAATGTTTGGTTTATGGTTGGGGCCTTTAATGAGAGTCTATAGGGTGATTTGTCCTATTCGACCGATTTTTCTTTTATTCATAACTTTGGTATGGCTTGATCAATCTTGATGAAATTTTCAGTGTAGAACAATATGATTATCTTCTTTCAATAATTCCAACACTTTCTCAAAAATACAGGGTGGGAATTATGATAAGTTCAGATTAAGTTTGCAGGTTGAAAAAATACCCTGTACATTCCGTTTTCAAAAATTTTCTACATGCTTCAGATTCTACCATAAGTTTACATTACTGGAGCGTTTTTATTTTTTTTGGCACACATCCATTTTTCCTAGAAAAAATTTTCAAAGATGAACAATATCGTTTTTTCGCTCCAAGGCATTGAGAATATTCTGAACTAGATGGTAAAACTGTATCGTCCAATAATACAAAGCTCTTCCTGAGTCCTAAAATAAATTTTCCAAATTCGAAATTCATTTTTGATCCTTCATATTCAGATGTATAAAATCATTTAATTCAAAAAATTTCTTTATACGTACGTGAATCATAAAAATATACATACTACTACTACAAATACAGAATAAACATTCGAAACATATGAAAGGCAAAATTATGGATTAACATAAAATTGAGTCATTATTCAGGTGATTTTCGGCACACATCCGGTTTTCTATGAAGCGAATATTCCTAAAACATAGTAGTTTCGTTCAAAAATATACTCATTTATGGCCTTATGTTATGTAAAATATTGAATCACGAATGTATGATAAATAGTTTTAATGAAATTGAAAATTCTCCATGAAAATTAAATCTCTATTTAAATCAAGTTCTTTAAGATCCATGGTTACCATCACAGTGAACCACAGAATGAGAATATTTAATAAATAATCTGTCACAAGAAATGTTTTTCAACATGCTTCAATTATTTACTCATGCAGAATATTTGGATATGATTTTTGTTCGAAATGGAAATTAAGCCAAAATGGAATACCATAGACGATTTCCCAACCGACGTCAACCAAATAAATGTACTTTCGGACGAGTATTCCATTATTCTAAAGAACATGGACAATATCCTAGTAAGGCAGAGCACATTAATAGGCCTACTCAAAATGAAATTTCGATTCAAATTGTTGAACGGGTGGAAGATTAGAACCGTCAAATTAGTACCGAATTAGGAATTTTGCAGAGCAAAGTGAGCAAGACTTTGAAGAAAGAACAATTCCACCCATACCACTACCAAAAGGTGCAAGAACTGTTGCCACAAGATCTGCCCCAACGATTACATTTTTTGTCGCTGAGTTATTAGTCACCAACGAACTATTTTTCGTATTCTATTCAGCGACGAGGCTATGTTCACTAAGAATGGAATTTTTAATATCCACAATTCCCACGAATGGGCAAGAGACAACCCGCATTTGAAAAAGAGTCATAATACACAACACAGATTTTCTGCCAATATTTGGCTTGGAGCAATGGACGGAAATTTAGTTGGGCCTCACATTTTTGCGGAAAGATTAAATGGTGAAATTTACCTAAATTTTTTGTAAAATATTTTACCAAATCAATTGGAAAATGTACATATCCGCTTTAGGTACTTTCAGCCTGACGGAGCACCACCTCACTTTGCATTGAATGTGAGAAATCACCTGGATGTAAATTATCCGAACAGCTGGACTGGTCGTGGAGGCCCTATTGCTTGGCCACAAAGATCGCCTGATTTGAACCCTTTAGACTATTTTGTGTGGGGATATCTGAAAACAAGAGTTTATAAGGTTGAAATTAGAATTAGAAAACACATAATTGAAAGGATTTTCGAGGAATGTAATATCTTGAAGCAAAATCAATCCCCCATTAGAAGGTCAATTGGAAATATGGGAAATGGGAATATGTATTCAAAAAAGGGGAAATATTTCGAAAATTCTATGTAAATTTTGTGTTAATCCTCAGTTTTGCCGTTCATGATATGTTTCGAATGTTTATTCTGTATAAGTTGTAGATGTTTTTGGTTTAAGTAGGTAGGTATAAAGATATTTTCTGGATTGAATGATTTTATACATCAGAATATGAGTGATTAAATATGAAGTTTGAATTTGGAAGAACTATTTTAGGACTCAGGAAGAGCTTTATATCATTGGATGACACCGGTTTACATTCTAGTTCAGAATATCCTCACTGCCTTGGAGCGAAATAACGATATTGTTCATCCTTGAAAAATTTTTCTAGGAAAACTGGATGTGTGCCAAAAAAATAAAAATGCTCCAGTAATGTAAACTTATGATAGAATCTGAAGCATGTAGAAAATTTTTGAAAACGGAATGTACAGGGTGTTTTTTCAACCTGCAAACTTAATCTGAACTTATCATAATTCCCACCCTGTATTTTTGAGAAAGTGTTGGAATTATTGAAAAAAGATAATCATATTGTTCTACACTGAAAATTTCATCAAGATTGATCAAGCCATACCAAAGTTATGAATAAAAGAAAAATCGGTCGAATCGGACAAATCACCCTATAGACTCTCATTAAAGGCCCCAACCATAAACCAAACATTGTTTCGAAACTGCCTTGACTAGTGTATATTTCACCTAAAATCTGACGGTCTCCTCCGGAATCACCCTGTATAAGGGACAACTATTGATGAGATGAGGTATTGTTTCTTCTGCTTCTCCACATTCAAAACTGGTAACCAATGAACCGGAACCGAGATAATCAATGAATACATAACCTTTTATGGTTCCTCTTTCACGAAGATTTTTTCAGTATCCGCATGTGTCTCTTGAAGGAAAATAATATCTGCACCATAATCCTCTGCTAATTTAGAAAGATCATCAGTCTTGTCCTTAGAAACACCCTCTATATTCAAATCCAATATACAAAATTTGTCGCCAATCTGCAAGGAGGATTCTGCGAATCGGGTCTTGCGGTCCAAGTGACGATTTTATAGATCTTCTGATATTTGAAGTCTGCTATGGAACCCATTTAAAGGGAAATCATCATCTATAGTAGGGGAAGGTTGCGATATAACACTTGTTTCATTTTGCTACTGATTTGTTCTATTGAAACTGAAAGAATTTGTGTAACAATTTTCTATCATTACGATTAGGGCTTGTAATAATAGACCCACGTCCGTCACTGGTTATAATACGTCGCAAAAAGGACTCACCTTCTTCGTCGAACCGTTGTTCAACCTCTGAACAGATCCTTAAGCGATTTTCTTATTTTTTTCTCACATTTTTTGAAATTTGTCTCCATTCAAAAGTATTGAAAGTGTTCAGATTAAACACACCTGCTTTATCCTGTGAGGTCTTCGAGTTAATACATCGTCAACTCATAGAATCAGTTGGGTGTGAATTAAATTCCAAATATCCCCCAGGTATGCTCCAAACCCGAAGGAATATGTGAAGCCCTCCTGAAGAACATAATCAAGACTTTGGTGGCTAAGAACGAAAAACAAATGCCAGAATTCCAAATGGTCAGGTTTTGCCAGCTGTTGGGATGCATTGCTGTTAGGCATCTGGAGTATATGGACAACTCCCTGTATAAAGAGTTGAAAAGGAGAAATAACATCAGGGAGCAGAAGAAAAAAGATAAAAAGAAAGATTCTAGGACACCAAGGAAATCCATGAACAAGTCGGTTCTTAACGAAGCAAATGTGAGTGATGTTGTGCTTTTTAGGATGAATTAATGCATAGTGAAGAAAATTCTGTATTATAATAATAATATACTTTATTTCAGGCAAAGTGTATACATGTAATACAGTGAACACTCGAGATGAAACAGGGTTTTAAACAATTTAACTCTGGTTATATCATGTAGGCTAGGAAGTCTTTTGCACTTTATGGTTCAATCTTAAGTAGCAGCTTGAAAATGAATTTCTTGTATTGTTGTAGGGTAACATTCTCTCCCCAATTTATGTGCTATCTTGTTATAATATCGAATGCACCTATATGCAGGTCCTTTTTCGTTGAGGTTAAGTCTGTGCTGCGGGAATTTTATTGCTGTTGTTCTTGTATTATAATTACTTGGTGTTTTCTCTTCAAAGTAATGCGTATTTTTAAAAGAGAAAATCAAGCATTCCTGAATATGTATAGCTGGTGCGGTTAATAAATCATTCTTTTTAAATATTCCCCTACACGACTCCATTCTCTTCATCTTCCAGATTGTATGTATTGATCTCTTTTGAATCTTCAGCACTCTGTCCAAGTTATGTGAGCTACCATAGAACATGATGCCATAACTCATCTTCGATTTCAATACTGCTTAGTAAATGGTTTTCATTGACATAAAGTCCAGGTATTTACCACGGCCGTCTTAACACATGGCCCGGCTATTGGTAACAACGGCAACACTGTACTGGGGTATCTTACCCACCCGAAATAATTACGGCAAGCAGTCTAGTTCCCGCGTTTTTGTAATATCATATTAGTTTAGTTTGTTTATTCGGGTAATCTATGTGAAAAATTAGCGAATTATCGCGATTATTTTTCCGACCCAAATATCGACCAATAGAATTGCACCATTCGACGTCACGTGGTACAACCTACATGGTATTATACTGATAATTTTTTGAAAATTTTCTCTGGTAGTTGCTATATATAAACAAAACATGATCCAGTCAAATTAAGCACACGTCAAACTGACAGGTTGAATTCAATTGTGAAAATGTGAGATTTTGCATGAAAATGAGTCGATTTGGAGTTTGTTCTCTGTCCACCATCGATAAAAAAGTCAAAGAAAATATTCCCATTAATACGGAGAAAGCAAAAAAAAACAGTTTGGAACCAATTTACTACTATTTGTACTGAGAGGGAATACACATTGAATGCTGAAACGAGTTAAGCGCAATTGGCAAACATTATGAAAGATTACGCTTACAATATGAAGAAAATGGATGGAGAAGACTATAAGGAAAGTATAATAAAAACAATGTGGAATCAGACTGCCAAATTACTTCAAGAAAAGTATTTGAACGATTTCGACATCAAAATCAACCCATTTTCGGATGCTGCATTCAAGACCGCTCGAGGAGCTCGTGATGCCAAGCGTAAGGCTTTACAATTTATTCCGGAAAAACGGAGGGCAAGTGCAGCAGCGTTGGAGGAAAAAGATTGGGATGCAATGACCACTGTTTGGGACGAGGAAACTCCTGATGGCCTCCAGAAAAAATTATTCATGATAATATCAGTGAATTGGCTTGGAGAGGTGGGGAGGGCAGCATGGCGTCAATACATCACTTCAAGGCAGAACATCGAAATGACGGGGAAACAACTGGGAGAGATTGAATACAATCCAATTTTCAGCAAGACCACACAAGGTGGTGATAAAAATTATCAGACAGCAAGTGGCTGGGGGAGAATCGGGAAATCCCTGACAAGTGCCCAGTGAGACTGTTCCAGAAATTGAGAGAGAAGAGAGATGTCAATATCAAGAGCGACAGACTATTCCTGACCTAAAATCCATTCTGGAATAAAGTTCCAGGCGCTAGGTGGTACAAGGATTCCCCAGTAGGCCAAAACACGATTTCAAAGTGGGTTAAGGAGTCAGCACAAAAAGCTGGGCTTGACTTGGTAACAAAAAATCACCAATCACTCCAGTCGTGCAACAGCCGTCTCCAATCTAGCGAAATCGGGCCTGGGAGAGCAGCAGATAATCAAAATAACTGGACATGCCAACAGTAACTCCATCAAGCCGTATCTCCAACTCGACCAGGAACACCACGAATTAATTGTCAAGAAACTGCGAAGGAGTGAGCCTACTGCAGAAAATGCCATCAACAGCATAAACCTCATGCCATCTACCTCTTCTGGGACCATTACCGATAACTCTGACTTGAAGAAAACATGCACCAATGTTTACAACAATTGTATTTTTAATTGCACTACCCTGATTCTTAATTAAATGTTGTTTTATTCATTATGAAATTCTTATTTGTTAACTGTACATTTCGTCTCATGGTGCAATTCTATTGGCCGACATTTGGGACAGAAAAATAATCCCCGAATACCACACGAGCTTCAAAATTATCTGGTATTTCCCGATAGGTTCCTGCAAACAAATAAAATCGTCAAGTTTTTCAGGAAAAATCACGAGCGCGAAGCGCGAGTGATTTTTAACCTGAAAAACTTGACTCGTGATTTTTTGCAACGAACTATCTGAATTCTTGTGGTATTATAAGTGATTATTCGAGTGCCGTGAACAGTGAAAGTGTTTGTGATATCAGTGTCAGTAAATCTACATTAGAATAACTGTTTTAAATTGGTCTTTTGGTAAATATCTAATATATAACCTAAATATTCAATTGGACTTGAGATCATTTGCGTCCAGGATAGTCAAAACGTGTTGTATTCCATCCTGTAAAAGTAATTATCCGTCTACAAAAAATAAGGATATTTTAGTTGTTTTAGTTTCCCTAAAGACGAAAAACTTGAGCTTTTATGGAGGAGGGCCATTCCGCGAGATTTCATTCCCAATAATAATAGTTTTGTTTGTGAGAAACATTTTGATTCGACGATATAATTAAATTTGATGAACATTTGCAAGCCGATGGAACCATTAAATTACTTTCTTTAAGATTCCCAAAATTGAAAGAAGGCGCTATCCCAAAAATTTTTCCAAATTCACCGTCATACCTTTCGAAACAAAATCAAATAAAAAGGACCGATCCTCAATGTAGAAAGAACGCAATTTCAACTAGGAATAATAATGAAGTAGAAGCTTTATTGTGTTCTGATTTGATCAAAGATTTTAAATTTAAAGACTTTCTTGAAAATTATTCGGCTAAAATTGATTATCTGGTTGGGAAATTAAAAAATACGCTAACGCAGTCTATTTCTATATTTTAATTATGAAAAATCATTATCGGTTGAAATTTCTATGCAGATTAGTGAAGCTCTGGAGATTAAAATATTTCATAAAAATTGTCTAATTTCCGAAAGTGACCTAAAATGGATACTTCCTCCTGATCTGATTCTCAGCAGATGGTCTCAAGTTACAAATTTGCTCTCTCGTTATGAAAATGATCAATTGAGGCAAATAAGTCGAAATATTTGTTATATATATGTGTGTAGAGAGTTTTATTTGAGTTGATTTTATTTTGAGACTTATATTTGAGTTCACATTTTATGGCGAGAGATGGTCCTACATCTCCCCGTGGTTCTTGCTGGACAATGAATTGAATAAAACATCATCCAATTCGCTTTAATCTCAATTTTGATTTCTATTTGTATTCAATTTATTGACTGAGTAGGGCATACTTCCATCCTTTTTTCAGATATTCATCGAAAAACACATTTAATGACATAAGAAAATGAAATGGTACGTTCGAAACATCGTATCTCTCAGCTAAGCGTATACCTCCCAGACATCGTCTTTTGCGGCGTTGCCGCTTCAGGCGCCGGGCCATGTGTTAAGACGGCCGTGTATTTACTAAGTACCCCTAGTTAGTAGCAGATAGAACTCAACTGAGCACAAAGGTTGGTGATGTGTTCACTCCAATCAAGAGTTTCCTCCAATTTGAGACCCAGGAACTTACAACACCTAATCAGATTCAGAGAGGAGTTGCAAAGTTGAATATTTGCTGGTGTTTGAAAACCTGAATGAGCTGTTTTGAATAGCAATGCATAAACCATTTGCTTCAAACCATTCGCCTGCTTGCAGTAGGGTTGATTTTACAAGTTTACACGTTTCTGGGAGTGCCTTGGCCATGACTGAAGTTTGTGTCATCCACATAATTCAACATTTTGATATTTGTTTCATCAAATATGGTATATAGATCATTTTTAAAATATGATGAATAGGATGGGACCTAAAATGCTTCCTTGTGGTACTCCTAGTTCTGTGAATTCTGCCTGTGATATTATGTGATTCTTATTCTGAGAGATCATTATTACTCTTTGTCTAAGATTAGTTAGGAACCATTTAAACCACTTCAGTTCTTTTTCCTTTATTCCATAGACTTGTAATTTTTGTAGGATAAGATCATGGGACAGGGTATCGAATGCCTTCGATAGGTCCAACATCAACCCAACTGTCACATTTGAATCTTCCAGAGCGTCTAAGATTACTGAGATAAACTCAAAGATCGCTGTCTGTGTGGACTTCCCTTTGACGTATCCATGTTGTGCAGGTGATAAAATTTTGTCTTGTACTAGGTATTATACAAGCTGAGTTGAAATAGTTAGTTCTAGTATTTTGGAGAATGTTGGTAGGAGACTTATTGGTCTATAGCTCTGTGATTTCTATGGTTCGCCTTCTTTTACACCAGTTTTATCAATGCTTCCTTAAGCAGGTCTGGGACAGCGCCATATTTTATGGAAACATTCATTAGGAAAGTTAGGGGTTTCACTATTTGTTCTGCGCAATCTTTTACTAGTTTCATCGGGATTCCGTCACATCCGTAGCTGTTTTTATTCTTCAACAAAGATATTGTTTTCAATGTTTCTTCTTCCGAGACTGTGCACAGTTTGAAGATGGTGTTTGTTCCTGTTATATTGATTTTAGGTTGTGAGTTTTGATTGTTACTTACTTTGCTTTTCGCCATTGATGAATAATAGGTGTTGAATAAGTTCATGGCAACACTGGTTCAATTTCAATCTCTACTTTTCATAGGTGCAAATAAATGAGTAATGAGGCTTGTTATGTGTTGTGTTTTTATAGCCCCAAGAAGAATCTATTCTGGAAGGAGCCCAAGCCGAGGATTCGGATGCTGAGTTCATCTTGGGTGTTTTGGAAAATGACACAGTTAACGGCTCAGGTTTGCTGGGAAAACTATCTTTTATCATCAGGAATATTTGTCAAAGGCCGGATGTGTATAATAATTCGGTCACTCAAGGTGCTGCTGTTATAGCTCTTATCAGGTAATTATAAGTCTTAACCATAGTTCTATTTATGTTAACTGGTCAAATCAAACAAAACATTGAAATATATACAAGTTCCCCCTCTTCAAAGGAGGGCGTAAAAAGGGTTTGACCAAATAAATGGAAAGTGCAAAACATACAATTCTGGCCTTTCCCGAAAATACCCAGGCGGAATACCAGCATTCGACAAAGGTTAAAATATAAAGATCTATTTATTGGTCATCCGGTCATAAACTCATGCCGAAAGTACCTCTGATCATCCGGTCATAAACTCATACCGAAAGTACCTCTGTAAATTCTTTCACTTTCGAAGCTAATTGGGGTACTTCGGATATTGCAGTTCCATGACCGTTACAAATCTTAACAAGCATCTTTAGAGGGTTAGGTTAGGTTCACAGACCAGTTATCTATAGACGGCTCACGCCAATGTTAACCGAAAGAGACGAATCTTTGCGCCACCTACATCTACGTATCGTACTAAAATTTAATTTCAAGGTCAGCAACTTGCGTGAAACGTCTATAGATAACTGGTCTGTGGTTAGGTTAGGTAACTTTTTGTTTGAAACTCATTACAAAACACACTGACACTTAAAATGCAATAACTTTTGTTGTATACATCCAAATGTCATTAAATTTATATCAGTTGTCAATTAGGGACTAAGCCATCTACGGGTACAGATTTTGAGGCTCGGTACCTTTGGACTGTAGGGTGTTGGGTAGTACACGTCTTGAAATTGAGTTTGTAAGACGTGCCTCATTTTTGTACTTAAACGGTACCACTTCAAATGAGGCCAGGGGGGTCTGGCCGTTTATGACTCGATACGATATCGGGACATAATTTGTACTAGTATAGACGACGAGTTGTTGAGGCGGTGTAGAGTAGCGAGGGCGAAGTAAGTAGGAACTAGGAACGTCCACGGTCTATCTCACTTCAAATATGTCGATGCAAAAGGAGGGTAACGTTAACTGTCGACAGAATTGAAGTAATAAAAGAGGCAAAATTCAGAATGCAAGTATAATCGAAGCTAACCGTGATTATATATTCTCATGTAATTAAAAAATTTTAAGTTTCCTCTCACATCATACACAGTTTTCTTGTTCGTTTCAGAACAAACTGTATTTATAAAAATATATTGAATTACTAGTAATTTCGGGCTGAATTCTTTTTGTGAGACTTAATTATGCCGAAAAGATTTCTTGCTTATTTATGGCTCATCGCAATTCGTATTTTAATAATAACTCTATTCGTTCTAGGTTTATGCTGGTATCGAGCAGGTTCTGCGAAGACAACATACAGCTGCTGTTTACAATTTTCGAAAAGACAACTCACTCAGATCTCAAATGTACAATTTTATATCATTGTTCTGACTTACTCACCAGGTTCCCGAACATCGTAGAACCATGGACACCCAGGATCTACCAAAAGTAAGCTGTGATTTCATATTTTATTCCATTAAATAAATCCTGGTGCCTGTTTCTACGCGCTTGTTCTACTAGAACGCGATTTACAAAATATTTGCGAAATATTTTACGTTTTGTTACTAGTTACAAAATATTTCAAACCGTTTTTTTTTTCTTCGATCTCTAATTTTTTCATTACTCAGCCTTCAGGATCCCGTACCGGAAATACGAAAAACTACATTCTTCACACTTTCCAATCTCATCCTGAGGGATATGATCAGGATACAAGGGCACATATCCACAATGGCGAAGTGCATCATAGACAAGAACGAAGATATCAACAAAATGAGCAGGATCTTCTTTGTTCAACTGTCGCACAAAGAGAACAATCTTTACAACATGCTTCCCGATATATTTTCACATCTTGTGGAAACCACAGAGACCGATGACTTGAGGACTATAATGAAGTGAGTGTTGATTTGAGGATTTCGATTAATTTAGTTCAAATAAATTTTGAAACATTTGCTGAAATTGATAACGAAAAATTCGCTTAATGCTGTTTATAGAAGAACCTGTTTGTCAAACTCTAATGAATATTTTGACGTGATGTTTGACACAGGTGTCAATTACAGTACCAACTTAAAAATAAAAATATTTATCTCATTTAAAATCAAATTTCTTGGTACTTTTTGCCCATGGTGGTATTGTGGCATTGAAGCAAGCCTTGAAAGTCTAGTCGGTGCTTTATTTCTGGTTACAAAAAGTTACTGAAATATCTGGCTTGAACCACGGAAATGAATTATAACCTTGTTTGTAGTACATGTAGTCCATTATTTTTGCAGCTTCAACTCAAGTTCATACAATAATCGGCAGATGTTTGTATGAAATTGAACCTGCTATCACCTCAACAAAAATAGGTTGTTACCTTAGACTATATAAGAATAGACCCGTATCTTAAACTTAGAGCTGGTCGATTGTAACGTTTTGAGCTGGTCCACTCGGGTCATAAAAAAATTTTCATGTTGCCAAACTGAGCAAATAGTAGGTTTCTCTATTCCTCTATAATTGTGAATAAAACCTTTTTTTCCAATTTGCATTCAAAACATTGTATAAAATTTTATATTTTGAATTGAAACTGTCTCATCGGATATATTAGCAAGAAGTAAAAGAAAAACTTTAGTTGATTCTGCTATTTTATGTCAGAGACCACAGATGGAAAGAAATTCAGATGAAAGTCAAGACAACGCTGCTCCATTCTCTGCTTGACAGTTTGATGGTCACATGATGTTTAGAAGACACACGTTGCCACCTCTGTATCGAAAATAAATACGCAAATTGAAGAAAATTTGTGAGAGTCAGTATTAGGTTTTTCATATTTTTTATTGTTTATTACTTCTCATCGCACTAAAAATGGTTCCTAAGTGTGAAAGTTGTAGTAAAGACAGGAATTTTAATCCGAATTTACAGTTCAATAGGTAAGTGTATTGTTAGAATCGAAGTATTTAATTATTGATATTAGATATTAGGTTTGTTCGGGTGGCAGTTCTCAGTTGTTCTGGGGTCACAGAGAACCAGGTTTTGTAACTCTTGGAATCGTCGCAAGTTGTTCTATGACACGAACGGGTGAGAACAGGTGGGAACAGATGATTTCAAAAAGATTTCGTTAAGTGCATAGATAAGTGAAAGTAAGGTCATGGATCATATCATGGATAGTGTTACAAAGATATTGAATAACTTATTTAATATCTTTGTGTTATTAATAGCGTGGAAATACGTTAGAAATTACAAATATTAAAATTGAAAACTTTTTTTGTCATAAATAAATAAACATAAACATATCCATATAAATAACTGTAAATATATTTTATATGTGATGAAATATTTAAAGAAATGATTTAATTCAATTATAATTTGAAATTTCAATACATGTAGTAGTGGTCATCAGTGGAGAAATTATTTTTGTTAGTTCATATCTGGGTAAACTGTGAATTCTTCTGTTATTTTATTGTAATTTTGGTGGAAACTGTGTACAGACAATTTTATATAATAGAATTAGGTAATTGTATATGGAACTGGTGGCATTTGGGAAATAAATTAAAATATTTTCTAACAATTTTCATAATAATTATTTTTTAGATAAGAATTGTTTTAACAAGTCGTTGTGTTCTTGAAAGAGGCCATTCCTCCGTTTCCTTCCTAAATTTGCAATACATTTTGAGTGTTTAAAAATAAAGATACTACAATCACGAAATAACAAAAATAAATATATAGAATATAAATACAAAATATCGTATATATAAATAATATAAAATAATTATCTTACATACTTTGATCAACAACTATGCAATTGTTTTATTCATCTATTGCAAATGATCCTTCCTCTTCTTTGAGATAACAGAAATTTTAAGTAGCCATTATAACCAATTGATTAAAAATTTATACTCACACAACATCAAATATACTCAAAAACAGCTATGCGAATATCCTAGTCACCAAATATATAACTTAATTGCCAATTAGAACTACTAAAAATTTGAATCACCGATGATTTGAATTTACCGCTTCTTCTGTTGTACCTTGTACCATCTCTAGATCAGGAACCGTAAGAACAGTAACGAACAGTTCCGAAATCAAGTGTTCCGACCACGCGAACGACAAGGAACTCCTGTTCCGTCCCAGACGAACGGGTGGGAAACACAAATTACCAAAAATTACAGTTCCGAACTGCCACGCGAACAAACCTATTGTGGGCGGAGTAAATGGAAAAAGATTTTATGCGGTGTTGCCAGGTGAGGTTTCACAAGAGACTTTCAATGAGGGAACCAAAACAAATCGATATTTTACAAAGGAATGCTTTGTCTATCTTATATAGTCTAAGTTTTGAACCATTTATCTGTTTCTGTCATTTAACTTTCACATTATTTCATCAAATCTTTTTGAACGCATGAGTGTTGGAATTGCCTTCTGCAACGAGTATTAGACAATATTTTCTCTATTTCAGTAAAGACTTGTGAGAAATTTATTGGAATTCAATAAAAAATTCAGATTATACCTCTTAGTGCCTTTTGTATTTTATTTTCGCAGTTGGTGTGACTGATACGAAAATTGACAGATTATAGAATTTGAATAGTGCGTTCAAATCTCTACATGGTTTAATATTGACAAGTGACATGCAATGGACGCGTGTTGACATTCGGAAGGATAGGATGTCAGTGTTGTCAACCACAAAACGAAAAATATAACTAAAATCAATGCTGTAATGAGGTCATTACGGCACTGTTTTTAGTACTGTTATGAACTCATTACGACACTGAAATAGAGAAAGCATATTGTTATTATTAGTGTTTATGTTGAAATCATACCTGTCTTTATGAAGTGATCATTCATTTCATTTGCAATTTCCAGTAACCGGGCGATAGGCCAAGGTACCAGATTATCGTTAAGTCCAGAAACTCTGTGTAATTATAATTTTTTTATTTCCCTCAGATTCCTGTTTGACCTGATGGACAAGAAGAAATACATGGAGAACCTGGTAGAGAGGTTCTGTTGCAAATTCCAACTGACAGAAAACGTGAACATATGCAGAAACATCATGTTCTGTTTGACGCTGATTACATACAACGAGAAAGCACTGAATAAGTTACAAGAGAATTTTCCCTTGTACAAGCATCTGGTGCATGACGATGATATCTACTCCGATCTCAAACAGATACTGTCCAGTTGCAGTAAGCAGCAGATTGGAAAAACCGATTTGAAGGTTTGTTTTATGAAGTTCTTTATCACTTTCATTTGGTCTATAACATTTCAATGCTCAAAAGAAACCCTTAGATCTCTTGGATCGTAAACAATTTAGAAAAAACTTAAAATCCTTGAATTAAAAAAAAATAGAATAACAAGGACAACAATATTTTTAAACTATTCACAACATCTGTTCGAATTGAGAACCAATTAATTCATTCATTTGAAAACACAACTATCATTCAACAATTTGTTTTTAGTATAGTTGACTTATAATTAAATTTTTGACATAATTGCTTTTGCATTTTGAAGAACTTATCGGTCTGGGCCTTTTGTTGAAAGTCATCAAATTGGCATATATGGGACTCCATCTTTGACATTCTGTATTTGCTCTAAATTTGTATTATTGGTTTTTTTGTCTTTTTCTCGATTTGTTATATTTTGGACTCTTCACTAGATTTTTGCTATTTATATGTTTGTTTTCAACTTGTAAATGAGTTTACACTGTTGTAACTTGATCAGTTTGTCCAGTTTCGTGTTGTAACATTCGCCACTTCAACTTTTGAAAAGAATTACAAATATTACGGATAAAACTATCTGCAACACTGGAATCTGAATGACTTCAGATACAAAGATTTGGCCATTTAAAAAAATTAACGTTTTTCTTTGTTTTTAGCCTATTATAAGTGAAATTGAACAAGCTATCGAGAGCCTCTTTGAAATTACCGAAGGACATCCTCCTACTCGGCCAGTTGTCAACAAGAAGAGTGCTAAAAAACCAAAAGGAAAACCTAAGAGGGGTAAAAGAAAAAAAGAAAGCAGTGACGAAGAAGAAGAAGATAGTGATTGAAGTGTTCCTTCATATTTTCATATTCATATTTTTCACTTTTATATTTATAATAAACGTATTTTTTTACTGCATTTCTTAGTTGAATGAAAGTCTGGAATGTTTCTCATATTTATAAATTGTCTTCCACATGGGAACTCAACAACTTCAACAATTCAATTTTTGAATACGCCCTTCCACTAATTAACTGTCGCTGTCGATTTATTCAGTAAATTTAACGGTAATCTTGACTTTTATACCGGTGGGATTTATTGGCTCGAATTGCGCATGTGCCACTAGCATTTTGTTGCCAAATTGTGTAATAATTATATCTTGGGAAATCGATATTGGTCCTTGGAAAATAATGTGTTTTTTTTTTTCAATAATGTTTGACTGGCGATTTAATGAAGCTTATTTATCAATTAATAGAGATGATCAGACAATTAGGTTAGTTTGCAGTTTATCGCCCAATTTTTATATTTCACATGGTTTTTTGTCGGGTTATTAGGTTAGTCGAGATTTTTATTTTTGATATTTGGTCCGGGATTGCAAAAAGCCCAAAGGAACCCGAAAAAACCCGAAGGAATGCAAAAAAACCCGTCGAAAACGAAAAAACACGAAAGAAGCCGAAGTAACACGAAAGAACGAAAAAAATCCAAAGGAACCCAAAAAACCCCTAAGGAGCACAAAATAACGAAAGTGTGCAAAAAATACCGAAAGAACTTCTAATTTGCACACCCTGTATATCAATCGATCGCGAATTCATTGTTAATGGCACACCCTGTATGACATTTCATTAAATTTAGCTCCCTTACGCGGAAAAGCACGAAAACTTGGTGAATGTCAGCGTTATTCAGATCTGACACCCTGTGTATGAATCGAAAATAGTTTATCGAATTAAAAACCAAAACACCCCGAAGGAACACAAAAAACTCGAATTTGCGGAAAAAAAAACTTCTCCTAGAAGAGGATACGCCTTTTCGTTTTTTTAAAGATTGCCACTTGATCGACCCTTCGGGCCTCTCGGAAAGCTTCGCTTTCCTGGTCCCTGACGGGACTCCCGCTCATAATCTTCTCTGGTTCGTTTCTTACTGCTATATTGATGATTGTGGTTTTAATATCACTTTGAAAGAAACAGTAATTAGTGATGAAATTTACTCAATAGTTTACTCAGGAACAGCCTCTGAAACTTTTTGAAATATGTTAAAAATCATAGGTACCTTAGGCAAATACTCCCTTGCGCTAAATATGCTGAGTGTTCTCTAGAAAGGGTTCCCTCATTATGGTAGGAAACAAATAAAAATTATTGTTATATATATATTATATTATTGTTATTTCTATTTATAAAATTGAAAATCATATATATACACATTCAAATATTTATTTAAAATAATTTCACTCTTCTGTATACGCATGCAGTAGGCGTAAACCTCCTGAACTTCCATTGGTTCCTGATATCTCAACTAATCGTAAAGAAATGACGACTATACTAAGCCTGCTGTAGGCGTAAATCTGCTTAAATTCCATTGGTTCCTGATATCTCAACCTTTCGTAAAGAAATGACGACAGTAAGCGTAAACCTCCTGAAATCCCATTGGTCCCTGATATCTCAACTAATCGTAAAGAAATTACGACAGTAGGCGTAAACCTCCTGAAATTCCATTGGTTCCTTATATCTCAACTAATCGTGAAGACATTTTCGGAAAAATAATGGCGCTGATTTCAATTCAAACTTTCAAATGATTTTAGATTCAAAATCTCGAATCTCTATGACATCAGTTCATTATTCTTTAATCTTGGAGAAATTGAAAAAGGAGCATAGAAATGAAAATACTATTTAAGGAGACTGTGGTAATTATACGATGCTGATTTTTGTGTTTATCGACAATTGAAACCTCACAAAATATTGCGACTCAGATGAAAATGGGTTTTTGATCATTTTTTATCACTTATCTTTATGCAAACCATACAATGTTGCACATTTTTGAAATAAAAAAAAATTAAGCTTTCAGAAAAGGATACAAAATAGTGTGCCTATTTTAAAAAAATATAACTTTGGGTCATAGCTTCGTAATTAAAAATGGTTCAAAACTGAGAAGCACGCCACTGGAATCTACGTGAAAAAGTGCCTGTATAACGTTTTAATTTCAGAGCTCTACCTTCAGTACTAGCGGTGATATAAATAAAAGGTAGCGAAAAATGAATCCTACTCTTGTTAGTTTCTCAGAAAAAAAGGAACGAGAATGGGATACCAGATTCTGTCTTTCTCGCCTGGTTTAAAAGTTGTAATGCTAAAACATCAAAATATGCCCACCCTGTACATGAACTAACTTCTGCAAATTATAAAATTACTACAGGAATTGGGAGTTTATAACCGATTTACCTTTGTGATTTTAGCCATATCAGTCAAACAGTAGTAAGTTTGGTGAAAAATTGGAGTCTACATAACATGAGAAAACTGGTAAAAAAAAAAAAACTTCAATAATCGGAAGGAAATGTGTTGAAAATTCTCATAATTCTAACACAATGAAAAAACAAGTAGAAATCATACTTTAATCATAATAAATAAATTAACTGAAATACACATCCACTAAAGAATAATTCTGGATGAAGAACAAATTGTTACATTACAGAAAAATCTTTGGATCACTGGAAAAATAATAATGTAAGAACGAAGATCTTTGTATAATTTTCTATGTTCAACTTGTTGCGTTTCTAGGTATCGCGATGTCATAAAAACACTTCTAAACCATTTAAAACTGTCCCATTCATACAGATATTCGGTGAAATTAATAACGTTACAATTCTGTATGTTTTGGTTTGAGTTCTTCGATTCTCTTGATGAATTCTGATTTTTCTACACATCCATCGCAGTTTTCACCCCAGTCGTTGATTATTTTTTTGAGATCCCTCACTTTGAGTTTTTTTAAGTCTACAGTTCGGAGATCGATTTCAGGATCGTAACGGAGTTCACATATTTGAACGTCTTTCTTTTTGAGTTTTTCACATACTTTGTCTGCAGGCATTGACCATGATAATGGTTTAGACATCTCTCCGAGGATTCCAGTTGCACTTTCTTCTAGTCCTCCTAGGTAATAACACTGAAAATTTGAGATTGTTAGCCAAGATGAATTACATTCAATGTTGAATACTCACAAATCTATTTTCTTTGTTTTTTAAGCCTTTACAGAATTTCCTAAATTCATCTTCTATCTTCTTCGGATCTTTTTTCTGTGCATCCGATAAAGTATTAGAGAACTTCGTCAAAGTTTTCACGCAAACTAAAAATTGTAATATGACAATTTTTCAAAAGATAATTTGTTGTATTATTTACCTTCACATTCTCCTTGCTTTAAACTACTAACGGAAACAATACAAACTACCAACGATGAAAAAAGAATTTGAAAAAGCCTCATTTTAATCAATTTTCACCCTGGAAACAAATTGGGAGGTTATTGGAAAATCACAAACATTTTAACAGAACTTCAATATATACAATGCAGTTTTTATTTGCTGAGAATGATCATTGAATCTTGATTTTTACCTTGCTTTTTAAACTATAAAAATATTGCCGAACAAAATTTTCGGCTTTTGAGCAGCTCGGATTTTTTTAGCTTCTTCAAATTCTAAGATTTTGACAGCTTACGTCACATCACATTTGGCGTAATCCCATTGGTTCACGTAGATTTTGCTTACGACAGCTGCTAACGGGGCTTTTACCACAGAAAACTGAGAAAATGTTTAAATTGAATATTTTCATGTTTCCACAAATGTATAGACATTTCTGAATATATTTTGATTTAATTCAAACTAATCATCATGAACGACAGCTGCTAACGTTGAAGGCATATGTGCAGTTTTACGCACAGAAAACTGCAGATTTCCCTCCAGAAAATGTTCAAATTGAATATTTTCATGTTTCCAATTAAACATAAATGTATAGTGACATTTCTGAATATATTTTGATTTAATTCAAACTAATCATCATGAATAAGATTCAAGTTTATGTCGAAAAATCTAATTTTCAAATACATTTTACATGTTCTGTGTTGTATGTCACTTGTCAGAGTTCACCATTGGTCACGTCATCAGCTCAGCTGTCAGGCTAAAAGACGTATTTTTATGTAAACATTTTGTTGAAGTTTGAATAAAATATCTTTATGGCAAAGTAAAATGGGTCAAAATCTTGTTTTCAAATAAATCTATAGAGAATTCTGTGATACACGTCAAATTCTTCACAAAATCATTCACATGTATCATTATTCATTAAATTGTTTCCTGAGACTAATCAGAAAATGAAACAACTCAAAATGGGGAGACAACAGTAGATATATCATTGTCGAGAGAGATATAGAAACTCGTGGTGGTAGCTGCTTATTCAAGAGGAGGGAAGAGGTGCATACAGAGGAACAGTTACAAGAGGTATCAGAAATCCAAGAGTTCGGGAGGAACTCGAGAGCAGTACAAGGAAAGAAATGATCAAATGTATAAGAGAGTAAAATGACCAACCCCAAGGAAAAGAAGTGAGTGTCTTCATGGTGAATCTAAGATGAAACAATAAGTGGGAAGCCAACTATCTACACAAGGAAGAAAATCAAAATACAGGTGAGTCCAATATAAAATTTATAGCCGATACAGGGGCTACAGAACATATGGTGAATCAGTTAGATAAACTGACAAATAATAGTATAAATAATGGAGGAACAATTAAAAGTGCAAATAGTGAACAGATTTAAAAATAGAATTATGGCTACAATTATGGGAAATAATGGTAAAATAATTAAACTGAATAATGTCTTGTATTCTAAAAACTTATCTCAAAATTTATTTTCCATCAGAAAACTTGTCGATAAAGGTATTCAAATAAATATAAATAAAAACCATATAAAGTTGCAAAATGAAAATACAAAAGATATCATTAAAACTGGTAAATATGATGGTAAATTTTGGTGGTTAAATTTTGACCTAGTCAATCCAAAATAACGAATAAAGGAGGGATAGAAGGCTTTTATCAGAGCGTAGAAGATAAAACAAAAACAGTAAAGGTTATTGAGAAGGAAAGGAGTATTGAAAGTATCAACACATGCAACACTGTAGATGAAAATGTAGTAGAAAATGAAATAGAATATGAAGAAATTGGTAATGAAGATAATGTAGAAAATGAAATAACATATGAAGAAATGGATGAAACGAACTCAGAAAGGCAAATTTCATATGAAGAAATAAATGAGACAGATACTTTACAGAAGTATTTGAAAACTGTGAGTGAAATGGAATTAAATGACATTCAACAATTAAATAGTAGAAAAGTAGAAAGTTTGAAAAATGACATTGGTTTGTTATGGCACTATAGATTGGGGCATGTGTCTAAAAGTTATTTAGAGAAGGCAGCAAAGTTGATCCCAGAACTAAAGGTGTAAAATTCACAAAAGCAATCACTGATTGTGAAGTCTGTGCCAAAGCAAAAATTACTCGACAACCTAGTAATACAAAAAGGTATCAATACAATGAGCCACTCAAACTTGTTCATACAGATGTCATGGGACCCATATCACCATGTACATATAAATATGGCTCAAGATATATAATAACATTTGTGGGCGATTGCACCAGATATGCTTGGGCATATCCAATGGTAGATAAGAAAGAAGTACATATTGCTCTTAGCAAAATGATGGAGAATGCTAGACTTTTTAAAGGGTGAGAATGTAAAAATAACGTTTTTAAGGCTAGATAACGGTACAGAATATTGTACTGAAAACATGAAGGAATTTCTCCGGAAAGAGAAAATTGTGCTGGAACTCACTCCACCATATACTCCAAATCTTAATGGTACAGCTGAAAGGTTCAACCGAGAACTACAAGAAAAAAATAAGAAGTGTAATCATAGATTCTGGATTTCCACAGCAACTATGGGCTCATGCTCTACAGTTTATTTTAAGTATATATAACAGAACACCTAAAAGTAGAATCAATTTCAAAATACCTTTTGAAATGATTACAGGTAAAGGATGTACCATAAAATACTTTAGAAGATTTGGAAGTGTGGGATTTGTTCTAGACCCAACAATAAAAGAAAAATTCTCAGAAAGAGGAAACAGAGCTTTCCTAATAGCATGTGGAGACACATATTATACCCTTATTGAACCAGAAAGTGGAAAAATAATTAAAAGTAAACATGTAAGGTTCATTGAGTCTAAAGCGTATGGGGATTATTTTAATAAAGACAATAAGCAGAATGTAATCAAAGATCCACAAGTCGATGTAAATGAAATAGGATCGGACTTCTTCACGAAGATCTGCATCCAAAAAAGAATTACAGAAAAAGTAGTGTGAATGATATTAGAGAATCATTTACTGCTCTAATAGGTGAAAGTATGGAACATATAAGTGGCAATGTTTCTGAAGTTGATGAACCTCTGAACTATGTTCAAGCCATTGACAGTAAAGAAAAGAACGAATGGTTGCCAGCAATAGAATCTGAGTATAATTCTCATAAGAGAAATGGAACCTGGTCATTGATTGAAGCGAAATCAAGTACCCAAAAATCAGTCTATAATGACTACAAGGTGGATATTCAAAAAGAAAGAAGAACCTAATAATGAGATACGGTACAAAGCTCGACTGGTAATAAGAGGCTATGCTGACACAAAAATGATTATGATGTAGGAGAAGTTTATGCTCCTGTGGCAAGACTGTCAGATGTAAGATTTCTTTTAATAATTGCAAATAAATATGATTTAGAATTACATCAGCTAGATGTGAAAACAGCCTTTTTAAGCGGAGTGCTAGAAAAGGAGGTATTCATGGAAATACCGAGGATATGAAGGAGGAGATGATCTCAGACACAAAAACATGTCTGTAGGTTAGAAAAAGCGTTATATGGATTAAAAGTAAGTCCAAAAAGATGGTATGAGAGGTTCCAAATGACAATGAGTAAATTACATTTGGAAAAATATCCTCTACAATCATGTTTATTTATATGGAGAGAAAAAGGGAAAATTTGTTATTTTGTTATTGTATGTGGATGATATTTTAATTGCCAGTAACTGTAAAAATAAACTTAATCAAATTAAAAATGACCTGCAAAAAGAATTCAAATGACTTACTTGGGATGTCCTGAAAAGTTTCTGGGCATAGAAATAAAAAGAGATAGAGAACGAGAACTATATATTTACATCAAAAAGGTTTATTATAAAAATGTTGAAAAATTTTAATATGCTCGCTAGTAAACCAGTAAGTACCCCAATGGTGACCAGAGAAACAGAACAGAAGGGAGGAATGGAAAGTGAACATTTGTTCAAAAGGAATTTCCTTTCAGAGAAGCAATAGGAAGTTTACTATACCTATCAAGTGGAACTAGGCCTGACATAACATACGCTGTTAATGTGTTAAGCAGGAAACAAAATAATTACACCTTTGAAGATTGGATGAAAGTTAAAAGAATATTCAGATATTTGAAAGGAACCATAAACTTTGGCTTAGAGTACAGAGGTATAGGAAGAAACTTAGAATGCTATGTAGATGCATCTTTGGGGACTGGTGATCTGAATGGAAGATCAACAAGTGGAATATTAATAAAACTGTTTGATGATGTAATTTTCTGGCGAACTAAGAAACAAACCCATGTAGCTTTATCATCTGCAGAAGCAGAATATATTGCCATGTCATTGGGGTGTAGAGAAGTAGTTAGTATTAGAGAAATGTGTAAGCGTTTTATTCAGATGGATATTATTCCAATAATGTATGAAGACAATAGAGCTGCAATTAATATTGCAAAGTCAGAGGATTCTCAAACATTGAAACATATAGTGAAGTTGTGTTTTCACTATATTAGATTTGAGGTATCAAAAGAAACATAATTATTAAGTGGGTCAGTACTAAGAATCAATTAGCAGATGCTTTGACAAAACCCTAGGCAATCTTAAATTTAATGAATTCAAAAATGTAGTCTTGAAGGAAACTAATTCTGAATGATTTTTTTCTAGCAGAAAATGAAGATAGCTTTGAATAAACAAAGGACATGGGAAATGAAGTTATTTTTAAGGAGCAATGTAGATTTCTATTACTTAATAATGCAAAGTGGATAATGTTGATTTATAATAATGAAAATATGTTGTTCATTAACAATTAAGAAGATAATGTTGTTAAAGAAGGTTTATTTTATTTATAAAGAAGATAATGTTGTTAAAGAAGGTTTATTTTATTTATAAAGAAGATAATGTTGTTAAAGAAGGTTTATTTTATTTATAAAGAAGATAATGTTGTTAAAGAAGGTTTATTTCATTTATAAAGAAGATAATGTTGTTAAAGAAGGTTTATTTTGTTAATAAAGAAGATAATGCAGTTAATGTGTTTTTAGATAACACAAGGTAAAGTATTTTATGTAGAATTATTTAGGTTGAAGGAATAAAGGAGGTGATGAAACAATATAAGACTCTTATCAAAAGTAAGTTTATTATTTGACAATAAATAGGTATTTTAAAAGGAAGCATGGAAAGTGATTCGTCAGCAATATTTGAACTGAAGATTCAAATATCACCGACGAGAAGGAGCGTTGAAGAATGGATCATATGTGCAGTAGTTCCTACGCAGCATGACGTCACGTAGACAGATGCAGATTTCCCTCCAGTCTTTTAGAACTTACTTCGCAGTTATTCGTAGATATGATAAGAGATATAAGTATTCGTGTAAATGTTGATTATACAATAATCCTTCAATTAAACATAAAGTGTTATCTATATAGTGTTTTATTCATAGTGAATCCAGTTCATAAATATACATAATAAACTCAATATTCTAACGAAAATCTAATTTTCAAATACATTTTACATGTTCTGTGTTGTATGTCACTTGTCAGAGTTCACCATTGGTCACGTCATCAGCTCAGCTGTCAGACTACGTATTTATGTAAACAAAAATATGGCAAAGTAAAATGGGTCAAAATCTTGTTTTCAAATAAATCTATAGAGAATTCTGTGATACACGTCAAATTCTTCACAAAATCATTCACATGTATCATTAATTCATTAAATTGTTTCGAAACAACTCAAAATGGGAGAGACAACAGTAGATATATCAGGAGATATAGAAACTATACCTATTCCAATGGAATCAAAACTATCACAGTTTCAAAGGTTTGTTGTAACGTAAATTAAATGTTAGATTGAAGATAAGTCCTCCTGATTGTAGGCTCTTCCGAGTGCCAACTGAAATTCCAGATCTTAAAGAACTTATAAAACAGTCTAGTCAAAAAGTACGACCATGGATGGAATTCATCAACACTGGCAATTTTAAAACCCCGCCGTCTGTTCCAAGAACAGCCAAAAGGATTAAAAGGAATCTTGAATACTTTTATGGAAACTATATATTTGTTTGCTTAGGATTAGTGATATATTGCTTGTGAGTTTTACGCAGCCTTTCGTATTTCTATTTCTACACTATGCGTTTTTCAGAATTACTTCACCGTTAATTCTCATTGCCTTGGCTGTCAGTTTCTATATACACAGATATGTGAATAGGATGTATGAAAATAAAAACTTGAAGGTATTCGGCATGGAAATCTCACGAAATCATAGGTTTTGGGTTGTTGGATTGTTAACCATGCCGATATTATATTTGGTTGGAGTACATGGAGCGATATTTTGGGTTCTTGGTGCTTCCTTCATGGTCATTATGTTGCATGCTTCATTTTATAATATAGAGGCTGTTAATCCCAGTGCAGAAACGGAAGCCCTATTTGGGGAAGAAGTATAAATTGTTATTATTTTTACATGATGAAATGATTAAACCAATTTTATCTCAAGAAGTTTTTCATTTCCGCCTTCATAAAAATTTCGCAGTAGTTTCAAATATTTATAAGGTATATTCTGGAAGTTATTGAGGAAACCACTTATAACAGCTGAACTATTTGACAGATTTGGTCCAATAATGAAGTTGACCAGGATATTTGAGTAATTAACCTATTCTGAAAATACGAAAACTTTAACTTATATCTTTCTGAAGATTGAGCTGGACATACTCATGTTTGACCTTGGATTCACGAGGAAGTCGAATCAATTGATTAAAAGCATCTTTGGCGTGGTAGAACAAAATTACAAATGATAGCATGCAAAAAGAGAGAAAAAACAAAAGATATCTTCAACAAACTAGTTTACTAAATAATATGACATTTTTGTACATTATACTTTTCATTAATAAATTGAGTTAACAACATAGAATATAATATACATTAAATCAATATTTATATAATATAATACAAATTAAAACGAATAAGGCAGATTCATCTCACATCACAAAATACAGTTTTATCTACATATACTTTTTTAGTTTTATTTTTATTACAGTAAGACAGAGAAGTTGAATTCCATTTGATTTGGCACAAATCTTTATATTTTCAACCCTTCTCAATGAATAAATATACATGAATAATGAGCCTGAAAAATTTACGAGCATATTATACATCGTTAAATTGCCGTACAGATAAAATATATGTATGTTTCAAGTGAATAAAAATATCAATTTCAAATCATTCTTTGTGTCGAACTTCAAGCATTGTTTACAAGAGTGCACAATCAATTGAAAAACTCATATCCTAATTGAGATTTTTTGTTTTCCATTCAACCTCTAATTCCTATTTTTATTTTTCATATTAAGATGATGTCCATCCTTGCCATATACAGATGTTCAGATATAACAGATACAAAGGCTGTAGATGGCGCGCATGTCAGCTTTCAAGGTCGTATATGACAGATGAGTCCCTTTCGAACAGAGCATTTGTCTCAGTCATATTCGAACCAACCTTGAATCTGATATGGAAGTAATTTAATACGAATACTTGAGTGCACATAAATATATTCATCATCATTGCTTTTTATCAAAGTTTGTTGATTGAATTACCATTTGCCCAGTTCTGATGAAAATGAAAAATTTACATAGTAATAAAAAGATGGACATATTGAACACTAATTAGAACCATCATGGACAAAAGAACTGTTCTTTCAGATTTTTCTTTATATAATAATTGCATTAATGACAAAATCTTATCCGATTTCTCATCTGTGTTTTAATCTTTTCATTCAGAATCTACGATCATGACAACTTCTATAAAATTTTCAAATGGACAAAAATATAAGTTTAAGTTGATAACCTGTTAAGCTCACTAGTTCAACTGTGTTTTCTCTAATGTTTCAACAATCTGACTAGTAATCCTTCGAATCTCTGGATGCGTTTCTGGTTTCTTCAATATAAGATTCAATAACTTGTCTCCACCTTCTTCTTTGAGCATCAAGCAATATCGTCTAGCTGTAAACCAAATCATATTTAATATCGGTAGATGTGTGAATCAAAAAAAAGAACTTACGAATTTTCGTGCAGACATGATGAATAGCCCATAAGGCCCAGAGTTGGACCCTGTGATCCATATCAACGTCCAATAAAGGTATAAAAGGTTTGAAACTCCGATAAGCTACCATTTCACTTTGCGGTACCTGCCATTGTAATATAGCAGTTTCCATTTCCGACAACATAGTCTCTCTATTATGACTAGTTGCAAACCATTGTGCCTCCCCGTTACAAGCAAGATTTGCCACTATACCAGCAGCAAAATAACTAACGTCAATATTTTCAGATTTCAACAAACAATGTAATTCATCAATCAAATCATTCACCATCAGGCATTCTCTGAGATCGGTCACTTCTGCTATATTATTCAGCAATCCTAGTACTTTAGGTTCTATTGTGTTATCGTTCTTGAACTTCTGCAATACCTCCAGGAACAGAACAACACCTGATTGGGCGACAAAGACTGAGCACCAATCTGGACTGTCGTCTGTCAAATTCCAGAGGGCGCTGAGCGTGAATTTCAAGGTTATGTCCGACAAATTAGCCTTGACTCTGTTGGACACCATTTCTAATAGTTTGCTCATGTATTTCACCTTGCACTTCAATTGAGATGTTTCCTTTGATGTAATCTTGGACGCTAAAATACTACATATCGCAGCTGCCATTCTACTAACATTGTCGTCGGCAAATTTACATAACGCATCCAATACCAATGCGGCACATCTAGATCTATCAAAGTTGACCTCCAACAATATTCTGTCATTATACAAAGTTAAAAGAGAGTTCTTTTGGAGTTGAAATTCTCCTGGAAATTCCGTCATTGCATTGAGGGTTAGGTTTATGCCTATACTGAGCGAGTTGGGATGTATGTTTTTAGATAGTTCGCCTTTTGTCAAATTGTAAAGACATGCCGTGGCAGCCATTTGAACTCCAAAGACATTTGAATGATAGGCCATTACAGGTAGAACCAGTTCAAACATTTCTGGATACGGTTCGGGAGAAATTCTGTTTGTCATCTGAAACAGGTGGTACAGAGCCTTTTGGATGTACAGCGCTTTCTCCTTGTACCTCACCAGAGTGACCTGTAAAAATTTTAACAATTATCTAAATTCATATTTTAATGAACAAATGGTGGACAGATACAAGTGTCGCCGACATCTAGAACTATGACATTTCTGACAGTTGACAAGCTCAAAACATTTTGACATCATGCTCTTGTATTGTTGACAGTCGTCAATTTCATTATTAATAATAATAAATAGTTTATACAAAATATTCAATCGGTTCATTGAAACTTTATATTTAGGTCAAATTTTTTACTTTTGTATAAAAGAGACATCTTAAAATAGAAAAGGAATTATAGCAATATAAAAATTTGATTTATCTAACGCTGTCCATATTTTCATAAAACAAATATGCTTACTGCAATTTGGTCTTTATTTCCTAATCCGCCTATAACCAAATTTTGAGGATACTGAAAATATTCCTTATCACTGAACGCTGGTTCGAACATCAATTCACTCAGAACAATACCTAAATACTCTAATTTGGGATGATCGAGTAGATAATTATACAACAGTTCTCTAGAAATATGATCTTTGCATCCTGAAATATCCAGAGACACAAGATTTGGCAAGCATTTGTTGAATTCCAACAGTTGAGATATATGAGACTGGCTTGCATCTCTATCTATTTCATTAGGAACTTCATTAGATATACTTATGTCCAAGTGTTTGAGTTTGTACATTTCAGATACAACAGGGGCTAAGTTATTTACACGTGGCAGATCCTAAAAATATATTAACAATAGAATACACTGATTTAACTAACGAAAATTCAACTCACAGCTACTCCTAGACTTCTCAGTTGATGTTGGAGTTGTCTTAAAGGCTCAACGCAAAAAAGACGCCCCCCAGATACATTCAATATTTCCAAATGTTTCAAATCTGAACAAATTAATTCAAAAGTATATTGGGTCAAACCTGCATAAGACAAATTTACACTCCTCAGATTTTTAAAATCCATTAGTTTTACCATATAGCAAAAACTAGAAGAGTCTGCATAATTACAATTAGTAAAATTTACACTTCTTAAGTTTTGCTCACACCAAGTACTCAAGCAATCTGAAAATATATTTAATTGAGCCATTGTATGCATTAAACTCTATCAAGCTTACCTAATATTTGTACAATACTAATTGTTTTTATATTTATACATTCTAGATCTGTGATATTATGATTTTTTAAGAACATCATACCATCTTTATCTACTTCAATGTTTTGAAGTTTCACCCTTTTAAGTTTTGTGTTCTGTTCAGAAAATAATTGGAGTATGGAATTTGTCAATAATTTTTTCTCTACCAACTTGCCAAGCAGTTTTTCAGATATTTGTTGAATTAAGAATATGTTTGGGTCTTTGAACATACAATAGCATTTCCAGTATGTACCTCCATCGTAGCCTTGTTCATATTCCTTATTGATATAAAAATTTATATTGTCTGCTATTCTATCCAGACAAATCTCTTCAAGTGATAAAGGACTTTTTTTCATTTTTTTAAAACAATAGTTGATTTTCTAATTAAATTACATAAATAATCATATTATCACTAATAAACCTAATATGATTTAACAAAATCACACACGGGAGTTTTTCATGGTGTTCCGAGCACACATAACAAAATTCAATCAATGAGAGATATTTCAATCCTATATTTTTATTCTTATCTTATAAATATAAATTCAACATTAAATTGAACAATGTTATTCCAAATAGAAATAACCTATTTGTTTGACAAGTTTACTCCATAGAATAGAATATAGTTTTTATACTCTGTGGTTTATTCTATATACACACACAATGTGCTCAAACTTTGAGACGAGACTCGATCATTATTAACAATAAAATAATTAACTAATTAAGATATAAATTTATTTTTGCTAGCATACAAATTAATTTTAATATACATTTCAAAGATATTTCTGATTTCATATTTTCTATGATCCCTAATCTTAAAAAAATTTTTAGTTTACGAAAAATGAATAAAATTATAAAGTGACAGAAATAATTAGGCGATGTTGCTAGACTGCAAAAAATTCTACATCTTGATGAAAATCTTGATTGAAATGAATATTCCAATATGAAGATGTATGCATATAAAATATACCACAAGTAAATTCACAAAAATTTTTCGACTACATTTTTTTGCTAAGCTTTGTTTCGGAACTTTTTTAATTGTTATAAAAAAAGTTATGATTTATTGAATAATAACATTTTCCGAAGCAATGACGATCAATAAATCAATTCATAATATTTTATTTCGAATTCACCGCCAAATCAGGTTGGTTTTAGTGACAAAACAAATATAACTAATTCGTTGCCTTTAAACCTGCTTAATATGCATTTTTTGGATTAATTGAAGGTTTTATGGGCTTGCATTTTGTTTATAAATGGTATCAATGCTCCTGATATGTAATTAGTCAATCAATAGTTAGTTATAATAGATCTAAGTAATGAATAAACACAAACATATACCTAATTTTTAGGTATTGTTCCTTTACGTGACAGTGTGCGAATTTGAGTTTTTTAAAAGCAGAATAGATGCCCATGGAATGTTGTAAAGATCGAAATGGTCCAGTGAACTAAGCTTGAGCTCGTAAAATGTGTCAGGAAATGACACAAGGACAAATCCCCAAAGGAAAAAAATTCTTGGGATATTTTTAATTCCCTAAACTGAAGGATTTTAATGTGCGCAAGCGCAGTGGTATATCTACGGATTTGTTCTCCGAATCCCCACTCAGTCTTTTCGGGTACATCATGTTCCCCTTTACACAGTGCAGACTCGAGAACTCGACAAAGCGCAATGTACGTCCGCCATTACTGTGGTACAGAGCTACTCGAAGTTCTGCCAAAAATTTTTCGGTTTTTTCGTTACAGATCAACTTTAAATGCAGAATAACGTAATAGAATTGACTCAAAGATTACTACGATCACTGGATGATAATTACAATGTAAGAATTATAGCTAATGTGTGAAATATCTTCATTTTATATGAACCATTATGTGCTTCCGAACCAGGTGGACTGTGATGTGCTTGAATTTGGATAATAATCGTGAAGTGACAGTTTAATGTAGCTCAAACCAATCTTTATTTTGGTGAAGCAACAAATTTTAGATTATTTTAGCGAAGCAATATTTATATGAAGTTATATGTAACTATTAGTTTCGCAACGTCAAATAGTGCTCGTCAATTTATAACTTAGCCTATGAAAAGTCAATAATAATCTTCATTCAGGGATTTTTTCCTGGTTTACACCCTTAAACTGCAAATTAACCCCTGTTTTTTCTAGGTTTTTAAACCTAAAACTGTTTTTTGGTAGCTTGAATTTGATTGCTTTTGGTTACTGTATGAAACTGAAAACAATATATACAGTGTGTTATCTATGATTTCCTCCAATTTGAACTCCACATTTTATAATAATTCTTGTTTTAAGGTGGTCGACATGCCTGCAGTTGTTGAAATCATATCTATTCTGGAAAAAGTTACAATTACCAAAGAAATATTGGAGGTAAGATATGTTGATTATTGAGTAGGTATATAGTTTATATCCATTTCTGATATTATATTTCTGTAATATTTCTATTTTGTAAATTTTATATCTATTAGAGTTGAATGAATAATCAAAATGTGCTGAGTTCCTAGAGAATTCAAATATAATGGGTAATCTAATTTCAAGTTGAAGAACTACTGTAGGAAAATAGATTCTATTGTATAATCTTTGTTGATTTAGGTATTTCAAATCTTCTCTTATATGACTCTTTCATTCTGAGAGGAAATTGAATTCTTATTGAAAAAATTGTATGTAAACTATTATTGTTTCACTTTCATTAATTGAATGAAGTCCGTGAAGAAAATAAAATTTATATTCAATCGAAAGCTTTTTTTTCTGATGTTGATTTTCAAATACCTTCAGTAATATGCAAGATATGAGATATTTGGAAGCATGAACATGGAGAGATAAATTGAAAGAGTATTGAAGATGTTTTGTTCTTCCGGATACTTTTTTGATGTGAACTCTCTGAATCTAACCTATAATATAAACGAATTAGTAGTATTAACAATTGAAATTAAAGGTATTGTAATTTTTTCATAATAAAATGATTATTTGAAGGAATTACATAATTAATAGCTTGAAGTACTAAGAATGTAATCGAACGGTTTTTTAGACCACCAGACTGGGGCGATATATCAATGAATTAAGAAAAAAGACTTCGAATGAATCCTTGTCTAAAAGGGCAAAAGAATTGGTCAAAAAATGGAAAAATATGCTTCTACCAGACCAAAACGGTCAAGTGAAACAACCTTATCAAGGACAAATATCAGAGAGAACAGACTTGGAGAAAAACAGGAAGAGGCCCGCAAGGGACATTCCAGAGCAAACTCCTCAGACAAAACGGCCAAAAGTCAACGGTCAATCGACGTTATTCGACTTTTCCGACAATTCTAACTCAAGCTTCAAAGATGTGAATCACACAAATAGATCTAACGAATTAAGAACAAACTCCAGTGTGATTATGGTAAATTCAGACTCTAATTCTAGTCTTCCGGATGCTCTTCGGCAAGATCCGCCGGTGGAGCAACAGTTACCCAAGAAGAGGGGGAGGAAAAAAGGGTCCAAGAATCATAGGAATCTGTTGGATGATGCTGAATCATCTCTAGCCAATAAACTGGCAGTTTCTAGGTGAGTCGGTAGATACTGCTTACGTAGATGGGAGACTCTTAACAAACTTATCTCATTCCCGATTTAAACATCGAAATTTTGGGAAGATTGTGTTGTTGGTTTTTTAACAGTGTTTCAGTAATTTTATTGAGAAAATTCAGATTTAGTTAAGTGAATTACATTTCGAAATGTTAGTTACAATGGTATGGTTCAATGAATTCCTGATTAGCTTTCGAAATATTGAGTTGTTCAAGAGAAAAGTTCAGATTTGACTTTTTTATGCTGCAGATAAGTATTTTCTATGTTATGTATACCTATACCTTGATTCTAGATATCCCATTCAATGAAATATAAATTGATAAAATGGTTTAAGTACCATTTGAAAGCATGGGTATCTATGAGTTGTTTACCTCCTTGTGAATAGTTGTATTGTGTTAGACATTGCTTCTTGCGTTGGTGAACATAAACTATAAACTTAACATGTTTCTATTTAGTACATTTCATAACTTGTTGTCCAGTCTTCAATAAAAAAAATCCCTATTAGGATTTACAATACCATTGAAGAAACAGTAAAGGACTTAGTTGCCTATCAAAGTGTTTTTACATATTCTCTGCTCTTCTTTGTGAAATATTTTTTTTGTAACGTTTATTCCTCAATATACAATGCGTAATACCTAACAAACGATAGATTTTAACAGATGTAGTACATATAGATATCGATCGTAGATCCGTCCGGAATCTTTCCAAAAAAATAACGCTACCCTGCTTCCCATATAGATCGCAAATGACTGAGCCCTCTAAAATGCTTAGTAGTCTTTGCATGTCCCGTGGCAACTCTAAAGTGAAGACCACCCAGGAGCTTATCGCTGGCCTGCAGAGCAAAGGTGCCTCCTCTATCTTGAACCTGCCACCGATGAACTCCAGGCCGAAGGAGGATTTGAACGAGCGGGCCGCCAAGCTGACCGAGAGGGTATCGATGATCGATCAGAGGTTGTATACTAACTCGAACAGATCCAAGCAGAAGAACAGGTTTACGGCTAAGATGAACGTAGCAACCGAAAAGAATGAGAGGGTCATAGAGTCTGGGTCGGTGATCAATGACAAGAGTCTCAGTGGTGTGGTCAACAAGGATGATGATGAGGAGATCATAGTTGTTGATGATGTGGCTGTGAATGATAAAAAGGTTAGTATTGTTGTTCGCGGTAACGTATATTAACTGATGAAGAAATTTGTAACGTATAAAAAATTAGATTAAAGATGGAAGTATGAAGTAAATCTCAGGTGTGGGTAAAATAAGGCACTAAGGGTGGGTTGTACAAGAAGGTCTTCATTGATAGTAAATTCAACAAACGTAGCCTTCTTCTTTAAAAATTAATTTTTTCAACTGGGTTTTAGGTATTTAGGTTTTTATTCCTTCAAAATTAAGCTTATTTATTTTTAGGTTATATTGCCGAAAATTTGAAGTTTTGCTATGGTGATTCTGTCATTTTTCCAATTAATTCAGTTAAATTCAGGTTAACCAACTATCATTTTGAGTTATGTAGATTCTGTGTCTGTTAGTATACACGGTGACTCTTTAACTACTTCGTTAATTTTAACTATTGATTCTTGAAGCCAAAAGAAATACTTTATTCCTATACCACTTTTTCCAATTCTGCCCAGTTGAAAAGTTATAAGCAATATGAGGTTTCAAGTTAGGCTAAGCCACCACTGGATTCTTTTCAATATTACACAAAAAAATTGAGCTTTTGCCTTCTGACATTCCATAAAATTGTAGAGATATACTTGTTTATATATTGTGTTCCTGTTTAAGGCTACAGACTGATATTCATGATAAAAACACTGTTGCCATGTTTTTATTTTTTACTGCTCTTATCTGATTCAGGGCCCATTCGAAGCTTATTATAAACAAAAAGAATTGTACCATAAGCTAGTAAAAGGATGAAAATTAAGTCAAAGAGGAATGTTTTAATTTCAAAGTCAATGACGAATTTTTTCCAGAGTTTCCATCCAAATTATTATCACAGCTGAAAATCATACTGTATTCTATGGTTAGTGATTTTCCAGCAAAGTATTGGTGAAAATATTGAAATTTCTGAAATGTATTCTCAATTTAACTGAACATTTCATAAGAAAATAGCCATATCTAATATTAACTTTCCCAATTCTATGACTTTCCAATTCTTTGGATCATCAAATTAACACTGTTGCCATGTTTTTTATTTTCCATAACTGCCAAAGATTTCGATCTATGTTATCTTCTATGTCATATTCTAACCTGCAAATTCCAATTGGGCTTTCCAACGTTCTAACCTCAAATGTGTCAAAATGGCCGCTGTAGGAAAAACAAACGTTTGTTTGCATTGAACGCTGTGTTGTTTTATCATTTTTGTAATGAAAGCACAGTATTGGTCCCTATACTGTGATGAAAGTTTCAAGATAAAACGATCGTATATTCCTTTCGAAGTTTGTTCTTTCGGTGAAATGATTGTTAAAGAATAGTGGAAGATTGTTGAATAGATTATTTATAAAGCGAATTATTTGAAGTTTGAAATAGAAGTGCTTAATACTCTAATTTCTAACGTATATAATTTCTGTTGTTTACGTAAAATGAGTGAAACGAATATGAGTGAATATTTACATAAACTTCAGCAAGAGTATCCTGATGTTGCAGCACATTATTTAGAGAATACAACCCCAGATCATTATTTATTGTTATAATTTCTTCAATAATGCTCTTATAAAAATTCTAATTATATTAATCTTGGAATGAGTGCAAAATAAATATTTTTTTTATAGTAAATAGTAATTCTTTATCATTGTTCTTTAATATAAGACCTGAATGCTAATTAATTGTGACTATTTTGATGAAGATATATCTCATAAAGAAACTACATAATTTAGTGAAATGTTTTTATTTATAAAGGAACAACTGATGGGCATAAATTATTCAAAGCACATGAAACATGAACAATTTCATCCAAAATCGGTTGCTCATCTTGTATGCTCGAAAGAGACATTGGTACAACATCATGGAGAATGGAATACTTCTGCCTAACACATCCAATTACACGCTCTACATGAATTCTCACATGCGCCAATCCTCTGGTTTCCTTTGTCGTAGTAATTTTGATATCATCTCTTCACTATCGATATCTGTCTGAACAGCTCTCTTATTCAAATCTGCAAATTGATTAATACAAAACACTGCCCAATTACCTCTGAAAATTTGACTACGGACAGAAGTAGTCTGAACAAGAGATTAAATAATTAGAATTATTATAGTAATATACTATAATATACAATGGTAACACTTCTATTTCAACCATATTATCTTACCTTAGCACTACTCGCTTCGTGTAATGATTCAATGCCTTACCTTATCTTTTAACATATCTCTGGTCTTCCTTCGTTTAAAAAGATTAAGCTTTTTTTCAGCATCTTCTGAACATGTACTACCATGTTTTTCATATCCCAAATTCAATGAGGGAACCCAGTCTGTGTTTAACATGTCCATTAGATCTGCTGGAGCTCCTTAAATAAATTAAGCTTTCAGTGCATATAAAACAGTCAAACAATCAAGTTTTTACCTGAAATAAAATGCTTTGAGCATACTAATGAGTATTTGAGCTTTGTGAGTGTCAGATCACTTCGATGTATAGCATTTATTCAACGATCTCGTCTTAAAACCGACAGTTTGTTCATTTCAATCTTATGCTTAAAGTTCAAAATAGCAGGAATTTGGAAAAATCAAACACTGTCACGGGTTCCTACACTTCCACAGCCAACAATACAACAAAAATTAGGCATTTTGTATAAAAACAATTAAGTATTTCACCAATTTTTACAAATAACACAACTATTTACTTGTAAACAAAGGCTTTGTTTTTCCTACAGCGGCCATTAAACAGCTGATCGTGACAGCAGGTTGGAAAGCCCTATGTTTTATTAAATCATAGAATACAAATGTCAGTTATGATATTTAATAAGTTTCTCATGGTTTGAATAACCAGATTGATAAAAAATGCAGTATTGTCAAAACCTCTTCAGAATTTTTTTTAATCAACTTCAACACCACTGGAGATAGATAATGAAATTCAGAATATTTTTGATCATTTTTCTACATGATATGTATGTTGTTTATTCTTTTTCCCTGTAAGATAAGGATAATATTGGCTAAACTTTCTTTGAATGATGAATTTCATAAGGTACATTTTGGGAGTAAAAATAGCATTATGAATTGAACGTTGTCCTTTCAAATTAAGTTCAAGAGTAGCAGATATTTCATAGAGATATATTTCATGTGATTTATTTGTACTTATTAAAATGAAAAGCTGCTTGAAAAATTCAACTACGATATTCTATTTTTCCATTCGTTTCAAAACAAACAAAGTTGAAGGTTATGTGATCTGTCATAGAAGAGAGTATCAATTGTCTGGAATGGGTAAAATATTTATAGGAATTTGAGATCAAATATTCAGTATTGCATATGAATTAAGACCTATCAAATAACATATAGCACACATTACTTCGTTTTCTAATTTGGTAGATCCTCCTTATTAGTAGTTCTAATTCACTTGTTTTATTATGAAACCGTAACCTTACCTAACTTGAGACCAGTAACAGTTTACTGGTCCGTGACCTAACCTACGCTACGATTTATTTGAATTTTAAAAAATTAAAAGTTTCCAATAACATATTAAAATACAGAAAGATTCTTTTACGTTTGTTCGGTATGTCAACTTCATTTTCATCCATCCACAGAAAATACACATATGTAGCAAAATTTTCAATGATGTGGCAACGTGGAATTATTTCGGCTCAGTAATTTTTTTCCAAATTTCAAATCATTCAACATCATGGTCTCAAGAATCTATAGTTAAAATTAATGCAGCAGTCGGAGACTCACCCTGTATAATAGTGGTTCAGGAGGCGGATTAAAAAGGGCATTGGTTTTTTGAAAATGTGAAATCTTCTCCAGAATTTGGAACTTACATTGGCGAAATCAGAGTTGGCAGGCTTCGGACGCGGTCACGGCCTGCGCGAAAGCTGCGCGCGCGCTACTGTACAGTTTTTGACATAGATTCGAAATTTCGGTCTATTGGTAGTACTGTCCGTAATTACTACAGAATTCGTTTACTTTTCGAACAGATCCAGTAGAAGAAATTTGATTTCAATACAGAAAATTAATCTTTAAATTCTTGAAGTTACTTCAATATCTAACAAAATTGTCTCTAGGATACTCCGGAGGAACCGGAGGTCGTCTCCAGGGAACCCGAAGGCCCTCCGCGTCCAACAGTCGAAGAGATCATGGCCCAGCTTCCACCGATCGACTACTCCGTCCTCAATCAGCCCGAGGAAGAAGAACCCGTGTGTACATGTGTCCTGAAGACAGATTTCAGCATAGAGGAGGAATCGGAAGGAACTGAACTTCAAGCTCCGTGCAGATACGAATACGTGGAGGACAGTCAATGCCCCGCAAAATTACATCTCGCCAAGAAATACCGGGTTGGCGTCGCGGACGAAGAGAGCGTCAGTCGGCTGGGACTCGACTGCCTACCGAATGTCAATGGTAATATCGTGACCTGTAATAACGACGCGGTCATAGACAAAGACGAAAACGGTCTTTATTTCAACGTAGTGCCTAATGTATATAGCGAGTGCAAATTAAAGGGCGAACTGCCCAAAGAGAACTACAAACGGTACAGCATCTCAGAAGGGGGCCCCGCGCCCCCGGAAGACGAACGGACAGGTGGCAGTGAGGTGCAAAGATTCGCCGAATGGCATGAGTGCATAGATAGGCCTTCGTACAATGGTGAAAGCCTCAGGATTTTACCGTACGTTGTCATAGATTGAAAATGTAACCTAGTCTGACTTCATCGATCTTTTTACCAAATTATGTTGAGATATGATCAAGTTTGTCTTGATTGTCTGACAGATTTTCCTTGCGCAATGTTTGAGACGATTGTTTGTCTCTTTATTTTTTTTTCTAAGGTTGATTTTGAATGGGTGACTGGCTGGGTGTGTCTGGATGAACATTCAGTGGGTGTTCTTATTTACACTTGATCCGTTTCCACAGATAGAGGTAATTAATATTCTTTTTCCGGATGAGAGATTATGGATTAAAATCAGGTATATATTGGTTTTAAAAGAAATATTGTCTGATTAGTTATGAAAGGATGAAAATATTATATTGCTCAAATGAAGAAATGAGAAAATTATTTACATTACATGTGGATTATTCTAGTCGATTTAATAATTTCAATCCAAGAGTAACGTTTTATAAATATTTCCAGTTTTATCTATATTATTTGAAAATTTAATTAAAACAAGTGAAATCAGTTTGATGAAAGAATAAGACAGACACAATTCAACATGTTCATTCATGTTTTGAAGATTGATCACTGAACTCTAGTTCTTCTTGTAGTACTCAGAAGATGTTCAAGTATATATTGAATTATTCGTTACAAAAACTGGTCCTTTTCAAGGCTAAAGTTAAATTTATGGTGGAGTTCATTTCATTCGATAAATTTATGATACAAAAATCTTCATCCGATGACTACAGTTCACTTTTTTCTTTATCAAAATTCGCAATTTGGTTTTCAATTTTGAATTATTTTGGTAATAAGGCAACTTCCTTCTTGTTTATATATGTTGAGAAAACTAAGTACATCAAATTATCAATATTAAGTTGGAAAATTGGTTAAATTAAATACAACGAGTAATAGTTTCAAAATAGTAAGATCCAATATAAAGAAATTTTCAATTTGCACACTACTATCCTGTTAAATTTTTTTTTCTTTTTTTAATAAATTAATGTTTTTTATTATAAATTACTTTTCTTGTTTACTCTTCTAGATGTTAATTCATTATTCTTTAATTTCTTGTTGTTTTTATCTTTTTTTTCTTCGATTGATTCTATTTTTATCAGAGTATACTTATTGAAGTGTTCTCAGGCTTCACCTAAAGTTCTTTCTCAGTTATACAATTCAGCTTTGTTGTCGCTGTCTTTAGATTATATTCTTTGTTTCAATAATTATCAGAATCGATGCTATTGCTTGTTTATATTTTCATCTTTTCTAAACTATGCTCTTGTTATTGTCTTTATGTGGTGTTTTTCTAATTATGTTAGTTGTTGACTGTTTTATTGTTATTCAGCAAGTCTGGAGAAATCTTGTTTTCACAATGCAGGATTTTTGTAATATGGGTTGGTTCTACTACTACCTAAGTATACAGGTGGAAAAAATTAAGTTGAAGTGTACCTCCGGTGTAACCGGAAGTCCAAATATTGTCCATTAGTTGGACTCTTCTTAACATTTTATGATATTTAATCGAGTAGTTCAGGAGATGAGCCTAACCGAAGGTCATGCATATAAATCTGGAGTAACACTAGTATAAATAAAGGACGATTCACGTGAAAGGCCTTTTAGGAATTGATGGAAAACTGATCGGAAGCTTGAACTGAAAATTTGCATATAAGGGTTTTTCTCATTTAAATATTTCGTGACATCTTATACTCCCAGTTATACCAGAAATTTACTTTCTGCAGAAGTTTCAATTAAAACTTAGTTAATGACTTATCTTTTTTCAATGACTCTGGAACTGTTGAATTTAGTATTCTGCTAAAATTGTTGTCAAATACGTCATATAACAATGTCATCATGAAGTGGTATAATCGAAAGTTGTAGAGATATTAAAATCAAACCCAAACATATAAATTCAAAGCTCAAAATTATGATTAGTGCTTCATAAAATATTATTTCTGTATGTAAAGATGAAATTAGGTTGAAATAGCCAAACCCTGCAGTGGAGTGCCATAGAAGTCCCAATTTTCAGTAAGTCTTACAAGGAACGGATCAGTGTTGAAAAGAATGATCAATAAAGGTGATATTTAATAAATTTTCTGAAAACTCATCACTCAAGCCAGTTATGACAAAATGTTAAAAATGATATGAAAATTTATTTATTTTACCTGAATTATTTGTAGATTCATTATTTATTACATAGATGGCAATTGGGAATTGTTCCTAAGCAAATTATAACTAACATGTAGGGGATTTTGAATTTCTGATTCTGTCAGAATTGAATCGACCTTACCAATTGTCTTTCATTTACGTTATGTTGGGATAAAACTTATAAAAGCTTACCTAATTAAATGTTTTCACAAAATAAATTGTTTTCTTTGATTCAGTTTCTGAAGTGGTATGTTGAAAATTTTTTTGAAAGGGTTAGCAGAACTGGATGAAGATTGTAAATAATTGTTAATATTTTTTTTTATATAATTCAAGTTGGTGGTGCTGACTGGTGAGTGTACCTTTGAGTGACCAAAAAACTTTGCCTTAACCATTATTCTGCACCTAAGCCTTAGAAAAACCACTTAATTCTTACAGTAACATTTGATTGACTTTTATCAATTTTTTCTGTCTTGTAATTATTTTATTCATTGAGTAGATTTAATTCAAAGACCAAAATACTTTAGAAAAATCCTGAAATATATTCATTGTGCCAGTTTGTTATTACAGAAATAGGAAAAGTCAATCAAATTCTATGTATGTATGTTTTTGGAAAGTCATGGATTTCAACATGTGAAGAATCAAGATAATAACAAAAAAAATTATAAGCTTATTGAAGTTTGATTCCCAGCAATGCAGAGAATGTTATTATAATATTAGAAAGAAATCAAAATATTTAAAAACGCTCTGTTTAATTTTGTATATATTTGTACAGTCTGAATTAATTCTTTAGTTCTCATATTTCTCGAAAAACCAAATGAAACTGGAATTAAGTCGAAAGTGATAATCTCTTTATGATATATCAGTTTTTTTCTGAAACTATTGTTGATTTAAGTTTCCTGTGAATATTTTTCGTTGATATAAAGCTCATTTTCTGTTAATTTGTCCAGCTACAGTTTTTATCTTCTTGAAAGAGATTGTGAAAATTCTTGTTTGAAATTATCTTTGATGAATGATTTGTACCAAATAATATTGTTGTGAAAATTTTTTGTTGTTAGTCATTTGTTTCAGTTAACTAATCGCAAATGTCAATACTTTTGCCAAAAAAGTAAATTGAAATTTTTTATGAATTTTTTATTGTGTAAATATATATCAATATATTATTTTCAAAAAAGGATTTTTTCCAATTTTTCTTGGAAGCTTTTGAGGAAACCACATTCACTGCAGAATAACAGTGAGTCAACTTTGTGTTTTACGGTAGTTCGGAAATTACCATATTGTCTTATCTAGATTAACTCGGGATATTTCAAAAAAATTGAAAACTATCCTTTTGATAAAACATTTCTACAGAAAACTATTTCGATTAATAAAAAATTACGGGGAAGTGCCTAACTTAGTCAAAATAATTTTGTGGAGTGTGATATAGGAAATATATATTATGTACTCTTTTTAATTTTAGAACCAGAGGATTTTGTAATTCTTTCTTGGATTTCAAAACTGATTATGGTATTGTTTAAAATAAAAATAATAGTTGGTCAGATCAACCTTTTATTTGTGCTAGTTTTAATTGAATAATTGCGATATTTTTCCAAATTGCCCTACGTTTTTCTTTTTAACTCCATTTGTGATACTCTTCTTCAATTCTAAAATTTTTTCATATAAATCAATTTTCTCTATTTCAGTGTTGTGATGAGTTCATTATAGTACTAAAAACAGTGCTGTAATGAACTCGTTACAGCATTGTTTTTAGTTATATTTTCGTTTTGTGGTTGACAACACTGACATCCTATCCTTTCGAATGTCAACACGCGTCCATTGCATGTCAATTGTCAATATTAAACTATGTAGAGATTTGAACGCACTATTCAAATTCTATAATCTGTCAATTTTCGTATCAGTCACACCAACTGCGACAATAAAATACAAAAGGCACTAGGAGGTATAATCTGAATTTTTCATTGAATTCCAATAAATTTCTCACAATCCTTGATTGAAATAGAGAAAATATCGTCTAATACTCGTTGCAGAAGGCAATTCCAACACTCATGCGTTCAAAATTTTACATTCGTGTTGGAATAGTTACCCACTCTGCAACTTGTTTTAGAATATACTATTATTTAATTTCATCTTGAAGATACTAAATACAACAATGTAGTTCTAATCTACTTAAAAGAGCAATAAAATTGACTAAAAATACAACACTGGGACCGTAGACAAGTTTCTTTTCGAAAAATAAATCAAGTTGTATGTGTACTTTTGTTTATCCACATCCGATACATCTTGAGATGTCTCAGATTTTTTGATGCAGTGACGCAGATGTGATGATTTCATCTCGATTCAGATGTGATCTGAAGCATCCCATCTGATAACTGCAAACTCTACTTCAGGTGTAAAGGATCCAAAAAATGTGGTTACACAAACGCTTGAGATGTATAAGATTCATCTGATGTGGATAAACAAACGAAGCATTTGTCAGTTCAATAAACGAATACCATCACTACAGTCAAAGAATTCAATATAATAATAGAAAAAATAGATATTCTTCTTCATGCATGATCAGGAACTTCTGAACATTAATAATGTGCTCTTCAATATTCACTCTGACAAGAATATCTTTAAATTCTCATTTAAATTGGCAGCGTTGAGTATTTTTAAATATTTGATATTTCTGTATATTGGTAAGACTGTCTGTAATTACTATGCCAATCATGGTCGCGGTATTTTTGTTGTTGAAACCAGTCGACCTCAGTGGTAGTCCGCGAATGTTACGATGGAAAAAAAATTTGAACATAAAGTTTGTCTCAAATGATGTGCTTTGAACAACATATTGTGTTAGCTTTAACAAAAAGAAAAGCTGATATTCCAGTAATTTTATCAATTATACATTCCCATGGTTTTTCGAATATTCTATGACAGATACCACAGAACATCAAATACACTCCTCATGGGGAATCCCCGATGCATTTTATCATAGAAAGAATCCGTGCTCAGCACATTTTTCACAAAGAAGTATTGTTTGATTTGTTGATGCAGCTGCGCAATTACAACTTTTCAAGGACGCCCACAGTTTTCAGTAAATTTCATTGACGTTAAATAACTAGAATTGTATATAACGTCATTGGTAATTTTCTCCCGGCGTGTTATTTATTAGTAACATAACTCCCAAAGTGTGTTGAATGAATTGATTTTTGGTGCTGTTATATAAAATTATCCAAAATGGCAAAATTACCGCTTTATTCTTTACTTATTTTCGCTTTGTTCACAACTATATCACAGCAGCGGCCACAGATCTTCACGGAAATTGAAACCTGTGAAATTTCTGTAGTAGAAAATAAAGGAAAAATTAAGAATTACAAAATACCTGCAAGAATTGATGTCCGTAATGCCGGTATGCGAGTTGTTGCCACGCTGTGTTACAAAAATAATTATGTACCTGCTGGATCTACTTCATCTACAGTATTAATATATAATGGAACTCGTTTGTTGGAAAGTGATTCCCCTAAGCCATATCAAGCATCACAAGATAAGAAAGGAATACTTATCAGTTTGCAAAATGAAATAAAATGTAATCAAAATGATAACTATTATATTTCTCTCAAGATTGACGATTTAGACTCGAAGGTTAGTTTAATATGAAGAGGAAAATGAGGATGTTGCAAAATATATAGTCTTTTCCAGGTCCCTCGTTTGATGATGAATGGTGACTGTGAGATTGAAATAGAAGTCGCAAGTCCTTCCCATGACCCTCCTTGTATGAAACATGTAGGTGGCAAATGGTTCATCGACCTAACCCCGTTTCGTAATAGACCAGTAACTGTATCGAATGCTAAAGGGGAAAAATATTTTATATCTTTATGTGGATCAATTCGTCAATGTGAGCGCGAAGTAGGATGTAAAATTGGAACTAACGAAACAACTATCATTGGTTCTTTGAAGTATGCAGAGATTAAATATGACAACAAAAATAATAGGATCGAAGTGTTCTCTAAAACTGAGAAAGTAAGATATATATGTATATTTTGTGGGATTAGTTTTCTCATAATTCAAGATATATTGTCATCTGAGCTTCAAGGCTTGCTTTATTGCTGTTTGAAAAAGTTTACTGAATGTTCCTTGCTCGAACCATGGTAAGGAATTATAACCTCATTTTTTCCTGATTCTATCGTACAAATAATTAATTCGGTTTGATGGTTTCTCAAAAAGCTGTTGGAGGAAGAACAGGGTAAAGCAAACTTGAATGTTCTGCAATTTACAGAAAAATTTATTATATGTATATGTTACTCTCTTTCCGCAACTGCTGCCATATGTTGATGAAGTGCCTTATTCCCTTTTTGCTTCCCTCCCTCAAAGAAATTTGAACTATTAGGTCCAATTAAATCATTAAAATACATTTCGAAATAATGAATAAACATTTAACTAGTTAATAATAGTGATGGGCATGCTCGGTTATAAATAATCGGTTATCCGAGTATTACAATCCTCGGAGACATCCGAGGATCAAAATACTCGCCTCGCGAAATACTCGGAAATTTCGGCACACCTCCTTATGCGATCGAGTCGGCCATATTCGAGCTGAGTCGTTTGAATCCACATATTCTTATTCGCTTCATTCAAATGAATAGCCGAATAACCGAGGAATCCTCGGTTATATATTCGTATTCGTTTCGTTCAATCGAATAACCGAGGATATTCGGCGAGGATCCTCGATTTCATATTCGTATTCGTTTCGTTCAAACGAATAACCGAGGATATTTGGCGAGTATCCTCGATTTCATATTCGTTTCGTTCAAACGAATAACCGAGGATATTTGGCGAGGATTCCTCGGTTAGTCGATTTCATATTCGTATTCGTTTCGTTGGGCTTTGGGTTTTTTTTTTGCGCGCTTTGGATTTTTGTGTGCTTTCGGTTTTTTGCGAGCTTTCGGTTTTTTTGTGCGCTTTGGGTTTTTTGTGCGCTTTGGGTTTTTGTGTGCTTTCGGGTTTTTTGCGCGCTTTCAGTATTTTGCACGCTTTCGGTTTTTTTTGCGCGCTTTCGGTTTTTTTTTGCGCGCTTTCGGTTTTTTTTGCAATTTCAAGATTTATTTGATACTTACGCATTCGAGGATTTATCCTCGAATAATAATCCAGTGTTTGAATACTCGGTTTCGAGTATCCAGTATTGAAATAATCCGAGCATGCCCATCACTAGTTAATAATTTTAACAATATGTGAACATGCTAAAATTATCGTAAAGTCTATATACAAATGACAGTTTAGTTGCAGCTAGTGATTTTCAGTATGGACAACTTGAATTCTATAACTAGAAATGTACCTAGATCAGTCGTTGGGATCTTAATATCAAATTTTCATAGCCTCCCTTGATGACAATATTTCTTGAACATACACAGTGTATACTTGGTTTGGAAAGTACTTTTTTTATTCTTTGTAGCCAACAAAATCTATTGTATCTATCTTGAACGTTCTCTGACACAAAAGTAGCAATAACTTTTTTGTCACAGTGTATACTTGGTTTGGAAAGTACTTTTTTTTATTCTTTGTAGCCAACAAAATCTATGACTGTGATCATTAAGTGCAGCTGGGATGTACCCTATCATGCAAAGCCAAGATTGCTAAACGAAGGAACTAATCATAAATTTGAAGTTTATTCTTCTTTTGGATGTATCAAAACACCAACGAAATGTGAATTCAAAGATGAAAGTCTTCTTTTGTCTTACAATTTAGCTAGTCTCACATCTGCTAGGGGATCTACTGTAAGAAATACTTCAAGAAATATAAGACTGAACATTTGTGGTGACCTTAGATGGAACTGGCCTTCGAATATCAAAAGTAGAATGGAGAGATCGCAAGTCAGCGAAATTATTGGGAATAAGTATATAAATAGAGGTAACTATGTAACACACTGATGAACAAATCTTGAGCCTAGAGAACAATGAAAACACAACAAAAAAATCTGAATTCTTTTCTTTGGGTATGATAGATTTATCGCATTTGAAGGAGGAGCAGGGGTAAGGTCTTGAAGTTCCAGCGGCGGCCCTAGTGAAAAAAGGAAGACTGTGGCATGCAGACGAAATTCGACATTTGAAATAATTCCTTTCAAGCTGATTTTGTGTTATTTGTTTCGCGAGTACTGTGGCAATTTGACCGTTTTCGGATTTTTTTATCGACTTATGTCCTTCGTGAAGGAGTACCTGTTTCTTCTTCAAATGAGGCTTTTTCTGGGCAATTTCGGGTTTCAAACGATCGAACAGACCGATATAATAGTTGCTACTGAGGCCATTACCTTCCCAGCTAATGCTTGAGCCTTCGGATGTTTTTCTCCATACCACTCAGCAGATTGTCGTTTTGATCCCAGAGTGAATACTGCATCCATTGTGATGTAACTTTATTTCGAGTGAACAACTTTTCCAATCATATACTTATTGCTGCTAATGCTCTGATGTGAGGAACCTGGCTTTTTCATACCCAAATGTCCGTGTTTAATGGTGTCAACACTACCTTTTGATAACTTCATCAGCTATCTCTTGTAACTTCACTTTGCGACAGTCCTTGATGATTTTCAAGAATTTTTGAATGTTTTTTGAGATAACGGCACCAATGTGTAACCAAGTCATATACTAACCCGACAATATCATTAACGAGCCGCTACCTGGAATAGTCCCATTCAACTCAGTTTTCCATTTACTTCCTCATATAAATCAAGTAAAAGAATTACTGATGATTTTCAGGAAGCATCCCTAATATTGGATTGGAGGACCATATTCTTAGAGCTCGATTTGTTGATGGCGATGTTTGTAATGAAAATGAGACGTACTCAACTACAGTTGATTTCACATGTTCGTTGAGAGATACAGGCCCCACTTTCACATCACAAGAGGGATGTTCAACGAAGTTATCATGGGAAACGAGCCAGGCTTGCCCGAAAGTAGAAAAGGTTGTCGATAATGGTTGTTCATTTTCTTCACTGTATGGCAGTTTGAATCTGACAGAACTATATTCAAGTAATGGTTATTCCTGGCAAATATCACATAATCAAAAGTTGTTGTTCAATTTATGCGGTAAACTGTCCACAAAATGTTCAGATTACGATGATGTATCAGCATGTCTCATAAAGGGAAATAAACAGGAAGTCATTGGATGGAATAAACCAGTTCTTACTTTCGTCAATGGTAATATCCAACTGAAGTACAAGGGAGAAAAATGTGATAATAATCAGTTACCGTATACATTTGTCTTGGATTTTTCATGTAATTTCGGGGAAACCATTATGAACGTAAGAAGAATAGATGATTGCACTTTTGGAGCCACTGTCAAGACTCGATCGGCTTGTTTGAAATCTTGGGAAATCAGTAAATGTGTGGTCGATGAGGATAATTACAAATATAACTTGAGTTCTTTGATGAGAAAAACAGAAAGTTACAAGATAAGAGATCCTCATAATAGGGAGATAACATATTTTTTGAATTTATGTGCACCTGTGATACCGGAAAAGGATACTTTGCTTTTTGCTGGATCAATGGTCTATATGTCAAATTCAGCTATTGCCTCGATAACAGACAGGTAAGTGTTCTTCGAAAATATTATCATATGATTGTAAGTCTTGTTTTTGCTTGATATTATTACTTCTGTATTCAACCTTTTTCTTTTTGGTTCTCGTAATTTTCTCAATCTGTATTTCTATCAGAACTTATATCTTACTAGATATAATTGCCTTTGTGGGAATTGTAATTATTTGTGAAAGAATTCTAATTTTTAAAGTAAATTTATTATTATTATACAAGGTCTTCCAATAAGAGGTGTTATTTTGAATAGCCCGCTATTTTGGTAGATGTCGCTTTTGAAGCTGTCATTTTTTGACAAGTAGAAACTATGCCATTAATAAAAATGGTACGATACACGCTTCAACGACGTATTGAAATTATTAAAATTCACTCTAAAAATGGAGAAAATTTGGCAGAGACGGTTCGTAAAACTCGACAATTTTTGACGGACCGCAATACGGAAATTGGTGGAAAAATTCGAGCTGTTGGGACAAGTTAGTGATGTGAAGAATAAAACCCGTACACGTCGCTCAAGAACAGCCGAGAATATTTCTGCTGTAGCCGAAAATGTTGAAGAAAACCCAGGTTTGTCCAGTCCTCGTCGTTGTTTGGAGTTAGGCATTCCACAAACGTCATTTCACCGTATTTTGCATAAAGATAATGGTCTTAAGGCTTATAAAGTTCAGTTAACACAAGAACTTAAGCCGGCCGATCATCAACGTCGTGTTTTTGCTGATTGGGTCGTTGAAATGCATGAAAATGATCCGGAATTCCATCGAAAAATCATCTTCAGTGATGAGGCCCATTTCCACCTCGGTGGCTTCATAAACAAACAAAATTGTCGCATCTGGGGCTCAGAAAATCCAAGAGTTATTGTTGAAAAGCCTCTCTATCCTCAACGTGTGACTGTTTGGTGTGGTTTATGGTCCGGCGGAGTCATTGGACCTTACATTTTCGAAAATGAGGCTGGAGCAACAGTTACGGTGAATTGATTGCGCTATCGAGAGATGATTGACGATTTTTTATGGCCGGAATTGGATGGTATTGATCTGGACAACGTTTACTTTCAACAAGACGGCACTACGTGCCACACAAGCAACGAAACCATTGATGTTTGAAAGTTTCCGGACCGCATTATCTCTCGAAGAGGTGATCACAATTGGCCACCGAGATCTTGTGATTTAACACCTTGCGACTTCTTTCTTTGGGGCCACGTGAAAGAGAAGGTCTACGCCAACTGCCCAGCGTCGACTCAAGACTTCAAAGATGGAATTCGTGAGGCTATCGAGGACATAGGACAGCCACTTTGCTATTTGGTTATGGAAAATTTCATGCAAAGGATATTGTCCTGTCAGCGTGGTCATTTGCCTAATGTTATTTTCCAGTATTAACGGCATACCTTCCTCTCTATAATGAAATAAATGATAATTTATATTAAAAATGACATTTTTCTTTGAATATCAAAATAACACCTCTTATTGGAAAACCCTTTAGACGACCCCCTGGTGAACTTCGTATCACTCTTAAAAACAATGATTTATAATGTAATCAGCAACAAGTGGTGGTTATATTGAATTGTAGCTTACATGAAACATTTGTATTTTTAACATGGCGCCATCTAGTGAATATTTACTCCATCCAGTTAACAGATATCGCCATCTGTTAAAATCCTTTGGAGCTAAAAATAATTATGACTGTCAATTACTTTGCAATAATAGTATATTCTAGAACAAGTTTGCAGATATTTTTAAAAAGATAAATTATCCGTACATCTGCAATATTTCTATGAATGAGCTGCTTTTTTCCTTAATTGCTATGATTTAGCATTGGCAACAATGATCAATAACCTGAGTGAACTGGTCCAGTGATGCCAAGCGGTTAACTTTCATATGAATCTCTGAAGTTTTCAACATCTACGGATATTTTGCTGATTTCAGATATTTTACAGACCGCCCTTAAGACACTAGATGGAAGGTCACATAGACGGATATAATTCTGCAATAATATATTTTAAAACAAGTTGCAGAATGGGCACCTATTCCAACACGAATGCGAAATTCGAAAACGTGAGACGAAGGAGCAAGTTTTTGAACGCATGAGAGTTGGAATTGCCTTCTGCAACGAGTATTAGACGATATTTTCTATATTTCAGTCAAGAAATGCGAGAAATTTATTGGAATTTAATGAAAAATTCAAATTATACCTCCTAGAGCCTTTTGTATTTTATTGTCGCAGTTGGTGTGACTGATACGAAAATTGACAGATTATAGAATTTGAATAGTGCTTTCAAATCAAAGGGTTTAATATTAAAAATTGTCATGAAATGGACGTGTGTTAACATTCGAAAGGATAGGATGTCAGTGTTGTCAACCACAAAACGAAAAATATAACTAAAAACAATGCTGTAATGAGTTCATTACAGCACTGTGTTTAAATCTGTAATGAACTCATTACGACACTGAAAAAGAGAAAATAATATTGCGTCTATAAATTGAAATGTATCGTTTAAGTTGGGTCGGATTGCACACGGCGTGTCTTTATACATAGAGAAGGCAAGATGAATTCGTAACTGACTTAGGGAAAACTATGAGTAGTTGTTTTTAATATGAGATATAGGTTTGTTCATTCATCGTGGCGGTTTTATTTATGTATACATATTATTTGCTTAGTATATAAGCAATAATTTGTAGGTTTACACCCCTTGGATATATGGCAGATCCAGTTTTCAAAGATGATGCATTAGTGATCGAAGCTAAAGCAGACAGATGTAATAGTGGTACACTTTATTCGAGTAAAATATCATTCGAATGTTCTGATGAAGACGGACTGCCGTATCTACTTCAGAAAGATGGGTGTCACTTCGAATTTATGTGGAAATCCAAGCATGCTTGTCCCATAATGAAGAAAGGAGGATTTTGTTTACTAGAGACAGGTAAGGTTCATATTGATTGAAATTAAGATGTGTGTGCATTCCCTTATATTCATTATTCATAAATAGATTGTAACATTCGCCACTTTCTCTTAAGAAAAGAATGACAAATATTTAATCTAACTACAACCCTGGAGACTGAATGATGCCATATACAAAGATTTAATGGGATAGTCTAGCAAGGGTAGAACTCTATGTTAATTTTTAAGCAATAATTCAGATTAATGTACCTGTACTATACATTAAAACTGAAATACTACAAAGGTCAAATTATAGGTACCAATCTATTTAATAATAATTAAATTAGACCATGCAATCAATCTAGGGTAATGAAGGCATAGATATTTATTTATTTTTATTTATCTAAGCTTATGTGTGACATCGGTGAAATGTGATTGCTTTGAGATCCATAATAGGGTCAGGAGGTGCCCTTGAGTAACATTCCTATTAATATTGTATGAGCCAAGGAATAGGAACAAGGGGAAGGCGATGGAGTTCCAGCTGTGGCCCTAGTGAAAGCGTCCAAGATATTATAGGGAGTATTCCCGAACCTGATGTTGCTTTCAAGAAGATTAGGTTTACAGTAAACACCAGATTTACAGCATTCAAAAAGATCACCCTGAATAAATTGAGGAAAACAACTCAACAGCTGATGCGGTGATGTCTGTATATTTGATTGACAAATTATTCCTTGTGATTAAGTATCCCTTACTAAATATAATAAATACATCTCTGGAGACTGGAATTGTACCTACAGCGTTAAAAAGTAGTGTTGTCATACCTGTGCAAAAGGTCAATAATCCCAAGAATTTAGGGGAACTCCGACCAATTAACCCACTACCTGTTGGTGACAAAATCTTGGAAGTTTTTGTGCATGAGCAGTTGACGAAATATTTAGAAATGAACAGAATATTCTATGTTGGTCAAGCTGGATTTCGAAGTAATGGATTTGTGGAATTGAGGGCACAGTTCTTAAATGGTTAGAAAATTACTTGAGTGATAGATATTAGTCAACTAAAAATGATAGAAAAGAATCAGCAAATATTGAAGTTGAGTGTGGTATGCCACAGGGAAGTGTTTTGAGTCCTTTTCTTTTTATACTGTACATAAATGACATAAACAAGTATATCTGCAACAGTTTCATAAATTTGTATGCTGATTATGCCGTTGTGACAGTATCAGGGCGAAATTTTGAACATGTGGTTCAAACAATAAATAATGAGCTAGACATTTTAAAAAATTGTCTAAGATTAAAAAAATTGAAATTAAATGTGTCTTAAACGAAATGGTGCAACTGTGCTGTAGATTGTTTGCTGAGGGAAATTTCAAAATTAAGATAGATTCTGTGGATGTAGATTTGGTTACAGAAATGAAATATCTAAGGGTTATCTTAGACCCGCAATTAATTTTGAATTTACAATAGACTATATGTGTAAAAAGTGGATTGGATAATTTGGAAGGATAGCATATAAACTGTCTGATTGGTCGCGACATATGATTTTTAATGCAATAATACATCAGCATTTCAAGTACTGTATGTCACTTTTGATGTACTGTAATAGTGAAGATTTGAATAAGATTCAAATAATGCAAAATAGGGCGATGAGAATATTGTTAAAATGTGATAGATATGGTGGGACAGGGTATATGGTATATGTTGTCAGAAATTGAAATTTCTGAATATTAGGCACATGGCGGAGGAATTCAACTTGATTTTCATTCACAAAATTAAAAATAATTTGATGCCTCAATTTTTGTCAGGTTATTTGATAAGAAGATCAGATATGTTGGGTTATAATTTAAAAATGGGGGATGATTATTTTATAGATAGGTTTAATAGGAATGTGCTACAGAAATCATTATTTGTTGAAGGGCTAAGATTATTTAATTCTCTACCACAGTCCTCACTAAACATAATTGTTTAAAAGTAGGTTAAGAAAATTTTATTTTCAGTTGTAATTATTATGTTGTTCACATTTGTTATGCTATATGTCTTTTTTTCTGCTGTAAATTATTATTATTACCTGAAAGTACTCTCACCACTTGATATAACAGTAAGCATAAGTGAATACTAATTAGAACACTCAGACAGAAATCAGTAAGAAATATACATAATGGTAGCAAGAAATCAGAAGTAACTAAACAAAAGCTCTATCACCATTTGATACTGAATTAACCTTTCACAAACTAATTATTGGCTACATCCACTACTTATTATGAAGCAACTAAACCACGGATTAGCAATTAAATGTGCTCCTATCATTGAACGATAGTTAAGCTATAATGTGAAGTATAAGTACCTTAGATTTGTCTCCCATAAATTAATTTATTTGTTTAACTGAAAGAGCTGGAGTGATGTCATCAAAGGGTTGCTGCATCTGAAAGGATATTACCACATGGGTAGATATTATGATGTGTAGTCTCCTATGCAGTACAACAGACTTGAGGAGACTTGATAACTCAAGGTATCTACAAGGATAGTTTAATTAATTACCCAAGTACTAATATCATCTGATCTAATATAGGTACTCTAAAATCTTCATACCTTCTTGAATATTTCCAGAGGTATAGCATTACTCTTAAATATTATTTATGAACAATCAATCAGTGATAACACTGGTTAACCTAACTCGCACAAGCTTTAATTAGCTTCTGGGGGGTGTACATTGATATATGTATACCTAGGTAAACCAGTATAAACATAAACATTAGTGGTATAAACATTAGTGGGTGTTATTCCAATATACCATGTTACAAGCATGAGTTGCTAAATGTGTAAACCAAACAATTCTTTATCAATGAAGTTGTACCTATACAGGGTAAATTCGTTATTAAACTCACGAGGAACAATATAACTATAATGGATCTAGAAATAGAGGCTACCATTCCGCAATAAAATTGATACTGTTTACAATGAATTCTAGTTAAACAAAGCATTCAATTAAATGGATAAACTAGAATATCTAAATAGTGCATAAAAATCAGGAAGGTCTTTTCACCATCTAAAAAGTAACTAAACCTTTGTTTTTGTCTCTCAACGCTTTGAATCACTTAACAATGGCACTTCACAACAACGGCACCTTCTTTTCTGACCTGTTCTTGGCAACCTGTGCACAGGGATATTTAACAATAGAACTAACTGGCTCTGTTCATGGTATCAAGGAATGTTCACTAAATAAGAAGTATCAAGCTAAATTTGATTTTGGAGCTTCAAAATCCTGGGATGTTACAAGATGGTGCTCCCATGGAGCTCGTCACTCGGTTTCCTATCTTAGGAAACTACTTGAAAAAACCCAACGCCGGCAATTTAAATCATAATTTCTGATTATTTATTGCCAGTGTATAGTTCATTGTTTAAAATTCTTTTATTTCCGCAGATAACAATGGTACACGAGTTCCAGGCGATCCCATAGAATTGAAAATAGACAACGATAACACATACTACTTAAGTTTGTGCCTTGATCATTATCGATGGTGCAGATCCAATGGAGGGGTTTGCACAACAAAGACATCAACAAAACACGTCCAAATTCAAAGTAACGAAGCACTCTCCGTTCGATACACATTGAACGATTCGAGGCTACTGCAAACTGTTGATGTGAATGTTGAGTGTGACCCCTACAAAAAACTCAGTTTCACCAAAGAATATCGTACAAGGGATCATCTGAATGTATTTGTGAGAACAAGAAGTATCTGCAAAATTGGTATGTGAAATTGACTGATTGTGAATAACACCAGGTGTTTGGTTTTGCTTTTTTTGTGTTTTTTTTTAGCTTTAATTGCTTATTTGCCACCTTATAATTTGAGTTTTTTTTTCCGGTTAGCATGTAGCCTTAGCTTTGCTTTATGTTGTTTACTGTGGTGTTTATGTTGATTAATATACTGTGAATTTCATTTAAGTAGGTTTATTCTATTTCTTTGCATTTAAATAAATATATTTGGAGGTTGAGGGGTAATTGATTATGTTCTGTGACTTTATATATTCACTTACATTGTTGTTTGTTACTATTAGTTTCAAAATATATATGTTCCTTGGAATACACTTTTTTTGCAATGATTTTATATTTGTATGATTACGAGGGTCTTTTGGTAAGTAAATGTAGTAATTGGCGTAAAAATCGTAAAAATGCATATATTTCGATCAAATTACAGTTACTCTGTGAAATAATTCCCCTTTGAATGTATGCAGGGTGTTCTGATTTGTTTCCGACAAACTGAAATTGGTGATAGAACACATCATTTTAAGTAAAAAAATTCCTATGAACATGGCTCAGGAAATGCTTCGTTTAAAGTTGAAAAAATAATTCTAGTTTTCTTTTGACTGCTTCGAAATCCTTTCATGAAATTTCGTATACAGGGTTCTTTTGGGACGATAAATTCAAATTTGCTTAATTCTTCTAGGTAATATTGGTTTGGAAAACTTGAGCCCAAAATCGTTAAAACAACGGTTTCTATGTGATAAACATTTTTCAGTGCTGAATTTCTAACTTCTGAACGACTCCCATTGAATGCAATTCCACTTAAATACTCTGGTGAGGTTGAAATTGAGGATGAATTCCAACATAATCGAATTGATCTTACTCCAAAATCCATCCAGTGATAGGAATAAAAAGGTTTATCCTGCCGCGAGTAAGTTGAAACTGTTTCAAATGAAAACAATCCATCAGAAGACAGGTCTTGGGTAATGCAATTAAAGCAGATACCATGCAGCCCTATGAGAGAAAATGCATTCTTATCTTTGATGAAATGGCCATCAAGAAGACTTTAGAATACAATAGACAATTGGATAAAATCGAAGGTTTTGAGGATCTTGGCAATTTCGGAAGAAAACCAATTCCTGCCACTCAAGGTCTGGTTTGGATTAAGACGTTTTTATTCAAATTGGAAAATGCCAATTGCATACTTTGTGTCTACCAGTGGAGTCCCAGAATCCTCACTCTATTTAATAATTGAAAATTGCTTAAGTAAATTACATACTACAGGTTTTGAACCAATTGGCATAACTTGCGATTTGTCGAAGACAAACCAAAAATTGTTTAGACGGCTGGGTGTGAGTGAGGACAGACCATATTTTCATATGGGAGATAGGAAATATTTTACATTCTTTGATATTCCTCACCTGCTCAAAGCAGTGAGAAATAATTTCATTGATAACGTTTTTACTCTAAAAGGTGAATTCATTAAGTTTGAGGACATAAAGCGCATCTACAACATCGACATAAGAAGTAGATCTGACAGAGAACTTCCAAGGCTAACTAATGCACATTTGAACCCAAATTCGTTTCAGAAAATGAATGTGCGGTTAGCGGCTCAATTATTTAGTCATAGCGTTGCGGCTGCTATAAATACTGCAGTATTAACCGGACAAATAGATTCTGATACTATTTTGAATACTGCAAATTTTGTGGAAACAATGAATAATTTGTTCGATGTACTGGATAGCAACCGAAAAATAGCATCTAATCCTTGTAATAAGCCCTTATCAGACCAAAATCCATTGGTTTTGGAGGCTATCGATAACGGTTAAAATCTACTCAAGGGCCTCAAGAAAATAAATAAAATGGAAAGGAGACAAGGCCGGATTCCTTCTTACCATCAATTCTGTTAAGAAGCTGTCAATCCGGCAGAAAAACGAGGGATTTCCATATTTATTTACCGGCAGGTTAATACAAGACACTTTGGAAAATCAATTTTCCATATATAGACCAAAGTCTGGCTATAACAGAAATCCGACGGTGAGATCCTTCAAGGCTGCCTTCAAAATTAATATGGTGCAAAATGTATTGAGACCACCTAAGGGGGCAAATGCAGGTTCGAATCCAGATAAAGCGGACGAGAATATTTTGAGCACTGAGAGGATATTGACCCAAATTAATATTCCTCAATCTCCCCATTATGAAAATGCCAGGTCTTCTTCAGAAGACTCAGATGCCATTTCAGTATATTCTGAAGGTCCAGTAAAACTATGAGATTGTGGAGTAGTCTATGTTGCCGGATATCTTAATGACAAATATTCTGCAGGCAAAGTCTTTATCCTATAAGAAGGCATTTTCTGAAACACCTTCAGTCAACCCAACCAGAATGGTTAGACCATTCTGTAACTAATCCACTTTCTACTAACTGTTTAATAAAATTATATTTGATATCTAGATGTTTCATTAATTGATCGTGATTTTTAACAGCTTTAATGGTACTTTGATTGTCTTCAAATATACATACTTCTTTAATGTCTAATTTAAAATCTTTCAACAATTTTAATAACCACATCATTTCTTTTACTGCTTCACATAAAGAAACTAATTCAGCTTCTGCCGTACTGAGTGCGATACAATTCTGTTTCTTACTCCGCCAAATTACTACATTATCATATACTTTGAATAGATATCCGGATGTGGATTTCCTATCTTCATCCCTAGCCCAGTCCGAATCAGCGTAACCAACCAAGACAGAGCAGCTATTGTTACTGAAATATTTCAATTTTAGATTTAGTGTACCTTTGATATACCGTAAAATCCGCTTTAGTGCAATCCACAAATCATTACTTGGTTTGGATTGGAATCGCTTAAATAATAAACTGCTGCAGCTAAGTCTGGTCGAGTTCCTACAGTGACATACATCAATGATCCAATTAAGGATCGACATCTGAGTTCCAGAGTATTGTCGATTAAACATTCACTGCTAGTCATTTTAAAATTAACATCCATTGGTGTAGCAATGGGCTTGCAATTTTCCATACCATATTTAACTAATACTTTTTCAAATAATCTGACTGATCCATTAATATGCTATCATTTGTTTTCACTATTGAAATACCCAAATACATCAAATTATTTCTTCCCAAATCTTTCATCCTGAATTCATTGCATAAAAAATCTTTTAGCTCAGAAATTTTCTTCTCATCTGTTCCCACAATTAAAAGATCATCCACATACCATAAAATATATATACGATCTTTGATGTAAAAGCAATAATCATTGTCCGATCTAGAAAACCCAAATTTTGTGATTAATTCATGAAAATGATCATACCAATATTTTGGTGATTTTTGAGCCCATAAAGTGATTTTGTAAGCTTTAAAACTAAACCATCTTTTACTTTGATGCCTTTAGGAGGGCTTAAATACACTTGTTCCTCAATACGCCCATATAAAAATGCTCCTTTGACATCCATCTGATGTATATCATAATTATTCTGTATTGCGATTGCTAAAACAATTCTTAAAGTTTGGAGTCGAAGAACAGGAGAATATGTATCTTCACTATGGTCCTTTTGTTGAAAACCTCGAACGACAAGTCGGGCTTTATATATTGGTTCTTTATTTTTTAGTTCTTTTCTTGAAAATACCCATTTTGTGTCAATCGTCTTGATATTCTCAGGTTTCTTTACTTGTATCCAAGTTTTACTTTCCTCTAATATATTTACTTCCGCCTCCACTGCTCTCATCCATTTATCTCTGTCTGGCCGTTGATCTATTTCATCTATGGTTTTGGGAATATCATCATCATATTCCAACAAATAAGCGAACATTGCTTCTTCCTCGGATTCGAAATTTGTAATATAGTCTTTGTGCCATACCGGCTTGTTTCTATTCCTTTTTGTTTGTGAACTACTTTCTTCATGTACTGGAATAAATTCTTCCTCCTGAATGTTTGGCTCATCCTGTATGTCTTCGCTCATATTTCCTTCCTTTGTTTTACTTTCCCTGTTATATCTGAGTTTCTCTATTTCTAATGAGTCTGGTGTATTCAACTTGTTCTCATCAAATACAACATTTCTTCCAATTTCTATTTTCCTTCTTTCAGGATCCCATAATCTATAGGAGCTGTTTGGCCCATATCCTACCATGATTAGCTTCTTTGCCTTACTGTCCAACTTTGTTCTTAATTGATCAGGCACATGTTTGTATGCTATGCTTCCAAACACTCTCAACTTATCTAAGTTTGGTTTTGTTCCTTCCCATAGTTCGATAGGAGTCTTATCCATATTGCTGGTTGGACTTGGTTTGTTAGATATGCTGAAACATAGATTGCCTCTCCCCACATATCTTTTGGTAAATTTGAGTCTATTAAGAGAGTTCTAGCTTTTTCCACCAGAGTTCTATTTAATCTTTCCGCTTTCCCATTCATTTCTGGATTATATGATACTATATACTTCAACCTTATACCCTTACTTCTACAAAAGGCCTTCATCTCATTTGAAGTGTACTCTCCTCCATTATCTAATCTTAAATTTAAAATATTTGTCCCAAAATGGTTTGTAGCGTAAGCTTCATATTCTCTAAAACGTTCAAAAACCTCAAATTTATTTTTCAGCAAATATATTATGACCATATGAGAATAGTCATCTAAAAATGTCACGAAATAACTAAAAACCGTCCCAAGTTGTCGGAGAAATGGGTCCACATACATCAGTGTGAACTACCTCTAAAGGTTTATTTGCTCTATATCCCTTTCCCTTAAATGGTTGCCTTGTCATTTTTCCCATTATACATGGTTCACATCTTAATCTTTCGAAATTCATATTGCTTAATTCATCTAACTTATCCATACCTTCCGCCAGACCACTTCTACTTAAGACTTTCAAATTTTGTAGGCCTAAATGTCCTAAACGCCTATGCCACAAATTGACTAAATCATCTCTATAATTTAATGAGTTGTGAACGGTATAATTTGCCGAGTTATCTATTTCCATTTTAACTAAGTATAAAGAACCTTCCTTTTTCCAATCATAACTGCTCTATCTTTGATTGACGCTTGTACTTCATTATTTTCAAATAATACCTTTAAACCATTATTTTCTAGTTTTGAAACAGACATAAGATTCTTTTTAACATCAGGACAATAATATACATTCTTAATTTTACATGGAACTCTCCTATTATTAACAAAACTAATTGCATCAATATTTCCTATGCCTTTAGCTTCTAAATAAACACCTCCCTTAGCTACAGATATCTTTTAGGAATTTTAAACTCATTATAGTCAGAAAAAGCATTCAAGTCACTCACTAGATGATCGGAACACCCAGAGTCAACACACCAGGTTAAATTATTTTCAGCCAAGTAAGAATTTTCAAATGGCTCACCTGATCCTGTGTCTGTCATAAATACCACCTTTGCTTGGTCGTCCCTGTTGTCAGCTGTGGCTGCATAACCTCCTCTTGACCAATTCTGGAACCTATTTCTACTATATGTATTCAATTCTGACCTCGCCCATTCTCATTTGTGTTCCTTGTTGAACCTTGGGTAGTTCTGTTCTGGTTTCTGTCGCCACGCCCTTGGTAAGTATTGTCAGGTTTATTTCTATATCTGCATTGGAATTTTTGTGCCCTCGTTTTCCACATATATAACATGAAAAAGCATAATTTAATGAACTGGATGTTTCAGCTACTGGTTTTGCTCTTTTCTCCTCTTCACCCAATAGTCTGTTTTTGACAAACCCTAATTCCAGATTGGGCTGAGTTTCAATGGCAGTGACTACTGCTTCAGAAACTTTGGGCATTGACATTAGAATGTAATTTATTTTTTCTTCTTGGCTTATTTCACCCCAGAATCTTGTAGTTGTGAAAATAGTTCATCCAGTTTGACGAAATGGTTCTTTGAGCTCTTGCCAAGAGGATAGAGCATATGTGCTAGATCTATTAATGAGAACACACATTTATAAATTTTGCAAAAATATAACAAACAACTTGAAAACACCAAATACTAAAAATATTAGATTATCAAATCTGTTACATTTATAATTTATAATGGAATATAATCATTATTTATTTTGCTTACTCATTATTGGATTTTACACTTTTTTATATTGTTTTGTAATATTATAGATATCAATTTATTTTTATAAACGCTTTATATGAAAATTATTCTTTTTTTTTATTTATACTACATGTCGCAAATATCCGGCTCACCCCCTAAAGTTTTAATTTATTCTATACCAATTTTTCCAAACTCGACATAAATTCAAAGATACAATTGAAATTTTTTTATTCATGTTCTATGAAGCTATTTTTCACAATATTCAACTTGGAATTTATTAATAAACACGCCATTCCATCTGAAAGTCGAAAGTTACCCTTATCTTCGGTTATTTGTATGTATTCTCTGTTTCTGGTAAATCGGAAATCATAAACGAACTATGTTTACCTGAGTTATACTTCGAACTGTACCTGACCGAAAATAGAATTCACACAATAATGCCTTAATATATTTGATTATTCACTCTTCAAGTCTTGGGAATATGGTTTCATAACAAAAGTAGAAAACTTTTCACCGGGCCAATTAGTGGCTAACTGATCCTGTAAAGGCGTATTTGCATGGACCTTGATGTCGCATTTGCAATTAAGTTCTAATAGATGGCGGCGTGAACTGCCATCCAATCCCTTTAGTACGGCGAGTAACTAAGTATGTTTGTGGGAAACAAACCAGAACACCTTGTATATACACTTTTCCCACCGTGATACCATGTTCTGTATTCTTTTAGCATAGAAGTCTCTGGGTTGCTGTCAGAAAGTGAAACCCAATTGATTGAGAGCCTTGATTTTCGAGAATTACAGACACTTGGCAAAATGATAGCGCAAACACATAATTTTGATTTAATATCATTCACTGCCCAATCTGCATTTTAATTATCAGTTTATTCACTTTTCAGTAACAATACTTGAAACTATATACCATTCATTGTATAATTTTTTTTTATAGGTAAATCTGAACATAAAAGGAATCAAATTTACGAATACAAAATTGATGATGAATCAGGAAATAAAATTACAACAGATATCTCCGATCATAAACCAGAAGTCGTTCAAAATATACCAGAAAATAAAATTTTAACAAATATCTCGGAACATAAACCAGAAGTCGTTCAGAATGTACCAGAAAATAAAACTATAACAAATATCTCAGAACATAAACCAGAAGTTGTTCAGAATACACCAGAAACTAACAATACTCATGGATCTAAGGTCATCATAAAGAATGAAGATAAAAAGACTGAACCAGACCAATCAAAAAATAATGAAAGCAGCAAATTTTCATCTTCTCATCTATCAGTGCTCAAAGATATCAAGGAGAATAAGACAGTAAACGTGGAGCGACAACTTTGTGAAGTTAACGATGTATATGGAAGAAGAATTAACTTGTATAAATTAGAAAGTGTGGAATTCAAAGGAGGGAACGATGTTTACATCTTCAATTTCGATGGGAACTCCCCCAAATGCAAAGGTTTGTTGTGTAAGAACGGCGATGATATTCTGAGTTTCATTGAAAAATGCCCAAGCATATCTTATGACAAGGACCATACCATCTTGAAGTATACGACTAGTGGACAGTGCATCGTTAGCCACTCATCAGGTAAATCTCAATTTGAACACTATTTCTTTCAAGAAATACACTCTTTCACTCTTCCATTGAACTGTCACTGTCAATTTATTCAGTTAATTTAACCCTCTCATCATGGTAAAGTGCACGAAAGAATGAAGTCTGATAAATTTAATACAGAGTTCTTGTTGAAAGACCCCTTATGTATTTTTTCATAAATAAATTTTTTTCTAGCTTCCTTGGCTAATATGCAGATTCTAATATCTCTGGGCTGTAATACAGATGAGGTAACCTCGGAAGCAATCGAGCAAGATTGTATAGTCACAATCAAATATTTTTCACCAAAGATCTGTTATAATCCTTCTAATAGCAGTTTAAGTATAGTGATATTTTCAATTTTAGTTATAGTTTTGTTAGTCTCAGGCTCCATTGTTTTTGTTCTTTATAAAAAGAACTATTTTAAGAAATGCTCCTATGATAGTGTCAGTGAGAATGACTCTCTTGTCGTTCATTCCAAAATACTTTGATTACATTCACAGTGTTATATATGAGCATGTGTTTATGTCAATTCCACCATACAGAGTTAAAATTTGTATTTCAACGATTCTTATCATGTTTGGTAAAAATATGTTTATTTAGATATTTGTTTCGGGAAATTTTTATCTATGGCCGAGTTCAAACGAATATTTTCATCCTCTGTGATTTGATTTTGCTACTTGAAAAAATGTGATATCTAAGTAAAATTCTATTTTTGGAAATTCAAAAGTATGAGGTTGTTGAGATTAAGACGGAAACCAATATATTGGTTATTGTTTTTGTTATGCGAGACTATTATCAGTATTATTTTGCACTCTTTTCAGTTGAAACATTTGAAAATATAACACCTAGGCTTATTTTCACAAAATTTATTAAAAAAATTATTTCATTTTTTTTCATATGTTAATTATTGAATATTTTTCATTTTTTCTTATAATCGTTTTAAACATACATATCCTACGTTTGTTTATCCACATCGGATGCATCTTGAGATGATCATAGAATATTTTAAACTGACGCTAATGACAGTTATTGGATGTAAACAAAACAAGACTTGTTGAGGTTAATGTTCTGCTAACCTCAAAGATATTAAATAATTGAATACCTTTGGCTAGTTGAAGTTTAAACATGTAATTATTTATGAATATTTTATATTTATTGGGAATCATTTGATACAAGATATTGGTTATGTCTACAGAAATTCCAGTATAGCAAAGAATTATTTCTTGAATGGTTGAGGTCCTCACTTGATGGAAATCCATTTTCATTTAATTTGAATGTGATTAAATAAAAACTTATTTAATAAAATTTGCACATTCATTGTGTTTCAGCAATATTGTAACACTACATTTGCAACAATTGTTTCGTCAAATCCTTGGCTTCTTCAGGCGAGTTCGATGTTGAACTACTCCAAAAAAATTGAGTCTTTATATATTTCACAAGATTGAAGAGAAGAAAGGTATTCTAAATGCTTCTGGAATTTTTTATTGTATGTTTATCAATGGTGATCTGTTGACATCCGTTTGGTCATTAAGTAAGATATTTTGCTTGTTTATCTGTTAATTTCCATTGCTTCTAGAATATCAAGTCTTCTGCTTTTGTTTTCTATGTGCAAAATTTTGTAGTTTGAATCAAACGTATGTCCCTCGTCTAAAAGATGGTTCACATAAGTTGAGTTCTGTTCTTTATTCAAGAAACTACTCGAATATTCCTTAATCCTCGTCTCGAAGTTGCTTACTGTTTATCCAATATATACTTTCTGGCATGAACCAAAATTCAATTTTTATACTCCTGATTTTTGTTTTTATCTAATTTGTCTTTATTATTTTTGATTGAATTATTTGAAGTATTATTGGTTTTAAATGCTCTATTGAAATTCTTTTTGTTTTTCAAAAAGTTTGCTACTTCTATTGACTTTTTAACTGTGTAATTCAGTGTTAAATATCTATTCTGTTCTATTTTTTTGTTTTTGGGGTATATTAATGTTAAAGCTTGATTTAATAAGAATTTATTCAATATTTGCTCCACAATGTTAGGTTTGAAACCATTATTAAAGGAGATTTTTTTTATTGTATTGATCTCACAGTCAAAATTGTGTTTCTGCATAAGTGTTTTGATTAGTCTATGTACCATGCTATTGAATGCTACTAGTTTTTGTGAATATTGATGATGTGACTTTGAATGGATCGTTTTGTGGGTGTAGGTTGGTTTGCAATAAATTGCAAAATCGTGTTTACTATTGACTTTTGATATTGTTGAATCTAATGTATTTATTTTACCATTTTTTCTTCTTCATACGTGAAATTTATATGAGGTGGAAGTTTATTGATGAAATCTAAAAACATAATCAACTGTCTAATTGTTGATCATGTTTTTAGATTTCATCAATAAACTTTACCTCATATAAATTTCACGTATGAAGAAAAAAAAAATGGTAAAATAAATTTTTTAGATTTAACAATATCAAAAATCCATAGTAAACACGATTTTGCAATTTATCGCAAACCAACCTACACCCACAAAACGATCACATCATCCATATTCACAAAAACTAGCAGTATTCAATAGCATAATACATAGACTTATCAAAACACCTATGAAGAAACAATTTTGTGAGCTCAATACTATAAAACTAATCTCTGTTAATAATGGTTTCAAACCTGACATTGTGGACCAAATATTCAATAAATTCTTATTAAATCAAGATTTAACATTAATATACCTCAAAAACGAAAAATAGAACAGAATAGATATTAACACTAAATTACACAGGTAAAAAATCAATAGAAGTAGCAAATTTTGTTAAAACCAAAGGGAATTCCAATATAGCATTTAAAACCAATAATACGTGAAGTTAATCAAAAATAATAAAGACAAATTAGATAAAAACAAAAAATCAGGAGTATCTAAGTTGAATTGTAGTTCATGCCAGGAAGTATACATATATTGAACAAACAGGAAGGAACTTCGAGAAGAGGATTAAGGAACATTAGAGTAGTTTCCTGAATAAGAAAACAGAACTTATGCGAACCATCTTTTAGACGAGGTACATATGTTTGATTTAAACTACAAAATTTTTTGCACATAGAAAACAAAAGCAGAAGACTTAAAATTCTAGAAACAATGGAAATTAACAGATATAACAGGCAAAATATCTTACTTAATGACCAAACGGATGTCAACAGATCACCATTGATAAACATGCAATAAAAAATCCCAGAGGCATTTAGAATACCGTTCCTCTCCTCTTCCATCCAATATATAATGAATACTCAATTTTTTTGGAGAAGTTAAACATCGAACTCGCCTGAAGAAGCCAAGAATTTGGCTAAACAATTGTTGCAAATGTAGTGTTACAATATTGTTGAAACACAATAAATGTGGAAATTTTATTTATTCAGTTTTTATTTCATCACACTCAAATTATTGTAGAACAATTATTTGTTTACATCTCGTTTCAGATTAATTCCCAAAAATGTGTTTAAACAATTGCTTGAGATGCATAAGATGCATCTGATGTGGATAAACGATCGTAGCAATAATTGATTAGGATTTTCTTTATAAAACCTGTTATTGACGTAACATTAAACTGACGTTAAATACATTTTTACACTATCTTTGTGCAGTCTAAAAGCGTATCACATTAGACGTATATATTATTGTTTCATACATTTAAATTCACAGTGAAAAAAATGGCCTCTTTTCATTTAACTGTTGATTGTTTTTTTTTAATATGGAAATAATATAAATTAGATAAATTTTTTTGTCTAATATTCAATATTAATTGTTGAACCGTTTTTCATACTTATAAGATAGTGTAAAAATGGATGGAATATATGTGAATGCAGCAAAAGAATAACTATTTTTTTTGCATTAATAAAAACGTGGTAAATTCAATCTGGAATGCCCGCTAAGAATGTTGTTAGATTTTCTTTTTGCTTTTTATTTTAATTTTTTTATTGTTATTCTTTCTATACTTTTTTTTATTAATATGTGATATATTTATAATTTCGAAATCCTTTTTGTTTCATTACTTTTTAGTGGAAGTATGTTCCTTTTTTTAAATAATACTAATTCATTATTTGTTTTTTATTTTTGTTTTGGGGCTCATCTCCTCAACCACATGAGAATGTTGAAGACTGATTGTCTTTCTCTTACATGTCAACCGAAAGGAAACGTCAAATGAGATGGATATCTCAACATCATCTCATTTAAAATATAACAATCGAAATTATAAGATGAAAACACATGGAACTAAGTTTTCAAGTAGATGATTCTCCTATGAGTTTCAATAGAAATCTCAGCATACGCCACATATGAGCGCGGTATGCGAAAGTTACAATGGAAAAAAATTTTATTTGTCATAAATTTTGTGTTTTGAACAAAATTTCGTGTACTGACTCATTGCGAAGACTAGAAAAGGCTCTGTTTTATCGAAAACTAGTGTAGAAATGATACAAAGCCTTTAAAAACGGTCGGGAGATCGTCGACCTCTTCAACCAACTGTAACGTCGACAAAATCAAGGAAATTGAGCTCGAAAATCGTCATGCTTGTGCTCTATTGTTTGACTATTTGGTCATGCAGCTCTTTAACGCTCAGTTCGTTCAGTTAGAGCTGAATTTTCTTCAAAAACAGTACCGGATGCATGTAGCTGCAAACATGCTGGATCGTTCGAATTTTGATGCCACGTTCATGGGACGAATCATAACTGGCGACGAGACATGGGTCTATAAATAAGGCACACAAACGAGCCAACAATCATAGGAATGGGTTTGAAAAAATGAGTTAAAATCGAAAAAATCTCGTTTCAAATTCAAGATAATGCTTGTTTTCTTCGATATTCTAGGTGTACTTTATCATGAGTTAGTTTCGTAGGGTCAAACAGTCAATAAGGAATTCTATTCAACTGTTTTGAGAAGTGTGAGTGACAATCAACGCCTTACAGGGCCAGACTTGTAGCGAAATTAGTGGATTTTGCATGACGATGAGGCATATTTTTAAGGAGATTCAATAAGTAATGAAGAATTTTAATATTTTTGTGTTTTATTTTAAATTTCCGGATACTTCTTCGTCAGGTGTATGTTAAAGTAGCAAAAATTATTTTTTTTAAAATTAATAAACGAACAACATCGGGCAGATAAAAATTTATTGATACATTCTGGTCCAAAAAATGAACAAATACAGGGTGTTCGGCACATGGACCGTCAAATTTTTTTGGGGCGTTGGTAGGGTCATTTGCTACCTTTTAGTCTTGGAACCTGGGTCCTTAGTATTACGGTTACGGAGGTATGATTTTTTTATTAGGTTTTTTTAAATTACCCAAAATGTATCCTTCGAAGTCCCATAACTTTTTTTGCGTGTGCTTTTACATGCATTTTTTTATTGTATTGAGTCTACATGAGTGTGTGTTTGAAAAAAAACGTATTTATTGTTACAGATAACACCACAAAATTAACACGTGGGCCTTTTATTAAAAAAAAATTATGGAAGTATGAAAACATCTCCACTACTATTGAAATTTAAAAAAAGTTACAGCTATTACAAACTTAGTTTTATTTTCAAATGTTCTTTGGTTTATAATGTTGCTAACCATATGCTATTTACGTAAGTCAATAAAATAAATTATACTGCAAATAAGGTTTTGGTCAGAAGAATGAAGAAAGTCGCACTTAAATAAAAGTACGGATTTCGACACAACACAGCGAGCAAGGAAATTTTACCTGCCCGTTTTAGACGCTTGTGAATTATTATTACTATTTCTGTTCTTAGGTTGGATTGGATCAGTCGCCGCTGACTTGACCCTACCGTCATTCGAGATTTAACTGTCTCTGCTGTTGGAAGTGTCTGTGCCGCATTGTTCAGTTTTTTGAATTTGTATTTTTTTGTTTTTTTACTGTTATCGACTTTTTGCTACTGTTGTTTTAATTTTGGTTGTTGATATGCCTAATTTCACCAACGCTGAGTATGCTGATATGGTGATGGCATATGGCAAGGCCGATGGTGTTGCTCGTGCAGCTCAAAGGATTTATCAAGCCAAATTTCCTGATCGAAGATTACCCCACCACGAAACATTCTCGACGACTTATCCACGATTAAGAGAGACTGGAAACTTAAATTTTCAAGAGCCTCGGATCAATGTGAGGCAACACCATGTAGCAGTTGACGATCAAATACTTCAAGCCTTTGAAGAAGATCCAACTACAAGTATTCGTGTCGTTGCTCAAAGACTCAACTTAACGATTTGGAAAGTTTGGTCAGTACTTCGGGATAAAGATCAACACGCTTTTCATTACACCCCGGTACAAGGTAAATGAACTTTTTTATTGATAAATTTGTCCTTTTGGCTGCGAAAAAATTGTCACAGACTAATGAATTTTATTAATTGTTACAGGTCTTCATGAAGGCGATCCTGCCAGACGGTTGGAATTCTGTAGATTTTTGCTGCACACAGATGTCGATGACAACTTGTTTCTAAAACGAATTTTGTGGACAGATGAATCCTGTTTTAACCGAGAATGAATAACAAATCTGCACAATTTACATCACTGGGCACCTAAAGATGAGAATCTCCACGTGAAAAGGCAAATGAGTTTTCAACAATTCGGAGTAGAGGAGAACAATTCGAACAGAATTTAAGTTAAAGAATCGTGTTATTTTACTTTGTAAATAAACAATCATACAAAAACTGTATTTTACTAAAATCTGTCCTTACTTTGCTATTTTATCTAAAACACTATTTGTAGTATTTTTTTATTTATTGACTAACGTGAATAGCATACTTTTAGAACCGCGATAAACCAAAGAACGTTTTAAAATAAAATTAAGTTCGCAATAACTGCAACTTTTTTTTTATTTCTTTTAGAAGTAGAGATGTTTTCATACTTTCATTTGTTTTTTTACTAAAAGGCCTTCGTGTTAATTTTGTGGTGTTATCTGTAACAATAAATACGTTTTTTTTCAAGCACTCACACACGTAGACTTAATACAATAAAAAAAATGCATGTAAAAGCACACGCAAAAAAAGTTATGGGGCTTCGAAGGGTACATTTTGGGTAATTTAGAAAAACCTAATAAAAAAATCATACCTCCGTAACCGTAATACTAAGGACCCAGGTTCCAAGACTGAAAAGGTAGCAAATGACCCTACCAACGCCCCGAAAAAATTTAATGTTCCATGTGCCGAACACCTGTATATAAAAATAAGCGATAATACTAAAACAGCAATAATTATTACTAAGAATTAGAGTCGCCGAAATTTTAATTATCAATTGTGACTGGTATTCAGACAGTTTTATGAATTCAAAAAGATACTATGGAGATCGGCAGTTGATGGTTAAAGAAATAGAGCTCCTCTTCTGATCAAAAATAGACACCACCCTGTACAAATATGTGTACATCTGTACAGGGTCTTCGACCACTGCTTTAATTTTAACAATAGGTTCTTGGGATCCAAAGAAACACTTGTTTTCCAAACCGTTTTTCCAAATTCAGCTGCGTTAAAAATTTAAGAGCATTTTGATTTTTCACATTGGGCAAATACCCCTCTGTAGTCGAGTTTAGTTTAGTTTGAATGAAAATTACCTTCCATAGCATCCACTATTGAATCTGAATTGTTTAAAAACATTATTTTCCCTCTAAGAAATGACTCACTCATGTTTCATCAGATGATTGTATCGATTTAATTCCTTTCAACTTCAAATATGTATCTCAAAAATGGTGCAATTTAGGAAAATGATGATGACTGATTTCATCTGCAAAAAAGACTTATTCTATTAAGTACAAGATACGGAGCTTTAGTTCAAGTGATATTTGTTTTTATGCAATTTAACCAATCTGTACAGTAGTAGTGAGAAACCCACAAGAAATGGAATAAATCTATTGATGCCAAAAAATGCATGACTGTTATAAAAAAAAATATTACAGGTGAAAATGCAATTTTTTAAATTACAATACCCTATATCTTTTGAACCGGGCCAAATTTGGAAAAATGTTATAGTAAGAAATTGTTTCTTTTGACGTCAAAAATCTAGGGTTAAAATCAACGCAGTGTTCAAAGACTCACCCTGTATACTTCATAATAAACCATTTAATACAATTTGTTGCAAAGGGATTTGAAAAACATACAGAGTAACCCATTTGAATAAAAGGGCAGTCTGGCAGACTTTCCGGATACACCCTGTACATTTAAATTTATGTTCAAATAACGCACACTTGAATTCAAAAGTTAACAAATTGCAGAATTTTTTATAATTTTCTAACATAATGATATGGATAATTTCATTTCGTAAGTGGTTTCTGCGTTGAATATAGTAAGACAAGCACAATGAAATGAATAATCATTTTAATAAACAAAATTTAATCTTAGACATAAACATAATCTATACAAAAGATAGGAATAATTTATACTATGATAATACAATAAAAAAGGCATAATCATATAAAAATTCAATGTTATCTTAACACGCTATGTATTAAAATCTTTTAAGGAATTCTTCTGATACAATTCGAGCTCTAGCGTTCACAGCTAGTTTCATCTCTGATATTTCCTTGTCAATTTCTTCCATAAAATGGATAACGAAGTCAACCAATTTGTGTCTATACATTTGTTCCGTATGGAAATTTGTAATAAGAAAACTTATATCGTAACCTTCAACAGGCTTCCTCCTCAAAACAATGAAGTTCTCTGCCCTCATCATCATAAACCTCGTGAATTTTTTACAGAGAATCTTCTCTATTTCATCGGCTTGTTTAACCGCTATACTTATTCTGACAGAGTTGATAGAAGACTCTATCAAGACCTTTTCTTTTTCGTTTCTAGATATCACGACAGGGGTGAGAAGAAGTTCTTTATTTGATCTCACTTCGACTTCCGGTTTGTTATGTCTTTCCACCCTCTGAGATGAGAAATCTTTGAGACACATAGCAGCAGTTAGGGTGTGTCTTACTGCGGTTAAATAAGGCTTCAGAGTCGCTGACATTGTTGAATATAAACAAACACGGTACTGTTATTCTAATATTCTCGAAATGTAGTTATTTTTTCATTATTTTCAAAAGAATCTAAAAAAATTGTTTGGAGAGGTTATTATCTCAAAACTGAAAAATTTTGTGAGATAAACTGAACATAGAATATAGTTTTAACATCGAATGAATATTTGTTATCTCGGATGTCTCGTCCTTTACTAATTTTCATTTTTAGTTTCGAAAAATTATCATTTTGAAGAGGTCTGAATTGATTCAATTCTAAATGACTATTCTTAATAATTCAAACATAACTATTTAATTCTATGGTTATCAGTGAAAGTGTCAAATGAACTTGTGATGATTAATTATTGCAAATGCAAATTTGCAAACAGCTGTCAACTGTTTATTAACTGTTTAATTGAAAAAGTAAAGGTGTAAATAAATAATTTTCCATTTGAGATCTGGTGTTGTGTCTTCGGAGTAAGTTTTACCTATTTATAAATTGTAGCATGCCAACATGTTCTCGGTTATGTTTTCAAGTTTATGTGGGAACTGGGAAAGTGTTAAACCAGGCTAAATAGGTATTTGAAATTCCTAATTTGTTAAGGTGTTAAGTGTATCATAAAAGCTTTAATTGCATGCTGATTTAAAAGAGGTGTTATTACTCAATTAAGGGTCATTTCTGGTTGAATTTATTCGAAAAGAACTACTTAGTCATCAACAAATTATGTAAACAATATTGCTTCTGCAATGCAATTTAGTTCTTTTTCTACCATATGAAATTAAATTATTAAGATTGGTTTGTTTTAACTTTTGTTCATTTGTCAATTCCAATATTTGAACTAATTGGTATTTTATTTTAACATTTTGAATTATTATTTTGTTTGTCCCCACTGCATTTGTTGATTGATGCTTGTTTTTTGAACAGTTATCCTTGAATATATGTTTTCCAGGCTTCATTAACCCTTTTATCTAATCAAGTTAACACTGATTAATCAAATATATTTGTAGGTTACAAGTGAATTGAGTTTTCAGTTCAGCATTGAAAAAATTCATAGAAACAAATTTGTTCATTTTGAAGTACTTGGTGGGTCTTTAATTTTTTATTCAATATTGTCCAATGACACAATCACAGCTAATTTTTCTGCGAACCTACACTCAGGGAAAACCAAGAATGAAGTAAACCTTGTCCTATCCTATTTTAATTGGAATTTATTTTCGTTTGGAATTGGATGAAATCTGCTGATTAGTATTCGGAGCAAGTAGTATACAAATACAGTATGACACGTACAGAATCAGGTCGGTTCATGCACACTATCGGTTCAGGTTAGTTCCTTTTAAGTCCATTTATAGCTAAAATCATAAAATAATAATTGTTCGCATGGTCTTAGAACAATTTTTTATATACTATTGCTTTGTTCTGATAGATACAGGTGAATAAAACATTGATTATAATAAATGAAATGAAATAGGGCCACAGAAAGTTCCTGTGCTGTATGGTCCTACATTCAATTATAAATTTCAATTGTTTTCTTGAATAGTGATGATATTCTACTGAATAGCCGGGAATAAAAGTAATCCCTTAGCCTTTTAGTAAAGGATGGGCACAATTTAAAGGGTTTTATACACTACTGGAAAATTATTCAAAAAATCTCACTAAGTATATCTTTTTGAAGGAAAAAAGATATAGCAATCGCTTTTTCTGGTCCAGAATGACATCCAGTGGAACGCAACAAAGTAAGGATTGATTTAAATGTGGAGGAATCCTGCACGTGGTGCCCTCTATTAATAATCTATTAATAATATGAAAATAATAGGTTATTTTCTTTCTGCATTATTCCAAACCCTCACATATCAAATTTTGTTCAATTCTTATCTCTTCGTCCAAAGAGTAAGAAATTAAACTGCATGGTTCTTTTTTTGTCGACACCCTGTACATATTTTGGTTTATACAGGGTTGGAATAAAGTTTGACACCAAATTAATATGTTTGAAACGAAACGGGAGATATTTTTGAAATTGGCAGCTGAGTGTAATGGAGCACAATGCATCTGATGAGCATATTTTCATTAGTGAGATACTTCCGGTTTAACCGGAAATGACTTTTTTTTTTATTTAAAAGAGACACCCTGTATATTTCTGCAGATTCTGAAAGAGCACCTTGTTTCGTATCTGTCCATATCGGGTTCCATGTAAAAAGAAGAAATTCAGTCTTTTGTACATTCAAATAAATAAATCGTTGTTATTTGAATCAATACTTTATAGTAGATAACTCTTTCTGCTTTTCATGACGTATTTTTCATGAAAATCTACAGGGTGTCTCAAGTTAGAGTGCCTATTAGACGTTTCTGGAGAACTAGACAAATTTGAAATCTGAAAATTGGGATTATGATATTGTTCGAAGTTCTCTACAGAGCTAAAATATTTTCGAAGCCCAAAAACTTCCGGTTATACAGGAGTGAAAATAAATTCGACGAAAAAATTTTTTCAAGTTTTTCAAATTCTTCGAATCTGATTCATAAGGATTCTGTGAGGGTAACCACTGGAAATTTTTTGTGACAAAAGATTTCCTCCCTCGTGGATCTCCTCGGATCTCCTCCGGATTTCCTTGGATCTCCTTCAGATTTCCTTGGATCTCCCCGGATCTCCTGCGAATTTCCTTAGATCTCGTCGGATTTCTTCGGAACTCCTCTTACTATTTCAAGGGATTAATCAACACACAAACAATATATTGAAATTCACTTATAACTTATAGTTCGAGTCAAGATTATTCAGTTGAAAAGTCTCAAAATATATGGAATTCCATATAATGTTTCGAAATCTCCTGTACCCTATGTTCCTTCTCACGTTATCGATTGAAATATATTTTCGTACGATTTTTATGAAATATTTTTATTCAGTTATTTTGAGTTTTTTCAATTATTGGGAGAGAACGTCCTCTGAAGATTTCAACTATCCTCTTCAAATTTACGTATAAATGGGTTTGTTTTATATCAAGGTACCATATTTTGAGTGTAATTATTCAATAATGAAGGGTATGTGTGAAGTAGCAGTCACGATTGAAGCAGTGTTGATTTATATATTAAATCATGCTAATTTATTATTATTACAGCGAATGTTCTAAATGACCACTCCATTCGCGAATACACTCCCTGCATCGATTGAGAAATGATCTTTCTAAGGTATTCAAATTTCTTTCCGCTATTTTGACTGCAGATATATGAATGCGGTCCCTTAGTTCTGCTTCATTTTTAAAACGTTTCGAATAAATTTAATTTTTTTAAATAACTCTAGTTAAAAATATATAGAGGATTTAGGTCTGGTGAACGGGGAGGCCAGAATATTTCACCACCCCTTCCGAACTACCGGTGAGGATATGTTTGGTCCAAATATTCCGTAACATGACGACTGTAGTGCTTGCTACAGTCTGCTGGGCACCTGTCGTATTGAAACCACAGATTACCTCGAATTTCTTCCAAGAGTAAGACTTCATTGTTTCTCAAAGAATCCAAATAGTTGGTCCCGTTTAGTGATTGCGGCAAATCTGTCGCTCCGAGTATTTTTCCTTTAAATATTTCAGTCCATAAATCAAAAGGTTCATTTCTTGTTTGATCAATTTTTTATTAAGAAGGGTCCCATTGCCTTTTTTCCAGGTATTTGACGTACGCATAGCTCATCACAAGTAATAACTTATATCACCTCAAAGAGTGAAATGACACCTAAATAACATTTTATTAATGAGTTGATTGGTTATTTTCAGTAGGGTGTGCAAAATACCTAAATAATTTTGTGGAAAAGTTGACAAAATCAGTTTTTCAGAGAAATGTTTCATTTTCGCTATACATGTGAATATCTTTTTTTCTGAAGAAGAACCTATATTTTACCCTTTTGTAGTTCTCACAGAATGTGCAACTTTTCAACATGATATGCAGAAAAGGTCCGGTGCATTTTTTTACACCACATCAGATCGAATTCAGTCCAAAAAAACACTTTCTCCAAAACATGAATTTTAATTATTTTTTAGGAATCCCAGTATAATAATTTGTGCTATTTTTTCAGCGTATAAATGGAAGCTATCATTCAACAATATTCACGGGAAAAAAACTGATTCGAAAAGTATTCAATTCTCGATTCAATTTTACGTATGATATGAGAGAAAAAAATTTTCATAAAACATCAAATATCTCGAATACAATAAGACTTTCATAAAAACGATCTTCTCATATTAGATAAAGCCCAGGATAGAGCCCATTTTGAACTACATTCCGTTTTCGTTTGACGTTTATACCAGGAGAGTCGGTATAATTTTAATTATTTGTGGTTCACAATATCTATTAATGATTTCATTTTAATACTATTGCTCTCTTGAATGTCCTTTCATTCCAAGGTTTATTCAAACCTCGCTTGAATGAATAAAACAATTCAGAAAAATAAGTTTTATTCAAGAACAATGCTTCCTGCATTGTTACATTGTTACGGATAATCATCTATACCAGCTTCAAAACCCCACAGAATATTATATTTTTAAATATATCTTCTTACACATTACAAAGCGTGACACTGAATCTTAAAATTAACGTATATGTCTCGCGTAGTATAGCTATGAAGATATAAACCGAGATATAAACATTCTCTATCTCCTTCTCCACCGTCGATTCCGAAATGGATTCGTATGCGGCTAAAGTGAGAGGGAGTGAGTCTCGGAGATAGAGATAGTGCACGTATAACTATTATTTCATCAGATACTTCAGCACTGAGCATATAATCCTTATTCAGAGTTTTTTCGGCAAGGTTTTTTGTAGTGAAAAGATGCAAAGCGAAGTATGAATATCTAGGGCTATTGAGAGGCCTATAGAATTGGGCTCTGAAGTATAAATTAACATCAGAAACATGCGAAAAAGATCTCGAAAAAGATAAACGAATTGACTTGGATCTCCTCGGATTTCCCTGGATCTCCTCTCGGATCTCCTTGGATCTCCCTGGATTTCCCGGAATCTCCCCGGATCTCCTTGGATTTCCTCGGATCTCCCTGTATCTCCCCGGATTTCCCCCCGCTAGGAGCAGAAAATCTCCCCAGTGGTTACCCTAAATCATCCCATTTATAATTCACAAGTGTCAGACAGGTCTTATTGTTAGTCGTCATGAAATTTTTGATTTCACAAAATGAATCGTTGCTATTCTAATAATGAGGTTTTGGATTTATCTCTTATATTGTATTTTTCAATTGTATACGCAATATAAGTTCAAATGCACTTAATGATATTGTTTATTTCAAATCCATGGTGGATGACACAAAATGTTGAGTATCCAATGAGAAGTATACCCATTTTTTTTACAATTTCTGAAAAGATGTTTGAAACTTTCCAAATTTTGGAATGTGAGAGGCCCTAAAGAATACAAAAAAGGGCAGTTGATGAAATTAGTATTTCGACTTATTTCGAAGCGAATGAGAATTCATCTCTTCAATAGGAAATACATTAAATAGATTCGCTGCTTCAGTACACCGATTTATGATTATAAATTTCAAAATTCAAATTAACAAAATAAATGATCAGGTAAGAGTCTCAATATGGTAACCATTTAGTTCCACACACTTTCGAATACGTCTTGAAACACCTCGGTTAGTCGCTCGCTAAATTTCCTCCCCCTTTAGTGAGTGGAAAGCATCCTCCACACGCCGTTTCAAATCTTCTTTGCTTTCAGTAGGAGATTCATAGTCTATGTTTTTTATTTTACCCCATAAATAAAAATCTAAGGGAGTAAGATCGGGAGATCCTGGGGACCAAAATAGTGAAGAAAGGCGTCCGATTCACCGGTTACCAAACATTGCATTCAGTTCTTCAGACACCTCGTGCGAACTATGTGCCGGAGCCCCATCCAATTGATAATATACGGTTCTAATGCATGAACGTTCCCATATTTGTAGTCATACATGTTGTGTTTTTTCAAAATTCGGTGCACTGAATTTCTGTCTAAATCGATTTCATGAGCTGCACTTCGAATAGATGCATTTTCATTCGCTTCGAAATAAGTCCAAACACTAATTTCATTTTCCTCATCATCAACTACCCTTCTTTTGTACTCTTACACATCCATAACTTTGAAAGTTTGAAACATATTTTCTAAAGATCTTCTCCATCATGGAAGCTAAATGGGGATACTTCTCGTTAAAGGCCTGGCAGGTTCTACTAATAATTCTGTCACATTCACCATGTATATAAAATAGATCCAGAATTTTGTAATTAGAATAACGGTTCATTTTGTTAAATCGAGAAATGAAGATAACGAATAACAATAACACCTGACACTTGTGAATTATTAACAGATAATTTATCTTCTATGGGTACAGAGTGTTCCCATGGTTTCGAAAGAATATTCATTGAATTATTTTAGATGCAATCAATTCGACTCTACGTACACCATAAATCCAGAAAATCTCAAATAACTCAGAAATTATTGAATTTAGGAGCATAATCATGTGAGAAAACTATCATTATGTTTGACCGCAGAATCCAACACAATTATAAAAAAATAGGGTTCTAATTTGAAATACAGAAGTTATGACCAATTAAGGATCACAATTTTCAACACAAAATTTGAAACACCCTGTGATATTTTTAGAAATTCAAAAGATGCATGACCTTTTCACATCCTTCCTCTTCGATTTTGTAAAAACGGTTTACGCTCAGGATATTTAAAATAAGAATAATGAACATATTACTGACTGAACATATTTGACTTTATTTCCAGTTTTTTTCAGATATTTTGAAAACTATTCGATTTAATACAATGGATTTAACAGAAATGTATTCACTATTGAATACTAGATCATACCAGGAATGGAAAACTTGAAAAAAAATTTTTTCGTCAAATTTATTTTCACTCCCTGTATATATATGTCTAGTTCTCCAGAAACGTCTAATAGGCACTCGAACTTGAGACACCCTGTATTAATTTGGTGCCAAACTTTATCCCATCCCTGAATAGGATATAGGTGATTTTTCAGCGCAAAAAATTTTAAATTTTCGGTTTATTTCCTTTGATGAAAAGAACAAACAATTGTGCGTATCTGGGTGCTTAGATCATTTTCACGTGAACAATAATTCCTTTTAGGCAGCTTTCTCAAAAACGTGTTCCTACTTAGGTCTACTTTTATGATAGATTGTCGCCTACAATGGTTTATAACACTGTTTATGTTAAACAAGGGATCTATTACCTACAGCCCGTCCCAAAAGTTTTGGAAAAACCAATTTTAATCACGCAAGGGTCTTTTGGTAAAACCAGAAGTTGTTACAGTTTTCTAATAACTACTTACTCTGTATATTTTTATTTGATGCGCACTTGTTCACCCGAACAATGTTTATACGACGGTTGCCTTTTATACAGGGTGTTCGGCACATGGACCGTCAAATTTTTTGGGGTGTTGGTAGGGTCATTTGCTACCTTTTCAGTCTTGGAACCTGGGTCTTTAGTATTACGGTTACGGAGGTATGATTTTTTTATTAGGTTTTTCTAAATTACAGATAACACCACAAAATTAACACGAGGGATATTTTCTCATTATATTAAATCTACATATTTTCGGAATTACTAGTCTTAATTCGTCATTCAAAATTTTTCTGTAAACCCTATCGTTCTTTAGACAATATGTGCTTTTTATTTCCTTGTCGGCAGCTCCAGACTTTGATTTTTCACGAATTACTCTTATTTGTTCGTCTTGCATTTGTACTGTTAATGCCCAGTCATCAATTTCTATTCTCAAAATATTTTCTGTGTTTCTACTTAAAGCATCAACATGTGACATTTTACACCCTGGACGATGCTCAATTTCAAAATCGTAATCTTGAATAGCCAACCACCACCTAGCTATTCTGGGGACTAATTCTTTTTTTACAAATGTACTTCGAACTGCGCTACAATCTGTTACTATTTTAAAATGAATACCATGAAAGTAAATTCTGAATCGTTTTATGGATTCGACAACGGCTAATGTTTCCAATTCATATGAATGGTAAAAAGATTCATCCACGGTTGTTGCTCTACTGTAATAAGCCACTGGTTTTAATCCTTCAAGTGACTCTTGAAAAAGAATAGCGCCAATACCCTTTGAGCTGGCATCGGTATGTAATTCTTTCTTTGCATCTGAATTAAAAATAGTTAGAACAGGTTCATTACTTAAAATTGATTTTATTTTCAAAACTGCTGTGGTTTGATCTTCACCACATTGCCATTTGACGTCTTTTCTTAGTAGTTTTGTTAAAGGTGCAACCATTTCAGCATGATATTTAATAAACTTTCTAAAATACGAACTCAGACCTAAAAATTGTCTCACTTCATGGATATTGGAAAAACCAATTCTTTGGCTCTACCCCAGACATGGTAATCTAAAGGTGTTATAGGTCTGGAGATCTTGCGGGCCAAGGGATGGGGCCGGCTCTGCCTATCCATGAATTTGGAAAAGAGTTGTCGAGGTGATCTCGAACTTCTCTCAGGAAATGTGCCGGGCAACCGTCATGCTGGAACACAATCGGCACGTCTTCATCGAAGGCCGGAACATCGGCTAGTAGCTCCGGCAGAGCATTCTGCAAAAAATGCAAATAAGCAGGCCCACTTAGTCGAGCCGTTAAATAGTGTGGCCCGATGAGATGTCTTCCTATCACACCAGCCCAAACGTTAACACTAATGATGAAAACCATTTGCCTTTTCACGTGGGGATTCTCATCTTTAGGTGCCCAGTGATGTAAATTGTGCAGATTTGTTATTCCTTCTCGGTTAAAACAGGATTCTGTCCACAAAATTCGTTTTAGAAACAAGTTGTCATCGACATCTGTGTGCAGCAAAAATCTACAGAATTCCAACCGTCTGGCAGAATCGCCTTCATGAAGACCTGTAACAATTAATAAAATTCATTAGTCTGTGACAATTTTTTCGCAGTCAAAGGGACAAATTTATCAATAAAAAAGTTCATTTACCTTGTACCGGGGTGTAATGAAAAGCGTGTTGATTTTTATCCCGAAGTACTGACCAAACTTTCCAAATCGTTAAGTTGAGTCTTTGAGCAACAACACGAATGCTTGTAGTTGGATCTTCTTCAAAGGCTTGAAGTATTTGATCGTCAACTGCTACATGGTGTTGCCTCACATTGACCCGAGGCTCTTGAAAATTTAAGTTTCCAGTCTCTCTTAGGCCGGGTACATACCGAAAGCAACCGGTGATAGCAACGCAATGTCAACGCAACGGCAACTTGAGTTCCCAATGAATGACACACGCAGTTTAATGGGATTGTGTATACCAAAGTGACTGTGACGTGACGGTGATTCAACGGTCACCTGACAGAGCAACGCAGGCAACTCAAGTCACGACATGCTGTAAACTCGAGTCGCCAGTTGCGCAGTTGCTCTTGTGGAGTTTCCCAATTTTTGCAAGGAATGCCACTGACTGCTGTGTAAATTGCTAGAATTGTATGGATGAACACTAAAACGTCTATGCAACTTTTTTTTCTGTTTTTTAAGCACATAGAGAAGTACTGCCTCCTCCTCGGACGAAGACATCGGAACAAGTGACTGGAAAACTTGTCAACTTGGGTTTCTTGTTTATGTACACGTGGTGTAAACCTCCAGTTGACTGAGTTGAGTTGACATTGCGTTGCTATCACCGGTTGCTTTCGGTATGTACCCGGCCTTAATCGTCGATAAGTCGTCGAGAATGTTTCGTGGTGGGGTAATCTTCGATCAGGAAATTTGGCTTGATAAATCCTTTGAGCTGCACGAGCAACACCATCGGCCTTGCCATATGCCATCACCATATCAGCATACTCAGCGTTGGTGAAATTAGGCATATCAACAACCAAAATTAAAACAACAGTAGCAAAAAGTCGATAAAAGTAACAAAACAAAAAAATACAAATTTAAAAAACTGAACAACGCGGCAAAGACACTTCCAACAGCAGAGACAGTTAAATCTCGAATGACGGTAGGGTCAAGTCAGCGGCGACTAACCCAATCCAACCTAAGGACAGAAATAGTAATAATAATTCACACGCGTGCAAAACGGGCAGGTAAAATTTCCTTGCTCGCTGTGTTGTGTCGAAATCCGTACTTTTATTTAGGAGTTTCTTTCTTCACTCTTCTGACTAAAACCTTATTTGCAGTATAATTTTTTTTATTGACTTACGTAAATAGCATATGGTTAGCAACGTTATAAACTAAAGAACATTTTAAAATAAAACTAAGTTTGTAATAGCTGTAACTTTTTTTTTAATTTCAATAGGAGTGGAGATGTTTTCATACTTTCATATTTTTTTTTAATAAAAGACCCTCGTGTTAATTTGTGGTGTTATCTGTAACAATAAATACGTTTTTTTTTCAAACACACACTCATGTAGACATAATACAATAAAAAAAATGCATGTAAAAGCCCACGCAAAAAAAGTTATGGGGCTTCGAAGGGTACATTTCGGGTAATTTAGAAAAACCTAATAAAAAAATCATACCTCCGTAACCGTAATACTAAGGACCCAGGTTCCAAGACTGAAAAGGTAGCAAATGACCCTACCAACGCCCCAAAAAGAATTTGACGGTCCATGTGCCGAACACCCTGTATAATCTGTCACGTTTCGTATCAGTCACAACAACTGCGAAAATAAAATACAAACGGCACTAGGAGGTATAATCTGAAATTTTCATTGGATTCCAATAAATTTCTCACAATTCTTGACTTAAATAGAGAAAATATCGTCTTATACTCGTTGCAGAAGGCAATTCCAACACTCATGCGTTCGAAAATTCACTCCTTCGTCGCTCGTTTTTGAATTTCGCATAAACCAAATAAATAACTAGAAAAGTGTCTTTTTGCTAGTAGGAAACGTTAGGTTAATTTCAATATTGTAACTTTTTTGGTGCTTGTGAAAAAAATTGTTATATGTACAAATTTTATGTACTCCCTTTGAGGGGCTGTATCTTAACAAGGGATGCTCCATAAAGTTTCTTTATATGAAAGATCCTATTTTTTTTTCGATGAGGAATCACCTCCTTAAATATTTTACACTTATTTAGTTACACCCTGTAATTTTATCATCTTCCTTTAGATTTCTGTTATTTATTCTTTTTAATTATCAAACTCGTAAATTTAGTTAATATTAACTCATTGTTATTACGAAATTATCCAAGTACTAACAAAATCTCCAAGAGTCTTCTCAACTAAAACTTATATGATCAAAAGATGTGGATCAAGTGAAATCTTATTTCCTGACCCTTCAGGGTGTTCGACTATTTCTCATTGCCGAATCCTGATCAAAGGGATGCCTCTCGTTTCACGACAGCTATAATCTCTGAACACCAATAGAATCGGTCTGACAAAGGCATAGGCGGATCTTTGAAATAATATTGCACCTCTATTGGTCCAAGTTCTCAATGTTTTGACAGGATCTATTTATAACTGTTATCTTGAAACTCGAAAACATTCAGTTTCAGATCAGATCTGCAGTACTGCAGCGCGTCGTTGAATTCCTGTGTAGTTTATAGGTTTCTAGATTTTCGATTTAGCAATGAAGTGGATACAAACTTGTAAGTCCCCTTTTTGTTTTTTTAATTTTTTTATTTCCTCTTTTATTTAGTATTTAGATAGTTGTTTTTCGTTTTTTTTTTTTTTTTGTTTTGTTTTCATTGCTTTTGTTAGATATCTGAATTCTGAGTTTTTCTCGTGAAGTTTTAGTCATTAAAACAAAGAAATATACAGGCTGGTCTACGGGAAACCAACTCAATACGTCATTCTGGTCGAGAATTATATAAATAAAAAATATATACAAAGTGAGTCTTTGGCCACTGTGTTAATTTTAACCGTAGGTTTTTGAGATTAAAAGAAATACATTTTTTCCATATCGTTTCCATATTCAGCTACGTAAAAAAGTTTTAAACATATTAATTTTTCACATTGGGCAAATACCCCTCTGTAGTGCAGTTTAGTTTGAATGAAAATTACCTTCCACAGCATCCACTATTGAATCTGAATTGTTTAAAAACATTATTTTCCGTCTAAAAAATGATTCACTCACACATGTTTCATCAGATGATTTTATCGATTTAATTACTTTCAACTTCAAATATCTCAAAAATTGTGCAATTTAGGAAAAAAGATGATGAATGCTTTTATCTGCAAAAAATAATGATTCTAAGAAGTACAAGATACGGACCTTTAGTTCAAGTGATATTTGTTTTTCACGCAATTTAACCAATTTGTACAGTAGTAGTGAGAAATCCACAAGAAATGGAATAAATCTAATGATGCCAAAATATGCATGACTATTATCAAAAACCTTCTACAGGAGATCATTTCAATTGATATTGTCGTTTGAATATTACAGGAGAAAATGCATCTTTTGAACGTTGCTAAATTTGGAAAAATGTTATAAAGAAGAAAATGTTTATTTTGACGTCAAGAATCTATGGTTAAAATTAACGCAGTGGTCAAAGACTCACCCTGTATATAAAAAAAATAAATATGGCTTTTTTCCAATTTTTTTCTTATATGAGTGTTCTGAATATCTTTCCTTTACAATCAACGCATTCATCGTGTAAACAATATCATATAGGCTATCATGATTTTGTTATTCAATTTCTCTGTTAGTAGTTATATTTTGTGTACATTTGTTTGGGCAATATCCACGATATCTTATTGTTCTTGTTACCAACGTTTCGACAGATATCATCTGTAGTTTTCAAGAAAAAAAATTAGCTTTTAAAAAAGCTAACAATATTAGAAAATTTTTCAATTTTCACAAAGTCTCAAGATCTAAACACTGTCTGATTTTATCTGTGGTTTGAAGACTTCAAGTTACTTTTATCAGATGATCTTCATTCACAGCATGTTGTATCAACTTAAATCTATCGTTGCCTAATACTTGAAAAACCTCATGATATTATAAATTTGCTTTCTCTAATTTTTTTTGTGATTTTATTTATTTCCTCATTTTTATTTTGTTAGGTAGAGTTTATATTCGTTGCTTTATCATATAAAAAATTTTCTACTCCCAATTTAGTGTTTAGTTGATGATTGGTAGTAAAATGTAGATATTGACCTGTGTTTGTTGGTTTTTTGTTCACACTGGTTCTTGTTATTCTATTCTGTTTATGAACAAGTACATCTAAAAATAGAAGTTCTTTATTTTTCTCGATTTCCTTTGTGAATTTCTTGATTGTTAATTTGGGTTTCAGCATACAGGGTTGTCCCGTAACTCAACGTCAAGCTGTTACTAGAGATATGCTAGATGCTAGGTTACAGTTCTAGCAAAAATAAAAAAAAAATCTGTCACTTGGTTAAGTGGTAATAAGTATATTTTTGTAATCACAAATTTCCCAATTTTGCAGTGATTTTTTTTAAACATAATCCTAGATAACCATACTATTGATTACAGTCGCAAATTCATTGTTAGGTACAATTATTTTATTTTTAAATTTTTTTAAATAACTATGCTATTGATTACAGTCACAAATTCATTGTTAGGTACAATTGTTTTATTCTTAATTTTTAAACAACTATACTATAGATTACTGTTACAAGTGCATTGTTAGGAACAATTGTTTTATTTCTATTTTTTATTCTAATAATCATCCTATTGATTACAGTCACAAATCCATTGTTAGGTACAATTGTTTTATTTTTATTTTTTTTAATTTTTTGATTGATTACAGTCACAAATACATTTGTTAGGTACAATCGTTTTATTTTTTCAAATAACCATACTATTGTTTACAGTCACAAATCCATTGTTAGGTACAATTGTTTTATTCTTATTTTTTTAAATTTTTTATTCTAATAACCATAATCAATAGATTACAGTCACAAATCCATTGTTAGGTACAATTGTTTTATTTTTTAAATTTTTATTCTAATAACCATCCTATTGATTAAAGTCACAAATCCATTGTTAGGTACAATTGTTTTATTTTTATTTTAAAATTTTTTTTTAAATAACCATACTATTGATTAAAGTCACAAATCCATTGTTAGGTACAATTGTTTCTTTTTTATTTTTAAAAAATTTTTTAAATAACCATACTATTGATTACATTACATTACATCCACAATAGATGATGGTAATAGCCCTAATAATCATTCAACACGAGCTCCATCATCAACAATATCTCGTCATCAACTATTGATTACAGTCACAAATCCATTGTGAGGTACAATTGTTTTATTTTTATTTTTTCAAATAACCATGAAATTGATTACAGTTAGAAACACATTGTTAGGTACAATTGTTTTATTTAAAAAAAAAATTTTTTTTTAAATAACCATACTATTGGTTACAGTCACAAATCCATTGTGAGGTACAATTGTTTTATTTTTATTGTTTCAAATAACCATGAAATTGATTACAGTTAGAAATCCATTGTTAGGTACAATTGTTTTATTTTTATTTTTTTAAATTTTTAATAACCATCCTATTCATTACAGTCACAAATCTATTGTTAGGTACAATTGTTTTATTTTTTTTAAATTTTTTCAAATAACCATGAAATTGATTACAGTTAGAAATCCATTGTTAGGTACAATTGTTTTATTTTTATTTTTTAAAATTTTTCATTCTAATAACCATCCTATTCATTACAGTCACAAATCTTTTGTTAGGTACAATCGTTTTATTTTTATTTTTTCAAATAACCATACTATTGATTACAGTCACAAATCCATTGTTAGGTACAATTTTTTTATTTTTATTTTTTCAAATAACCATGATATTGATTACAGTTACAAATCCACTGTTAGGTATAATTGTTTTATTTTTATTTAAAATTTTTTTTTATTTTTGCTAGAACTGATATAACCTAGCATATCGCCCAGTAACCGCTTGACGTTGAGTTACGGGACACCATGTATATGGTCGAGACCTTTTTGCTCGAAATGCTTCATATTCTGTAATTTGACACTTATTAATGAATATTGAAAAACCTTCAAATATTGTTAGTTTTTAAAGCAAATTTTTTGCCTTGAAAACGACGGGATATGTTGCTAACAAGAACAATAAGACATGGCCCAAATAATAATTCTACAAGAGTTCAATCATCAGAAATTTCTTTTCAACAAGTTTTAGTGTAAATCTTCTTGTTTTTATTTTAAATTTTTTCCTATTTTTTGTATTATTTGAATATGTTGTTGTAAGTTCATTTTTTGTTTTTTTCTTTTTAGTATTTGGTTATTTTATGTATGCATAGTAATTTTTTAAGATTTCGATTTCATCTGAGTCTTCCTAATGTTTTTCCTTTCCAATCGACGCATTCTTTGAGCAGTTTTGAAATTTCAACAAAAATTCGAATCAAAGATTTTTTTATTTTTCATTTATTCGAGTACTACTAGACTTCATGCAATCAATTATTGCAATAATATATTTTTCAATGAAAATAATTTACGAAAGCAAACATGCTTTTTATATACAGTGTGTTCCGAGACTTGTGGATCATGTGGCGAGAGATAAAGGTATATCAGTTTTGAATAAGATGGGAAAAATTCATTTTGATTATTGTTTTCTCAACATGAACAATAATTTTTCATATTTTTACCATCAATTATGGAAATTGAAAAAAACTATGTTGAATCAAGCAAATTTTTTACTTTAGTTCACTTAGTTAACTGCTATTTGGTACGCGTACTCAGCACGTTTTATATATTTTTGATGACAGGGGTCATGACCTGGGACACTGACTTTTTTTCTAATAGCAACTGCCTGTACTAGGTATACCGGTATGAAGTGAGCGTCATGATACAAATGTCTCTATAGGGAACATTTGTTCTGAACAAGCCTTTATTTTTTTGTGCTATGATATCTGTGAAACATAAATTTAGTATACACAAGTCATTGAACAGACTAAATCATATTTTTTCATTCTTGGCTTATTGAGGGCGTATACTTTTAAATACCTACCCCGTATGAATAATTACAATCCACCAAAACTGGCGTGTGAATCTTTGTTCAAACGTGCACGGAGAAGTATGTAACATTTTTTCAATGGCAACTTTTTTCTTTAATTTTTAATCGTCGAGTCTCAAACATTCAGCTTTCAACATAAAATATTTTCGGCTAGATTGTATTTATCGATAGACCATCCTGTATAATTCGATTCTATTCGAAATAAGGGGATTCCCCCGCGTTAATCTTATAGTCTCGTTCATTTTGAACGATATGTAAACACTTATGAATGGAATAAGTTGTGTTTCTATCTGCCTCTATCACCATTTTTTTTTACCCTTCATTGCTTTTGTTAGATATCTGAATTCTGAGTTTTTCTCATTAAAACAAGGAAATATACAGGCTGGTCTACGGGAAACCAACTCAATACGTCATTCTGGTCGAGAATTATATAAACAAAAAATATCTACAATTATTTGGGCAATATCCACCATATCTCATTGTTCTTGTTGCCAACGTTTCGACAGATATCTTCTGTAGTTTTCAAGAAAAAAATTAGTTTTTGAAAAAGTTAACAATATTAGAAAATTTTTCAATTTTCACTAATAAGTCTCAAAGTCTGAAAAATGTCTGATTTTATCTGTTATTTGAAGACTTCAAGTTACTTTTTATCAGATGATCTTCATTCACAGCATGTTGGATCAACTTAAATCTATCGTTGCCTAATACTGAAACCTGATGATATTTTAAATTTACTTTCAAGGGACGTTATGCTTCTCTAATTTTTTTTGTGATTTTATTTATTTCCTCATTTTTATTTTGTTAGGTAGAGTTTATATTCGTTGCTTTATCATATAAAATTGTTTCTACTCCCAATTCAGTATTCAGTTTATGATTGGTCGTAAAATGTAGGTATTGATCTGCGTTTGTTGATTTTTTGTTCACACTGGTTTTTGTTATTCTATTCTACATCTAAAAATAAAAGTTCTTTATTTTTCTCGATTTTCATTGTGAATTTCTTGATTGTTGAGATGCTAATTTGGGTTTCAGTATACAGGGTTGTCCCGTAACTCTACGTCAAGCGGTTACTAGAGATATGCTAGGTTACACCAGTTCTAGCAAAAATAATAAAAATTCTGTCACTTGGTTAAGTGGTAATAGGTATATTTTTGTAGTCACAAGTTTTCCAATTTTGCAGTGATTTTTTTTAAACGTAATCCTAAATAATCATGCTATTGATTACAGTCGCAAAATCATTGTTAGGTACACTTTTTTTATTTTTATTTTTAATTCTTTTAAATAACCATACTATTGATTACAGTCACAAATCCATTGTTAGGTACAATTGTTTTAATTTTTTTAAATTTTTTTAAATAATCATACTATTGATAAAAGTCACAAATCCATTATTAGGAACAATTGTTTTATTTTTATTTTAACTTTTTTCAAATAACCATCCAATTGATTACAGTCACAAATAACATTGTTACGTAGAATTGCTTTATTTTTATTTTTTGTTTTTCTGGATAACCACACTATTGATAAGTCACAAATCCATTGTAGGTACAATTTTATTTTATTTTTTCAAATAACCATACTATTGATTGCAGTCACTAATCCATTGTTAGGTACAATTGTTTTATTTTTATTTTTTCAAATAACCATGATATTGATTACAGTTACAAATCCGTAGTTAATTACAATTGTTTTATTTTTATTTAATTTTTTTTTAAATTTTTGCTTGAACTGGTATAACCTAGCATATCGCCCAGTAAGCGCTTGACGTTGAGTTACTGGACACCGTGTATATTGGTCCAGAGCTTTCTGCTCGAAATGCTTCATATTCTGTAATTTGACACTTATTAATGAATATTGAAAAACCTTCAAATATTGTTAGTTTCTTAAAGCAAATTTTTTGCCTTGAAAACGACGGGATATGTTGCTAACAAGAACAATAAGACATGGCCCAAATAATAATTCTACAAGAGTTCAATCATCAGAAATTTCTTTTCAACAATTCTAATTTTTTGTGTAAAGTTTTAGTGTAAATCTTCTTGTTTTTTTTTAAATTTTTTCCTATTTTTTGTATTATTTGAATATGTTGTTGTAAGTTCATTTTTTGTTTTTTTCTTTTTAGTATTTGGTTATTTTATGTATGCATAGTAATTTTTTAAGATTTCGATTTCATCTGAGTCTTCCTAATGTTTTTCCTTTCCAATCGACGCATTCTTTGAGCAGTTTTGAAATTTCAACAAAAATTCGAATCAAAGATTTTTTTATTTTTCATTTATTCGAGTACTACTAGACTTCATGCAATCAATTATTGCAATAATATATTTTTCAATGAAAATAATTTACGAAAGCAAACATGCTTTTTATATACGGTGTGTTCCGAGACTTGTGGATCATGTGGCGAGAGATAAAGGTATATCAGTTTTGAATAAAATGGGAAAAATTCATTTTGATTATTGTTTTCTCAACATGAACAATAATTTTTCATATTTTTACCATCAATTATGGAAATTGAAGAAAACTTATGTTGAATCAAGCAAATTTTTTACTTTAGTTCACTTAGTTAACTGCTATTTGGTGCGCGTACTCAGCACGTTTTATATATTTTTGATGACAGGGGTCATGACCTGGGACACTGACTTTTTTTCTAATAGCAACTGCCTGTACTAGGTATACCGGTATGAAGTGAGCGTCATGATACAAATGCCTCTATAGGGAACATTTGTTCTGAACAAGCCTTTATTTTTTTGTGCTATGATATCTGTGAAACATAAATTTAGTATACACAAGTCATTGAACAGACTAAATCATATTTTTTCATTCTTGGCTTATTGAGGGCGTATACTTTTAAATACCTACCCCGTATGAATAATTACAATCCACCAAAACTGGCGTGTGAATCTTTGTTCAAACGTGCACGGAGAAGTATGTAAAATTTTTTCAATGGCAACTTTTTTCTTTAATTTTTAATCGTCGAGTCTCAAACGTTCAGCTTTCAACATAAAATATTTTCGGCTAGATTGTATTTCTCGATAGACCATCCTGTATAATTCGATTCTATTCGAAATAGGGGATTCCCCCGCGTTAATCATATCGTCTCGTTCATTTTGAACGATATTTAAACACTTATGAATGGAATAAATTGTGTTTCTATCTGCCTCTATCACCATTTTTTTACCCTTCATTGCTTTTGTTAGATATCTGAATTCTGAGTTTTTCTCGTGAAGTTTTAGTCATTAAAACAAAGAAATATACAGGCTGGTCTACGGGAAACCAACTCAATCCGTCATTCTGGTCGAGAATTATATAAACAAAAATATCTACAATTATTTGGGCAATATCCACCATATCTCATTGTTCTTGTTGCCAACGTTTCGACAGATATCTTCTGTAGTTTTCAAGAAAAAAAATTAGTTTTTGAAAAAGTTATCAATATTAGAAAATTTTTCAATTTTCGCTAATAAGTCTCAAAGTCTAAAAAATGTCTGATTTTATCTGTTATTTGAAGACTTCAAGTTACTTTTTATCAGATGATCTTCATTCACAGCATGTTGGATCAACTTAAATCTATCGTTGCCTAATACTGAAACCTGATGATATTTTAAATTTACTTTCAAGGGGCGTTATGTTCCTCTAATTTTTTTGTGATTTTATTCATTTCCTCATTTTTATTTTGTTAGTTAGAGTTTATATTCGTTGCTTTATCATATAAAAATTTTTCTACTCCCAATTCAGTATTCAGTTTATGATTGGTAGTAAAATGTAGGTATTGACCTGCGTTTGTTGATTTTTTGTTCACACTGGTTCTTGTTATTCTATTCTGTTTATGAACAAGTACATCTAAAAATAGAAGTTCTTTATTTTTCTCGATTTCCATTGTGAATTTCTTGATTGTTGAGATGTTAATTTGGGTTTCAGTATACAGGGTTGTCCCGTAACTCTACGTCAAGCGGTTACTAGAGATATGCTAGGTTACACCAGTTCTAGCAAAAATAATAAAAATTCTGTCACTTGGTTAAGTGGTAATAGGTATATTTTTGTAGTCACAAATTTTCCAATTTTGCAGTGATTTTTTTTAAACGTAATCCTAAATAATCATACTATTGATTACAGTCGCAAAATCATTGTTAGGTACAGTTGTTTTATTTTGAATTTTTTTAAATAACCATACTATTAATTACATTCGCAAATTCACTGTTAGATACAATTGTTTTATTTTTATTTTTTAAATAACCATGCTATTGATTACAGTCACAAATCCATTGTTAGGTAAAATTGTTTTATTTTTAATTTTTTTAAATAACCATACTATTGATTACAGTCACAAATCCATTGTTAGGTACAATTGTTTTATTTTTATTTTAAAATTTTTTTAAATAACCATACTATTGATTACAGTCGCAAATCCATTGTTAGGTACAATTGTTTTATTCTTATTTTTAAATAACTATACTATTGATTACGGTCACATATCCATTGTTAGGTACAATTGTTTTATTTTTATTTTTAATTTTTTTAAATAACCATACTATTGATTAGTCACAAATACATTGTTAGGTACAATCGTTTTATTTTTATTTTTTTTAAATAACTATACTATTGATTACGGTCACAAATCCATTGTTAGGTACAATTGTTTTATTCTTATTTTTTAAATAACTATACTATTGATTACGGTCACATATCCATTGTTAGGTACAATTGTTTTATTTTTATTTTTAATTTTTTTAAATAACCATACTATTGATTAGTCACAAATACATTGTTAGGTACAATCGTTTTATTTTTATTTTTTTAAATAACTATACTATTGATTACGGTCACAAATCCATTGTTAGGTACAATTGTTTTATTCTTATTTTTTAAATAACTATACTATTGATTACGGTCACATATCCATTGTTAGGTACAATTGTTTTATTTTTATTTTTAATTTTTTTAAATAACCATACTATTGATTAGTCACAAATACATTGTTAGGTACAATCGTTTTATTTTTATTTTTTTTAAATAACTATACTATTGATTACGGTCACAAATCCATTGTTAGGTACAATTGTTTTATTTTTATTTCATTTATTTTTTTAAATAATCCATACTTTGATTACAGTCACAAATACATTGTTAGGTACAATTGTTTTAATTTTTCAAATAACTATACTATTGATTACAGTCACAAATCCATTGTTAGGTACAATTGTTTTATTTTTTTTTTTTATTTTTTCAAATAATCCTACTATTGATAACTGTCACAAATCCATTGTTAGGTACAATTGTTTTATTTTTTTAAATTTTTTTAAATAATCATACTATCGATAACAGTCACAAATCCATTATTAGGAACAATTGTTTTATTTTTATTTTTAATTTTTTCAAATAACCATCCTATTGATTACAGTCACAAATAACATTGTTACGTAGAATTGCTTTATTTTTATTTTTTGTTTTTTTAGATAACCATACTATTGATTACAGTCACAAATCCATTGTTAGGTACAATTGTTTTATTTTTATTTTAAAATTTTTTTTAAATAACCATACTATTGATTACAGTCGCAAATCCATTGTTAGGTACAATTGTTTTATTCTTATTTTTAAATAACTATACTATTGATTACAGTCACATATCCATTGTTAGGTACAATTGTTTTATTTTTATTTTTAATTTTTTTAAACCATACTATTGATTAGTCACAAATACATTGTTAGGTACAATCGTTTTATTTTATTTTTTTTAAATAACTATACTATTGATTAGTCATAAATACATTGTTAGGTACAATTGTTTTATTCTTATTTTTTAAAACTTTTTAAATAACTATACTATTGATTACGGTCACATATCCATTGTTAGGTACAATTGTTTTATTTTTATTTTTTAAAACTTTTTAAATAACCATACTATTGATTACAGTCACAAATCCATTGTTAGGTACAATTGTTTTATTTTTATTTTTTTAAATAACTATACTATTGATTACGGTCACAAATCCATTGTTAGGTACAATTGTTTTATTCTTATTTTTTAAATAACTATACTATTGATTACGGTCACATATCCATTGTTAGGTACAATTGTTTTATTTTTATTTTTAATTTTTTTAAATAACCATACTATTGATTAGTCACAAATACATTGTTAGGTACAATCGTTTTATTTTTATTTCTTTTAAATAACTATACTATTGATTACGGTCACAAATCCATTGTTAGGTACAATTGTTTTATTTTTATTTCATTTATTTTTTTAAATAATCCATACTTTGATTACAGTCACAAATACATTGTTAGGTACAATTGTTTTAATTTTTCAAATAACTATACTATTGATTACAGTCACAAATCCATTGTTAGGTACAATTGTTTTATTTTTATTTTTTTTATTTTTTCAAATAATCCTACTATTGATAACTGTCACAAATCCATTGTTAGGTACAATTGTTTTATTTTTTTTATTTTTTTAAATAATCATACTATTGATAACAGTCACAAATCCATTATTAGGAACAATTGTTTTATTTTTATTTTTAATTTTTTCAAATAACCATCCTATTGATTACAGTCACAAATAACATTGTTACGTAGAATTGCTTTATTTTTATTTTTTGTTTTTTTAGATAACCATACTATTGATAAGTCACAAATCCATTGTAGGTACAATTTTATTTTATTTTTATTTTTTCAAATTACCATGATATTGATTACAGTTACAAATCCATAGTTAATTACAATTGTTTTATTTTTATTTGATTTTTTTTTTTGCTTGAACTGGTATAACCTAGCATATCGCCCAGTAAGCGCTTGACGTTGAGTTACGGGACACCATGTATATTGGTCCAGAGCTTTCTGCTCGAAATGCTTCATATTCTGTCAATTTGACACTTATTAGTGAATATTGAAAAATCTTCAAATATTGTCAGTTTTTGAAAGCAAATTTTTTGCCTTGAAAACGACGGGATATGTTGCTAACATGAACAATAAGACATGGCCCAAATAATAATTCTACAAGAGTTCAATCATCAGAAATTTCTTTTCAACAATTCTAATTTTATGTGTGAAGTTTTAATGTAAATCTTTTTTTGTTTTTTTTAAAATTTTCTCCTATTTTTTGTATTATTTGGTAATGTAGTTGTAGGTTAATTTTTTTTCTTTTTAGTATTTGGTTATTTTATGTATGCATAGTAATTTTTTAAGATTTCCATTTCATCTGAGTCCTCCTAATATCTTACCTTTCCAGTCGACGCATGCTTTGAGCAGTTTTGAAATTTCAACAAAAATTCGAATAAAAGATTTTTTTATTTTTCATTTATTCGAGTACTACTAGACTTCATGCAATCAATTATTGCAATAATATATTTTTCAATGAAAATAATTTACGAAAGCATACATGATTTTTATATACAGTGTGTTCCGAGACTTGTGGATCATGTGGCGAGAGATAAAGGTATATCAGTTTTGAATAAAATGGGAAAAATTCATTTTGATTATTGTTTTCTCAACATAAACAATAATTTTTCATATTTTTTACATCAATTATGGAAATTGAAAAAAACTATGTTGAATCAAGCAAATTTTCTACCTTAGTTCACTTAGTTAACTGCTATTTCGTATGCGTGCTCAGCACGTTTTGTATATTTTTGATGACAGGGGTCATGACCTGGGACACTGACTTGTTTCTAATAGCAACTGCCTGTACTAGGTATACCGGTATGAAGTGAGCGTCATGATACAAATATGTCTCTATAGGGAACATTTGTTGTGAACAAGCCTTTATTTTTTGTGCTATGATATCTGTGAAACATAAATTTAGTATACACAAGTCATTGAACAGACTAAATCATATTTTTTCATTCTTGGGTTATTGAGGGCGTATACTTTTAAATACCTACCCCGTATAAATAATTGAAATCCACCAAAACTGGCGTGTGAATCTTTGTTCAAACGTGCACGGAGAAGTATGTAAAATTTTTTCAATGGCAACTTTTTTCTTTAATTTTTAATCGCCGAGTCTCCCAACATTCAGCTTTCAACATATTTTCGGCTAGATTGTATTTCTCGATAGACCATCCTGTATAATTCGATTCTATTCGAAATAGGGGATTCCCCCGCGGTAATCTTATCGTCTCGTTCATTTTGAACGATATGTAAACACTTATGAATGGTATAAATTGTGTGACTAACATTTCTATCTGCCTCTATCACCATTTACTAATCCTTCCACATTTCTACAGAATCAGTTCCTCTGTTGTTTAAAGTATTTTTAGATCGAGTTTGGTATGTATTGTTTTTTTTTTCTTTGTAGAAGTTGAGTTTTTTCAATTTTTAGAAATATGACCCGTTCGGAATACCGTTTTTTTAATACAATGATGTTTCTTTTGTTCGCAGATATCCTCAATATGGACGAAGAGAAGGAGAAGAATGAAGTCATATCGAACATAAGGGCTTGTCTCATTTCTGTCAAGGGTAGTGTGTCTCTGCGTCAGTTAGAAAGTAAGTATAATTTTTTTTTATTTGGTAACATTCTGTTAGTATTACTACATCGGTCAATAAGTCTCTGGCCTAACCCGCAGATGGCGCCACTTATGAAATATTCATATGAGATATCTATGAAGGGAAGAGAAATGAGGAATCGCTCTGTATGTAAAGAGTTCCCATTAAAATTGCACCAATATATTGGGTTGTTCGGAAAGTCATTTCGTTTTTTTTTGGGGAACATGAAAGACAGTTTTCGTATAATGAATAAATATTTTATTAAATCATATATTGGCCATTCTGGTCCTTTTGCCATCTTTCGCCCGTGAAATTCACTGTTTTTAAGATATAACGAGATTGTTATTTTTCGATCTTCCAATCGAATTCCCTGAGGAGTAGGTGACTGCCGTATATCCAATTACTGCTTTCTATAGGTCATTAAACTGCCATTAAAAGTGTCACTTCTAATGGAAGTTGTACAAAAATTAATTTTTTCTTTTTGTTACAGCTGATTACAAGGTAATATGCGGTCAGAGAATCCCGTACACACGTTTAGGCTACAAGACTATACAGGACTTCATTTCTTCGATACCCACGTTGACTTTAATCAAATCATCATCGGGGGAGTATTTCGTTGACGCCAAAGTGTCAGAGAAGTCTGTCCATATAACCGATATGGTCAGTAAACAGAAAAACACGAAGAAAAAGCCTATTACAAGGTATATCATGGGGTTTGTTACCTTTTCACTTCTTAACTCTTGAAGAAAACAAAAATGAATATTATGTGCTAGAGATCATCAATTTATATGGGACCTACATGGTACATGGTGTCCCAAAACCTTCTACATGTACCAGGTCTACCGGTATGACGTGAGCGTCAAGATTAATAATTATTAGTGTTTTATTTTCACAAAAAAACGCTTATTTCATACCAGTATACCTGATAGTATCGAAGTTCACTAACAAAAAATATTAAAACTTAATTTATTTTATTTTATTAACAATGGCATTACACTGCTTTGTGGTTACAATTGTAGTTCAGTCAATCTGTCATGAAAAACCCTTAGTCCTAGCAAACATTTCCGAAGGGATGAAATTGTTAGAAGACCCGTAGCCAAAGCGAAAGCCTAATTTGAGAGTTTTTGCTGTGTTTTTGAAAAAATGAAAATTTATTGAACAAATAATGTAGAGATACTTGTAATCTACAATTAATATCATTGTAGCATTACGCTACGACTTGAAGTGTACACAGTAGGTGGCGCTTAAGTTACCAAAAGTGTTTTTTCACTTTTTATGCCTCGAAATGATTTTTTTTTATCATATATGTGAATGAGAAAGTTGTTCCTCTTACAAATACGAAAAACACTTATTTAAACAATTTTTTAATACAACTTACCGTTTTACAGCTACAACTCGTTCAAATAGGAAAATTGGAAGATTATGACATTGGTTTCAGGTTTTAAATGGTTTCTATTTATGATAATGTTAAATTGAAATAAAAATGGATAATACAAATAATTCAAATCATTAATTATAATTGAACAATAAAGAATTAAGTATGTTTGTTAATTGTGAGTTGAAATTCTTTGTAAAATAACAGTAATTGTGAAAGTATATTTGACAACAAAAGACAAACATTTAACAATTTACCAATAACAATGTTTATAATATAAATAACAAAACATGAATTGATACAATACTTGTTAACGCATTTATTTTACAGTATTTATGTACATAATGTTATTGCAAAATGATTGTTTTACATATTATACATAGATCTATTGTTTTTCTGTGCGTCGCAATCTTTTTTTTAATTGGTTCTTGATCTGGAGATTCACTTCGAGTAACCTCCGTGGAAGAATTTTCGGACGATTGTCTTTCATTTTCTTTATTCGTTTCCTTGTTGAATATGGTACTCGTTGATTCTGAACACCAGCCTACAACTTGGGAAGGTAAGTCTAAATCAAGATCGTAAATAAAATCTTCTTCGTCAACCTCGGTCCAAAGTCCGTGAAATTTGGCGAAATTGGAGTAGAAATGGGAAACAATTCCTCAAGATTCAAAACTTTCTTCGTGTACTTTCCGAATGATATCTTCCTCTTGCTGAATCGACGTAGATGGAGTAACACATTGAATAAGTCCCATTACATGCCAGGAACCATGCCCATCGAGAGTATTTACGTTAAAATCTGCGTTGTCAGCTACCCATTGAAAAAATCCAGTACGTGTAACGCGTGGCTGCTCTCTGGAAATACAGGAAAGCTCCTTCAATTGCACTTCCGAGTAGGAGCAGGATAAACCAATTGCAGCTAAAGTGTCGATTAGTAGCCTGGATCCAATTTTTTTCTTTAAGAAGCATCCAACGCCAAGGAGCACCTTCGATAAAAAATATCTGGGTCGAGCTGCTTGTATCATGGTGTGTGCAATGGTTGTTATTGTCTTCTTCCACACAGGGATACTACTTTTCCTTTTTCCTGGGAGTATAAATTCTTCAAGTAAAGCCCGTAGAACCTTTGGAGCATCTTCTTCAGCATTTTCCAAAAAATTGCTCGTCGCGGGGTAACGTTCCGTGGGACAATAAAACTTGGAACAAACTTCTTTGCCCTCATAAGCTATAATTTTGTCTTTGTATTTACTGCTAATCCTGTCCCAAATAATTCTCCTGTCGGGACGTTCCTCTTCAGGAATTACGTCAGCTAGCTGCGACACGGAAAATTGGCAAAGATCGCTGTGTTGATCGATGTAGGAATAAATGTACTGCATAGCATTATCTACAGGTCCTCTACTCCGTCCAACAGGTTTTGCATCACCGTAGTTCTTTTTTTGAAATTTTTCTGTACATTTTGAGTGGTATCGGGCTTTCAGTGCGACTAAATCTACATTCGTGATCTTAGATTTCAGCTTTAAACTGTTCGATTTTCTAGCATTTGAAGCAAACGTTCTCCAATAGAGTTAACTGAAACCACATGAAGAGGCCCTTTCCCTTTCGTATTGCAGATTAAACAAACTTCGTTGTCAAAATCCGGTACAGTTGGTTCTGCTTCGGATGATGGGCCAGCTTCTTCATCATTTTGTGATCCAGCTGATCGATTGCTGAAAAATGAGAATGATTTAGATGCTTTTTTTTAAATTGTTATTAAAATATAAGTAAATAAATACCTCGAGAAAGTTTTGATTTCTTTACTCTGTAAATCTCACATAGCAACTGAAATACGTACGCTAGTGGCAGGTTAGGTAGTGTCCTATTGTTATAGAAGGGTCCATCCCGCCGGAAAAAGTTTTAGGGCAGAGAAGTACCGTAAGCAACGTTGCGCCGTGTCTCTTATATATCATAACTCTCTAATGGTAAGTTGTATGAAAAAATTGTTTAAATAAATGTTTTTCGTATTTGTAAGAGGAACAACTTTCTCATTTACATATATGATAAAAAAAATGATTTCGAGGCATAAAAAGTGAAAAAACACTTTTGGTAACTTGAGCGCCACCTACTGTGTACACTTCAAGTCGTAGCGTAATGCTACAATGACATTAATTGTATATTTCAAGTTTCTCTACATTTTTTGTTCAATAATTTTTTTTGTAAAATGCGTTTTTTCCAAGAAAAACGCATTTCAAATTTTTTTTTCATTTTTTCCATTACCAACTGGGATGAATACCGCAAATTAATTCATGAGCGGGTCTCTCTATCCTTGAGGCTAAAGGAAAAAAAAAAGAAATCGAAGAAGCACTCGATACATTTACAACTATACTTAAGGATGCAGCCATCCAAAGTACTCCAAGAAGTTACAATGAAAACAAACCAGAACCAATACCATTAGAAATTAAAAAGCTCATTGCTGAAAAACGCAAAATAAGATCTAGTTGGCAAAACACACATGCTCCTGCAGACAAAACAGCATTCAATAGTATAAGCAATAAACTTAAAAATAGGTTAAGAGAATTGAAGGAAGAATCATTCAATATATATATATCACCGGATTAAGCCGATACGACAACTTAATATGGAGACCTATAAAATCCAAGGTAAAGCCAACAGAACAAAATGTCCCAGTGAAAAACTCAACTGAAACCAATGCTAGATGGACTAGAAGCGAAAAAGAAAAGGCGAAATTGTTTGCACATCACCTGACAGAGGTATTCACACCAAATGACCAGGTCATTGATGAAATTGTTGAGGAAAATATTTCTAACATCCCTACAGAAACTCAAAATATAAAGTTCTTAACACCTAAAGAAGTATACAAAGAAATCACTCATCTGAACCAGAAAAAGGCACCAGGTATTGATGGAATAACTGCAAAGATGATCAAAGAACTGCCTAGAAAAGGGATTGTCACGGTAACCTACATCTTTAATGTTATATTGAGACTCGGGCACTGGCCCAAATCACTGAAAACAGCAGAAGTACTCATGATACTGAAACCGGGCAAGAATCCACACGAAGTGACATCATATCGACCCATAAGCCTTTGGCCAACAATCTCAAAAATATTGGAAAGGTTATTACTTCAGAGAATAAACGCCGAAATTCCCATAGATCATTGTATTCCTTCACATCAATTCGGATTCAGACAAGGTCACTCAACTGTCCAACAAACGCATAGAATAACGCAAACCATAAACCAAGCGTTTGAAAAGAAGCTATACTGCACTTCAGTCTTTCTGGATGTGAGTCAAGCGTTCGATAAAGTATGGCACTCAGGACTCCTATTAAAGATAAGAAATATTCTTCCTTTGAAATTCTTTAATTTACTGAATTCATACCTTACAAACAGACAGTTTAGAACTAGGGTAGGGCAAGATGTATCAGATTATAGCCCCATTCAAGCTGGAATTCCACAAGGAAGCGTGCTGGGCCAGTTCCTCTACCTACTTTTTACCTCAGATCTACCAATAACAGCTCACACTACAACAGGAGCATTTGCTGATGACACAACAATAATGGCAGTACATGAAGACCCAGCAACAGCGACTAAGCTAGTACAAGAACACCTAGACAAACTACAAATCTGGATGAAAAAGTGGAAAATAAAAATAAATGAAACCAAATCTCAACAAGTAGACTTTACACTGAGAAAGCAACATTGTCCCCCAATCAAATTGAACAACATAGTAATTCCAAAAGCTACATCAGCAAAATACCTTGGCTTTCATCTAGACACTAGGCTAACCTGGAGGGAACATATAATAAAAAAAAAGAAAACAAATTGACCTGAAAGTCAGGGAAATTAACTGGCTCATCGGAAGAAAATCCAAGTTACCACTTACAAACAAAATATTGTTGTATAAGACTAGCATCATCCCAATATGGACATATGGGATAGAAATCTGGGGATGCGCAAGCAAATCCAGCATAGCTCTGATCCAAAGAACGCAATCGAAAATACTTCGCATGATGGCCAACGCCCCATGGTATGTGTCCAACCAGACTTTACATGAAGACCTAAATATACCATATGTTGAAGAAGTCATCAGGCATAGAAGCAGAAACCACCACGCGAGAATGGAAAACCACTCAAATATTTTACTCCAACCCTTACTGACGAACACCTTAGCAAGAAGATTGAAGAGACATGGGCCAGCTGATTTAATGGAATAATGAGATTCTCTCACTGGAGATAATCTTTTCCCGCTCTATTCAAGTCACTTGACTACTTCTTAACACATTAACTTGTAGAATGTTATTCTGATTGTTAATAATTATTGAGATTAAAAAAAAAAAAAAAATTCCATTTTCAAAAAAATGGAACACAGCATAAAGTCTCAAATTTGGCTTTCGCTTTGGCTACGGGTCTTCTAACGATTCCACAACAGTTCATCCCTTCGGAAATTTTTGCTAGGACTAAGGGTTTTTCATGACAGATTGACTGAACTATCAATAGAACTGCTATTTGAGATTAGATTATTGAAAAATCAATGTAAAATTGTGATCACAGCACTTGAAAGTACAACAACTGTAAAATGTGTTTTCTTTTCCATTCTGTTTTTATTGAAGTTGGAAATGAGGTGATTATCTATCAATATATCTCATTCGCAGGGCTCCGGCGAAGCCTTACAGATCGAATACCTTCGAGACTCCACGAAAAGACTGGACACCCATTACAACCAGATATAAGCCAAGAAGTAATTTCAATGTCTCCGAAAGAACATCAGCAGTTTCTCACAACCAGTTTATCAAACGAAGTCCAGCCAAGCCTAAAGTGAACACTGTTAGATTTAAGCCCTCGGATGTCGATCAACAAGCAACAGTTTCCAGGTAAGATGGTGATGCTTCTGACACTTTTGTGCATTTTAAGCATATGATAGAAAGATAGCTCTCTGGGCAATATTAAAATTTAAAAAAGCATGGAGGGGAGGTCATAAGGTGGTTCAGAAGTGTTGAATGCCTTTGTTCATGCTTATCAGATCTGATAGGTAGAGATAAGTGTTTCAGTATTCTGATAAATGTTGAAGGAGAGAACGGAAATATTCAAAAATATATTTCCAGTATAATAACTGTGCTAGGTCATGTCTTCCTAGATGTGTTCATTTTCAGAAAATCCAGTGTTCCTCCCAACAACGCTGTCAGGACATCTCCACCGATTTCAAACGAACAGGTGAATGGCATCTTGTTGAACACTCCCTTGAGGCAATGCTACGTTAAACCGGTTGTTACTTCTTCGACTTACAATGATAGCAATGGTTCCAGATTACGTCAGACCAATCTGATCGATATCGATAGGAGCCCAGTCGATCTGGAGACTTTTTCGAATTCTTTGCTGAACAATTCGAGGAAGCGGTTAAGTAAGGTTATGTTTGATATTAATTCGGACAGGGACAGCGGTAACAGCAGTCCTGTGAGTGATGACAAGGTAACTGTTTTCATCCTCCGTTCCAAAAGAAACAGGAGGGTTTACGTTTGATTTTTACAGATTCCGGTCAGTGACATGTTGACAGGAAACGCTATAGAGGACCTGAAGTGCATTGTGGAGTGGTACAAACTTGGAAAAATGGAGATAATCGTCACAGATATGCAACCAAAAAAGAAAAACGCCAAGCCACTGTATAACTGCAAAATAACTGTGAGTTTCCGTTTAGTTTCATTCTTTGCTTCATACAGTTTTGAAAACAATTGTTCTTGTACAAAAATGGTGATCATAAATTTCATAATCTCCGATGGTGTTGAAGTTGATTCAAAAATTTTTTCCGAATAGGTTTCAACAATACAGCATTTCATTGAACTGGCTCTTATGGTTGGAACTTATTTAGATTTCAAAACATGAGAAACTTCATAACTTTAACATTTGTATTCTATGAATTATTGAAACACTGGAATTTACAGATTCAAATAGAGCATAGAAGGTAACACAGAAATTTTTATTAGTTATGGAGAGTAAAAAATATGGCAACAGTGTTAATTTGATGATTCTAAGAAGTAAAAAGACTCAATGAGTATTGGGAAAGTAATTATTAGATATGAGTATTTTCTTATGAAATGTTCGATTAAATGGAAAAATTTAAATATACAGGGTGAGTCTTTGACCACTGCGTTAATTTGGTCCATATGGTCTTGAGATCAAAAGAAACACTTTTTTCCCATACAGTTTTTCCATAATCGGCTGCATGAAAAGTTATAAGCATTTTAAGTTTTCACATTGGGCAAATACCCCTCTGTATTCCAGTTGAGGTTGAATGAAAATTACCTTCCACAGCATCAACTATTGAATCAGAATTGTTTAAAAACATCATTTTCCATCTAAGAAATGATTCACTCACTCTTTTTCATCAGATGAGGTCCATATTCAGAAGGAAGATACAAAATACTAATTTTCTGGTAAAAAAAAATTCAACACTATAAAAATAGAATTCTGATATTTTTGGTATCAATGTGAATAAATGTTTAGAGGTTTCTTTTCGGTCAAAAATTTTCAGAGACTCAATTAGACAAAATGCCGACGTTTCGATTTTATTTTAAAATTATCTTCAGGGCTCTAAAATAAATGACAACTTAACAGTAAAAACAAGTAAAAATTCAAAGAACCAGAGAACAGAATTGAATAAGAACATTAATCAGACTGATAAAGTAATAAATATGCTTAAAATATCTTTGAAATTATCACACAAATACATACAATAATCGGAAGCTACTCACATTGTCAGTTGGTCTCTATTGTCAATTCGAAAATTAAAAACAACGAGGATGAATAAGTAAAGGACATCCTATACAGCTGACTGAATTGTACGAAATAAACGCACCAAAGGAAAATGAACCGGATGGATCACATTCAGTGTTAATCATCTGATAACTAAAAGGTGTACAAATAAGTTTCCGCAGTTTTTTATAAAAAATTAGGAATTTATTGTAAAGGAAAAGTACATTACGTTTTATTCAAAGTATTTTCCATCATTTGCCACTACTTTTCCCCATCTTTCTGGCAACATTCGGATACCCTGTCGAAAAAACTCTTCATCTTTTGACGCTATCCACAAATCTACCCAATTTTTGGTGTCTTCATATGATGTGAAGCGCTGCTCAGACAGACCATGTGCCATCGACCGGAACAGATGATAATCAGAAGGGGCTAAGTCTGGTGAATACGGCGGGTGGGGTAAAACTTCCCAGTTGAGTGTTTCCAAGTATGTTTTTACCGGCGCCGCAACATGTGGACGAGCATTATCGTGTAAAAGAATAATTTTGTCGTGTCTGGAGTAGTAATGGGCGCGTTTTTCCTTAAGTGCCCGACTCAATCTCATCAATTGTATTCGGTAGAGAGCTCCAGTAATGGTTTCGCTTGGTTTCAGCAATTCATAATACACGACACCAAGCTGATCCCACCAAATACACAGCATGAGTTTTTTCCATGAATATTCGGCTTAGCTGTCGATGTTGATGGTTCGCCGGGCTTAACCCATGACTTTCTCTTCTTTGGATTATCGTAGTGAATCCATTTTTCGTCACCAGTGACTATAGGATGCAAAAAACTCTTTTTTTATTCCTGGCAAGCAGCATTTCACTCATGCATAATCGGCGTTCAACGTCTCTCGGCTTTAGTTCATATGGAACCCAATTTCCTTGTTTTTGAATCATTCCTAACGATTTTAAACGATGTGAAATTGCTTGTTGAGTCACTTGTAGAGTAAGTGCAAGTTCTTTTTGCGTTTGGGACGAATCTTCCTCCAATAGTGCTTCTAATTCCATGTCTTCGTACACTTTCGGCGTTTCACTGCGTTCTTTGTCTTTAACGTCAAACTCACCGTTCTTAAACTTTTGAAACCATTCCTGACAACTTCTCTCACTTAAAGCAGCTTCACCATATGCTTCTAGAAGCAATCGATGCGCCTCAGCTGCAGATTTTTTCACATTAAAGAAGTAAATCAAAAGTTCCCGCAAATGATGCTTATTCGGAATAAAACTTGACATTTTTGCACGAAAAAAATTACGTGATGCTGATACGGAATCACTAGTACTTTAAGGTTATGGTGTTGCCAGATGACTAAACTTGGGATATTACGTTTTACATCTGACAATTTCTCCATAACCTTCTGGTGGGGCCATCTTTTGACAAACCGCGGAAACTTATTTGTACACCTAATATCAAATAAGAAAAACGAAATAATGTGTACGTAAACTCAAGGGAACATGAAACAAAATATATCTATGGATGTCTTGTATTCTCTGTATGAGGTCAAAATAGGCCGTATTCAAGTTATCAATATCGCCCCTCTTGTTAATAGAATTTGCATCTCTTTTATTTATATTTATTATTATAATACCTTACCGTACATTATTAATTTATTAACGCACCCCAGGAGAGAAAAAAATTAATAATTGCTAAATTTTTTTAAATGAAAGATAGTATCTGTAACCATTATTGATATTCAGTTATAATTGTTCTCAGAATAATTAGAGTGAATTATTACCACATTAAAATGTTATTATAACGTCTCTGTGGTGGGTAGTTCCCAATAAAATGTTTCAGATGTTTATTGGTTTGCTCCTGAAGTATGTGAAGATTTTCGTGTATAAGTGATTAGATAATTTCCAAATTTTTCTTTCAAACTATCGTATTGTGGACTCTTATCGTGGATTTTGTGTTGAATAACTAGCAGTTTTCAGCGACATTTTACATAAATCTCCTGCTGATTTAACAGAATTTTAATTCTCTTATCGGGTTTCCTGCACCTGTTGAAGCAAAAAGTGCCTTGATAAGCCGGATCTTGTTATTGTGTGAATCCGCGATCGTGGGTCATAGTTTTATGCCAGTGGCGTAGCATAGAAATTTACTATGTCTCTTTTTTTGCGGAGGTTGTAAAAACAACCTGGGCAAGAGGGGTTACAGGTTGCAGTGCCAAGATTGTGAATTATGGTTCCACAAATCCTACGTAAGCATCGGTGCTTCGGAGTTTGAGAAAGTGAAAAACCAGGATATTTCGTGGTATTGTGATGGCTGTGTGGGGGGTGATGCTGGTTTAAGCGATGAGGCTCGTGCCCTGCCTAAAAGGCAGGGAGGGGGTGTCACCCTTGAGGACATTATGAAGAAACTTAATGATATGGATGCCAACTATAGAGGTTTAATCAAAAAAATTGACATTCTTTCTAAAGAGAATTCTGCCCTCAAAAATGAATTGAAAGAGCTGAAGGGAGAGGTGACCAACCTAAAATCTGGTTATAGTTCATCGGAAACGATGTTTGCGGAGATTAATGAAAGGCAAATAAGGTCCAAGAATATAATGATTTTCAATTTGCCTGAGTCGCCAAATTCAAACCTGCAGGAGAGAATTGAGTACGACAGGAGTCTGGTTGTGAACATTTTGAAAAAACGGTGTTCCCAAAATATTTGAGAATGTTCAAAAAAATATCAATGTATTACCAGAACATTGGATGAAGTGGTGATATTTTGGACAGTGAACTGTGTCCTACTTCATATAAGGTATATAGATTAGATAGAAATGTTAGAACTATCTGCAAAAAAGACTAATGGTTCTAGGAAGTACAAGATACGGATCTTAAGTTCAAGTGATATTTGTTTTTCATGCAATTTAACCAATCTCTACAGTAGTAGTGAGAAACCCACAAGAAATGTAATAATTATATTGATGCCAAAATATGCATGACTGTTATCTAAAACCTTCTACAAGAGATCATTTCAATTGAAATTTTCGTTTGAATATTATAGGTGAAAATGCAATTTCTTAATGAAATTTCAACACCCTATATCTTTTGAACGGGTCCAAATTTGGAAAAATGTTATAAGAAGAAAATGTTTCTGTCGGCGTCAAGAATCTATGGTTAAAATTAACACAGTGGTCAAAGACTCACCCTGTGTATACATAACCTCTTGTTTGTTGACCTCGTTACCTGACCAACCGCTGCTATAGGAGGGAACAGGTTAACCTCTTTATTCTCGGTTCTTCGTTAGACCATAGATACAATCATAGACTGTCATTACGTTAAAGACTCAGTTTTCTGGTCCCAGCATTATGATCCCTAACATATATTATTTATTTAGGTTGATGGTCAAACTTACCTCAGTTACCCTGGAGAATTCCATGATCCAACTGCTGCTGAAGTTTTTTGCTCTAAAAAAGCTCTAGATGAGCTCTTACCGAAGTGTGCAAGGAGAAGAACCCTTCTTCTGGCTACCAGCAAAGACGTAAAAGAAAGGATACCGCCAATGTTGAAGGCACACGCACAGGTAAACGTCAACCGGTCTCTTAGTATTAATTCCAAATCTATTTATACCGTACGGTTTTTCAGGGCATCTGGAGCTCTAGGATCGAAGAAGACTATGCAGATTTATTCTTCGAACAGTTACCATCAAATTGGTTGGAAATTATCGATTCGTGCGATTGCGTTGCTGTTGAAAGGATTCAGGACGACAGATATGTCTTGAGATATTGCCAACCAGGAATGGTAATGTATTATTTTGTTTTATTCAATTCGGGGGAGAGCGAAGGCGCAAATGCTGCTTGATTTTGAATGATCTGATCTTTGTGCATTATCTATATAGGTTTAGAAGTGGAAAATATAGTCCATAAATAGTTAAGTAAAAAGCGAAATATATATAATGGATATAGGTTCGTCCAAAGAATTGAAAACATTACAGTATATAATCAGTAAAAGTACCAGATTGAATATTTTACTTCGAGGGTTGCCTTTTTATATTTTGGGATTGGATAACCCTAGTGTTGCAATCTGCCAACTGACAGCTCGTAAAGCTTGACATTTTGAGGTTATACGTAGTGGTGTTCGGTGGTACACGTCTTGAAATTAAGTTTGTAAGAGGTGTCTCATGAAGCGGTAGATTGTACCACTTCAAATGAGGCGAGAGGGTCTGGCCGTTCATGACGCGATACGATGTTGGGACAACATTTGTACTAGTATAGACGACGGGTTGTTGAGGCGGTGTAATGTAGCGGGGGCGAGGTAGGTAAGAACTAGGAACGTTGATGACCTGTCTCACTTCAAATATGTCGATGTAAAAGGAAGGTAGCGTTAACTATGGATACAATTGAAGTAATAAGAGGCAAAATTTAGAATGCAAATTAATTTTAGGACGGTGAGCGAGTGAGGGGAAGATTTTAGTGAATATGAGGGTTTTGTTATTCAAAATAATCGAAGCTAACAGTGATTATACAGGGTGATTCCGGAGGAGACCGTCAGATTTTAGATCGCTCATATTCAGATGTATTAAATCATTTAATTCAAAAAATTTCTTTATACGTACGTGAACCAAAAAAATTTACATGCTACTACTACAAATACAGAATAAACATTCGAAACATATGAAAGGCAAAATTATGGATTAACATAAAATTGAGTCATTATTCAGGTGATTTTCGGCACACATCCGGTTTTCTATGAAGCGAATATTCCTAAAACATAGTAGTTTCGTTCAAAAATGTACTCACTTATGGCCTTATGGTATGTAAAATATTAAATCACGAATGTATGATTAATAATTTTAATGAAATTGAAAATTTAATCTCTATTTAAATCAAATTCTTTAAGATCCATGGTTACCATCACAGTGAACCACAGAATGAGAATATTTAATGAATAATCTGTCACAAGAAGTGTTTTTCAACATGCCTCGATTATTTACTCAGTGGAATATGCGGATATGATTTTTGTTTATGGTTTTTGTAACAGAAATGGAAATGAAGCCAAAATGGAATACCATAGACGATTTCCCAACCGACGTCAACCAAATAAATGTACTTTCGGACGAGTATTCCATTATTCTAAAGAACATGGGCAATATCCTAGTAAGGCAGAGCACATTGATAGGCCTACTCTAAATGAAATTTCGATTCAAATTGTTGAACGGGTGGAGGAGGAACCGTCTATTAGTACTCGTCAAATTAGTACCGAATTAGGAATTTCGCAGAGCAAAGTGAGCAAGACTTTGAAGAAAGAACAATTCCACCCATAGCACTACAAAAGGTGCAAGAACTGTTGCCACAAGATAGGCCCCAACGATTACAATTTTGTCGCTGGGTTATTAGTCACCAACGAACTATTTTTCGTATTCTATTCAGCGACGAGGCTATGTTCACTAAGAATGGAATTTTTAATATCCACAATTCCCACGAATGGGCAAGAGACAAACCGCATTTGAAGAAGAGTCATAATACACAACACACATTTTCTGCCAATATTTGGCTTGGAACAATAGACGGAAATTTAGTTGGCCCTCACAATTTTGCGGAAAGATTAAATGGTGAAATTTTTTAGAAAATATTTTACCAAATCTATTGAAAAATGTACATATCCGCTCTATGTACTTTCAGCATGACTGATCACCACCTCACTTTGCATTGAATGTGAGAAATCACCTGGATGTAAATTATCCGAACAGATGGATTGGTCGTGGAGGCCCTATTGCTTGGCCACAAAGATCGCCTGATTTGAACCTTTTAGACTATTTTGTGTGGGGATATCTGAAAACAAGAGTTTATAAGGTTGAAATTAGAAGTAGAGAACACCTAGTTGAAAGGATTTTCGAGGAATGTAATATCTTGAAGCAAAATCAATCCCTCATTTGAAGGTCAATTGGAAATTTAATAAAAAAGTCTCGAATATGTATTCAAAAAAGGGGAAATTATTTCAGAACATTCTATGTAAATTTTGTGTTAATCCTCAGTATTGCCGTTTTTGATATGTTTCGAATGTTTATTCTGTATTAGTTGTAGATTTTTTGGTTTAAGTAGGTAGGTATAAAGATATTTTTCTGGATTAAATGATTTTATACATCAGAATATGAGTGATTAAATATGAATTTCGAATTTGGAAGAACTACTTTAGGACTCTGGAAGAGCTTTGTATCATTGGACGACACTGGTTTACATTCTAGTTCAGAATATCCTCACTGCCTTGGAGCGAAATAACGATATTGTTCATCCTTGAAAAATTTTTCTAGGAAAACTGGATGTGTGCCAAAAAAAAAAAATAAAAACGCACCAGTGATGTAACATTATGATAGAATCTGAAGCATGTAGAAAATTTTTGAAAACGGAATGTACATGGTGTTTTTTCAACCTGCAAACTTAATCTGAACTTATCATAATTCCCGCCCTGTATTTCTGAGAAAGTGTTGGAATTGTTGAAAGAAGATAATCATATTGTTCTACACTGAAAATTGATCAAGCCATACCAAAGTTATGAATAAAATAAAAATAGGTCCAATCGGACAAATCACCCTATAGACTCTTATTAAAGGCCCCCAACCATAAACCAAACATTGTTTTGAAACTGCCTTGACTAGTGTATACTTCACCTAAAATCTGACGGTCTCCTCCGGAATCACCCTGTATATTCTCATGTAATTAAAAAATTTAAAGTTTCCTCTCACATCATACACAGTTTTCCTGTTCGTTTTAGAACAAACTGTTTTTATAAAAATGTATCCAATTACTAGTATTTTCAGGTTGAATTCTTTTTGTCAGACTTGATTATGCCGAAAAGATATATTGCGTTTAAATCGAAAAAATAAACACTATAATGTCATGAGATATTGGTACAAAAATAGCAGGTAGTAATCGAGAGCTTAGCTTATTATTCCTTCTCTGAAGAATCAATATTTTCATACAATCATCGAAAATAAAATTGTTTTTCTGTTGAGTTCAAAGAAACTCCTCTAAAAATCCCATCATATTTGGTACGAGGTGACCAGGACTTATCCCCCTCCCTCTTTATATTTGTCGCGTGGCTCCATCGCTTCCTGGTGCTCATCGAGGCGAAGTGGGATATTTGATGTGTGGTGGTACATTGTATAAAAATGATCCGCTCTTACATTTCCTCGTCGTGTATGGGACAAATGAGCCGCCTCTTGTAAGGGGTACCCAACACTACTTGCCAGTAATATTACTGTAATTTTCATATTTTTGCGACGAACCTTATGAGATATCCGAAATAATGGTGTGTGCTGTGGTCAGATTTTGAGTAAAAGATTTGAAATTTCTGTGAGAAGTAGTATGGATGAATTTAGTATTGACATTCGATATGCATACGCAATAGAAAAGGTTATGGGTATGTTATGCAAATGATTGTATAGTTTTCGTTATTATAAAACCTCATTTAGCGTGGCTGCATTGTTCTAATTATCATCTTTCATGCATTCTAAAATGGACCTTTTTACTTTATGCACTTTTCATGTAGCTATTTAACCTAAAAACATGATGCTTGCACGATCACATCGTTCGCGACTTGTAACTGAATTTTTGGTAAAAAATCATGCTATTCCTTTGCATCATTCGCCCTATTCACCAGATCTGGCTCCGTGCGACTTTTATCTGTTCCCTAAACTGAATTTGGCGATGAAAAGAAAGTGGCACACATGAATTGAGGCCATTGAGAAGGCCCGACCGACGTCCTTTTATAGAATTTTGTCGGTTGCCATTGCTTGAAAGTACCATCATTACTAAAGTTTTGCATGAATGAAATTATCAAACTGATATCCTTACCAAACTCTTCGAACTCTATTAATCCATATCTACTTCCATTCTCACTCAAACCATTTATTAGGAAATGAATAAAATTTAATGGAATCGTCTGTGTGCATTGTGGCAACCTACTACACAACACTGAGTATGTGAATTTCGTAAAGATTGTACTCCTAGGCCTTCAGCATTCATTTTTGATATTGAGGATTATAAATCAACAACTCTCAAGTACTTTGCCATCGCAAAAAAACAGAAGTTATGTCCCAAAATCATCATGTAAAACATAGGGAAATGATAACGAATTCGTGTTCTTTCTCAACGAAAATGTCGAATTCCGCCTCTGAGGTCGTCACATACAAATATGCAAACCGCCTATGGTTTTTCATCTTTCGAATCGCTCAGATAACCTTACATTTAAACTTGTCATTTATCGCATGAAAATGATGGAACTTGATTCACTCAATCATTCATTGTGTTCACCATGATTATCCATTATCAAGTTTCATGATTTGTGCATGTGCTCAGTTTCTTTTAACAGGATGCTTTGCTGGTTTGCTTGAGGTGCATTAACATGATTTCGAATTGTTTCCTAACAATCTAGGCTTTACAGAAGGGCGAGAAGTTTGGTTCAATTCTGCCTCCAGACGTTTCAATACCATCAACTGTGGTTACGTTCGGCGAAGATAACAGGTTATGTGCTCAGATAAGTTGCATTATGTCGTTGAACGAGGTTTGGTGCCAGCAGATTGATACTCCTGCAGCGGTAAGTAATTGAATCTGTAGGTTGTTTATTCCTACACAATCTGACGAAAAATTACGCGGATACTTTCATTCAAATGTCAAAAGTCTCTGCATGTTGGTAGGACTGTCCCTAATTACTATGCCAAATATTAGGTTGGGGAAAAGAAATTCATTATTTTGTCGACACATGGCCTTACTGACCTATATCTCTGTATTTTTCGCATCTGGTCAAACTTTTTTCCTTGAAAAGAAGAATTTATGTTCCTGCAAAACATGTTTAGTCATTGTTGTGACTGAACGATTTAGTTGTGTGTTAGTGTCAAAGATGGAGGTATTTCCATCTGCGATTCCTTGGCCAAGTGGATCAAAATCGATGATTCATTTCTGAAGAGACTGGTTACTGGTGAGGTTCATGATCGAAGGCCGGTGAAGCAGCTCAAACGGCAACTTATAAAGTTTGGATTATTAATTATCTCTGTGAAATATTCAATAGTCTTTCGGTCTACCAAGATCAGTTTTTCAACTTCCAAATAATTCAAAGTCCTTGCTATTGTTTAGTACTTTCATGTTTATACACATCTAACCCTACTTGCTCTAATAACCAGAATCGTAACCCTGCTCTCGAGCAGGGTTACGATTTTGGTTATTCTTGACATTTCTCGATCAAATTGAGGTTAACTCATGACGTCACGGATCTATAACCCAAGCCGCTTGAATGCAAAAGGTATTTACCACAAAAGACCAAAGATAACCGGTTACTCTTGGTTATTCGCTTGAAATACCTTATAGAGGTGCTTCCATCTGCGATTCCTTGGCCTAGTGGATCAAAATCGATGATCCATTTCTGAAGAGGCTGCTTACTGGTGAGGTTCATAATCAAAGGCCAGTGAAGCAGCTCAAACGGTGGCCAAACAAGAATTGATGGCCCGGAAAGTTTTTGCTGTGTATTTGGTGGGATTGGAAAGGGGTCATACACTTTCTACTGCCAGCGGATAGATTCAGCAAATAGGAGAGGTGTCGTATTACATCAGCACAACGCCAGGTCTCACACCTCTTTGATGACCCACCAAAAGCTTCGGGACCTTTGCTGAGAGGTTCTTATAGTCTAGATCTGGCACCAAGCGATTATCAGTTATTCTTATCCTTGTCACGCTCTTGGAGGTGTAAAATTGTCCTCAAGAGAAGATTGTGATGAAAAATAATAGGACAAGACGAGCCAAATGGCAACAAGTAACTGAAAAAATAGGTGCTTATTTAAGCATTAACGAATGATTGCAACTATGTTAAATAAAGCCCCAAAATTAAACTAAAAATAATCGATTTCTTTTTCCCCATCCTAATATTTAATACACTTCACTGGTCTCAAATTGTATGATGAACCCATTTCTATGCTGTTCAAACGATAAAATTAAGATGTTCCATTAGGAAAGCCACAATCAAATGACAACAAAGATGGAAATCTACTACAATGAAGAACACGAAAAGCTTAAGGCCAAGGAGATAGTGATCGGTTCATATTATGTGGCCAACTACGAATACCAGTGGTACAGGGTGAGAGCGCTGGAGGTACAAGAGCATACAGTCAACTGTTTTTTGATTGACTTCGGTGACGAATTTTTCATCAACAAAGACATGATATGCAACATCAAGAGAGAATTTGCTTTGTCCGCAGCTCAGGTGAGTTGAAAATGTAGTTTCATTCAAACAGGGTGTTCAGAAAGATAACCTTGGTGAAGAGCCAATCTACATCATCCACGTGAAGTGGTAATACAAATTTTTCGAATAAATTTTGGAGTTTGACACCCTTAGTCGAATTCTTGGGTACATTTCACAGTGATTTTTTAAAAAAATGTTATCATCAAATGATGTTTCGCTTCGAAACATTATCGGTTTACTTTGACACTCCGTGTTGGAAAAAATTTGTACCCTTGGCAAGTTTTTTCAGATGATGTAGTACTAGTATTTGATCAAGATAGCGAGATAAAGCAATACAAGCTTTATATCATATGAAATTGAAAGAGAATAGATGTAATTTATACTTATTCGAGCTGGAATCAGTCGGCAACCATCAAGCGATACATCCATGGCCAACAGAGCATTATATCATATTGACATATTGAGAAAAGTTGAGTATACATCGAGAACAGGCTTGGTTGGCAAGATTTTTTTATTTCTATTATTGATTCACTAAGTTAGAGGGATTTTTCTTCTTTTGTTTATAACTGATATTTTTCTCTCGTCCGGTACGAGGTTATCATTCGGTTTCTGGACACCATGTTTTTTAATTGCCTGAAATGCTTGTTCTGAAGTGAAAATGTTTTTTAATTAGGCTTTTGTCTGCCGATTTGCTGGATTGGAAGACTTGTATGATGCAAACGTACCTTTGGATAAACTGATTACCTATGTTGGTAAAGAGGTTGTATTAGCTGAGCAGGTTGATGCAGGTAGGAATAAAAACAATGAGATTGATCGCATTCAGGATCCTTAGAAATAAGGTCCACTTACTTTTAAAATCTTTTTCTATTGTTGGAACGAAGTTCCTACGGCAGGCTTGGAGGAGATAGGGATTTTGCTGCGCGACTGAACTGAAAAAGAAGTGATAGTAAAACCGTAAGAAAAAGTCCGTTAAATGAGACGTGCGCAGGCGCGACAGTCGTATACACAAGCAAGTAGTGTATAATACCGTTCTCTTTCTCCTTTATTTTCGTTTTCTCATTCCTTTCCTCTTTATTACCTCAAGACATGGTTCATGTATAGAAGTCAATACAAATATCAAGAAATTTCTACCACAAAAGAAAATTCAATTACACATAAACAATAAATCAGTAACTCATACAATAACTGAACTCAGAAATTCATTCTTACTGTAGAAACATCTTTCCAGCAAGAATTCTTTAATTTCCCTCTTGAATCTAAAATAATCTAAATTTTTCAGTCTATTTGGTAATTTGTTGTAAAATTTAATACAACTATACACAGGTGAAGTCTCAAATTGATTGGTCGATAACTACTAGGATCACAAGGATTTTTTCCTCGTTTCAAAATACCTATTACTAAATAATAATAAAATACCTAAATTCGGAAGGAAAGTTTCATGTATTCAGAATTTTGTTATAAAAAGACAATAACCAAGACAAGGCCTTTTTTCCAAAATGCTTGATGAATTCTCGATAAATTCCGTCAAAACCTGCTGCTTTTCAAGATTTGGTAGATTTGATGGCAGGCCTCATTTCATCTAAATTGAATGGATGTGACACATGTTCTAAAGTAGGTGCTGATCTCCTGAATATGTGTAATTTTTTCTTCATATTCCTCATTTCAGTTTGGGATATATTGACTGATTCAGATATATCAACTAGGTGGCGAGCGATTAATCTTGGATCAATTTTTGATGATGATGAGACAAGGGGAGTAGCTTCACCTAATTTTCTCAATGTATCCCATGAACTCCTACTTGAATGTGCGAAATTCATTTTTGATACAACACTATCCCATTTCTCTTTTCGGCTTGTATTGATAGAATTCATAAGCCTTTAACATTTATCAACGGATGGTGATTTTTGATAGTCCTTATACAAATTATCGGTTTCTTTCGACCAACCTGGATTATAATCTTTCCGGAAACCTCTTTGAACCAACTTTTTTGCTGCGGCTTTCACAACACCTAAGAATATATGGTACTGCTATTGATGTTGGTTTTTAGAAGTATTATAAAATAGAATCACAAACATATGTATTATATTTTAGTTACAACAAGCTAATAGTTTCAGCAATAGAATTTAATGACGAGACTGATTAATAAGAATTACTTACGCCATATCATATATGGCGTCAAGTGACAGTAGCATGGAGCAGAGCTCCCAGAAAATTTACGTAAATAGTGAAAACAACGATTTAAAATGTGCCCAATGCGGTAAAAAAGTGACAACGCAAGTAAGTTGCGCAAAGTGTGGAAAAAATTTCCACCCATCCTGCATGCAACAAGCAGCAAATTCAAAGAATCCAAAATGTAAACATGAGGAACTGGAAAAACGTCCAACAGAAGGAATTAAACCGATTATGGATGATGAACTGCTGATGGAAAATAATGTGATGAAGATTGAGATTGCTTATTTGAGGCAATTGTTGAAAGAAACCCAGGAGAAAAATACTATTTTAGTGCGAAGTTCTCAAAAAAGGGACAGTTTGAGTGTGCTGCTGTACAATTTCATCAAAATAATAGGAAATGGGTGTGTATTGTAGTCTACAACGACGGCAACACAGCACTTATGATAGAAGGACTGACACCAATAGTCGAAAAACTCACACATGAAAATAGCCAAATAGTCATCATGGGAGATTTCAATATTGATATGCTCGAACAATCTAGGAAGAAATCATGATACTAGGACTAAGAGATAAGCTCACTTGGGGTACGAGTTTAGAACAAATTCGCGCATGACGTCATCAAGAGACCCCTTTGGTTCGTTAGAGGAGACAGAGATGTCTCCAGCATAGATTTACATTGCATAGTTTAATTTTAATGTCCAGAAGAACGAGTTTTGTAAACTTCGCGCATGACGTCAGCAAGAGATAAGAAGCCTATTGGCTTATTCGAAATCGTCGTTTTCTAGGTTTCGCCGAATAATGTGAATATAATTTATCTTTCACAATACACATACACATACAAATAAAAGCAGACGTCAAACGCAAAGTTATTTATATTTAAGGTTAAACGTCACAGAACACTAATATCAACGTCATAGACCACCTCCGGTTATATACAGCATGTGGAGACATCTCTGATCAGTTCTAACAACCAACCAGGGGTCTCTTGATGACGTCACTACCGATATGCGCGTGAGAATATCTGTTAGTCCTAGTATCATGGGAAGAAATATGAGTGGTTGAATTTATTAAATTCTTATAATATAATACAAAGAATATTTGAACCCACAAGGATAACTGCAACGTCATCAACCTGTATAGATGGTATATACACTAGGGTAGACTTTCCATCTTCTACCACTGTAGTACACACCCACATTTCAGATCACTCTGCACAAAAAATTAGTTTTGACTTGAATATTTTAGCACAGTGTGTCTACACAAGAATATTTTCCCAGTCGAATCTCAGAAAACTCAAAGGATATCTTAGTGAGCAAGATTGGTCTACAATATATAAGTTTAACAAAGAAGATATAGACCTACAATTTAATAGATTTCAGGAACTATACTGCGATAGTCTAAATAGAGCCTGCCCACTAGTAAAACTGGCTAAAAAGCAGAAAAACAAGGAAAAGTGGATGAATGATCCCTCAATTAAACAGCTTAAAGATAGACTAGATATATTGTTAATCCTCACCAAGAGAGACTCAAGATTCAAAGATAGCTATATCAAGACAAAAAAGCGATATGATAAAGAGCTTACTGAGAGAAAAACAGCAATGTATGAAAGACTGATTGAGCACTCTGATAATAAAAACAAAACTATTTGGTCAGTAGTCAACTCCCTAACAAACAAGGGTAAAAGAAGTGCTTCCCCTTTTCCAGCAGTTAAAAACCCAAAAACAACTGCAAATGAACTGAATGAATATTTTGTAAACATTGCCCATAATATGACAAAAGATATAGGAAGAGACCAATATAATTTTAATCCCACGGTTAGACTAAATAAATCCTTATATGTGCATTCATTAGATGAAAAATATGTCAGAACTATAGTAAAAAACATGAAAAACAAGCATACCTGTGGAGTGGATGAGATATCAAATAATACAATCAAGACTACAATAGATGAAATTGTAAAACCGCTTACATTTATATTAAATAATTCATTGAAATTTGGGATTTTTCCAGCAAAGTTGAAGGTTGCCATTGTAAAACGCATACATAAAGGAGGAGATATTAATAACTTCACTAATTATAGACCCATCAGCATCTTGCCATCATTGTCGAAGATATTTGAATTGTCTCTATGCAACCAACTCATGGCATATCTCTTGGAAAATGCGATCTTGAGTAACAACCAACATGGATATCTCAAAGGAAAATCTATAAATACAGCAATATATAGTTTCATAAAACGAGTAACAGAAGCATTTGAAGATAGAAATTTGGCAGCTGGATTGTTTTTGGACCTGTCCAAGGCATATGACTGTCTTAGTAGTGAGATTCTCATAGCAAAAGCTAGAACGTATGGTATAGAAGGACCAGCATTACAATGGATAAAATCGTACTTTCATCGGAGATCCCAACTGATTGAAATTAGAGCACAGGACCATACAGTGCGTTCAAATGAAGCAGAAAAAAAACTAGGCATCCCACAGGGAAGTATAGCAGGCCCTATATTTTTCATTATCTATGTGAATGATTTTGGGCTGGATGTACAATGGGATGAAAATAGGATAGCAAGAGTAAACTATGCTGATGACACAAATTTTCTCATTGTGGAAACATTATGGCCTGATTTGAAAATCCTGGTAGAAAAGGTGTTGAACGTAACAATGAAGTGGACACAGAAGAACAACCTGGTTTTGAATGAGGATAAAACCTCCTTGGTATTGTTCCATCCTACAAATTCGGGAATAGAAGTTCCAAATTATATGAGTTTAAATCAGAGGGAGTATAAAGTGGCAAGTGACACCAAATTCTTAGGCATACACATTGATGAAGAACTGAACTGAAGGACACATATAAACAACTTAGGGAAAAAAGTGAGTCAGTCACTGTATGCTTTTAGAGTCATCTCAAGATATATTAACTCTGGAATACTGAAGACAGTGTACTATGCTACTGTTGAGTCTAAACTGAGATATGGTTTGATGTTTTATGGATCGGGAAATATTGAGTCTCTTTTTGTTCTACAGAAAAAGGCAGTGCGAATACTATCTGGTCTGAGATACAGGGAATCCTGTAGGGGATATTTAAAAAAAATGGCATTCTGACCTTGTATGCCTTATATTGTCAGGAGTGTATGCTCTTCCTGCATAAAAACCAAGCATTATATGATGACCATAAAAAAATAAAAGATAGATATGACACTAGGAACCTATCATTCAATTTGCCCAGATGTAATTTGTCAACCACGCAACATCAGATGGAATATAGAAGCTTGAAATTTTTCAACGCTCTACCCCCAGATATTCAGAGAACAACAGATTTCAAAACATACAAAAAGAAAGTTTATACTTTTTTGTTATCTAAGGAACCTTACTGTTTAGATGATTTTTTCTTGTAGGGTGATCCATACTGTGCTGTGACACTATTTCATTTTTTTTTCTTGTTAAATCATTGTAGATAGCCAGAATTATGATTTGAAATAAAGCAATTATTATTATTATTATTAATGAAAATTATAAACTTTTTTTGTGATTATTTCTATTTTTGTAATTTTATGTGGTCAAACAGAAATAAAGAGACATATTTTGTTATTTTAATTGATAATTGGAATTACGAGTTGTATTTTATGTAATTTATTATGTCTTAAAGTACCGAATTTCCGTAATACTTTCTTGTACTTGAAAAACTAATCAGTAAAATTTAAGAGAAAGATCAAGAAAAGCTACAAATCATTGAGCACGATTCTTCTTTTGCAAATTGTGTAGATTCTACATTTCCTGCAGACAAAACAGCATTCAATAATATAAGCAATAAACTTAAAATAGGTTAAGAGAATTGAAGGAAGAATCATTCAATATATATATCAACGGATTAAACCGATATCGACAACTCAATATGGAGACCTATAAAACCAAGGTAAAGCTAACAGAAACAAAATGTCCCAGTGAAAAACTCCAACTGAAACCAATGCTAGATGGCTAGAAGCGAAAAAGAAAAGGCGAAATTGTTTGCACATCACCTGACAGAGGTATTCAAACCAAATGACCAGGTCATTGATGAAATTGTCGAGAAAAAATATTTCTCTAACATCCCTACAGAAACTCAAAATATAAAGTTCTTAACACCTAAAAATACTGAAAACAGCAGAAGTACTCATGATAATGAAACCGGGCAGAATCCACACGAAGTGACATCATATCGACCCATAAGCCTTTTACCAATAATCTCGAAAATATTGGAAAGGTTATTACTTCAGAGAATAAACGCCGAAATTCCGATAGATCATTGGATTCCTTCACATCAATTCGATTCAGACAAGATCACTCAACTGTCCAACAAACGCATAGAATAACGCAAACCATAAACAAGCGTTTGAAAAGCTATACTGCACTTCAGTCTTTCTGGATGTGAGTCAAGCTTCGATTAAAGTATGGCACTCAGGACTACTATTCAAGATAAAAATATTCTTCCTTTAAAATTCTTTAATTTACTAAATTCATACCTTACAAACAGACAGTTTAGAACTAGGTAGACAAAAGTATCAGATTATAGCCCCATTCAAGCTGGAGTTCCACAAGGAAGCGTGCTGGCCGTTCCTCACTACTTTACCTCAGATCTACCAATAACAGCTACACTACAACAGGAACATTTGCTGATGAACAACAATCAATGGCAGTACATGAAGACCAGCAACAGCACTAAGCTAGTACAAGAACACCTAGACAAACTACAAATCTGGATGAAAAAGTGGAAAATAAAAATAAATGAAACCAAATCTCAACAAATAGACTTTACACTGAAAGCAACATTGTCCCAATCAAATTGAACAACATAGTAATTCAAAAACTACATCAGCAAAATACCTGGCTTTCATCTAGACACTAGGCTAACCTGGAGGAACATATAATCAAAAGAAAATACAATTGACCTAAAGTCAGGAAATTAATTGGCTCATCGGAATCATCCCAATATGGACATATGGGATAGAAATCTGGGATGCAGCAAATCCAGCATAGCTCTGATCAAGAACAATCGAAAATACTGCATGATGGCCAACGCCTCATGGATGTAACCAGACTTTATGAAGACTAAATATACCATATGTTGAAGAAGTCATCAAGCATAAGAACACTGATGGAAACGAATTTGCAGCTATGAAATATCAAAATTAATACTAATCAAGACTGACAAATTAGATGAAATTTGTAAATACCAGCTATTACTTATTTATATTAAATTAATAAAAATCATTGAAATTTGTCGCCGCTTTAATTTAGTTTTCTCAAAGCTAATTTTAATTTGAAAATTGATAAGTTGATTGACACATTTGATAAAACAGCATTTTACATAAAGGAAAGGAGATTATTAAGTTAAACTTTCACTAATTTATTAGACCCATCATGACATCTTGCCTATCATTGATCGAAGATATTTGAATTGTCTCTATGCAACCAACTCATGGCATATCTCTTGGAAAAATGCGATCTTGAGTAACAACCAACATGGATATCTCAAAGGAAAATCTATAAATACAGCAATATATAGTTTCATAAAACGAGTAACAGACAGCATTTGAAGATAGAAATTTGGCAGCTGGATTGTTTTTGGACCTGTCCAAGGCATATGACTGGAAGTATACAAAGAAATCACTCATCTGAATCAGAAAAAGGCACCAGGTATTGATGGAATAACTGCAAAGATGATCAAAGAACTAACTAGAAAAGGGCTTGTCATGGTAACCTACATCTTTAATGCTATATTGAGAATCGGGCACTGGCCCAAATCACTGAAAACAGCAGAAGTACTCATGATAATGAAACCGGGCAAGAATCCACACGAAGTGACATCATATCGACCCATAAGCCTTTTACCAATAATCTCGAAAATATTGGAAAGGTTATTACTTCAGAGAATAAACGCCGAAATTCCGATAGATCATTGGATTCCTTCACATCAATTCGGATTCAGACAAGATCACTCAACTGTCCAACAAACGCATAGAATAACGCAAACCATAAACCAAGCGTTTGAAAAGAAGCTATACTGCACTTCAGTCTTTCTGGATGTGAGTCAAGCGTTCGATAAAGTATGGCACTCAGGACTCCTATTCAAGATAAGAAATATTCTTCCTTTAAAATTCTTTAATTTACTAAATTCATACCTTACAAACAGACAGTTTAGAACTAGGGTAGGACAAGAAGTATCAGATTATAGCCCCATTCAAGCTGGAGTTCCACAAGGAAGCGTGCTGGCCCCGTTCCTCTACCTACTTTTTACCTCAGATCTACCAATAACAGCTCACACTACAACAGGAACATTTGCTGATGACACAACAATAATGGCAGTACATGAAGACCCAGCAACAGCGACTAAGCTAGTACAAGAACACCTAGACAAACTACAAATCTGGATGAAAAAGTGGAAAATAAAAATAAATGAAACCAAATCTCAACAAATAGACTTTACACTGAGAAAGCAACATTGTCCCCAATCAAATTGAACAACATAGTAATTCCAAAAACTACATCAGCAAAATACCTTGGCTTTCATCTAGACACTAGGCTAACCTGGAGGGAACATATAATCAAAAAAGAAAATAAATTGACCTAAAAGTCAGGAAATTAATTGGCTCATCGGAATCATCCCAATATGGACATATGGGATAGAAATCTGGGGATGCGCAAGCAAATCCAGCATAGCTCTGATCCAAAGAACGCAATCGAAAATACTTCGCATGATGGCCAACGCCCCATGGTATGTGTCCAACCAGACTTTACATGAAGACCTAAATATACCATATGTTGAAGAAGTCATCAAGCATAGAAGCAGAAACCACCACGCGAGAATGGAAAACCACTCAAATATTTTACTCCAACCCTTACTGACAAACACCTTAGCAAGAAGATTGAAGAGACATTGGCCAGCTGATTTAATGGAATAATGAGATTCTCTCACTGGAGATAATCTTTTCCCGCTCTATTCAAGTCACTTTGACTACTTCTTAACACATTAACTTATAGAATGTTATTCTGATTGTTAATAATTATTGAGATTAAAAAAAAAAATTCTACATTAGCTGAAAAATTTCGTTCCTACCTGGTGTCCCACGACACCACATCTTTATTATAATTTTACTAAGGCCGTCTGTTGCATGAAAAATTCGATATTCAATTTTTCTATTTGTTTGCAACAAACAACTTAGTAAGTTGAAGGTTATGTTAGAATAGAATCTATATTGTCACATGATAAAATATTTGTTAGAATATGAGATGAAATATTCAGTATTTAGTATTGACAAAGTTGATCAAATAACATAGCAAATAGTATATTTTGATACTTGATTTTGCAACTTCGGTTTTAAAATGAAATTTTTAGTAGTAGTTCTCCTCATTATCAAGCAGCCTGAAAAATATCATTCCAACATATAGAATAGATTCATCTGGTATGTTTAACATAATCCATAAGTCTCCGCTTTTGTCTAGAACTTTCCGAAAACGATCAAGTCATTGCTGTGGACATGTATGACGTAGTAGAGGGAGTCTCTATAAATAAACAATTACTCGCATTTCTAACAATTGAAATAGCTACACCTGTAGTCAGACAGGTAATTACACTAATTCATCAAAATCTAGCTTTTATCTAACCAAAATGTTTTTTTCAAGAATACCATCGACACTGTTTATATATCCCATGTGTGCGAAAAGGGTCAAGTCTACATACAGATTCATTCTAAAGGCTTCACCAGTTTGCAAACGCTCATGTTACATATGGAAGGTGCTCTCGATAAGACGAATCATCGAACCTTCATCGAGGATTTGAACAGAATGAAGTGGGAATCGAACAGGGATAAGATCTATCTATCGAAAGACAACGGGCATTGGTTGAGATGCAAAGTGATCGATATGTCCCCTAATGGTCAACATGCTCAGGTTTTCTTCATCGACGTAGGAAGCGACAAAGTGGTGAAGGTAGGCTAGTTTCTAAACTTTGTAATCATTCAGTAAAACGAACAACTTAAATAATAGAATAAGCAACAATAATAGCGATTGGTCGCAAGGTAGGGAAGCCATTATCTATAAGTATCCTACATAGATATAGAAACTAGATGTCTACTCTCTCACTAATCGTCCTTGAAAAGTGAGACAAAGCTGACAAAATGGCCGACGAGTTTTGGTCATAGAGAAATGAATAGATCTATGTTTGTCATAAATAAAGATGGTTTCTATATCTATATGACTTTACGGAGCTTATTAATAGTAGATCAGATACATAAAGTAATTACATATAGAGTGGAAACTGAGAAAGGAGAAATGGTTCACAATAATAGTTCAATTTGCCGCCGCATGGTGTCTCTGGCTTCTCTGATTTTTGGTTTGTTGATACTTTCATAACCTCGTCATTTCTATTTTGATCCCTCGTTGATGGAATAAGCGTAATAAAAAAAGTGCTACACAAAAACAACACCGTAATTACAGTTTAACTTAATCAGTTCGTTCGAAGATATATCAACAACAGACGGCCGCCATTTTGTCAGTTCAATTAAATGCCTCACTTTTCGACCTCGAGTTAGACCTCTGGTTTCTATATCCATGGTATCGTATGAGCCAAGCAATGAGGAGTGATAGGTAAGAACATGGAATTTCCGTGGACTCTCTTTATTCATCAAGCGTAGGTTGAATTTTTTTTTTCATTTCATTTATTCATTAGCAATCAGAATACAATAAAATAATTCTATAAGCTAATCAGATGTCTGTAGAGCATGAGGCTCTGAAGTGGGTTTATAGGGTCTTCTCCAATGAAAAGACCCCTTCTGTCCTACTTAAGGTCTGCTGGCCAATTCCTTTTGAGTCTTTGGGTGGTGTGTGGTTTTAGGAATGGTTGTAGAAGGTCGTTTATGTGTCCGTGTAGTTTGTCGTGGTGTTTCTGACTCTTTTCCTTTATGACGTCCATAACATAAGGTATTTTTAGATCTTCGTGCAATGTTTGATTGGTCACATACCATGGTGCATTTGCTATCATTCTTAGTATTTGGATTGGCTTCTCTGTACTACAGATACGTTGGACTTAGAAGTACATCCCCACAGTTCAATACCATATGTCCAAATAGGCTTTATGACTGCTTTGTATATGAGAAGTTTGTTTTCCATCGACAATTTAGATTTCCTGCCTATGAGCCAATACAGCTCTTTAACTTTCAGGTCTATTTGCTTCCTTTTTTTAACCACGTGTTCCTTCCATGTTAATTTGTTATCTAAGTGAATTCCCAAATATTTTGTATTATTTGATACTGGTAACTGAATGTTATTTAACTGAACAGGAGGGCATTGTCCTTTTCGAAGCGTAAATTTGTTGAGCCATTCTTGTATTTTATCAAGGTGCGTTTGTAAAATATTGGATGCTTTTTCAGGATTTGAAATTGATTTTTGGAACTACGAAATCATGAGATATTATAACATAAGATACCCAATGATGCCATAATATACTGGGTGCGCCATTTGAAATGAGAAAGTGGTCTGTTTTCTTTATTCAAATGCAGGGTGCATTTGTATCAAAGATTACTCATCATCAACATTATTTATTTCAAGGTGTCTGAAGAGATATTTTACCGTTTGGAAGACATCAGCGAAGTCATTTACCAATTCCCTCAGCAAGCTGTACTCATCACGTTAGCTTTGGAGGCCATACCAAAGAACTTCGTCTCTCTGGCCAGTGGGATACTAAAAGTGGGCTCAGATGTCCTAATGAAAGTGATAGGACAAGACGAAAAGGGCAACCCCATTGCAGAATTCTACCGAAGAACAAACGATGAAGGCCTCTTGTGCATCAATAAATCTATCGCTATGGAAATTGAGATCAGGTTGGTCATCATTCATGAATCGTGGTAATCATTCATTTATTAATCAACGATATTTCAGCAAGAAGAACGAATGTAATAGTTTGAAAGGTACCAAATGCAAATTGGATAAGTTGACACAAAATAACAGTAAGTTTTTCATATCTTATTTTATATTTCCTTCAGAAATGTATTAAATTCGATTTTATGTTCAGTCGAAACATTGGAGGAATGTTTTTCGGGTGAGACAAATGATTGTAATTATTTTGCATATTTTGTTTATTTGCGATTTAGCATAATTGCATATTTTTGCGAAGAAGGGAGATCCACAAAATGATAAAAGGCATGCTGATTCCGTTGGAACTAATCATTCAGCATGAAAAGATATCGTTGCTATGAAATTCGTTTTGTGTGTAACATTGGTATACAGAATTGGAAAAATTCGCATGGAATTTGAATTTTGTAACAGCTATACAGGGTGGCCATTTGCAAACGAAACAGCGCATTGGCCACATCCATTGAAATTTACTCAACTCCTGCGTAAATGGCTATGGTTCGTTTTCAAGCGGTTGTCCTGTATTTTAAAACTCTTTACATTGGGATGAGAGTTTGATAAATCCAACCCACTGGTAACGAAATAGTTGTTTTTGCTACTAACATGAATTTTAAATTGAATTTTTGGTAAACAACTTTTTGATTCGCAGAAGTAGAAATAGTGCCATCAGCTGGTTCCTTGATGAGCCCTCAACTTCCGGATATGGGGCGCTATTTTCCAGTGAATATTCCATTTACGGTGAACCCATGGAACTTTTTCGTAAGTATGTTCCTCTGTTCATCTTGAACAGATGTATAATGTATGTTATTTTCAGGTGCAACCGTTTGAATCTAAAGATCAACTAAACCAAATGATGACTGAGCTTCAAGAAAGGTATAAAGACAGCGCTTGCAGCCCTATCCAGATTAAAAACATCGTACCTGGACAGATTTTTGCAGCCAAGCACACTGATAATATCTGGTATAGGTAAGATTTTCCAGGATAAAAAATACTCCATCAATATGGTGATATTTGAAACAATATCTTTCAGATTTTATCTTAATATACTTATAATTGGGATCAGATCGCAATATTCATTGATGTTATTCTCTTTTCTAGAACCAGTGTTTTGAAAGTGATTCATTCCGGTTCAATATCTGTCTTCTACTGTGATTTCGGGTATTATTCCAATTTGTCTGTAAGCCAATTGGTACCCCTGGACGAAGAGTTCACCAAATTACCGTACCAGGCTTTGAAAGCTAAATTATCAGGTATTTTTCATAAATTTTTTTGTTTTAAGTTATTCAAATCCCAGAAAAATCCTAAATATAATTTCTCCCAGGAAGAACCATAAAAACCTGCTGGTCCAAAAAAAATATTTCGTGTTAATCCTAAAAAGCCTTAGATTCCAGAAAAGTACAATTATTTGTGACCCAGAAATTTACCATTACCCGTGACTAGAAATTTGCGATTACCTGTGACTCTAGAAATTGACGATTACAGGTGACTCTGGAAAATTACTATTAACCCTAACTAAAAAATTACTATTACCTGTGATTAGAAAATTACTTTTACCAGAGACTAGAAAATTATGATTACTGGTGACTATGGAAAATTACTAAGACTTGTGACCCAAAAATTAACATTACCTGTAACTAGAAAATTACTATATTCCCGTGATTAGAAATTTACGAGTACCTGAGACTATAGGAAATCACTTTAACCTGTAACCTCAGAAAATACCATATCCTGCAACCTCATAATATACCACTACCTGTGACCCGAAAAATTCATCTGTGGCAGAATCCTTTACTTGCGGCCTATAGGAGATAAACAAAGGTCGACCCACAGAAAACAATTGCTGCGGTCCCAAAATATCCCATTTTGTTGTCCAGATAAAATGTTACCATAGCTAAATCACGATCTCTCCTTTGACCTTCGAACATTACCCTGTTAGCTGTGACAAACCATTACCGATGCCCTGAACATTACCTGTGTCCCGAAACATTACCTGTGACACACCATGAAATGTTGAAATTAGTTCATGTATGTGCATGATGCAGTGTCACCTAATTCGTAAAATATGTCCTTTCGCAAATTGAAGTTTATTTTTACCTTTAGGCATCAAACCAAAAAAGAGCAAGTGGTCAATGGAGGATTGTGAAATCTTCTCTGAACTTGTGAAAGGAAGAGCTTTGATGTCTGTGATAGTCGATATAGAAAAAGACGAATTGTACGAGTCTGATCCAGTATTAAAATTGACCCTTATTGACACATCTACTGATGAAGATATTTTTATCCATCAAGAACTCATAAAGAAGAATATAGCAATAAAAGCAGACTGAAAATCTTATTTCACATGACATAATTTATACTTGTCGTTTGTTCATACAACTGTAGATATTTCAATAGAGAGGAGACAGATTTATTTGATATGGGATTTTGGTTAATTTAAACTAAAATTAATTAAATAAGTCTATATGTTGTTATATTATCCATGTTCATGTTGGAATATTTGTTTGTTTCAAATAGAAATGTTTGATTTTATTAATTTTACTTTAACAATAATTGTTGTTGCTTGAAAGAGTACTATGCTTTTTGTTTATTCAAAGTCATGTTTTTCTATAATTTTGTAATAAACTTTAAAATTCTCTATTTGATTATTTGTTTTCACCCTTCATATTTTCAGACATAATAAAAAACGGTATCAATTTTCTAGGACGTAGTAACCCCTATCTCATTGGATATTATTAAGAGTGATCCCTTCAGCTCAATTCCTGGCTGTTTCGTGATTGATTTGATACCACTCCACACTGGCTTTGATTGCTTCAGAAAATGGGGTGAATTTGAAATCTGGTAGGTATTTTCTCAGTTTAGCATTGCTAGCTGTCTTCTTATATTGTCCATCTGCTTTCGATGTATCAAATACTAACTCTCCTTTACAATTGAATGCCTTAAGGATTTCTTCGGCTACGTCCTTTATTGTTACCTCAGCGGCTTCATCCACTGCAAGAATGATTGGTTCTACTTCATTATATTCAAACAAAACCCATATTATCAACTTAGCCAGGTCCTTTGAATATATAAACTGTCTCAGAGGTTTTCCGGATCCATAAACCATATATTGAGTTCCATCTGCTTCCATAATATCGAAAAATTTCCTTATCAAAGCAGGTATAACATGTCCAGATTTCAAGTTATAATTATCATGCGGACCGAACACATTGCATGGTATTATTGATGTAAACTGACAGCCATACTGCTGATTATAAGCTTTATTCATGACATCAACCATTCTTTTAGCGTAACTATATCCATAGTTTGAGGTGTGAGGAGGACCATTATGTACCATAGTTTCGTCAATTGGATAACTAGTCTTATCTGGGAAAATACAGGTGGAAAGACAAGACACAACCTTCTTTACTCCGTTTTCATGGCTTACTTGGAGCACATTGTCATTAATATGTAAATTATCTCTCTGAAATTATAGAGATATATTTGATAAATTTTCTATGTGAGAACTCTTACCAGAAAATCTAAATTATTCGACATGTTATCAAAAAGACCACCAACTTTTGCAGCTAAGTGTATGACATGAGTTGGCTTATGTTTTCTGAAAATCCCTCGTGTGTCCTCAAGATTACTACAAATATAATAAAAGATATGTCGAACCGATAGAAGAAATGAGGATATACCATAAATTTGCATCTTTACTACTAATGAAAATCCACTTTTCCTTTAATCTGTTTTGAGAATTAACTAATTCTTCGATAGCTTTCCCAACCAGACCAGAACCTCCAGTCACCAAAATTACTTTGGATTCATTCATTGTGTTTAAACTTTCTTCAGCTCTAGTTGATTCAATTTTTGCTAGGAAAATATATGGAAAATATTAATAACATAAATTCACTACTTGCCACATAACCAAAATTTGACTTTTGACATAACCTAGTATCATCGAAAAAAAATTATCTGCCGGTCGGAAGATAGCTGACCAATCTCAACCAGTGTGAAGACAGCAGGCTGAGATCCCGCAGTTGCCCATATCGACCAGTGGCGTCGGTGATGACTGACAGGTTGCGCTCTGACGCTGAATATCAATTGACTACGTTTACGTTCAATAAGAAGAAATTAAGTTTTATTTATTTTTATTTTAAAATTCTTCTGATAAGCAAATCGGGTATATTCAAAACCTTTTTGAAGATATCAAAATCTTTACTTTTTTTTTTTAAATGGTTTCAGATTATTTATATCTAATCGTATTTACTAATTAGTAATTATTTCATGTGGTACGTATAGTTGGAGACTGTCTGAAAGAATTTTTCATTTTTCAGAACGGCCGCACCTAGCAAAAATATCGAAAAATAATCTTGAACTTTTGCCTATGAAAGCGTAGTAATTATTTCATGTGAGAGACTGTCTGACAGAATTTTTCAACCGCCGCACCAAATAAATATTGAACTATTTTCATGTTGAGCAGATTTTCTATGTTTCTCTATGAAATCGATATAGTATTTTCTTTCCATGGATCTTGTCAAATACGATTCGATATAAATAATCTGAAACCATTTTCGGTAGGCTGCAAAAAAAAGTAAAGATTTTGAAGTCATCAAAAAGGTTCTGTATATTCCTTAAACCTGATTTGATTATCTTAAGTATTTTAAAATGAAAATAAATAAGACCTAATTTCTCCTTATTGAACGTAAACGTAGTCAATTAATATTATTCAGCGTCAGAACGCAGCGTGTAATTACGATAGTGTTTTCATGTAGTGTTCGTGTAGTATTTTTTTGATTACGCTTGTTACATCCACGAGGGATCAAAAAAGAAATGACGAGGTTATGAAAGTATCAACAAACCAAAAATCAGAGAAGCCAGAGACACCATGCGGCGGTAAATTGAACTAGTATTGTGAACCATTTTTGTCTTTCTCAGTTTCCACTCCTATTTAATGACTTTATGTATCTGATTTATGATTAATAAGCTTCGTAAAGTCATATAGATATAGAAACCATCTTTATTCATGGCAAAATCATTACTCAAACATAGAACTATTCATTTCTCTATGACCAAAACTCGGCGGCCATTTTGTCAGCTTTGTCCAGAGATATAGAGTGGGGAGAATACGCTTCGACCACTGCGCATCCAAAATTGGTGGCTAAATTCTTATGTCAAATTTCGACCATTTTTATACTTTCGTAGTCAGCTGTTCTAGGTTGACATACTTGTCAGATGAGTTAGAAATTGCTCGAATTTACATTGTGCTGATAGATACTTCGATACTTTGAACATGTCTTGTATTGTTGAAACGTGTAAAAATTATAAAACATAGAAGGTCGACGAAATATCATTTTATAGTTTTTATTGCAATTATCTGACTGATCATACCGCATGGCATTGTTTATTTGCTCAGTGGCGTGTTGTTTACTTTCCAAAGTAATATGATTCTTTTTAGTTTCCCAAAATCAGTTGATATGAGGACAGTTTGGACTGATATTCTGAGTATAGATTCGGAAGCTATAGATTTATCTAAGAAATTGATATGCTCTATACATTTCATTTTAATTCAATACCAACTATTCCTCAGATACACTGCTTTCTACGCCAATGAACCGAAAGTATAAAAATGGCGGACGAAAAATTAGCCACTTCGCGCATCTTGAAGATCATTCTCCCCACTTTATATCTCTGTTCTCCCCACTTTATATCTCTGGCTTTGTCTCACTTTTCAAGGACGATTGGTGAGAGAGTTAGACGTATAGTTTCTAAATCTATGACTTCTAGGGACAAATTCATAGAAATATATAATCATAGAATTATTTGAACAAATTATATATATATATATATATTAGATAATTAGATTAGATTATCTTATAAGTGTATAAGATTATCTTATAAGTAAGGGCTCTTTTATACTGGCCCGTACCATATTCTGTAAGCCGTTACCGTATTCCGTAAGAATTTCAGTAGCCATTCATACTGGCCGTTCAAATGACAATTATTAACAAGCATAGAGCAAAATCCATAAACTCTATGTTCTGTTTGCGGTTAAGTTAACGGCCAGTATAAACACCTACTGAAATTCTTACGGAATACGGTAACTGCTTACGGCATAAGGTACCGGCCAGTATAAACGAGTCCTAAACGAGCCCTAAATCAGTCTGCTGTCTTCACACTGGTCTAATCTCAGCTGCAATCGTTGAAAACTAATGTGGCCATATCTTCTAAGAAAAAGAATATGATTCATATAATTCTATGATAATTTGCTAAAGAGTTTATGGTTTATGGTTTATGGAATCATATGTTCTTCTGCTCTGTGTCAAACTCTGCCATAAATATTATTCATATCTCAGTTCTAGCCATTTTCAGTTAATAAATGTTCGTTTTGTTAAAGCTACGTATTTGAAATTATTACTGTAAGAAATAAAATATGACTTCATCATCCGTTCCACATTTAGTGAATCTTTCAAATAACGAGATTACTCCTATCACAAAAGACAGAGTGAGTAAAGAGCTAATATGAGGTTAACCTGCATTGTTACTAAAAAATTTTGTTTTTCAGGTAACAGTTGGAAGAGGACGTAAAACTGATTACACACTTCTTGGTGCACATGTGTCGCGAGTACATTTCTCTATTGAAAAGAACAATCAGGATTGGATTTTACGTGACCTGGTGAGTGTTTTAATATTGAATCACTGAATGTTCTTATAGCAATCATTTCAAAACAAACATTTTCAGAGCGTTAATGGTACCTATGTTAATGGCATTCTCATCCGCAACTCTATTAGAAATTTAGCATCTGGGGATGTTATAGAATTTATTAATGATGACACATCATTGAAATTTGTTATTTCTGCTGTACCCACGACGAACAGTGAACCCAATACTGATTTCCAAGTTTCAATGATGAATGGAAACGAAGCACCGAGTGTGTCAAATGACCACAGTTATGTTAGAGAAAGCCAAATTACTAATGCAGGTAAATATTCAAAATTCTATATAATGCAATGTTATAAGGTTGTTCATCACTTGAGGATTGGTTAATTATGTTAATTTTGTGAAAAAAAAAAACAGTTGGTATCTTGACATGGCCTTGTCTTTTATGACATCAGACATGGGCTTAAATGAACTTGAATTAATTTTATTTCATATACTTGTTTTAAACTTATTTAACAATATTTTCTCTAGAAACTGAAATAGTTGATCTCACTGGATCTCCGGAAACCACTAGTGGGTCACTTAAGAGAAAAAGTGACCAAACCGAAGATAAACCACCGAAAAAACCTTTCTTGGATACATCAACGCAAATTGTGGTAGAATCCTCAGATTTAGAATGTAGTGTTTGTCAAGAAATATTTGTAAAGCCTGTGACCCTGAATTGTTCGCATAGTTTCTGCCAATTATGCATCAATAAATGGAGACAGCAAAGGAATCATTGCCCCATGTGCAGAGAAACCATTGTAAATGTCATACCTACCAAGATCTTGGATAACCTAGTCAGAAAGGTGAGTGCTATGATAAATATTACTTAGACATAATAACATCTATGAAAGCTTTAGAAACTGTAATTATGAAATTACGATCTGAGTTTTGTTCTGCTGTTATTCACTTTGAAAATTGTCTAAATCTCAAACTTATCTTTTTAAATGTTTCGCCATTGTTCAACGGTTTGGACATTTGACTGCACTTAGATACACTCCTTCATCATCGTAATACACTATCGGAAAATTTTGAATGTTTAAAAAATTCCAATTTTCAAGATTACTTCGAGAGTATGCTGGTAGAAGAAATAAAAAAGGAGGAAATTGTAGTTAGAAAGTTACAGATGCGTTTCAGTAACCACACACTTGTGCTACAATTTTCTTTTTTTTTATCTTCAAATTTTTTCCGGTAGTGTAGGAATGCCCAAATTTGCCTTCGGTAGGTTATTGGCAACCTGATAATATACACCCACAATTATACTTATGTTAAGAACTGAATATAAAAAAATTTAGAAAGTTTTGGCTATTTGCGAAAATGATGAATCACATTTCTGAAATTTTCGGACACTTTGATATAGTGTTGTCTGAAATAAATTTGGTTTACAAACTTAGAAGATTTAAAAGACCAGAGAGATCCCAGCTGAGTATACTTTGTAAAAATAAAGGATCAAACAATGCAGTTGTTGTCGATAGGGCCTTGAATATAGCTTGAGACAGTTTTTTTGTTTACTTATTGAAGGACCCTTGTAATTCTAAAAATTAGGTTTATTAAACTATTTGTGCTTTAGAAATCGTTGAAAAAAATGAATGTTGTTCAAGCGTTTACAGCACAAATGTCAGTCAGTTAATGATCAATTCGTATTTTTAGGATAACATACTGCGCTGAAGAAGACAGCGAATCTTTTTCAGACAAGTTCGAAAGTATTGACACCAACTTTATACAGTCATGTTGGATTTCAGCTTCTACAAAAAATTTTAAGAGCGATGTGGCTGATTCTGTATGTGCAAAGTTCCATAGACTACAATAGGTATTTAGATGATATTTATCAATGATTCCTTCGAAAAAACAGCACATTACTGAAATGGGAACCGATCGAATAATTTCACTTCAGATGAATCAGATATTGAGTAAATGATATTTATTTATCATAATATTATTTATGTATTTTTGCTGTTTTGTAATAAAGTTTGTTAATATAATGCAAGATTTATTGTCTTACAATATAGAGGATCGTTTCTGAAATTCAAGGCCCTATCAGAGATGATTGCAATGTTTGGTCCTTTATTATTACAAAGTATACTCACCTTTGGATCTTTCTATTCATCATTGTCGGCAAGTCTATAGTTCGTTCAAGATACACTATTGGAAAAACTTTAAGGATCGATAGAAAATTCTAAATTTTCGGGTTATTTTCAATAGATTATAACTTGAGAGAAATGATCGTACGAAAAAAAAACAGGAAATTGTAGCTCCAAGTGTCTAAGTTTTTCGAATATGAACCGCTATAAGGATCGGATACCGTGTTCATTTTTTTTTAATAATAACTTTATTGATACATGATAAATTAGCTATTGACCGAAAATCTAATTACAGTAGTATTTATACTACATATCCAAGGGGGTGTATGGTAGATGTTTTTGCTCCAAATCCACATTGGTAAGCCGGTATGGAGTCTCCTATTGTTGACTGAGATCTGTTGCCCAACATTTTTTCAAAATTTTTCCCCAAAATTGGTAGCAATGTTAATATGTCTATAATTCTTTTATATAGGCATCATCAGTTTTGGCTTTGGGAATTCCTTTCTTTCATACTTCAGGAAAGAATGAGTTAGCTGAGCAGAAGTTGTATATTTTTATTATAATTGAGTGAACTAACGGGTTTAGCTTTCTCACTACCTTTCAGGATATGTTGTCGTAACCGTGTGTGGTGCTTTTATCTTGGTTCGAAACTTTTCTTCTGATATATTTTCATAGCTTGTTTTTTAGCAGATTTTTAGAAATAGTTTCAATACCAGTGTTCAATTTTATTCTTGTGTTCTTCATCGAAATCTGCGTCATCAGACAGTTGGAAGATTCCTAAAAAGTGGCCAGAAGGACCTCCGGTATCTCCTTATCACTGTTTAATGTTGTCCCATTTACTTGGACAGGTTCTGTGAGGTGATGACTTGAATATTTATGGTATACTCTCTATGGATCTTTCTATCACTCATTTTTGGCAAGTCTATAGTTCGTTCAAGATACACTATTGGAAAAATTTTAAGGATCGATAAAAAATTCCAAAATTTTGGGTTATTTTCAATAGATTATAACTTGAGAGGAATGATCGTACGAAAATAAAAAAAAAGGAAATTGTAGCTTCAAGTGTCTAGTTTTCGAATATGAACCGCTATAAGGATTGAATACCTTGTTTGTTCAGCTTAATCAGTTTATTTTTAAATAATACCTTTATTGATACATGATAAATTAGCTATCGACTGAAGTTCTAGTTACAGTAGTATTTATACATATCCAAGGGGATGTGTGGTCGATGTTTTTGCTTTAAATCCACATTGGTAAGCCGGTATGTATTCTCCTATTGTTGACTGAAATCTGTTGCCCAACATTTTTTCAAAATTTTTCCCCAAAATTGGTAGCAATGTTAATACATCTATAATTTTTTTATATAGGTATCATCAGTTTAGGCTTTGGGAATTCCTTTCTTCCATACTTCAGGAAAGAATGAGTGAGCTAAGCAGAAGTTGTATATTTTTATTATGATTGAGTGAACTAGCGGGTTTAGCTTTCTCAGTACCTTTCAGGATATGTTGTCATAACAGTGTGTGGTGCTTTTATCTTGGTCCAAAACTTTTCTTCTTTTATATTTTCATAGATTGTTTTTTAGCAATTTATTAGAAATAGTTTCAATACCAGTGTTCAATTTTATTCTTGTATTCTTCATCGAAATCTGCGTCATCGGACAGTTGGAAGATTCCTCAAAAGTGGCCAGAAGGACCTCCGCTATCTCCTTATCGTTGTTCAATGTTGTCCCATTCACTTGGACAGGTTCTGTGAGATGATAACTTGAATATTTATGGTATACTATCCTTTGGATCTTTTTATCACTCATTTTCGGCAAGTCTATTGTTCGTTCAAGATACACTATTGGAAAAACTTTAAGGATTGATAAATAATTCTAGATTTTTGGGTTCTTTTCAATAGGTTATAACTTGAGAGAAATGATCGTACGAATATTAAAAAAAAAAAAAACAGGAAATTGTTGCTCCAAGTGTCTAGTTTTTGAATATGAACCACTATAAGGACCTTGTTTGTTCATGTTGATGACGAGATATTGTTGATGATGGAGCTCGTGTTGAATGATTGTTTGGGCTATTACCATCATCTGTTGTGGATGTAATGATTTCCGACGTTTCGATAGACATCTTCTATCTTTATCAAGGAGAAAAGTAAGAAACCTTTTTTATCAATTTTCAAAAAGTCAATTGACAGAAGTCATGAAAGAAAATGAACGATGTTATATACTCATCTGTGATATGATGATCTTTTTAAGTTGGATCGAACTATCGGCGTCCAAACTTCTGGCAGATCTATAGATGGAGCACTTATGGAATCTGGTGTTATTTTCATAAATGCTGCTTCTTTGATTTTTCTTCTTGCAAGTTTTTCTTCTTTGGATATTATTGATGCTTCATCCCACTTTATACGATGATTCTCATCTACAGCATGTTGGACCAACCTGGATTTGTCGCTGTCTAGTACTCGTAGAAGCTTCTGATGTTCCATTTATTCGACACATTCAGAGGGCGTTTAGTTTCTCCGATGTAAGATCTTCTGCACTCGCAAGGTAATTCATATATGCAGTTCTTTGTCTTTTTGTGTCTCATTATTAGGCTTAACTTTTGTAAGTTTAGCTGTGATGGTGTCTTGAGTTTTGAAATCATTACATCCACAAGAAATGATGGTAATAGCCCAAAACAATCATTCAACTTGTTTGTTCAGTTTCATCATTTTTTTTAAATAATAACTTTCTTGATACATGATGAATTATCTATCGACCGAAGTTCCAATTACATTAGTGTTCATACTTTTATCCAAGGGGGTGTATGGTCGATGTTTTTGCTTCAAATCCCCATTGGTAAGCCTGTATGGAGTCTCCTATTGTTGACTGAAATCTGTTGCCCAACATTTTTCAAAATTTTTCCCCAAAATTGGTAGCAATGTTATACGTCTATAATTTTTAATATAGTTATGATCAGTTTTAGCTTTGGGAATTGCTTTCTTCCATACTTCAGGAAAGAATGAGTGAACTAAGCAAAAGTTGTATATTTTTATTATGATTGAGTGTACTAACGGGTTTAGCTTTCTCATTACCTCTCAGGATATGTTGTCATAACTGTGTGTGGTGCTTTTATCTTGGTTCAAAACTTTTCTTCTGTTATATTTTCATAGCTTCCCAATAGGTCAGTACTTTGTGGTTTTCTATATCTTCTCAAGCTTCGATATATGTGTATGATCTGTACTCAAAGATCATTTTGTGGATGTCTTTCTTTATCTCGTTGAATTTTTTTTAGAGCTGGGGTGTTATCAATTCTAGATTTTCTATATAATTCTTTGATTTTTATGAAGAAAAAATATGGCTAAACCCTTCCGCCTTATATTTTGAGGCTTATAACCAATAATGTGAATAATCATCCATGTCTCGTCACCAGTTATGATTCGTCCCATGAACGTGGCATCGAAATTCAGACGATCCAGCAAGCCTGCATCCGGTTTTTGAAGAAAATTCGGCTCTAACGAAACGAACCGTGCGGGGTCAATCGGTTCACTAAAATCAAACGAGCGGTTTTAGGAGAGATGTTGAGACCACGAGCAACATCTTACGGTATCATAACGATTTTCGAGCACAATTTCCTCGATTTGTTATCGTTTGTCGAAGAGGTGGAAGGCCGTCCTGCATAAGGCAAATCTCCGACGATCTCCCGACCGGTTTTAAAGGCTTTGTACCGTTCCGGATACATTTATCTCAGAGTTATACCACAGTATAGGGACCACACAGTAGTCGCACTCGGCGACTGTCAACGCACATGTTGACAGACTTGTCACGCTAACAAAGCGACACCATGCGTTTGTCGCTCGAACTAATTTCCTCATTTGGCGGGAAAGCGGCTTATTTAAATTATTTACCTCATGAACTATTATTTTCAAGCTAATTTGAACCGAAATTGAAGTCGAGTAAATGATATCTAATTTGGATCATTTACTCAACTCCAAAATGGTTCGAATTAACTAATGCTTATTTTATAGAGAAGGGAATTTGGTGGAGAAAAACAAATTTTTATTTAAAGAACTAAAATTGTTCAGGAGATGAATTCAGTCAAAATATCTGTAGATGTTTGAGATAAATTATCCTATTCATCACATATAGAGATTAATCAGGGTCATTATCAATAACACTTACAAGATTCGAGGTAAGCAGAACCTACAGCAGATTAGATTGAATTAATTTCATTTAAATCGAACTTATAAACTACATCTTGAAAGCATTTATTCGAACTGAACAAAGTCACTGTGCAATGTTTTCAATCTTTTCTTCCTTCAATGACACAATAGTGATCAGTTGAATCAGAACAAAGGAACACTGCTAATACGTTCGTTATATTCTAATGTCACAGCTCACTGTGTTCTAATATTATTTGAGAAGGTGATTCATCAACATCGTGAAATGTCGAGGAGTTGGCTTCTGGATGCATTGAGAGATAAGATTCCCCTAGTTCTGAAACTAAAGAGTATAGTTTAAGAATATTTTAATAATGAGAAAATAAGGAAATTTAAGTGGTATGATTAATAATTTATATCTTACATCTTTCATCTGGAACCTCAAATCCAGATTGAGATTCACTCAGATCTACTCATTCCATATCCTCACTACCTGCAAAATAAATTGATAATAAGACTATTAAATAGTCAACATCTAACTTATTAATGTGAAATTCAGAATTTTATAGCATTTATAACATTATTAAAAGTTTAAAATAGAGAAATCACCACAAACCTGTTGCATCAGTCTCATTTCTAAAAACAGTTGGTAATGCATTAGGCGTCAGCCTTCCGGTATCAGATATGATGTATTTCTCATCAAGATGATAGTGGCAGACTCTTTTCTTATAAACGTCTTCCCGTGGAATGGCTCTCAGTTATGAATTCTGCAGTATATCTAGCCACATATGAAATCTGACCAATTCTGTTTTAAAATTTGTGAAACAATGTCATCGGGGAGTGTTAATTTTGCAACCAGGTACTGCACATTTAGTAAGAGCCATATTTGATGATTACTCACGTCAAAAACTTAGCTTAACTTGCAACTAAGACTGAACAACACGAAAAGAATTATTATACCTGTGTTGTTCTCTTATATTAGTGATTCCCAATCACGTGATGTTGAACGAAAATAATTTTATTTCAAACATAAAAATTAAGTTCCGTTGTCTCTTAACTATAATAATTTACGACGACAAACGATTATTATAAAAAATTATAATTTCTAGAGTTTTTAACCAAACAATTCAAGATGGTAAAAACATGATAAAACAGTTAAATATATGGTTATGAGATTGCAGTTTTCTTCAGAAATAGCGACCGACCTGACAAAAATTGATAGCGTTTGGTCGCTGGAACTAAAAGGGCCGTGACCAGTATGTTCTATTAAGTTGACGGTCTAGAGAGATACTTTATCTATGTCTTATACCTTTTCGGACACGCTCATATTTCAGTAAGCAGAAAATCAAAGTTAGCTATGGATATATTATATTATAATATTATATGACCACTTTTATTTTTATATTATTATGTTAATATATTATTAAATTTCATCAAATTATACAGGGTCTTTCACGAGGAACCTCATCCACATTTATACGGGAAACTACAGAACGTATTTTCATGAAATTCAGCTCTTATAAGTATTTCACGATGCTGATGAAATCTAAAATATTTTCAAGGCTTGACTACCTCCGGTTTTTCCGGAAATGACGTCAACTTCCGTTTTTCAAATTAGAACACCATTTTTTTTATTGCAGAAATAGATTCCTTAGAAAATTTCAAGTTATTTAGATGCAACATTTTTCAGTTTTGGTTGGAAAATTCTCTCTGAGCGGGAAAGTTCGAAAAAAAATTGAAAATAGAGCTCCGCTGAAACAAGAATAACTTCGAGGTTTTTGGATGGAAAATTTTCATTTTTGGGATTTTTCAAGATGTAAGATTGATGTATCCACTTTAGAAATCGAAATCGCGATTCATGATACAGGGGGTGAAAAAATCGCTTTCAATGTTAGGGATGACAAAATCGTGAAAAATCCATTTTTTTTCAAATTAGAACCCCATTTTTTCATGGCAGATATTGAATCTATGTTAAAAAATAATGTGAGTGTATGCATCACACCCTTGCCCTAAAGTGGATATTTTCTGAGTTATTCACGCCAAAAAAGAAAAACTGTTATTTGAACCATGCTGTAGATTTTTCACTCCTTCTTGAAACCGAATTCAAGTTACTATTAGGAGAACCATGGCAAACTCTCTCAGTTATAACTAGAGAAGATGCTCAAAGTTTTGACCGTTAATTTCTAGACATTTATTTATACGTCTCAGGAATGCTTCGTGCTTTGCTCTTCTTATTTCATCGGGAGGAAGAGATCTGCAAAAGTGTTTAAAAACCAAATTGAGTTTCAAAACTATGAATCTAAAAAATCTAAACAAACCTGAACGCACATCTGACTCGTTCTATGCAGTCCTCTTCATCAGTCAGGGGAGTTGAGTAGACAATATTTTATATCCTATCCCAAAAATAATAGTCTAAAGGAGTTAAATCGGGAGAACGTGGTGGCCAAAGATGTGGACCATTGTTCGCCAACCATCGATCTTCAAATAGCCTGTATAGGATATTTGACACATTGAGTGAATTGTGTGGAGGCGCGCCATCTTGTTGATACCATAAGTCATTATGGTTCTGTACTAGCGGCTCAATTATTTGAGTAAATATGTCAGAATATCTATCTCCTAAGGGAGAACATTCTTTAAATAATGCAAACATGTGTAGTGTTCTATCTTACCAGTTAAAGTCCCATCATAAATGTAAACATCGAGAATTTTTTTTTTTTTAATCTCAATAATTATTAACAATCAGAATAACATTCTATAAGTTAATGTGTTAAGAAGTAGTCAAGTGACTTAAATAGAGCGGGAAAAGATTATCTCCAGTGAGAGAATCTCATTATTCCATTAAATCAGCTGGCCAATGTCTCTTCAATCTTCTTGCTAAGGTGTTTGTCAGTAAGGGTTGGAGTAAAATATTTGAGTGGTTTTCCATTCTCGCGTGGTGGTTTCTGCTTCTATGCTTGATGACTTCTTCAACATATGGTATATTTAGGTCTTCATGTAAAGTCTGGTTGGACACATACCATGGGGCGTTGGCCATCATGCGAAGAAGTATTTTCGATTGCGTTCTTTGGATCAGAGCTATGCTGGATTTGCTTGCGCATCCCCAGATTTCTATCCCATATGTCCATATTGGGATGATGATCGTCTTATATAACAATATTTTGTTTGTAAGTGGTAACTTGGATTTTCTTCCGATGAGCCAATTAATTTCCCTGACTTTTAGGTCAATTTGTTTTCTTTTTTGATTATATGTTCCCTCCAGGTTAGCCTAGTGTCTAGATGAAAGCCAAGGTATTTTGCTGATGTAGTTTTGGAATTACTATGTTGTTCAATTTGATTGGGGACAATGTTGCTTTCTCAGTGTAAAGTCTACTTGTTGAGATTTGGTTTCATTTATTTTTATTTTCCACTTTTTCATCCAGATTTGTAGTTTGTCTAGGTGTTCTTGTACTAGCTTAGTCGCTGTTGCTGGGTCTTCATGTACTGCCATTATTGTTGTGTCATCAGCAAATGTTCCTGTTGTAGTGTGAGCTGTTATTGGTAGATCTGAGGTAAAAAAGTAGGTAGAGGAACGGGGCCAGCACGCTTCCTTGTGGAACTCCAGCTTGAATGGGGCTATAATCTGATACTTCTTGTCCTACCCTAGTTCTAAACTGTCTGTTTGTAAGGTATGAATTTAGTAAATTAAAGAATTTTAAAGGAAGAATATTTCTTATCTTGAATAGGAGTCCTGAGTGCCATACTTTATCGAACGCTTGACTCACATCCAGAAAGACTGAAGTGCAGTATAGCTTCTTTTCAAACGCTTGGTTTATGGTTTGCGTTATTCTATGCGTTTGTTGGACAGTTGAGTGATCTTGTCTGAATCCGAATTGATGTGAAGGAATCCAATGATCTATCGGAATTTCGGCGTTTATTCTCTGAAGTAATAACCTTTCCAATATTTTCGAGATTATTGGTAAAAGGCTTATGGGTCGATATGATGTCACTTCGTGTGGATTCTTGCCCGGTTTCATTATCATGAGTACTTCTGCTGTTTTCAGTGATTTGGGCCAGTGCCCGATTCTCAATATAGCATTAAAGATGTAGGTTACCATGACAAGCCCTTTTCTAGGTAGTTCTTTGATCATCTTTGCAGTTATTCCATCAATACATCGAGAATTGCATTATTTTTGATGGCGCAAAAAACATAGAAACTCCAGGTCTCTTGAAAGTTCCATTGTCTGAAGTGGTGGTTATTCTCTTCATCCCAATAATGACTGTTATGCCTATTGAAAGAACCATTCTTTGTGAATTTAGATTCATCTGTCCAAATTATACAGTCCAACAAGTTTTCATTCTCTTGATTCTCGAATCATCATAGCTTCACAAAACTCTGTTCTCCTGACGAAATCAGTTTCCTTCAAATGGTGTACCCTATTGAATTTATATGGGTGCATTTTATGTTTTTTTAATATCCTCCAAACACTCGATTGTGATAATCCCAGAGCAATCTCGGCATCTTTGAGAGAATTTTGAGGATTCACACGAAAATATGCAAGAACTGTAATTTCGTTGTTCTCATCTTCTACTACACTTTTTTCTCTGTGTATAGTTTTCTTAACGAAAGATCCGACATTTCTCAAGTTTGTCATGGTGCTGTTAATGGTATCTCTCATTGGTCTGGGTCGGTCAGGAAACCTCTCAATGAACAGTCGAATCGTTCTATCTACAACTTTATTACATTCTCCATGAAGTAGAATGAGATTTAAATAATCTTCATTGGTAAAATTAGGCATAGTGATCGATTTTATAACTTAATACGAATTATCACCAAATTAATAGTAAACACAAAATGCTACTGAATAAAGAGGAATTTGATAGATGTAATTAATGATATTTATCATTAAAAAAAAGAATGTAAAACATGGTAAGTTTTTGCATATGGTTCATAAGGAATTATTTATTTATCACTGGAGAGAAAACCGATGGCCGATTAGTTGAAATAAAGAGGTTTCCGATACAAATTCGAATTCAAATTCGCCATCTATTTAGGAACAACCTGTAACTTTTTTCTCTTGCATATTAGGGTAGTAAAATCTAAAACATGGTTTAAGTAAGAGTTCCTGAAAATTTCATCTTTTTGGCGTAAAGGGAAAAGAAATAACCGAAAATTCAAGACAAAAAACAGTTTTTTGTGAATAACTCAGAAAATATCCACTTTAGGGCAAGGGTGTGATGCATACACTCACATTATTTTTAACGTAGATTCAATATCTGCCATAAAAAAATGGGGTTCTAATTTGAAAAAAATTGATTTTTCACGATTTTGTCATCCCTAACTTTGAAAGCGATTTTTTCACCCCCTGTATCATGAATCGCGATTTCGATTTTTAAAGTGGATACATCAATCTTACATCTTGAAAAATCCCAAAAATGAAAATTTTCCATCCAAAAACCTCGAAGTTATTCTTGTTTCAGCGGAGCTCTATTTTCAATTTTTTTTCGAACTTTCCCGCTCAGAGAGAATTTTCCAACCAAAAATGAAAAATGTTACATCAAAATAACTTGAAATTTTCTAAGGAATCTATTTCTGCAATAAAAAAATGGTGTTGTAATTTGAAAAACGGAAGTTGACGTCATTTCCGGAAAAACCGGAGGTGCTCATGCCTTGAAAATATTTCATCAGCATCGTGAAATACTTATAAGTGCTGAATTTCATGAAAATACGTTTAGTAGTTTCCCGTATAAATATGGGTGAGGTATATATATATATATAATTTCAAAATCTTTTTTCTGATCTATGATCATATTGAATCCATGATCTGTGGCTCAATTTATAAATAACCAAACCCAATAATAACTAAAATATTTCAATATTTCATTCCATTATGAATTATGGTTTTCACATTGATGATTTGAAATTATGAATCATGGTTGTATTCGAAATATTCCTGACAAGTGATTATCATATTTAACCTCAATTCTGATCAGTTCATCTCCTAAAATAGCAATTCGAATTCAAATTTATCCAAGAACATCTTATATCACTTCTGGTTGCTTATTGAAATATGCGCTTGACCGCCAGGGTGTAAAGAATTCAGTTCAAAATCTCTTGAGTGTGCGACTATTGGTTGGTATCTATCAGAGATATAGAGTGGGGAGAATGATCTTCGAGATGCGCGAAGTGGCTAATTTTTCGTCCACCATTTTTATACTTTTGGTTCATTGGCATAGAAATCAGTGTATCTGAGGGATAGTTGAGGATTTTGGTAAACTAAAAGAATCATATTACTGTGGAAAGTAAACAACACGCCACTGAGCAAATGAACAATGCCATGTGGTATGATCAGTGGGATAATTTCAATAGAAACTTACGTATAAAATGATATTCCCTCGACCTTCTTTGTTTTATAGTTTTTACACGTTTTAACAATACAAGACGTGTTGAAAGTATCGAAGTATCTATCAGCACAATGTAAAATTCGAGCAATTTCTAACTCATCTGACAAGTATGTCGACCTAGAACAGCTGACTACGAAAGTATAAAAATGGTCGAAATTTGACATAAGAATTTAGCCACTAATTTTGGATGCGCAGTGGTCGAAGCATATTCTCCCCACTCTATATCTCTGGTATCTTTACTGTGGTTATACCCATTTCGAAAAAAGTTAGTATATCAGTTGTGATGTACTGCTGTTTTTATTACAGCTTGAGGAGTCGATGGACAGCGAAGCGAAGGATCAACGTAAGATCCTGTTGGCTCAGCATGAAAGTAAAAAGTTGGATCGAAAAATCGAAACGCCCAATTTGGTACATAGTGATTCTTATTATGACGATTCAATGGATTCAGATGATTTTGATGATGATTTCGACGAGGATGATCATTTTGAAAATGACTATCTCTATGATAATGACGACGATGAGGAATCGGCGTCAGATGATAATATGGAATATGAGGATATGATAGGGGATTATTTTCTTGATTTGTTAATTAATATGTAACTTTGTGATGTTAAAAAGATTATTTTGTAAATATGCAGGAGGGTTTTTGCTGGCTTGAACCGGATCCATTGAATTTTCTGGGGCAAATTTTTTTGATTACCCCATTAATGTCATGTTTGAAGTGTCAGTAGCTGCAAAAACCCCTTTGCCTGATCTAGCAGTAAATATATTTGAATATTCGACAAATGGATGTTAATACTATTTATTGCAAGTAGCAACAACAACGGTTTTTTTATTTGATGTTTAATCTTTATTTTTTTGAAATCAATTAAAAATTATTTTTAAAGAACAACAAATATGAATAAAATTCACCACAACCCTGGAGTTAAAATGATTCCACATGCAAAGATTTGGCCAGCCAAGGGTATGTTATGTTCAAGTAATAATTCAGATTCGTGATAATTGATATTAGTGAAATAGTTGGGAAAGGTCAACTCTCCGTTCGGGGTCTAAGAAATGTGGGGGAAAAAGCCCTAAGGAACAAAAAACCGTTTAACTGCAATATTACAAGATGAAGCTATAAGATTCAATCTATTTGATAAAACTGAATTGAACCATGCAATAATTGTGGAGGTAATCTTAGCCTATCGGTGAAATTGTGACTTCTTCGAGATCCCCTTAGCATCCGGGTGCCCTTTTGTTACTCCGGAGTAATAATAGGTTGTCGAATATCTCCCTTCCGCTTTTTCGCTCTTTATTCAATGCTATTGTTACAACTTGGTTGTAATAAAACTACATTTGTGAGCAAAAACTTTGTTCTCTTAACACTGCGAGGTTTTCGCTACAGAGCTTCGGAACATAATAATGAAAACTTGTTCCCTTTCTACATGTTACTGCAACGCATTATTATTAGTTAAATTCATTCATTTTTATTCCAAGTTGCTTGCTCGTTTCGTGCGGCCCACGTATGTTCATTTCATTCCCCGATGGGCGCGTAACATATGTTGGAGCATATGACCTGTGTCGAACGAGGAGTACGACATCGGCGTTCATCCATGAAGTACAACACTTTTCTCCGCAATGAATGAATTTCTCGATAAATCTACAAATTAGAACTCTGGTGAAAAAGTGACTATTCTCTCTCGCGAGTGCCTGGACAGGTGAATTCAGCCGTACTGTGAAACCAGGTAGGCAGAAGTCAGTGCTCCAGCATTCGATTTTCTTTCGAGTCATTTTTTTCTTATTGTCAGAATTTCATTGTTAATTTTCTTTCGTTTTCGTTTAACTTTCAAAGGCCCTTGTCGTGCCACTACACATATCGACGAATTCGTCAGCGGTTATTCACGCTTCTATAAAATTGATAAATCACCGACCAATATTTTGAAAAACAGGCATAAATACAATAAATGTCAATGATATCAACTTCAACGACGAATTCGTCAGCGGTTATTCACGCTTACATAAGACTGGTAAATCACCGACCAATATTTGAGAAACACACATAAATAAAATAAATGTCAACAACAGTGGCGGATTTACAAATTTGCCGCTAGTAGGCCATTCAATTTTTGCCCCCCTACTGACTTTTGAAATTGAATACGTTATTTTAATCCCGTTATTAGTATGATTGTGAACTTAATGATATTTCTGTCAGTTAGTAGATTATTTTTGCAACCCGCTATGCACTGAAGAGTTTAATGTTGCCCTAACAAGTTTATTTGACAGGCAAAACAAAAAACCCCTGACTTTAAAGCGTAAAACCTCTGTAACTTTTAAACGGCTCAATCGATTGTCATCAAACATGTCTAAGAACAGTCGCCCGTAAAACACCTGTAATACAAAAAAAAACTAAATTGAAATCGGTTCATTCGTTCGGGTGCTAACAATCAGTTAATATTGACAGACAATGAGATCAAATAAGTTTTAGATTATTTTCTTGCGAGATTTTAAATTTGCAAAATCATCAATTATATCGTCGTATGAAATCTTTTTCATAAGTTCTGACTCTATGCACAAAAGAGATGAAGCATTAAGCTTTTCTTGACTTAAAGTAGATCGTAGAAAGTTTTTAACCCGTTCTAAGCAAGAAAAGCTTCTCTCACCTGAACAATTTGTCACCGCTGTGCACAAAGCCATGCGAAGTGCTATATCCAAGTTTGGATAAATATGCTCCAAATTCTGTTTTAGCAGAAACAAAGATAGACTTTACTATTAATGCAAAGTTTGATCAAAATCGGTCTAGTAGTTTTGGCGTGATTGAGCAACAATCCAAACAACTAAACATCCAAACTCACTTCCACATTTATAAAATATTAGTAAGATCATAATGATTTGAACCATCCAAGAATAATGAAAAGTTCGCCCGCAAAATTCAATATTCGACACGACCATTAACAACGTCTGCCTTCACGCGTCTGCCGCGTTCCGGTTGCTCACTCGGGTATCTGCCCCTGCTCCGCACCTCACCAGCGCTATTGCCGCCCCACAACCGCCGAATTGAAAAAAATAAATATGTGGTCCTCTTCCAATTACTTTAAAGAATATCCATTAAATATTTCACGGAATCACGTAGTTCCATACAAACGTTGACCCCCTTTTTGACCCCCTTAAGGGTACAATTTTGATAAATATTTTATGCTAAATGTTAACCCCGACTTCAGACTACACAATTCAAGGAGATTCATGTAAAAGTGCCCAGTAGTTTTTGCGTAATGTTCATTCAAACAAACGGTCATACAGGCAGACAGACAAACAAGAAATAAAAAAAAAAATCTAATTCTACTCAGTTACTCATCTTAAGCCATCCTAGCGACTTTTTTTTCGAATATCTTTAATGTACAGACTATTTTAGGTTTACGATTTTATTATAGTATAGATTGTGTACACGTATAATTATAAAAAAAAATTTGCTAAATTTGCCGCCCCTCTAAATCTGCCGCCCTAGGCACCGGCCTACTTGGCCTATTGGTAAATCCGCCACTGTGTCAAGAGCTTTCAAATTATGTGTAGTATTGCCAGTTACGAGTTAAATATTGTGATTACATAAAAAAAATCAATTATAGCAAACTTCGATATCTAATTTGGAATATAATCATGGTAACAACTTCAATCAAATAGAATAAACAACAATAAAAGCTATTGGTCCCAGGATATGCGACCCATCACCTATAAATATTGTATGAGCCAAGGATAGAGGAAGATGGGAAAGGTCATAGAGTTCTAGCGGCGGTTGTAATGAAAAAAGAAAGAAAAAAAGTATATTTTCTCATGCCTTATAACATTTGAATGGAGAGGCGTCCAGGTTTCTAAGAAATCTACCAGTAATATAGGCATGTTCCACATCGCCAAGACCCCGAAAATATAAATTTTGTAATACAAACAGATGAATAGATAGCGCATAATTAAATTAATGAAAGTACTCTCATGGGACAATAAAACATATAAATAAATAACTTTAAGAAAACAGAGAGAAATAACAATACACAAAAATTACTAGATGAAAACCTAGAAGTGAATAATAATAACCTTCCACATATTAATTATTCGCTACTACTCGATATATATATATATTCCTTTGAAGTATTGGCTTACAAACAAATGTTAGCTGGGGTTGGTGACAGGGTGCCATCAATTCAGTGTATTACATGAAAGCCTAGGGAAAAACTCCAGTAAAAAAAAATCCAGGCTCCCCGGATAAGTATTGTTGTGTGTACATAAATAAACTTAAATATATTTGAGGTCTTCCAGTAATAATCACGGGCTTCTTCAAATTGCACATACGAATCTGCAAATAAAAAGATAAAAGCAGAAAAAAGAACTGAATACAGAATATACATATACAATTAAAATTGCGAATATGGGGAGGGCCAATGTTAGACAAAACTAGTAACCAATGAACCGGTGTAGATCTTAAGGTGCCAGTATTCAATTGTGCATCGGTTTTTTGTGTATGTATACTATTAAACCGAACAAACTAACAATACTCAGCTGCAGAAAAGACTAGGGAGATGCTGTGCGGAGAGTGGAAGCATCAGCACCTCAAGACGTTCCAGCTAATTTCTGAACAATGTTATTTCTAGTTTTCAGTTTTAGGCTCAGATCATTTAAATGAGCCGTGTAATTGAGAGATGAATCTTATTTAACTCCTAAGTATTTTGGATAGAAATTATGTTCGAAAGGAAAATCATTGAGAGTTACAGCTAATTTCCTATATTTTTCCTGATTATTCAGATGGAAACAAGATACTTCTGTTTTGTTAGGATTTGGACATAACCGCCACTCAATAAAATAATTCTTTGAATTTCAAAATCAGATGACAGTATGTATTTCAAGAGTATGGAAATCCGAATGTTGGTAAGCAATAGCAATGTCGTCAGCATAAACAAATTTGTGAGATGATGTCGTGGGTGAATCACTTAGATATAAATTAAAAGGTAACGGAGCTAGAACTGATCTTGAGGTTGACCGTTTTGAAATTGCTACTTTTATCTATAATATAAAAATGAATCGCAAAATGTGTTGGTAAGCGCAAAACTCAACAACGCCTGGACCAATTTGGCCAAATCTTTTTTAAAATGTTCGTTGAAGTTCAAGGATGGTTTTTACGGCGAGAAAAATTAGAATTATTGCTGGAAAAACCCTATAAAGAGCCCTTTCTTTTTCCCATACAAATGATTTGTAACTGGATCCTACAGAGAAGCCTGTCAACGTTTGCAATTGCTTGAAAATGACGCTCATTGGGATCAAACTCTCAATGATGCTGTAATATCATCACACGCTCATCAAATACGAACATTGTTTTTATAATCATATCTACATGCTTCCCATCAAACCCAATTGATTTGTGGATCAAGTACAAAGATTATATGTGTGATGATATTTGTATCAAATACGGAATAGGATGGGAAATCCAAATATACAAATCAGTGAAGAAATTTACAATGAAGCATTGACTTCAATTGAGAACATGTGCTTGATAATGTCAAACTATTAATTCAATTAGGCCTGACCGCGCCCAATCGTCCAATGCATGACGCTTTTAACCAAGAGTTGCATCGAGAAAAACTGTATGATCTCAACGCTTTGAAAGAATTAATTCAAACAAATCTTCCACCGTTAAATGAACAACAGAAGTATGTATTTGAAACTCTTATGAAAGTAACAAATGATCAAACTGGAGGGGTTTACTTCTTAGATGCACCTGGTGGTACAGGAAAAACTTTTTTGATTTCATTAATATTAGCAACAATTCGCTCACAAAATAAAATTGCACTTGCACTCGCTTCGTCGGGAATCGCAGCAACTTTGCTTGAAGGTGATCGAACAGCCCATTCAGCACTAAAATTGCCATTAAATATGCAAAGTAATGAAACTCCAACCTGCAACGTTTCGAAGAACTCTGCAATGGCAAAGGTTTTGCAGCAATGTAAATTGATTGTTTGGGATGAATGCACGATGGCACATAAAAAATCTTTGGAGCCTTTAGACAGAACTTTAAAAGATCTACGGAGCAATAATAACCGATTTGGTGGTGCAATGATTTTATTAGCAGGAGATTTTCGTCAAACATTGCCAGTGATTCCACGATCAACGATAGCTGATGAACTCAATGCATGTCTAAAGTCCTCCAATTTGTGGAAACATGAATATGCGTGTCGAGTTGCAAAATGACCAATCTGGAAACATATTCTCTAAACAACTCATTGACATTGGTAATGGCAAATTTCTTATAGACATGTTGACTGGCTGCATTAACTTTCCTCAAAGTTTTTGTCAGTTAACTCGATCAAAAGATGAACTTATTCAGAAGGTGTTTCCAGATGTTTCTCAAAATTACAGAAACCATGATTGGTTGAGCGAACGAGCTATACTGGCTGCAAAAAACATAGATGTAAATGAATTAAATTTCAAAATTCAAGAACAAATTACAGGCGAATTGAGGATATATAAATCAGTTGATTCTGCTACTAATCAAGATGATGTAGTCAATATCCAGGAATTTTGCAACTCGCTGGGTTTGTTAGCGACAATCTTCAAAAAGGTTTATCGGTAAACAATGTGATATCAACTAACCGCGTCTTTGCAACTATACGGTTCGAAAGGAAAGTATAAACAATGTGAGAAGATATACTCAAAGGAAAGCATAAAGGAGAAGATGTTCTCATACCGCGCATCCCAATGATTCCGACTGATGGGCCATTTGAGTTTAAACGACTACAGTTTCCAGTGCGGTTTGCTTTTGCTATGACTATAAACAAGTCCCAGGGGCAATCATTAAGTGTTTGTGGTATTAATCTAGAAAACCCATGTTTCTCACATGGTCCATTGTAAGTTGCCTGTTCCCGTGTTGGAAAACCATCAGATTTGTTTATCTATGCGCCAGGTAATCAAACAAAAAACATCGTATACCACAAAGCACTACAATGATAATAAACATGATTATGATTCACTTGATTACCAATAAAGCGATTACTTACTTTTAAATCCTTATATATGTTTTATTTAATTATTTTTTATTGACAACGCCCTATCACCAAGGGGACGGTTCTGTTCAGGAGAATTCTTCAAAATACGTAGGCACAAAAACTGCCACATTACAAATCTTTTTGATAGGACGAAGTCTGTCGGGTCAGGTAGTAATGTAATATAAATCTTAGCTTCCCATGAAAAAAATATGTTGATGACGTCATAACTTTGACAAATTTGTCTTGTTATTTTTGTAACTTATGTCAAGAGATGCGGAATATAAAACACCGTTTGACGTGCTTTTGCATTTTTTTCAAAAGTGATCGTTGTACGTTTTATGAATTTTGTGCATTACTTTATCATAACTCTGTATATTGTTTTCGTTTTGATTCCGACAACTTTTCAACAGAATATCAGTTATTAAGAGTTTTAGAGTCTAGTCCGACCTTAAGGTATATTGTGGCACTAACAGAGGTGTTTTCACCATACACTTTAGAGCTCCCCAACATCAGATTTCGCTCATTCACTACTTATATTGCAGGCCAGACCAGCAAACAATCAAAGTAATCGTGACGAACGAAGTATGGAACCAACACGGATTAATTATTATATTGAAAGTGGTAATGAAGAAGACGAATATCATCTATATTATTCTGGTGGTTTACCAGATCCCTATAATGGTTCTAATATTAATAGTAACATTGTAGCTTTAGCTGCCACCCTTGAAAC